>LR738713.1:644259614-644305518 GCA_902687465.1 Secale cereale | reverse complement strand
CTCTCCCAAAAGACGATAAAACAGCTAAGCGAGGTAAACGAATTACAGCTGGGCAATTGACAGGATTATGAGCGCAAACCAAAGCTAACTATGCTGCAAAGAAAGGTAGAGGCTCAAAAGCATGGGCGGTACGCCAAGGCAAGTAGACCGAAATCCATCTGCATCTACTACTAATCATCCACCTTGAGATATCTATCCAGAACATCTCGCTGGTATTAAGTTGCGAGTCCCACCCATAGTGTAAACTCAAAGCAACAGACAACTGCATTAAAAGAACTTTGCGTAAAGTAAACAATCCTTGCACCCGCAAGTACAAGCACCGTTGTTTTCCCCCTTGTGGCAACAGCACATCCCCTAGACTCATGTTTCTGTCACTCAAACTATCATCGAGGGGCATGAACCCACAATCAAGCATAACGTTCCCTCTTGGAGTTACTACCTACTACTTGGCCAAAGCAATAAACAGCAACGGAGAACATGCAAGAATTACTCAAGAACATAAATATAAAAGAGGTGAATCAAATATATTACTCACACACAATCTGAACATAATCTCATAATCCATCGGATCCCAGCAAACTCATCATAGCAACAACATAAGGATTACATATGTGCCTCGATCATGTAGGGCAGCTCACGAGGTCTAATCGGTGAAGAACAAAGAGGGGAGGAGAACATCACATAGCTACTGGTCATGGACCCATGGTCCAAGGGAGACTACTCACAACTCATCCGGGAGGCGTCCATGGTGGTGGAGAAGCTCCCGGAGGTGATCCTCCCCTCCGGCAGGGTGCCGGGAAGAGTTCTCCTGGTGCTCCCGATCTTGGAAGCGCGGTGGCGGCGGAACAAAGATGAGATCGCGAAAAAGGGTTCTGTCCTCGAGGGTTTCGGGACGCGGTGTAAACATATGCCAAAGGGAGGCATCAGAAGAGGCCAGGGGGGCCCTGGCGCCCTGGCGGCGCGGCCAAGAGGGGGGCCGCCACCTCTGGTCGCCTGGAGCCCTGGTGGCCCCCTCTGGCCCTACTTTTGCCGCATGGAGGCTTCCGGAACGCTGATTTTTTATATATTTTTCTCGGGATTTTTCTGGCAATTTACGTAATGGGAAAACCTGAAATAGAAAAACAGCAGAAAACAGAAACTGGCACTGGGGTGCACTGAGTTAATAGGTTAGTCCAAATATGATCAAAAGTGTATGGAAGTGCATAAATATAAAAGCAATATCACACAAAAGAGGCATGGAGCAAGCAGAAATTACAGATACGTTTTGGACGTATCAACATCCCCAAGCTTAATTCCTGCTCGTCCTCGAGTAGGTAAATGATAACAAGCATAGTTTCTGTGGTGACATGCTATTAACCATATAAGAACTTTTCACAGTCACATGACAAATGCTTACTGAGACAATGAATCTGTAGTAATTAAGTTGCCTCATGAGAATATCACAAAGAACTGAAAGTTTTACAATATGATACTGAAACACTCAATTGATTTGTAGTGAGCATGGTGTGCAAACATGACAAAGTGATACCTCGCTTGCCCCCTTTAGTGAAGCAAAACATAAATGCAGGGGTACCTCCAAAGTTTAAGTGACGACTAGAAACAATGATTTCAGAATAAACGATATCATAATCATGCAGAAGACAATGGTACTTTGGGACAATGCACATTACACTCAGAATGACAATCATGCTCGCAATAGTTGGTGCTTTAAAGAAAGAAGGTGGAGACTCTCGAACCGTGGCTTTTGATGGCAAGGTTGAAAACCCGTGGTCGGAAACAAAAACTAAACATGTACCAGAGCTCTTGGTTTTTAAAAACAGAGGTAAAAATTATTTTTGGGATATGCATATTTCGTCAACGAATGCTAGTAGATAACTCAATTACTTCTCGAGCTGGACAAGTTTCGAGGAACGGCTCCCGCACGAGGACGATCACATCCTCTTAATCTCCTTTGTTTATCACTGCCAAATTTTTCTAATTTCTCATGAACAAAGCGTGAAGGAGGGTTTGTTTGTTGTATTATTTTTTAATGAGCCGGGCGCACTCTTTGCCAGTTCCTTCTCGTATTAGGGGTTTCCACATTAGACATGCAATCTCGGGGTGTAGCTTGTCCAACTTAACAAGATCATGAATTAACTACTACTTCCTCATGAGCTAAAACAGAGGCACAAAAGAGAAATGCTTTTTTGATTAATTTCGAGATGGTACAAGATAGTCTTCGTTAGGAATGGCAGGTAAATACCATGTATAGGAAGGTATGGTGGACTCATATGGCGTAACTGGTTTAAAGGATTTTGGATGCACAAGCAGTCAGTCCGCTTAGTACAGGAGAAGGTTAGCAAAAGACTGGGAGCGACCAACTAAGAGAGCAATGACGGTCATAATCATGCAGAGCGACAAAGCAACATTGAATCGGGCATGGAAGTTATATCGCTACTCAGAAATTAAAGATCATCAAGGCTTGATAGACTTTCTTTACAGTCTTAAATATGCGTGAGCATATGCCAAGTCAATCAAAATAAATTCTTGGAGGAAGATATCACTAAACCATACCACATCATAGGCAAACAAATCATGTTGGTACTTCAATAACACATTAAGAACCCCCCAGCTATTTGAGACTAACGATAAGAAAACATGAACTACTAAGCACCATTATGCACATAGCATTTTTATCATAGACGTATGAACCAGTGCAACAGAAGCCAACTCTCTTAACAAGATAAGCATGATAACTCAAGAGAGTTCCAGCAACCAACTAAACAAAATCTCTTTAAAAAGAAAATCATGAAAACTAAGAGCTGAACATGATAGTAGCTATTGAAAGACAAATAACATACACATCAAAGATAAACATGAAAATCCTATGTTATGTTCTAGGTTGAAGTGGAGCGTGTTTCTCTCCCACACAAAGAAAGCTGAGTTCCAACTCGTTATGAAAAGCAAGCAAAGCTAAAGAAAACTAAAAAGGAAACTAAAAGCAAGACGCTCCAAGCATAGCACATAACACATGAAGTGATTAAAATATAGTGGAACGAAAGACGAACTGATAATTTTGATGGAGAAGGGGATGCACGGGGGCATCCCCAAGCTTAGACGCTTGGGTCTTCTTGAATATTTCTTGGGGGGTGCAAGGGGGCATCCCCAAGCTTGAGCGTTTGACACTCCTGAATCTTTTTATCATCTTCCCTCGCACACTTGAAAACTCCCTTCATACATAACTCATCATAATCTGATTAGCGAGGTTAGTACCCATAATAAAATAATTTTTCCTTGCTGGAAATAAAGATAATCTTGAAGTTCTACTGTTTCTCAAGATTGCCAAAAGGTTTTTTCAAAGAAAAAGCAAGCTCAAGGTTTGCAAAACGAAGGAAAGGCAAAACAGGACATAATCTGTGAAAAACAGACCAGCAGGTAGTAAATAATTTTTTCAGGGAACTTCTGCAACTCAAATAAAAAAACTCAGAACAGACGCCCGAAAGCCAATTGCATAGAGCACACTGTCGAAAAAATTCAGGGCAAAAAGATGATCTGGTGATTTTATACGAATTTTTCTGTCCAAGGACAGAATCTGTTTCCTGGACAGCACGTCACAACTTTTGAACTTTCTTGCAATCAGAGGCTAAACTTGGCACAAAGCTGAAAAGTAAAGATACAATGATGATGCTACTGTAGTAACAAACATCAAGACACAACAAAAGCAAAATAAAATTATATTCATTGTGGGCTGCCTCCCAAAAGCGCTTTCTTTTATGCCTTTAAGCTAGGCATAATGCAAAGAGATCAAGTTTTATCAAGAGTAAAAGAATAGCTAGCCCGTATAACGGACTCAAAAGGTAACTTAATATTCTTCCTAGGGAAGTGTTCCATCCCTTTCTTGAGAGGAAATTGGAATTTTATATTCCCCTCTTTCATGTCAATGATAGCACCAACGGTGCGAAGAAAAGGACGTCCCAAAATAATTGGACAAGAAGGTTCACATTCAATATCCATAATAGTAAAATCAACGGGAACATAATTGTCATTGACAATGATAAGAACATCGTCGATCCTCCCCAAAGGTTTCTTTATGGAAGAATCAACAAGACGAACACCAAAAGAACAAGAATCAAAAGGTTTCAATTTAAGCATATCATATATTCTTTTGGGCATAACGGAGGTACTAGCTCCAACATCACATAAAGCATAGCAAGAGAAGTTATTCAACTTAATTTTAATCATAGGATCCCAACCATCTTCTAGCTTTCTAGGTATGGAGGCTTCTACCCTAAGTTTCTCCTCCCTAGCTTTGATGAGAGCATTAGTGATATGCTCTGTGAAGGCAAGATTAAGAGTGCTAGTGCGGGGATCTCTAGACATCTTGTGAAGGAAATCAATAACTTCGGTAAGGGTGCAATTATCAAAATCAAGGTCACTACTATCAAATAAAGTGGTAGTGGTGTCCTTTAGGCTCACTTGTTTGGTAGTTTCTATCGTCATAGCATCACCATTAATAGGTCCAATGGGACCAGGAGTGCATTGGGTGCTAAGAGTTTGGATATCCTCAATAATTTGGATAGTAGCAACAGTGTGGTGGGTAGGAAGGTTCTTAATTCTATCTTCTTCCTCCTTTTCTCTAGCCCATCTCTCTTTAAGTTTAGCCAACATCCTAATGTTTTCATTAATTTGCACTTGAATAGCATTCATAGGAGTGGTCTTCCTCTCCTCAAGAGGGGAAGTTCTAATTTTAAGCAACTCTACTTCATGGGCTAAATTGTCTACCTTCGAAGAGAGATCATCTAGTTTGGCTAGTTTTTCTTCTACACTCTTATTGAAGGCTTTTTGGGTGGTGATGAAATCTTTAAGCATAATCTCTAATTCAGAAGTGGAGTTCTTGGTGCTAGGATAAGCATGGTTGTTCCCATAGGAATTAGAGGGGAACGGTCTAGGATTGCTACCAAAATTACTCCTATAAGCATTGTTATTGAAATTGTTTCTAGAGATAAAGTTCACATCTACTTGATCTTGAGCAATCAAAGAATTTGAAGGAACATCACGAGGATCAATAGAAGATTGCTTGGAAAGTAGAGACATGATCAAGTCAACTTTTTCATTTAGGGAGGAAATCTCCTCGACAGAGTTTACCTTCCTACCTGTTGGAGCGCGTTCGGTGTGCCATTGGGAATAATTGGTCATCATCTCATCGAGAAGCTTCGTGGCAGCACCAAGTGTAGTTGACATAAAGGTTCCTCCCGCGGCCTAATCTAACAAGTTCCGCGAGGTAAAGTTCAAGCCTGCATAAAAAGTTTGGATAACCATCCAAGTAGTCAAACCATGAGTAGGGCAGTTCTTCACAAGAGATTTCATGCGTTCCCAAGCTTGGGCAACGTGTTCATTATCCAATTGTTTGAAATTCATTATGTTACTCCTTAGTTGGATAATTTTAGCAGGTGGATAGTACTTCCCAATAAAGGCATCCTTGCACTTGTCCCAAGAATCTATGCTATTTCTAGGCAAAGATTGAAACCAAATTTCAGCTCCTCCTCATAAGGAGAAAGGAAAAGGCTTAAGCTTAACAATATTACCATCTATTTCTTGGTACTTTTGCATATCACAGAGTTCAACAAAATTATTTAAGTGTAAAGCAGCATCATCTCCAGCACTGGAGAATTGATCTTTCATAAATAGGTTCAGTAAAGCAGGTTTAATTTCATAAGAAGGTGCTGAAGTGGCAGGTGTAGTAATAGGCGTGCAGATAAAGTCATCGTTGTTATGACTAGTGAAGTCACACAACTTGGTGTTTTCGGTGGAACCCATAGCAGCAAGCAAGCAAGATAACTATTTTTGTAATTTTTGATAAAGGGAACTAAAGCAAAACTGAAAGGTAAACTAACAAGACTAAAAAGCAAAGGTAAAAGATAGCGTGCAACTCCCCTATCTTGAAGAGTGGAGTCCCCGGCAAAGGCGCCAGAAAACTTTACTTGATGGCTTCTCGCCCCTCGTTGGTTACCCCAAGTGGAAGGTTTGAGATGCAGTGTAGCGGTAGTTTTCCCTTGGCAAAGATACCAAGGATCGAATCCCCTGAGACTCCGAGGGTCAACAAGAAGGTGTCAACTGCTAGCGGCGCAACTTAGCGATTGACAGGACCTGCACACAGATACAAATAACTTTGCTCCCAACGAGTACAGAGAGGTTGTCAATCCCTCCGGCCTTGTCGTTTACAAAGGATCAAACACAAGAGATAATAGCGATAGGTATGACTGCAACTAGTAAGTAAGAACAGGAAGTAAATAACTAGTGTGATCAGTGATGGTAATATGGACCGGGGCCCCTGATGGCTTCTCGCCCCTCGTTGGTTACCCCAAGTGGAAGGTGTGAGATGCAGTGTAGCGGAAGTTTTCCCTTGGCAAATATACCAAGGATCGATTTCCCCTGAGACTCCCAGTTTCAACAAGAAGGTGTCAACTGCTAACGGCGCCAGATATTAGCAATCAACGTGGACCTGCACACAGATACAAATAACTTTGCTCCCAACGAGTACAGAGAGGTTGTCAATCCCTCCGGCCTTGTAGTTTACAAAAGATCAAACACAAGTGATAATAGTGATAGATATTGCTGCAATAGTAAGTAAAAGCGGAAAGTAGATAGCGGATGTGATCAATGATGTAATATGGACCGGAGTCCCATGATGTTCACTAGTGATGTCTCTCTCTCAAAAGACGATAAAACTACTATGTGAGGTAAACGAATTACAGCTGGGCAATTGACAGAATTATGTGCGCAAACCAATGCTAACTATGTTGCAAGAAAGGTAGAGGTTCAAAGCATGGGCGGTACGCCGAGGTAAGTAGACCGAAATCCATCTGCATCTACTACTAATCATCCACCTTGAGATATCTATCCAGAACATCTCACTGGTATTAAGTTGCGAGTCCCACCCATAGTGTAAACTCAAAGCAACAGACAACTGCATTAAAAGAACTTTGCGTAAAGTAAACAATCCTCGCACCCGCGGGCACAAGCACCGTTGTTTTCCCCCTTGTGGCAACAGCACATCGCCTAGACTCATGTTTCTGTCACTCAAGCTAGTCATCGAGGGGCATGAACCCACAATCAAGCATAACGTTCCCTGTTGGAGTCACTACCTACTACTTGGTCAAAGCAATAAAGAACAACGGAGAACATGCAAGAATTACTTACGAACATAAATATAAAAGAGGTGAATCAAATATATTACTCAAACACAATCTGAACATAATCTCATAATCCATCGGATCCCAGCAAACTCATCATAGCAACAGCATAAGGATTACATATGTGCCTCGATCATGTAGGGCATCTCACGAGGACTAATTAGTGAAGCACAAGAACGGGAGGAGAACATCACATAGCTACCAGTCATGGACTCATGGTCCAAGGGAGACTACTCACAACTCATCCGGGAGGCGTCCATGGTGGTGGAGAAGCTCCCGGTGGTGATCCTCCCCTCCGGCAGGGTGCCGGGAAGAGTTCTCCTGGTGCTCCCGATCTTGGAAGCGGCGGCGGCGGCGGAACAGAGATGAGATCGCGAAAAAGAGTTCCCGTCTCGAGGGTTTCGGGACACGATATAAATATATGCCAAAGGGGGCATCAGACGAGGCTCGGGGGGCCCAGGCGCCCCCCCGGCACGGCCCAGGGGGGGCGCGCCACCAGGGCGCCTGGGGCCCTGGTGGTCCCCCTCCGGCTGTGCTTCGGGTGCCTGGTAGCTTCTGGAACGCTGATTTTTTGTATAGTTTTTCCGGGATTTTTCTGGCAGTTCTCGTAATGGGAAAACCTGAAATACAAAAACAGCCGAAAACAGAAACTGGCACTGGGGTGCACTGAGTTAATAGGTTAGTCCAAATATGATCAAAAGTGTATGGAAGTGTATAAATATCATAGCAATATCACCCAAAAGAGGCATGGAGCAAGGAGAAATTATAGATACGTTTTGGACGTATCAGTCCCATGATGTTCACTAGTGATGTCTCTCTCCCAAAAGACGATAAAACAGCTAAGCGAGGTAAACGAATTACAGCTGGGCAATTGACAGGATTATGTGTGCAAACCAATGCTAACTATGCTGCAAAGAAAGGTAGAGGCTCAAAAGCATGGGCGGTACACCAAGGCAAGTAGACCGAAATCCATCTGCATCTACTACTAATCATCCACCTTGAGATATCTATCCAGAACATCTCGCTGGTATTAAGTTGCGAGTCCCACCCATAGTGTAAACTCAAAGCAACAGACAACTGCATTAAAAGAACTTTGCGTAAAGTAAACAATCCTTGCACCCGCAAGTACAAGCATCGTTGTTTTCCCCCTTGTGGCAACAACACATCCCCTAGACTCATGTTTCTGTCACTCAAACTAGTCATCGAGGGGCATGAACCCACAATCCAGCATAACATTCCCTCTTGGAGTTACCACCTACTACTTGGCCAAAGCAATAAACAGCAACGGAGAACATGCAAGAATTACTCAAGAACATAAATATAAAAGAGGTGAATCAAATATATTACTCACACACAATCTGAACATAATCTCATAATCCATCGGATCCCAGCAAACTCATCATAGCAACAGCATAAGGATTACATATGTGCCTTGATCATGTAGGGCAGCTCACGAGGTCTAATCGGTGAAGAACAAAGAGGGGAGGAGAATATCACATAGCTACTGGTCATGGACCCATGGTCCAAGGGAGACTACTCACAACTCATCCGGGAGGTGTCCATGGTGGTGGAGAAGCTCCCGGAGGTGATCCTCCCCTCGGGCAGGGTGCCGGGAAGAGTTCTCCTGGTGCTCCCGATCTTGGAAGCGCGGCGGCGGCGGAACAGAGATGAGATCGCGAAAAAAGGTTCCGTCCCCGAGGGTTTCGGGATGCGGTGTAAATATATGCCAAAGGGTGGCGTCAGAAGAGGCCAGGGGGGCCCAGGCGCCCTGGCGGCGCGGCCAGGAGGGGGCCGCCCCCTCTGGTCGCCTGGAGCCCTGGTGGCCCCCCTCTGGCCCTACTTTGGCCGCATGGAAGCTTCCGGAACGCTGATTTTTTATATATTTTTCCCGGGATTTTTCTGGCAATTTACGTAATGGGAAAACCTGAAATACAAAAACAGCAGAAAACAGAAACTCGCACTGGGGTGCACTGAGTTAATAGGTTAGTCCAAATATGATCAAAAGTGTATGGAAGTGCATAAATATCATAGCAATATCACACAAAAGAGGCATGGAGCAAGCAGAAATTATAGATATGTTTTGGACGTATCAGCAGCTGGAAGGTTTTGCCGATCCAGAGAATGCTAACAAAGTATGCAAGCTCCAGCGCTCGATCTACGGGCTGGTGCAAGCATCTCGGAGTTGGAATATTTGCTGTGATGATGTGATCAAAGCGTTTGGCTTTATACAAACTTGGGGAGAAGCCTGTATTTACAAGAAAGTGAGTGGGAGATCTGTAGCATTTCTCATATTATATGTGGATGACATACTTCTGATGGGAAATGATATAGAATTCTTGGAAAGCATAAAGGCCTACTTGAATAAGAGTTTTTCAATGAAGGACCTTGGAGAAGCTGTTTATATATTAGGCATCAAGATCTATAGAGATAGATCGAGACGCCTCATTGGTCTTTCACCAAGCACATACCTTGACAAGATATTGAAGAAGTTCAATATGGATCAGTCCAAGAAAGGGTTCTTGCCTGTTTCACAAGGTATGAGATTGAGCACGGCTCAGTCCCCGGCCACGGCAGAAGATAGAGAAAAGATGAGTGTCATCCCCTATGCCTCAGCCATAGGTTTTATTATGTATGCCATGCTGTGTACCAGACCTGATGTGAACCTTGCCATAAGTTTGGTAGGGAGGTACCAAAGTGATCCCGGTATGGAACACTGGACAGCGGTCAAAAACATCCTGAAGTACCTGAAAAGGACTAAGGATATGTTTCTCGTTTATGGAGGTGACGAAGAGCTCGTCGTAAAGGGTTACGTCGATGCTAGCTTCGACACAGATCTGGATGACTCCAAGTCACAAACCGGATACGTGTATATTTTGAATGGAGGAGCAGTCAGCTGGTGCAGTTGCAAGCAGAGCGTCGTGGCGCATTCTACATGTGAAGCGGAGTACATAGCTGCTTGCGAAGCAGCCCAAGAAGGAGTCTGGATGAAGGAGTTCATCACCGACCTAGGAGTCATTCCAAGCGCGTCAAGCCCGATGACTCTCTTCTGTGACAACACTAGAGCTATTGCCATTGCCAAGGAGCCCAGGTTTCACAAGAAGACCAAGCACATCAAGCGTCGTTTCAACTCCATCCGGAATTATGTTCAAGATGGAGACATAGATATTTGTAAAGTGCATACGGATCTGAATGTCGCAGATCCGTTAACTAAACCTCTTCCACGGGCAAAACATGACCAACACCAGAACTCTATGGGTGTTCGATTCATCACAATGTAACTAGATTATTGACTCCAGTGCAAGTGGGAGACTGTTGGAAATATGCCCTAGAGGCAATAATAAAAGGATTATTATTATATTTCCTTGTTCATGATAATTGCCTGTTATTCATGCTTGAATTGTATTGTACGAAAACAGCGATACATGTGTGAATAAATAGACCACAAACGTGTCCCTGGTAAGCCTCTAGTTACTAGCTCGTTGATCAATAGATGGTCACGGTTTCCTGACCATGGACATTGGATGTCATTGATAACGGGATCACATCATTAGGAGAATGATGTGATGGACGAGACCCAATCCTAAGCATAGCACGAGATCGTATAGTTCATAATGCTTAAGCTTTTTCAGTGTCAAGTATTTGTTCCTTAGACCATGAGGTTGTGCAACTCCCGGATACTGTAGGAATACTTTGGGTGTGCCAAACGTCACAACGTAACTGGGTGGCTATAAAGGTACGCAACGGGTATCTCCGAAAGTGTCTGTTGAGTTGGTACGAACCGAGACTGGGATATTGTCACTCCGTATGACGGAGAGGTATCTTTGGGCCCACTCGATAAGACATCATCATAATGAGCTCAAAGTGACTAAAGAGTTAGTCACGGGATGATGGATTATAGAATGAGTAAAGAGACTTGCCATGACGAGATTGAACAAGGTATCGAGCATACCGACGATCGAATCTCGGGCAAGTACCGTACCGATAGACAAAGGGAATAACATACGGGATTAAGTGAATCCTTGACATCATGGTTCATTGATGTCTACTACACGCTTCTATTCCTGTAGACGGTGTTGGGCCTCCAAGAGCAGAGGTTTGTAGGACAGCAGCAAATTTCCCTTAAGTGAGTAACCCAAGATTTATCAAACTCAGGGAAATGGAGGTTGAACGTACCCCTTTCAAGCAACCCTGCAATCAAGATACAAGAAGTCTCTTGTGTCCCCAACACACCTAATACACTTGTCAGATGTATAGGTGCACTAGTTCGGCGAAGAGATGGTAAAATATGGATGATAGGAGTGGCAAAGCAAAGTAATATAAATCTGTAATAAAAAGTGCAGCAAGCAAACAAGTGGTAAACGTGAGCACAAATGGTATTGCAATGGTGGAAACAAGGCCTAGGCTTCATACTTTCACTAGTGGCAACTCCCAACAACATTGACATAGTCTAATCACATGATATTTCCCATAAAACATGCAATGGAGACGCACTCGGAGGTCATTCCTTTGTGGTCAAGAGAGGACGAGAATTATGTAGGGCTACAAAAGCACACCTCAAAGTTTGTAGTTCTCAATCTATGAATTTCCCAATGTCACCGGGGCCATCCAAAGAGAGTACCACAATCACCACAACATATCTCCAGGATAGTCAAAGACAAGCACCAAGAGACTCTCAATCTTCAATCAACACACAAAAGAGGAAATCACTCATGAAAATATTCTTCTAATCCATGTCCAATAGACCGCTGTCACCTTGGTCTCGGGGATTATACTAGATAAAGACAAGTGAGTACATCAATTCAATACATAGAGGAAGGGGAAATATCATGGGATCACCCTAGATTAACATAGCCTATGATCACAACGAAGATCACATCATGGGAGAGAGAGATGACCACATAGCTACACGTACAAGCCCTCAGCCCCGGAGAAGACTACTCACACATGACCATGGTGAGCAAGAGATTGATGGTGGTGTTGATGGAGAGGTGCAGCCCGGAGGAGGAGGCGGTCGGCGGCAGCCACGGCGGCGGCGGCGGCTGCCCTAGGGCGGCGGCGGCCCTTGGGGGCAGCGGCCCCTTGGCCCCCCCTTCTTCCTTGTGGATGGTGCTGCAATGGTGCAGGTCCTCCCCTCCAAGACGACGGCTTGGAAGGAGGAAAATTCGTGGCCCTTGGTGACCTAGGTTTCCTCTCTTTATATAGACTCTCGGATTCCCGTCATCAGATTTTGGGCTTCAGTAAAACGGGCTTTTCTAGGCCGTCCGGACTCCGATTTGGACGAATTTTATATCCAGAAGCATCCCCTCGAAATTCCCCACAACTTTCGCAACTAGTTTTTTTCCGTTTGACGTCGTCTTCGGGCCGGAACGTGACCATCTTCTAAAAACGTTCTCAGACAGATGTCAGGAAAGTCAGAGTCCTATTCCAATACGACTCCTTTTGCGTTTTTGTCAATTTCCAAGTAATTCCTACACAATAAAGTGTAAAACAAGAACATTGTGCACTTTTGCAACAATTAGTAGGTTAGTCCAATAAATGCCTAAAAAGATAGAAAACTTTGATATAAACATGAGACAATGATGCAAAACAAGCATGTCACAAGCAAAAATTATGGATACGTTTGGGACGTATCATTCATCTGATGAGATCATCGAGGAACATGTGGGAACCAACATGGGTATGCAGATCCCGCTGTTGGTTATTGACCGGAGAGTCGTCTCGGTCATGTCTACGTGTCTCCCGAACTCGTAGGGTCTTCACACTTAAGGTTCGGTGACGCTAGGGTTGTAGAGATATATGCACACGGAAACCCGAATGTTGTTCGGAGTCCCGGATGAGATCCCGGACGTCACGAGGAGTTCCGGAATGGTTCGGAGGTGAAGAATGATATATAGGAAGTCAGGAGAGTTCCGGGGGTCACTGGGAGTGTTCCGGGACCACCGGAAGGGTCCCGGGGGTCCACCGGGTGGGGCCACCCATCCCGGAGGGCCCCGTGGGCCGTAGGTGGAAGGGGGGCAGCCCCTAGTGGGCTGGCGCACCCCACATGGGCCACCCCGCATGCGCCTAGGGTTGAAACCCTAGGGGTGGGGGCGCCTCCCTTTGCCTTGGGGGGCAAGATACCCCCCCTGGCCGCCGCCCCCCTAGGAGATTGGATCTCCTAGGGCCGGCGCCCCCCTGGCCCCCTATATATAGTGGGGGGAGAGGGCAGCCGCACCCCAAGCCTCTGGCGCCTCTCCCCCTCGTCACACCTCCAACTCCTCCCGCAGGGTCTCGGCGAAGCCCTGCAGCTTTTCCCGTTGCATCCACCACCACGCCGTCATGCTGCTGGATCTCCGTCAACCTCTCCTCCCCCTTGCTGGATCAAGAAGGAGGAGACGTCGCTGTACCGTACGTGTGTTGAACGCGGAGGTGCCGTCCGTTCGGCGCTGGGATCATCGGTGACGAGGATCACGAAGAGTACGACTCCATCATCTACGTTCCTTCGAACGCTTCCGCACGCGATCTACAAAGGGTATGTAGATGCACTCCTTTATGCTCGTTGCTAGATGACTCCTTAGATTGATCTTGGTGAAGCGTAGGAATTTTTTTGAATTCTGCTACGTTCCCCAACAATGTAAGCTCCTCTCATCTCCCTACATCACAACCAATTGACTACAAGATCATGAGCTGGTTCTAACACTTTTGGATCTCATTTTACAAATCAGCATGAATTCAAGATTAACAACCCTATCCGATGAACATAGCAATCATGTAAAGCACAATTCCTTCTCTTGATCCAGTGACCACATGAAGCATCATCCACATTGACTAGATTAACGCCTGCTGGTCTTTCCAATGCCTTGTTTTCCAGAGAAGAGATGCTTTGGTTTCAAGGTGGGGATCACGCGGTCCGCTTTTCCACGGCAAGCGTCCTTGTTCCTGTTCTTGACAGAGTCCCTTGACTTCTTGGTGGCCTTCTTCTTTTGAGCAGTGTCCCTGAGCCCGTCACCTAGCACGACCTCTTCAACTAGCCGGGATTTGGATCAAGACCACCACCTTGTACACAGTTTCTAGTCGGAATGCCGGCCATCAACGTCCATAGCGTCATCACCATCAGCTCTGCTGAGTGACCTCTCACGCTTACGGCATCTTGACTGGCAGCAACGTCGGTTCACAACTGCAATAGGATCAACACCCATGGATGTGAGTTGTGTGCCCAAGTTGTGAATTTCCTGTCTTTTTCATGCTTCCTTGGAACAATAGGATGACTCTCTTCTATAATCTTCTTCATCCTATGCTCTTGGATGAGCATTGCCTTCTTCTTCCTAATCTTACCCAATATATCATGATGTTTTTCAGTTAATTCGTCACGGCCATCAATAATGAAAGCATCATGAGCAGCTTCTTCTTCAAGACAAAGACCCTCCCCCTTTCAAGTTCTTCACACCTTTCCAAGATATCCGGATCCAAGAAATCAGCAACATTATGCCAATCCAATGTCTCAGGGAGAATATCTTCCTTCCATTCATCATTGGCCAATAAGTAATGCTTCTTTAGACCGGTGGAATAGACACCAACATCTGCATTCTCATTCTCATGGTCCCTCTCAAGTTTCTTCTTTTCCTTTGCAGCAGCAATTTCTTGAGCTTCGGGAACAACACGAGGAATGCAAGTGGGCGTATCTCTGTTGTGACGAGGCTTGGGCATATCAACATTAAACATATTTAAGAAGTCATTGATCTTCTTTGACTTCATCTTGATCTCCACTATCAGCTCAAGAAGCCTCTCACATGCATCATTTTTAACAGCCATCACACCCTCATCTGTCAAAGCACTCATAGTCAACAAAACACCCACTTCACTAGGATCTCCTCCTTGAGGTATAATCTTCATAGCCTCCGACTTCATCTACATTACCAGCTCCATGTCCTCTTCAGAAAGCCCATCAAGCGGCTACAAATCAGTTTTGTTGCACACAATGACTAGAGGCTTATTCCCGAACAAGGATTTTATACCGTGGAAGAGTACAGCTTGCTGAGAAATAGTGTACCCCCAAGACCTAGAGATGTCCAAGAAGAACAGTATAACAACCCTCAAGTGGGCAAGAGCAATGATAATGCACATTTCTATGATGTTCCTATCCTCAAAAGGCCGATCAAGGATCCCAGGAGTGTCAATCACTTGGTACCGAAGATATTTGAAATCTGCATGACTAACAAAAAGGGTTTTTGTGAAAGCATAAGGTTGTGTGTCCACATCTGCCCTTGTAACCATGTTCATGAAAGATCTCTTCCCAACATTAGGATAGCCCTAAATTAAGATAGTACGTGTGTTTGGGTCAACTGATGGAAGCATGGCCATGTGTTGCCCGATCTGCTCCATGTATGCCAAACTAGGACTAATACGCTTTAGAACAGTACACATGCGACCTAATACAGCTACCTTCAGGAACTTGCACTGGTACATGGTGTCTCCATACTTGAGCAGCCTCAGATAATCCTTGGAGATCTTTGCAATGATATTTCTAGCGGTATTGATCTGGCCCAAGGCAAGTTTCTAGTGATCCTTGTTGTAGAGCACATGAAGGAGATCACCATAGAAAGGGAGGATGTCATCCAGTCGGGGGAACTCGTCAATGATGGTGGACAATTTTTCATAGAAGTTCTGCTGAGTATAGCGAACCTTTCCCATATAGAACTGGAGAATGCAGTTGATATCATAGCCTTTATGGACAATAGCTGGCATTTGCCTCTAAGTGCGGGACAAGATTATGTCAATAAAGTCCTCCCCGGGAGGGGCGATAGTGATTTTCTTGAAATTACACTGCACCATCTTGCTAATGTAAAGCTTGGCTACTTATATTCCTATATTTCAAACTAATGGCATGTCATTTCAATGCATATAAACTAGTGAAGAAACTAACGAAGAGAAACGTGTGCAAAATGAATGCAAGAAAGCACAAATGCCAAATAAACATAGCCACAGAGAAATCCAGCAATCACTCGACAAAGAAAATATTAACCTTTAATAAGATGATGACTCTAAGATTCATGCCCAGCATAATCAGTGCATCCTTGTCACACACAAGGAAAATTGTGATTTAAAAATATATTAGACAAAAGGCTAACACCAGTTTCTTTGGTGATGGTCACATTTAAGAACAAGTAGTTCGCATCGCAACCCAGAGACTAACTCTGGACCTTAGACATGCACACGGTTCTTGTATGAAAGGGAAAACATTTTCCTACATACCAATGAGTCAAACCCCGGTTTCTTTGTTGGCAGTTAATAATAGTTTAAGCATAGGTCTAATCAGTTGCATCACACCAGGTGACTAACCCAGGCCCTGAACCGCTCACACCATTCTTACATGGAAGGAAAAACTTATGCATCTAAGATTCTAAGTAGCGGCAAGGCAGCAACATCCTCTCACATGAGGAAGTGCAACGACAACACATGCATGCTTTCATTCTCATAGCGTAAAATAATTGATGGATTGCACAAAATTAGCACAAACAAAAGTAAGGAGACAACAGAAGTAGTTCCAACTTCTGATAAAAGACCATGCCAGGTTTCTAAATTGGCAGCAGGTAAACTAGTCGGCAACCTTTAATCAACAAGAGAAATATCAAGATGTCGGCAGCAGCTAACTAGTTCGCAATTTTTTATCAATCAGGAAGCTATCAATCAACCCCTTAACTACATCAAATCAGCCAACCTTACTGAGCCACTCAAATAGGAGAGACATAACACAAAACAAATGAAACACTTGTTATATTCATAAACTCTCAACCAGAATAAGCATGGAGAGGTAGAACTAAGCTACGAATCTACAGAAGTACAAGCCTACAACCGCAGCCATCCGCGAGGATCATCGCATGTACACACCTATGCGAGAAGATTGACAAGCGAGAACGAACACAGAGGGTGGACGGGAAAGTCCAGCTACTTACGTCGTGAGGCGGCGGCAGGGGGAAAAGATGTAGTGGTGGCTCAGGTAGTCAGGTGGCGGCAGCGGCAGGACACGACTCGGGGATGGGGTGCGGAGAAGGTCGGGCCGTTGCGTCTCTATGCGTGGGGCGTGCATGAATTAGGTATGTCGGACTCTCTAACTGGGCTAAGAGTGGGATGTAAACTCTGGGCCGGAATGTATCTGGCTACTTCGGCTAACCGGTTACCATCATCTAAAAAAAAATAAATAGCATTATTTTTTCGGCCAATTCAGAGAGCTATCCCTCGAAAAAAATAAGAGAGCTATATCTCGCCTACTGCAAGATGTAGCACTGGCTAAACTACAACATGGTGAATGGACCGGCCCAATAAGGGAGTCTATACATTTGATTTTTTTTTTGTTCACTTTTTGGTTCATTTCGTCATTTTTTCTTCAGTTTTCAGTTTTTCGATATTTCTGTACTGTTTTTCAGTTTTTTGAGCTTCTTATTTTAAATATATGTCTACTTTTTCCCAGTGCACATTGTACATTTGTTGTATACAGGTTAAACGTTTTTTCATACATGTTGAACAATTTTCAAATATATGTATACAATTTTTAATACATGTTTCAAATATATTTTCTGAACGAATGTTAAACATCTTTGAAATAAAGGTTCAACATTTTTTGAGCGATACGGAACATTTCTGTAAACTACGTAAACATTGTTTTACATTGTATAATTTTTTTAAATGCCTCCAATATATTATTGGAATGTGTAAGCCTTTTTTAGATGCCACAAATATTTTTCTAAATGCTATGATATAAATGGTATTTAAATTAGATAAACATTTTCAAATTATCACAGCCATTTTTTCGAAATTTGTGAACAATTTCCAATTTTCCCGAACAATTTTTTGAATATTACGAACATTTTTAGAAATTGCATGACCAATTTTTTTACACCGTGTTAACATTATTTAAATGTGCGATGAACCTTTGTGTAAAATAATTTTTAAAATAAATATTATATGTATATAATATTGGAATTCTAAACTAAAGAAAAATAAATGAAAAGGCAAGTTGAACTTTCAGGTCAGCTATATGGTTCCTTTCCAAATCATTCTCTTATTGTGGCCACAGATAATTTCGATTGGAGGGAGTAGATTATATACACAGATAATTGAATGAGTCATGTAGTACATACAAGCCCGAAAGTCCTCTTCTACTCCTGAGCTTAAATGAGCTCCAGGTGAACAGTAAATTCAAGAAAAGTCAAAAAATTAAAGAAATTCTGATTTTTTCGTGGCAAAAATTGAAAAATGTTATTAGTGCTTGAAAAAATTCAACTTGAAAGAAAATTTATGGAAGTTGTGGCAAAAATTATAATAATCAGTACTCCGAAAATCTTTTGAAAATAGCACTTTTGGAATATTGGTTGTTTTCGCCACGACTTCTAGGAATGTCCCTTCATGTTGAATTTTTGCAAGCACCAAGAACATTTGTCAATGTTAGCCACAAAAAAATGAGTATTTTCTAAAATATTTTTTACATTTTTTAAGAACTTACTGTTCACTCAAGCTCATTTGAGCTCGAGCTATGAAACATCACATCCATTCAAGCACTACTTTTGCTCCCAGAATATTTGTATTGTCACATTGAGTGTTTTTTGATAAATCGTTTCTGCATTGCATAATCACACTTATTCTGATTGCTTCCCGCCAATGTTTATAAATGGAGTGTTTAGGTGCTTAAGTATATCAGAGACAAAATCATACACCACTCCATGACATGTCTGAAAAAATAGTGGACCAACAGACTGGTACGATTCATGTTGATGATGGTATGCCATATTTGCAGAAGGCATCCTTTTCATATTTACTACACCATTTTACATTTTAATCTCAAATGAACCCAATGCGGCTCGGCGTGTCGCCCCACACTGAAATATATTACTTGTGTGTTGAGACAAGTTACTAAAATATAAATATCAGAGATGAAAATTAGCCAGCTTGCACAAATTTATCATGCCATCATTGTTTGAACTTTTTTGTCTAATGATATTCTCTTGTGTAAGAGAGCAATCTGTTTTCTTTCTTACTGTGTTTGAATACTTTTATATCATGCTATGTACGGCCATTTCAGTCCCGTATGTATTAGTAGATTTAGATAGAAATATATGTAATAGTTTGCCATAGTCATGCAAAAAGCAAATTGCATGAAAGTTTTCTCAATAAGATAGGAGGTTGAATATATAGAAAGTAATGTTTATGACGTTACCATGATTATAGTTTGAAGTCTTGGTGCTGATGTTGTTTGATGTATTTTTCAGCCCATTCAGGATTCCCTGGGTAGAGTTTATTTATCTGTTTTGTGGGCAAGCACATGGTACCTTTTATTGTAGGCGGCCCCTAATTTTGTTCCTTTTATAATTTCATTACTACTTTCTCTCAATAATAAATCTGACATGCAACATTAGTTACAAGTGGTAGTTTACTTCTGCGTGAATGGGAATTGAAAGAAATACAATCATTTTTGGCATGAGTGGTATCTTACTATGACATTGTGAAGTGATTAAAACCTGAATGGAATGTTTCCTGCTAAATATGATGAAACACATGAGAGAGGCATGAATGAAAGTTAACTTTGCAGATTACAATAGTTTGTTTGCCCTGGCGAACACTTTATTCATAATTCAGCTCCTCGATAGTGGAAGTGAGGAACACCAAAGAAAAAAGAGACGAAAATGAAGGTAGGGGCTAATCTACTCCTCAATTCACGATGAAGAGTGAAAATCGATGCCTCAACTTACAATAAAGAGGCGAAACTTGCCAGATTTCTTATTCATCATTGTTATAAAGAGCTTATTGTCATGATGCCGAGATTTAGGGTTAATATGTATCAAGAACAACAACTGTTTATGTTCCTGTGAGGTGATTTCTTATCAAATACTGTAAGAAGTAAAAAGAGCGTTTGAATAGTCTGTACAGATGATCGGAAAATATCATCTCTAATATTGTTGAATATCTTATCACGAAATGTATAACCTTTCAGATTGACGGTTGGGTCATTATTTTAGATTTTTTTTTGCTACCTGCTTTATTTAGCCTACAACAATTAATTTCCGAAGCTTGATTATTTGTGCCACAGGAGCTGGGTTTTCATACCTTCAGAGATTTCTGCTGGTGTTGCACTTGATTTGCTTGGGAAGCATAGTAATTAGCAAGCGTTGCTCTTGATTTCTTTAGCGTGCTAATTAGCCGGCGCCAGCTCAGTAGTAAGCTACCAGTGCCAATGATAGCGGGCGCAGCGAAGCACGCCTACCCATCTAGTCTAAAAAAACCTGGAAAAAAGTTCCTCTACCTCAAAAAAAGAAGTCTGAAAAAAGCGTGGCGACAATTACCAATTGAGATTATCACACGCATAATACTAATCTGCTCAGGCTAGGCACAGAGGAGGTCGTTGCAACGCTCTCAACGTGGGTGCGCCGTGCCCGCCTTCTGCGATTACCAACCCTGTTTGACATTTTTTTTTTGAAACGTGGCAAAAGATTTGCCATTTCATTAATTAAGAGAGAGTTGTTACAAAGCACATTCGCCGTGCTCAGGCGGAGATAAAGCAACTACTCACGATGTAAAATTACGTCTAGCCCTTTTGCGCCTGCTAGAGACCACATTGTCGCTTCCTCTAAGATTTTATCCACAAGAATCGTCGTAGGCATGGAAACGTTCCGAAAGACCCTAGCATTTCTTTCCTTCCAAAGTTCCCAAGAGATGAGCATGAGAAGGGAGGCCATCCCTTTGCCATTTGGCGATCGCGCAAGAGCAATCTCATTCCACCAATGTTTGACATTTCGCATTGACGCCCAGTCTGACGTAACAATATTGCTCAATCCGATCTTCGCCTTTACCGCATTCCAAACCGCAACCGAAAACCGGCATTGGAAAAGGAGATGTGCTGCAGATTCCTGAACTTGGCTGCACAGAGGGCATAAACCGCAGTTTGGCCACCCCCGTCGTTGTAGTCTGTCGGCCGTCCATACCCTGTTGTGAATGATTAACCAAGCAAAGAACTTGCTTTTCGGCGTTGCCCAAACTTTCCAAACGGTCTTTAAAAGCGGAGTAGAGGTGCGACCCTCGAACTGCAGCGAATAGGCTGAAGAGGCGGAGTAAGATCCGCTTTCCGTAAGCTTCCATGTGATCGTATCTTGCGTGTCTTGATCCGGAATAATCCCATCTACCCTCTCCCAGAGTGTGACAAAATCATGTATATGCTCAGCAGTGATGCCATTTGACATGTCAACCAGAGATATCCATGCATCATCAGTGAGAGCGTACCTCACCGAGCAGCCTTTCTTTCTTGAGAGCTCATAAATTTTAGGGGCAATGTCCATCGGTCTTACGCCGTGGAGCCATGGAGATGTCCAGAAGCAGGCCTTGGCCCCATTGCCAAGCGTGACCTTCGTAGCAGCAGCGAATAGGTCCATGTCGGTCGCGGTGCAAGGGGTGCCCAGGCCAAGCCACGGTTTTGGTTGCTCTGCCCACTCAAACCAAAGCCACCTCAAACGTAGAGCAGTAGCGAATTTGCCCAAGCTAAGGATGCCTAGTCCGCCCATGATTTTTGGACTGCAAACTCTCTCCCAGTTGATTTTACACTTGGCCCCAGTGACTTTGTCGCAACCAGCCCAAAGAAAAGCGCGTCGCAAGGCATCAATGCGCTTTAGCACCTCGGCCGGCAGCACAAGCGAAGTTAAGCTGTAGATTGCGATGGCGGTGAGGACCGCCTTGACCAGAACAATCCTCCCAGGGGCAGCCATGATGTGGCCAATCCAAGGGGTAAGCCTGCGCGCAACTTTGTCTTCTAGCGGTAAGAAGTGGATAGATTTGAGTTTCTTGACCGAGAGTGGGAGCCCAAGGTACGTCATGGGGAAGGTCGTGAGAGTTGCGGGGAACAGTTGCAGAACTTCCGGGAGATCAATGCCAGAGCAATGAATTGGGGCAACCAGACTTTTGCTGCAGCTGGTGACCAGGCCCGTGACCTCACCAAAGGCATTAAGGATGGAGGCAAAGCAGGCGACATCCTCCTTGATGGGCTTCAGAAAAATGGTTGCATCATCAGCATATAGAGAGGCACGGAGAGTTGCGGTATTCCTCTGAATCGGGTGCAAATGGCCTTGCAAAGTAGCTTTGTTTAGGGTGTGGTGCAGAGGGTCGATGGCAAGCACAAAAAGGAGTGGCGAGAATGGGTCTCCCTGCCGCAGCCCCTTCCCATGTCTAATTGGGTCTCCAATCGTGCCATTAAGTAACACTCTCGAGGTAGCCGAAGATAGGAGAGCCGAGACCCAGTCTCGAAAACGCGCAGGGAAACCCAGATGCTGGAGAAGGTCCAGTAAGTAGTCCCATCTTACAGAATCGAAGGCCTTCTTGATGTCGAGCTTGAAAAGCAACATAGGGGTCTTGCTGCGGTGTAATCTGCGAGCGAGGCTGCGGACATAGGTGAAGTTGTCGTGGATGCTTCGTTTCTTTATAAATGCGCTTTGAGCTGGTGACACAAGATCATTCATGTGAACGGCGAGTCGCGTCGCCAACATCTTAGCCAAGAGCTTTGCCACAGCATGAATAAGGCTAATCGGCCGGAAATCTGAAATGTCCTCGGCGCCCTCTTTCTTTGGGATTAGAGCAATGTTTGCAGAGTTTAGCCAATGTAAGTTTGTGGCGTTGAGGTTCGAGAAGTGGTTGATGGCAGCCATGACGTCCAGCTTGATAACCTCCCAACATGCCTTGAAGAACGCCCCCGTGAACCCATCCGGCTCCGGCGCCTTGTCGCTAGGCGAGTCGAAGACTGCCTTCCTAGCCTCCTCCAAGGTGAACGGTGCCCCAATGTCGCTGAGATCACAATCTGGAGTGGGGATACAGCTCCAGTTTAAGTCCTTGAGCCTCCTTGGTCCCTTCTTAAGGACTGTAGAGAAGTGGCGGTGGATAATATCCTTCTTGTGGTTGTGGTCAGTGACCCATACCTCGTTGTGCTTGAGACGGTGTATAAAGTTCTTTCTTTGTCGACGGTTGATTCGAAGGTGGAAGAATTTAGTGTTCGCGTCCCCCTCTTTAATGTTCATTACCCTAGAGGTTTGTCGCTTGCGCGCCTTCTCAAGCACCGCCATTCCAATGACCTTCCTCTTTAATCTCTTCCGAAGATCGGCCTCTTCCGGGCTTAGGGACCTAGACTCTTGCGCAATATCGAGGCGGAGAATGACCTCAAGAGCCATATGAACTTGCACTTTCATGTTCGAGAAGAGGGATTTGCTCCAAGCTTTCAGCATGTTGCCGGTGCGCTGGAGTTTGTGGTGCAGGATGTGGTACGGCTCAGAATGGTTATGATCCTCATTCCACGCACTTTGAACAGTGTCAAAGAAACCTGGCATCTTGATCCAGAAATTCTCAAAGCGGAAGCACTTGGAGCGTTTGGGGCCAGACGCCGAGGCTAGCAGAAGAGGGCAGTGGTCAGAGAGTGAGGATGATAAAGCATGCAGAATGTGCGATCCAAATTCCATATCCCAACCATCATTGCAGAAAAAACTATCTAACTTGCTCATTGTGGGCTCATTCTGGCCATTGCTCCAAGTGAATCTTCTATTCTGTAGATGAATCTCTTTAAGCTCACAAGAGTTGAGAGCATCTCGAAATCTGATGATGCGACTTCGGTCAACATTTGTTTGGTTTTTATCTCTCGTCCGATAAATCTGGTTGAAGTCTCCCGTGACCAGCCACATGGTACCTTGGGGTGGCTTTTCGGCGACGAGTTCCCCGAAGAAAGCGTCTTTGAGGTTGCTCCTAGTCGGCCCATAAACCGTGGTTAGCTTGAAGGAGACGGGAGTCGGGCTCCGTGGGTACATGGTAACCGTGGCAGAGAGGGTGTACATTTGGAAGTGTATGTTGTACAATTGCACCATCTCCTCATCCCAGAGCAGGAGGATCCCACCACGCGTTCCTTCAGCCGGCCGTTGGGCGAAACTTCTGAGTCTGTGTCCACCGATGTGGGCTGCTGTGAAATCATCCACAAACTCCATCTTCGATTCCTGGATGCAAACAATGTGGCAGGGCGTAGAGGCAATGGTCTCGTGCACGGTAGTGCGGCGATCAGGGCAGTTTAAGCCCCGAACATTCCAGTTCAAGATCGTGAGGTTATGATTGTTGTCTGTCATCTTGGAACCAGGCCTACATCCTTGTGCATTATCCATGGCAGCAAGTAGGAGGAAGAGGGACAGGGATCCTTAGCATCAGCAAAGAAACTAGTCCGCCTCGCCAGGGCCCATAGCAGCTGCAGCCACACATGGCAGCAGCAAACAGGCGTACATCGACCGCAACACAACAGCCTTGCCAAGGCGACAGGTAGCTGCAACAGACTGCAGTTACAAACAGGCAACCCACAACTAAATCTAGACAAGGCTCCTAACATAAAGAGGTGGCAACATCTTGGCATCGCAAAGAGGCGAAGATCAGGTTGCGGCAGCCGCCTCCGCTTCCTCCTGAGAGCCCGGGTCTGGGCCTCCCTCCCCTGCATGGTCGATCAAAGCATTATCCACCGCCGACGTCAGATCACAGTCAAGATTGAACAGAGCCCGCAGCGCCGCAATGGTGATATCTGGCAGACGACCATTGAACATATGCACAAACTTGTTGATGGCAGCCTCTGTTACCTGCTCACCCTCATCTACAATGCCCAAGCGCCGGCAGAGCAGCTGTTCTGCGGGGGCCGCAATGGGCATCCTTTGCTTCTTGGCACTGATTCTGGGGCTGCGACGACCAAGATTGAAACTCGTGACACCCGCAAGGGTCTTGCGCCGTCTAGCGGGTGGCCTTGGTGGTGTCCAGGTTGATGGAGATGGTAGCAGTGCAGGTCCCTGTTTGACATTTAATGGTAATGTAATTTGTCTTAATGAATACACCAAATGAAGCCCTAAATTCAACTCCGAATCATCTTGTTTCTCAGCCATTTTGGCTTAAAATAATTAAAATTGCAGAAATGAAGGAATGTCGGTACAACAACAGCACTTGGTGTGAATCATTTTCACTCGGGTGGCGACGCCAGCACGTCGGCGGATGACCCTGTGGCTGCCGCGGCAGCTGCTCTTGCGGCGACATTCCGCGACTGGAGCTCACAGCGGCAGAGCGGGCATGTCCGATGGGTGTGCAGCCACATGTCGATGCAGTCCACGTGGAACAGGTGCTTGCACGGTGGCAGCTGCCGCACCATCTCGCCGCCCTGCACCTCCTCCAAGCACACCGTGCAGAGTAGCTGGCAGCTCCCGCGTGGCTCGTCGCCGCCGCCCTTATTCTTGTATGCGAACGTCGGCAGGGTGCTGATCGCCGCGTCGGTTAATCCCCCCGTGTACCGGTGCACCAGCCGCACAGTTGGCGCAGGCTGTCGCACACCGAGGCCACTCTCGTTTCTGTGCGCCCGAACGATGAGCGCGAGCAAGCCGACGAAGCCGAACAGGAAGTCGATCAGACTGGTGATGGCGCAGGCCCTGGCGGGGCTGACGACGGTGAGTAGCACGCAGAAGATTAGCATCGACACCATTCCCACCATGATGGCATAGCATATGTGCGGCTCGTCGTCATCCACTGCTAGCGCGCCGCCCGTCGCCAGCCTCCGGTGAAAGTTCAACATGAGTGTGTGCCTACCTGTGGGCAATTTTTGGTGCGAATGCTGGCTCGGCAGAACAAAACTGTCGGCACAACAAGTTTGTTCGGGGTACCATACACGTAGCACAGGAGGTGCTGCCGCGCTCGCGTTGAGGAAGAGGTAAAATAGGCCTTTCTATTCTCCACCGTGCGGGGGCACAAAAGGGAAAGTGTTTGATTTCTCTGCGTGCCGCAGGCGGCCTACAACTTTGATCTCTGTTGGCTCATTTGGGAAGAATCGTGATGATTTGAGTGTTTTGCACCGACCGGCGAGGATTTGGTTGCGCAGTAGAGTGGCGTGTCAGGTGTGAGAAAATACGATGTGCGGTTGTGGCTGCGTGTGTTGGGGAACGTTGCATGGGAAACAAAAATTTTCCTACGCTCACCAAGATCAATCTAGGAGATGCATCTACGAGGGAAGAGTCGGATCCACATACCCTTGTAGATCGCTAAGCGGAAGCGTTCAAGAACGCGGTTGATGGAGTCGTACTCGCCGTGATTCAAATCGCCGAAGATCCCAGCACCGAACGGACGGTGCCTCCGCGTTCAACACACGTGTAGCTCGGGGACGTCTCCTCCTTCTTGATCCAGCAAGGGGGAAGGAGAAGTTGACGGAGAAACCCAGCAGCACGACGGCGTGGTGGAGATGGTGGTGGAGGAATTCCAGCAGGGCTTCGCCAAGCACTGCAAACTAGACGAAGATATTCGTGGGAGAGAGAGGGCAGCGCCGAGGCACGAACTTGTGTTGCTGCCCTCCCTCTGCCTCTCTTTATATAGGGGGGAGAGAGGGGAGGGGGCGCCCCTAGGGTTCCCCCTAGGGGCGGCGGCCAAGGCCAGATGGGGCGGCCAAGGGGGGGTGGCGGCCAGGGCTAGGGTTTCCCCCCCCCCCCCAGACGCCTTGCCCCCCAAGTCCTATGGGGTGCGGCTGCCCTAGGGGGGCCCAGCCCCCTTAGGCGCAGGTGGAGGGGCCTAGGGGGGCGCACAACCCCTGTGTGGGCTGTTGTGTCTCCCCACTTATGGCCCATAGGGCCCGTAACCTTTACCGTGGCCCCCGAAACACCTTTCGGTTCTCCGATTCCTTCCCGATGTTCCCCGGAACAATTCCGGACTCCGTTCACTCTCATCCCATATATCAATCTTCGTCCCCGGACCATTTCGGAGACCCTCATCACGTCCGGGATCTCATCCGGGACTCCGAACAAACTTCGGTTACCATGCACTGTTCTCACTAACAACCCTAGCGTCACCGAACCTTAAGTGTGTAGACCCTGCGGGTTCGGAAACTATGCAGACATGACCGAGACACTCCCAGGTCAATAACCAATAGCGGGATCTGGATACCCATATTGGTTCCCACACGTTCCTCGATGATCTCATCGGATGAACCACGATGTCAAGGATTCAGGCAATCCCGTATACAGTTCCCTTTGTCTCGTCGGTATGTTACTTGCCCGAGATTCGATCGTCGGTATCTCTATACCTAGTTCAATCTCGTTACCGGCAAGTCTCTTTACTCGTTCCGTAATACATAATCCCGTGACTAACTACTTAGTCACGTTGAGCTCATTGAGATGACGTATTACCGAGTGGGCCCGGAGATACCTCTCCGTCACACGGAGTGACAAATCCCAGTCTCGATCCATGTCAACTCAACAGACACCTTCGGAGATACCTGTAGAGTACCTTTATAGTCACCCAGTTACGTTGCGATGTTTGGCACACACAAGGCACTCCTACGGTGACAGTGAGTTACATGATCTCATGGTCATAGGAACTTATACTTGACATACAGAAAACTATAGCGATAACTGATACGATCAAAAGCTATGTTTAACGTTTGGGTCTCGTCCATCACATCATTCTCCTAATGATGTGATCCCGTTATCAAATGACAACTCATGTCTATGACCTGGAAACCGCGGTCATCTTTGATCAACGAGCTAGTCCTAAAGAGGCTTACTAGGGACACAAAGTTTGTCTATTTATCCACACATGTATTTAAGTTTCCAATCAATACAATTATAGCATGGATAATAAACGATTATCATGAACAAGGAAATATAATAATAACTCTTTTATTATTGCCTCTAGGGCATATTTCCAACAGTCTCCCACTTGCACTAGAGTCAATAATCTAGCATTACAAGGTAATGAATCTAACACCCATAGAGTCTTGGTGTTGATCATGCTTAGCCCGTGGAAGAGGCTTAGTCAACGGATCTGCAACATTCAAATCTGTGTGTACTTTGCAAATGCTTATGTCCTCCTCCTTGACTGAATCGCGGATGGAATTGAAGCGTTGCTTTATGTGTCTGGTCCTCTTGTGAAACCTTGGTTCCTTGGCTAGAGCAATGGCACCAGTGTTGTCACAAAACAGAGTCATTGGGTTCAATGCACTAGGCACAACTCCAAGATCTGTTATGAACTCCTTCATCCAGACACCTTCCTTTGCCGCCTCCGAGGCAGCTATGTACTCCGCTTCGCATGTAGAATCGGCTACCACGCTTTGCTTGGAACTGCACCAGCTTACCGCTCCCCCGTTGAGAATATATACGTACCCGGTTTGAGACTTAGAGTCATCCGGATCAGTGTCAAAGCTTGCATCAACGTAACCCTTTACGACGAGCTCTTGATCACCTCCATAAACGAGAAACATTTCCTTAGTCCTTTTCAGGTACTTCAGGATATTCTTGACCGCTGTCCAGTGATCCATACCAGGATTACTTTGAAACCTTCCGGCCATACTTATGGCAAGGCTGACATCTGGTCTTGTGCACAGCATTGCATACATGATAGAGCCTATGGCTGAAGCATAGGGGATGACATTCATCTTTTCTCTATCTTCCGCAGTCACTGGGCATTGAGTCTTACTCAACTTTGTACCTTGCAATACCGGCAAAGAACCCCTTCTTGGATTGATCCATTTTGAACTTCTTCAAAACTTTATCAAGGTATGTACTTTGTGAAAGTCCTATCAAGCGTCTCGATCTATCTCTATAGATCTTGATGCCCAATATGAAAGCAGCTTCACCGAGGTCCTTCATCGAAAAACTCTTGTTCAAATACCCCTTCACGCTATCCAAAAGTTCTATATTGTTTCCAATCAGCAATATGTCATCCACATATAATATTAGAAACGCTATAGAGCTCCCACTCACTTTCTTGTAAATACAAGCTTCTCCGTAAACTTGTACAAACCCAAACGCTTTGATCACCTCATCAAAGCGAAGATTCCAACTCCGAGATGCTTGCACCAGCCCATAAATGGAACGCTGGAGTTTGCAAACTTTGTCAGCATTCTCTGGATCGACAAAACCTTCCGGTTGTATCATATACAACTCTTCCTTAAGAAAACCGTTAAGGAACGCCGTTTTGACATCCATCTGCCAAATTTCATAATCGAAATATGCAGCTATTGCTAACATGATTCGGACGGATTTAAGCATCGCTACGGGTGAGAAAGTCTCATCGTAGTCAACTCCTTGAACTTGTGAAAAACCCTTTGCCACAAGTCGAGCTTTATACACGGTGACATTGCCGTCAGCGTCCGTCTTTCTCTTAAAAATCCATTTATTCTGAATGGCCTTCCGCCCTTCAGGTAATACTTCCAAAGTCCATACTTTGTTTTCATACATGGATCCCATCTCGGATTTCATGGCCTCTAACCATTTGTCGGAATCCGGGCCCACCATCGCTTCTCCATAGCTCGCAGGTTCACTGTTGTCCAACAACATGACCTCCAAGACAGGGTTACCATACCACTCAGGTGCAGTGCGTACCCTTGTCGACCTACGAGGTTCGGTAGTAACTTGATCAGAAGCTTCTTGATCATCATCATTGGCTTCCTCTTCAACCGTTGCAGGCTCCACAAAAACATCTTTTTGTGCTGCGCTACTCTCTGGTTGAAGCAGAGGTTCAATAACCTCATCAAGTTCTACCTTCCTCCCACTCAATTCTTTCGAGAGAAACTCTTTCTCGAGAAAGGACCCGTTCTTAGCGACAAACACTTTGCCCTCGGATCTGAGATAGAAGGTGTACCCAACCGTCTCTTTTGGGTATCCTATGAAGAACATTTGTCCGCTTTGGGTTCGAGCTTTTCTGGCTGAAGCCTTTTGACATAAGCATCGCAACCCCAAACTTTGAGAAAAGACAACTTAGGTTTCTTGCCAAACCACAGTTCATACGGTGTTGTCTCAACGGACTTGGATGGAGCCCTATTTAAAGTGAATGCAGCCGTCTCTAACGCATATCCCCAAAATGATAGTGGAAAATCGGCAAGAGACATCATAGAACGCACCATATCTAATAGGGTTCGATTACGACGTTCGGACACACCATTACGCTGTGGTGTTCCAGGTGGCGTCAACTGTGAAACAATTCCACATTGTCTTAAGTGATTGCCAAACTCATAACTCAGATACTCTCCCCCTCGATCAGATCGTAGGAACTTGATCTTCTTGTTACGATGATTCTCAACTTCACTCTGAAATTGCTTGAACTTTTCAAACGTTTCAGACTTATGCTTCATCAAGTAAATATACCCATATCTACTTAAGTCGTCAGTGAAGGTGAGAAAATAACGATATCCACCGCGCGCCGTGACACTCATCGGGCCACACACATCAGTATGTATGATCTCCAATAAGTCACTTGCCCGTTCCATTGTTCCTGAAAACAGGGTCTTAGTCATCTTGCCCATGAGGCACGGCTCGCATGTGTCAAGTGATTCAAAATCAAGAGACTCCAAAAGTCCATCAGCATGGAGCTTCCTCATGCGTTTCACGCCGATATGACCCAGACGGCAGTGCCACAAGAAAGTGGTACTATTGTTATCAACTCTACATCTTTTGGCATCAATGTTATGAACATGTGTATCATCACTATCGAGATTCAATAAGAATAAACCCCCTACTTCGGGTGCATGACCATAAAAGATATTACCCATATAAATAGAACAACCTTTATTCTCTGATTTAAATGAGTAACCGTCTCGCATTAAACAAGATCCAGATATAATGTTCATGCTCAACGCAGGCACTAAATAACAATTATTCAGGTTCATAACTAATCCCGATGGTAATCGAAGAGCGAGCGTGCCGACGGCGATCACATCAACCTTGGAACCATTCCCCACGCGCATCGTCACTTTGTCCTTCGCCAGCCTCCGTCTATTCCGTAGTTCCTGTTCAGAGTTGCAAATGTGAGCAACCGAACCGGTATCAAATACCCAGGCACTACAACGAGAGTTGGTAAGGTACACATCAATAACATGTATATCACATATACCTTGCTTGTTGTTGTTGTTGGCCCCCTTCTTGTCTGCCAGATACTTGGGGCAGTTCCGCTTCCAGTGGCCGTTCCCCTTGCAATAGAAACACTCAGTCTCTGGCTTGGGCCCAGCCTTGGGTTTCTTTACTGGATGAGCAACTGCCTTGCCACCCTTCTTAGAGTTACCCTTCTTGCCCTTGCCATTCTTCTTGAAACTGGTAGTTTTATTGACCATCAACACTTGATGCTCCTTCTGGATGTCTGACTCAGTGACTTTCAGCATCGCAAACAGCTCGGCGATGGTTTTGTTCATCCCTTGCATGTTATACTGCTGCACGAAGCTCTTGTAGCTAGGTGGGAGTGAATGGAGAATTCTGTCAATGATAGCCTCCTCCGGGAACACAAGTCCCAGATCAGCTATGCGGGTATAGTACCCAGACATCTTCAGTAAGTGCTCACTGACAGACGAATTCTCCTCCATCTTGCAAGCAAAGAATTTATCGGAGGTCTCATACCTCTCGATCTTGGCATTCTTCTCAAAGATGAACTTCAACTCCTGGAACATCTCATATGCTCCATGACGTTCAAAACGCCTTTGAAGTCCTCCTTCCAAGCTATACAACATGGCACACTGCACTACTGAGTAGTCATCCGCACGCGACTGCCAGGCGTTCATAACGTCCACAGAGGCCGGAGCGGGGGGTTCAACTAGCGGTGCATTTAGGACATAAACCTTTTGGGCAGCTGTGAGGATGATCCTCAGATTGCGGAGCCAGTCCACAAAGTTGCTCCCATCATCTTTCAGCTTAGTTTTCTCTAGGAACGCATTAAAATTCAGGGGAGCTACTGCGGGAGCCATCTACAACAAAAGATTTGCAAAGACATCTTAGACTATTGTTCATGATAAGTGAGTTTTAACTAATCAAATTACTTATAACTCCCACTCAAATTGACATCCCTCTGGTCATCCGAGCGTGACATGATCCAAATCCACCAACCCAAGTCCGATCATCACGTGAGATGAGGTGGTGTCAATGGTGAACATCTTCATGTTGATCATATCTACTATATGACTCATGCTCGACCTTTCGGTCTTCCGTGTTCCGAGGCCATGTCTGTACATGCTAGGCCCGTCAAGTCTAACCTGAGTGTTCTGCATGTGCAAAACTGGCTTGCACCCGTTGTATGTGAACGTAGAGTCTATCACACCCGATCATCACGTGGTGCTTCGAAACGACGAACCTTCGCAACGGCGCACACTCGGGGGGAACACAATTTTATCTTGAAATTTTAGTGAGGGATCATCTTATAATGCTACCGTCGTCCTAAGCAAAATAAGATGCATAAAAGGATTAACATCACATGCAAATCATAAGTGACATGATATGGCCATCAACTCGTGCTTTTGATCTCCATCTCCAAAGCACCGGCATGATCTCCATCGTCACCGGCGTAACACCATGATCCCCATCATCATGATCTCCATCATCGTTTCGCCATCGGGGTTGTCGCGCGCCCACCATGCTCTTACTACTATTGCTACCGTTTAGCGATAAAGTAAAGCATTACATAGCGCTTAATGATTGACACGCAGGTCATACAAAAATTAAAGACAACCCTATGGCTCCTGCCGGTTGCCGTATACATCGACATGCAAGTCGATATTAACTATTACAACATGATCATCTCATACATCAAATATATCTCATCATGTCTTTGGCCATATCATATCACATACATACCCTGCAAAAACAAGTTAGACGTCCTCTAATTTGTTGTTGCATGTTTTACGTGGCTGCTATGGGTATCTAGCAAGAACGCTTCTTACCTACGCAAAGCCACAACGGTGATATTTAAGTTGCTATTTAACCTTCTATAAGGACCGCCTTCGTCGAATCCGATTCAACTAAGATAGGAGAGACAGACACCCGCCAGCCATCTTATGCAACAAAAGTCGCATGTCTGTCGATGGAACCGATCTCATGTACGTGGACATGTAAAGTTGGTCCGGGCCGCTTCATCCCATAATGCCGCTGAATCAAGAAAGACCAAAGAGGGAAGCAATCTAAATATCAACGCCCACAAACCCCTTTGTGTTCTACTCGTGAAAGCATCTACGCAAGATCCTAGCTCATGATGCCACTGTTGGGGAACGTTGCATGGGAAACAAAAATTTTCCTACGCTCACCAAGATCAATCTAGGAGATGCATCTACGAGGGAAGAGTCGGATCCACATACCCTTGTAGATCGCTAAGCGGAAGCGTTCAAGAACGCGGTTGATGGAGTCGTACTCGCCGCGATTCAAATCGCCGAAGATCCCAGCACCGAACGGACGGTGCCTCCGCGCTCAACACACGTGCAGCTCGGGGACGTCTCCTCCTTCTTGATCCAGCAAGGGGGAAGGAGAAGTTGACGGAGAAACCCAGCAGCACGACGGCGTGGTGGAGATGGTGGTGGAGGAATTCCAGCAGGGCTTCGCCAAGCACTGCAAACTAGACGAAGATATTCGTGGGAGAGAGAGGGCAGCGCCGAGGCACGAACTTGTGTTGCTGCCCTCCCTCTGCCTCTCTTTATATAGGGGGGAGAGAGGGGAGGGGGCGCCCCTAGGGTTCCCCCTAGGGGGCGGCGGCCAAGGCCAGATGGGGCGGCCAAGGGGGGGTGGCGGCTAGGGCTAGGGTTTACCCCCCAGACGCCTTGCCCCCCAAGTCCTATGGGGTGCGGCTGCCCTAGGGGGGCCCAGCCCCCTTAGGCGCAGGTGGAGGGGCCTAGGGGGGCGCACAGCCCCTGTGTGGGCTGTTGTGTCTCCCCACTTATGGCCCATAGGGCCCGTAACCTTTACCGTGGCCCCCGAAACACCTTTCGGTTCTCCGATTCCTTCCCGATGTTCCCCGGAACAATTCCGGACTCCGTTCACTCTCATCCCATATATCAATCTTCGTCCCCGGACCATTCCGGAGACCCTCATCACGTCCGGGATCTCATCCGGGACTCCGAACAAACTTCGGTTACCATGCACTGTTCTCACTAACAACCCTAGCGTCACCGAACCTTAAGTGTGTAGACCCTGCGGGTTCGGAAACTATGCAGACATGACCGAGACACACCCAGGTCAATAACCAATAGCGGGATCTGGATACCCATATTGGTTCCCACACGTTCCTCGATGATCTCATCCGATGAACCACGATGTCAAGGATTCAGGCAATCCCGTATACAGTTCCCTTTGTCTCGTCGGTATGTTACTTGCCCGAGATTCGATCGTCGGTATCTCTATACCTAGTTCAATCTCGTTACCGGCAAGTCTCTTTACTCGTTCCGTAATACATAATCCCGTGACTAACTACTTAGTCACTTTGAGCTCATTGAGATGACGTATTACCGAGTGGGCCCGGAGATACCTCTCCGTCACACGGAGTGACAAATCCCAGTCTCGATCCATGTCAACTCAACAGACACCTTCGGAGATACCTGTAGAGTACCTTTATAGTCACCCAGTTACGTTGCGATGTTTGGCACACACAAGGCACTCCTACGGTGACAGTGAGTTACATGATCTCATGGTCATAGGAACTTATACTTGACATGCAGAAAACTATAGCGATAACTGATACGATCAAAAGCTATGTTTAACGTTTGGGTCTCGTCCATCACATCATTCTCCTAATGATGTGATCCCGTTATCAAATGACAACTCATGTCTATGACCTGGAAACCGCGGTCATCTTTGATCAACGAGCTAGTCCTAAAGAGGCTTACTAGGGACACAAAGTTTGTCTATTTATCCACACATGTATTTAAGTTTCCAATCAATACAATTATAGCATGGATAATAAACGATTATCATGAACAAGGAAATATAATAATAACTCTTTTATTATTGCCTCTAGGGCATATTTCCAACAGCGCGGAGTGGGGAGGAAGACAAGGTGGGGTTGCTAGAAATGCGCGCCATGTCAGGATGTGTCGTGTTGCACGCTGCTCCTGCCGAGTGAAGCACAAGAGGATGGGGGAAGTGTGCACCGTGCGCATATCACACGGTCTGACATGCCTAGGCACTTTACGTGATAACGCGATCATTCTAACAAAAGAGTTTCGTCTTCTGACAATGCCGAGATCATTGTAAGTTTCTCAGACTCCGGAATCGGCGATGTGCTGGCAGCCATGAAAGCTAACACGGCACCGGGTCCAGATGGTTTCCTGGTGGCTTTCTTCAAGCAGTGTCATCACTTAGGCCTCTTGTGATGGATATCATCAATGAAGCAGAGTGACGTGTTAAGTGTGAGCACATGCGGTGTGTGATTGTGGTCACACGGAGTTGGGAGAAAGACAAGGTGGGGGTTTCCAGAAATGCGCGCAAAGTTAGCGTGTGTTGTACCGGGCGCATATCACACGATCGACATGCCTAGGCAGTTTAGGTGATAACGTGATCATTCTAACAAAAGTGTTTCGCCTACTGGCAACGTCGCCATGCCGAGATCATTCTAAGCTTCTCAGACTCCAAACCGATGATGCCCTGGCAGCCATTAAAACTGATACATCACCTGGTGCAAATGGTTTCCCGGAGGCTTTCTTCAAACAGTGCTGGTCTTTTCCCTCTTGTGGTGGATATCATCAACGGGTTTGCTTGGGGTCAAATTGATATTAAACATATTAACTTTGCAGTCCTAGCCTTGATCCATAAGCTTCATGGTGCTAACAAAATCATGCAATTTTGCCCTATTGTGCTAACTAACTTGGTGTTTAAGCCCGTTGTTAAATGCTACACTCTCTGCCTAGGCCCTATTGGTGCTAAAATAGTTGATAGGTCCCAAACTAATGGTGGTTTATTCTCAAAGGAGTTTTATGTCTCAACAAGATATTCATGAGCTTAAAAGAAAGAAACTTGATCATTCGCAAATTGGATTTCGACAAGGCCTGCGATAGAGTTAGAAGGTCCTTCGCTGCAAGGGATTTGAGCAAGGGTTCATCCATTGGCTGATGCACCTAGTGGAGGGCGTCCAAACTACCATCTATGTGAACGGAGAGGTGGGAAAGTTCTCTCACAACAATTGCGGCCTCTGTTAAGGCAGCCATATCTCCCACCATCTATTTGACATTGTTGATGACTCATTGTCAGCAGTTTTACACAAAGCAAAAGCATTTGATTACCATAAAGGGATGGTGTCCCACCTCATCCGGGGAGGTGTTACTCACCCGCAATATGCTCACGACATAGTGGTCCTCTTCTAACGGGATTTACGCAGCATTGCCACCATTAAATCATGCTAATTTGTCTTGAGGTTATGTCAGGTATGAAATCAATTTGGCAAAAAGTGAGGTGATCACTATATGGTATCAGATTGAGAGAGCACTAAAGTCGATAATCTTCTAAAATATAAAAAGGGAACCTTCCCCATCTCCTATCCAGGGCTCCCCTGGAAAGCTCGCCCAGGAGTGGATGGAGGCTGTCACGGCGAAACCCTATCTTTCTGGCGGGGAGATGAACTTTCTAGTGGCGGAGCAGCAGCTCTGGCAGGTGCGGGCGCCAGAATCGGCATGGCGGCGAAAGGGGAGCGACGTGTGGGTCGAATCTGGGCAGGGAAAATGCGTTTTTTGCCTGACATCAGTTGCCCACGCGCCACTTTTCCTTCCGCCGGAGCCCCCAAGTGCCCCCAGTGCGCTGGGTTCGGCCTGGGATTGCCGGGCCAAAAAATGGGTCGAACCGGTGGAATTCGGCGTCCCGAGGGGTGACTGGGCTTTTTTTTGTGCAGGCGGAAAAAATGGCGACTTGAGGGAGCCTGTTGGGGGTGCGGTTAGAGATGCTCGAAGTGCATCAGGATGCAATACTTGGCCAGTGTGTCAGTACTGCCCTTCCCTGGCTGAGCCATCCACATGAATACAGGCACATCTCCACCTTTGCCCTCGGCTGCTCCCCGGGTTCGGATGGCTGCACGCTGCTGCAGAAGGGTTGCCCTTCTCGAACTTGGTGGGGGCAAGCCTCGGGTCGATGGCCTCGCTGATGCATTCCCCGTCGGCGTCGTGGAACACGATCGCTAGGCCTGGCAGCAGGAGCATTGCCTTTCTCGAACTCCTCGACGGCAAGCCTCGGGTCCATGGCCTCGAGGATGCATCCCTCTTGAGATCCGTGGCACGCAAAGCCCAACAATAGCAGTCTATCCGCGTGACCCTTGTGAAGCTCGTAGGCGGCGAGCCTTGGGTCAGCTGCCTCGAACATGGACCGGCGCCATGGAGGTTTCGCCCAGATTTCTTTAGATTTGAACTTATTATTGCAGGGAGAGGTGGGGGAGGAAATCGGGGGATTATCTTATTTACAGAGTTTCGATCAGTTTCCAAGTTGTAATACAAACTTCGTTTTTCAAAGGAGTCAGACATGAACACGTGCTATGGACGAACAGAGAGGGGATGGGCTGGGCCGGGTGGGCCAAATCAGGCTGGATGTGCAGACGTACACGGTCGAACAAATTTTTTTTACGAACATTTTATAAACAAAGAAAAGGGATGTGGGTTAAATAACTAAAATACCAAAGACTTTTTTGCAAAACCATCACGAAGGTAAGCGATAGAAATGACAGCCGCTTTATTATTATTAGAAAAAGATTAGGGGTAGATAACATCTGTGTACACCCGGTAGCACTATTCAATTCTCAAAGAGAAAAAGAAAACACATTATTTTTTCTGCAACCCTCTCAATGAATGAACTAATGTATGCCTCACTGTTTTTTCGATAAATTAACAGTTGGCCACCTACTCCATGGAATAGCAGCATTCTTTGAACGCCTGGAGGTTCTCTTGGAATAGGGGTACGAAGGCATCGACGCTGCCGTCGCCGAAGTTGGACGGCGCCAGGAAGAGCATCCCCTCCGTGGGGAAGTAGGCCGGCATGAAGTAGCTCGGGCTCCCCGTGCCGAAGTCCAGCTCGTAGAACGGGAACGTCAGCCAGCTATCCACCTCCACGTCCGGACACTGCGCGTCCTTGCACACGGCGCTCCGCGCGAGCCCCTCCCTCTCGGCGGCGCCGGAGCTTGCGAAGTCTACAAACGACTGGAAGTATGCACCGTCCACCTTCGCCACCTCGTCATGGATCACCTGAGCCGCGTGCTTCAGCGGCCGGTTCAGGAGGTCACCCACCGTGGAGCGCGGGAACGCCCAAAGCACCATGTTGCCGAAGTACTCCGCCGGCTGGCCCAGCCGGTGCCGCCCGTCCACGGACAGCCGGATCTTGGAGGTCTCCTCGGGGCTCAGGTCGCGCGCGCGCGTCATGGTGCGCCACAGGTGGGCTAAGATGGTCTCGAACCGGCTGAACGGGCGGCCGCGCCCTTCGGACGCCTTGGCTCGGAGACCGGCGATGAAGTCCTTGGAGAAGTGCGCCTTGTGGATGACGATGTTGTCGGCGGCATCGCCGTGGTGACTGACCACGTCGGTGGGCGACGGCAGGTAGTACTCGCGGTTCCGGTGGTCGTGCTCCACGCGAGGTGGCGACCGTGGCTTGAAGAGGTCCTTGTGGTGGTGCACGGGAGCGAGGCCAATGGGGAGGCCTCTCGTGGCGCGCCCCCAGGCGACGAGGAAGTTGCTGGTAGCGTGGCCGTCGGCGACGACGTGGTTGGACGTGAACCCGATGGCGAGCGAGCCGCAACGGAACCGCGTGAGCTGCAGGAGCACAACCTCCTCGTGCTCTCCCTCCAGGTCGGGGTGCAGTTTGAGGAGCTCCGGCGTGGGCTTCGAAGGCGCCATGTTGATGAGGTCGGCGTCCACGGTCGCCTCAACCAGGCGCGCGCCACGGTCGTTGAGGACGAAGGACGGCGTGCCGTCGGGCGCCTCGCCGAGCTGGCCCGCGAAGGCGCGGTACTGGGCGAGGACCGTGGCGAGGCCGTTCTCGATGGCGGCCGTGGTTGGCGCCGGCGCGGCGAAGGCGTAGATGATGGCCATCTGCATGTTGAACGTCACCTTGTCGAAGACGGACAGAGGGATGTACTCGGTGGATGGCGCCGGCGCGGCGCCGGCATTGCGGGCGGGCTTGACGAGCCTGGAGCCCAACACCTTAACCTCCATTGCTAAGTGTCGAACTAGCTTTGCTTGCGTGCACCTTGCAGCTGGGTGTAGTTGCCCGGTCGACGTTGATCAAGTTTGATCGGCGAGAGAGAGAAAGAAAGAGAGAGAGATTGCTGCAAGTGGTGAAGGTTAGCTCGAGCCTCGATGTCGGTCGAGTCCTTGTTGCGTGCGCTGATTATTAGGGGTTTTTGTGCTGTACGATTTGTTCGGGACAATGGCGCGAGCTATTTATAGGCAGCATGCAGGGCGGTTGGAACTTGGAAGGAGCGGGCCGGGGAAGGGTTGGTGAGACTATAAATCATTAAAAATGCCTTTGTTAGTAATGGTCAATAATCTAACTTTGGTAATTACGAGCACGTATGGACGCGAGTTGAGACTTTGACCCGGCCCCCGGCCTCTCAGCGCATCCGTTAATTTGACTGCTGAACGGCTGCTACCTACAGGAATTTCCGGTGTATAGAAACCTGGACTGCACTGGAGCTAATGTCACGGGTCCGAACTGTACTCTATAGAGTTAGTGAGTTACTAGTATGGTCAGTGTTTATTTTAACACTACTACTCCCTCCGTTCGGAATTACTTGTCGCAGAAATGAATGTATTTAGATGTATTTTAGTTCTAGATACATCCATTTTCAAGACAAGTAATTACGAACGGAGGGAGTAGTAGTTAGTAGGACAAGCATATGTTTGTAAGTAATACTCCCTTCGTATCAACATATAAGATGTTTTTTTGACACTTCCGATATCAAAGTATACACAAGACGTTGGAGTATGTGTTTAGGACAACGTGTCTGTATATCTGGTACGCGTGAATTTGAAAATGATCAGTCAATTCATGCTCGGAAACGCAACAAAATCCAGCGGGCGCTCTAGAAAAGACCGGTTGCTTTTTTCCATCGTCGTCCTCCTAGCAGCTCTGCATGCACCGCTGCATGCGATACAAGCGAACGAGAACGACTTCGCATTTGCATTTGATTAGTCGACGACCTACTTAATCTAACTGAACTAGACGTGGCATGCATGTGGGGACGCGCGCCTTGCGTTACCGTCACAACGCGACGTGAAAACAGCCCTCCGAAGATGAGAATATGAGATGCCAACAACCCAGACGTTGAGACATCATATCAGCATGGACGTGTTCAACATCGAACGGAGTTTCTAATTAATCGGGACCATCATGGATCTTATCTTCAGCGGAGTTTCATGGAAGTTTCCAGAATTACTGTCTTTACTTTGCGGGAGTACCTAAAACACATTTAGATGAGACATAATTTGGTCTTATTCATCTAGAAAACAAGAACAGATATAACCCACATCAGCACACACGCATCTTATAGCATCACATCAAATAGCTATAAAAGGTGAACGAGATCAAATTATATCTCATCTAGATGAGTTCTAGCAAAACTGTTACTTTGCACCAACATATATCTTTTTCGGGTAAATGTTCCAGCCTATGTGCCTATGAGCTTTTTTAAGAGTCGGGATCTGTCACCCATGGGGTACGGTGCCCCACTATTCTTGGCCGGCGGATGTGAATCGTGCGGTGAGGGGCTAAGTAGGCCTTCTCGTGGGCAAGTACGTGGGACTATGATAAGCACATGTTATGGATCACGTACATGAACACATTACACATGGGTGTTGGGCGTTAGCCTTGTCCTACCTTTGCATATTTGTATCTATATATGATAACAAGGTTGTATGCATGCAAAACCATGCTGAAGAAAATTTCTGCTTGTGGCACGCAAGTGTGGCAACACGTAGTTTTTTGGCCCTTTGGTTGCCTCACGGTTTAGAAATTGGTTTGGTCCTTGCGTTTGCTTTAGCTCTTAATTACTTTGGATGGAGTCCATGTGCACCTTTTGGTAGCTCTACCCATCCCACATTCCATGTTTTTTCTTTAACTTTGAAATTTGATATATTATATCTTTTGAGCCGAAAGTCCACTTTATATTGTTATTTGCATATTCGCGTTTCTTGTCATGAGGTCTTTATAAGATACATTTTGACGAGTTTTTAGAACATTGCCGAATTCGAACTGTTGAAACTTGGTACGAACGAATAATAAAACCGCAAGTTTAGAAGCTGAAACTTAAAACTTGGCCTGCCATCGTGTGGAATCTGACAACTTTGCGGAACGCATGGCAAATCGGGCTGCCAGACAGGTTTAAACTACAAAAACTTGATAGGAACGATGATAAATAGATTTGAGTTTCAAAAACTTAAAATTAAACACTAACCCCTAAACCGTAAACCCTAAGCAAGAACCCTAAAGCCCTAAAATAATATGAAAGTTGGTAATATTAAATGTTACGACTATCAAGTTCCAAAAATTGCAACTTGATTTTTTTTGTCGCGATGAACACAAATATGCAAAAAATAATTTGAACTTTCAGTTCAAAAGACATACTCCCAACATGCGTGGGAGGTGGGGTCAATGGCGATTGCAGCTGTAGCAAAAGCTGCCAAAAGCATGAGTGCATGGACCCCCAGCATACCATCAAACGCTTTAAACCAAACACGTTCATGAATCTTAAAACAATCTGAAGGTTACATGGATGTGTGCGCCAGTCCATGTGTGCTCCTCAGAGTTTACCAAAACCATGCAGGTGGCTTGGACATAGCACAACAGCCTTCTAGAAACTTGATAGAATAAGGTGAAGAATGAGGAGGGCATTGTATCTAATTCCCCTTGTAAATTTAAATTCCCCACGAAATTAAAACCCCACTTGAGACATTTACAAACAACAACTCCTCTTCGTGACCGCCATTACTTATATCGGAAACTTGAGCTAACAAAAAATGTCATATGAATTAAAATGCAAATCAGTTGTACAGAAGAAAATGAGAAGAAAAGGAACGGGAACAACAACAAAAAGAAGGATTCACAACAACAAAAACAAGAACAAGGACTATTTGGAGTGCACGATATGCCTGCTCATGCTTGCAACCAAGTGTACTCTTTGGAGTCCTAATGGGGTGATACCTCTCAACTAATGCTAACGGTTGGATGAAATAGATGGATGAATGGTGGAATGAGGTGGTGTGATATCGCCTACATCCGATGATTGTTCCTTTTAAGGCAAGAAGTCATATACTCCCTCCATTTTAAAATATGAGACCTTTGCTGGAAACAAAACTTCCCAATGGAGAAATAAAAACCTGATTCACTCTCATTTCATTTATTTTTCAGAAAAAACTTCTTAGATTTCATTCTAATTGAAGATGTCATTTCGTTCATTTGGTCAATTGGAGGGAGAGGCCTCAGTTTCACTAAAAAGGCAACAAAAAATTCTAAATTTTCGGTGGTGCTAGGATGATTTCTAAATCCAACGTTTGAAATCACGAGTTAGACACCAGGAATAAGTATTGGTAGCACTATTCTTTAAATTACTTTGGTTGAATTTCTGTGTCCAAGCAGGTCAGCTTGTTTGGATTCACACCTTTTTGTCAAAATTTGTAACTAAGGACTATTTTATATCACAATGGATGGTTTTCTCAACATAAAAGAAAAAATCATTCCTTCCAAAACTCTAAAACCATTATCTCTATTTTAAAAATTGGACAGGTTTAGTCTTTCATGTGAATGAAAACAGTTTGATAAATGATGTGGCTGACAACATGTGGAGGCCCAATCAACAACAAAAAAAGGAATAATTCAAGAAATAAAAATCATCTTCAATTAAAATGCATACCTTTGAAAACAGAAAAGATATTGTTCTGTAAAAACAATAAGATTGGAATGTGGAATGACAAAAAAAAGTGTAATGGACATTCATGAGCAATAACTACATATGGTATATCTCCATGATGATCATAACATATTTGTGAGTCTATTTTATTGCCCAGGTTATTGTTTTCAAATACTCCGGTTTTGTTTCCTTTTCGCATTGATTTTTTGTTATACTCCCTCTGTTCCACAATGTAGTGGTTATAGACATTTTGGAAATTCTAACTTCATGAACTTTAACCAGATGTGTAGCAAAACATATCACCATATATAATATCGATTCAATATCATAGATACATTGTTAGACATATTTCATGTTATATTTATTTAGAAGCATTGTTTTTTATATTTTTATTAGTAGTTTTGGTCAAACTTTAAAATGTTTAATTTTTCACAAAATCTATATGCATTACATTGTGCAATGGAAGGAGTATTATTTTCCATACTTTTGTGTATTTAATACATTTTCTCTTTTCCTTATTTTTGTATTTTCTTCGACTTTAGTCATAAAAATATGATTTTAAATATATATTTATCTTCAGATTATATTGGATGCTGGTTTTTTTACATTCATTTTTTTATTTTTATTTTTAATTGGCAGCCATGTCCCACATGTGCGAAAAAATGAATTTTGTTTCTTTTCTGTTTAAGATTGGTTTTGAGGATAAAGGGTCAAGATTTTTTTAGAAAAGAGGCTGGCGCTAAGCTTTTTTTAGGATGAAGGGTCAAGTGTTTTTTTAGAAAAGGGAGTATTCTTTGCTTTATTCTTCTGTGTTGTTTTGTATCGTTGGTTGGTTGTAAGGGCTTCATAAAGGGTCAAGCTTGTCTAATTGGATGCGAATTAAGGGTCAAACGTGTCTAGTTATTGCCAAAATGGATTTTTTTTAATTTGTCCCAAGAAATATCGAAGAAAATGTTAACCCTCATTTCTCTCTATATTTTTTTTTCTCATATCACTCATTCATTATGAGCTGCCGCTACGTCTACGTCAAATGCAAGGCTAGCTCCACTATTAATTAACGCTGGAGCTAATGGTCTGGCTGCTGAGGAGCAACATAGTAGCTATTTAATGGGTACTTTACATTACCAAATAAAAATTGAACGGCCCTTTATTTGCAGGAGCGACTAATGATGAGATAGTTCGGTACACAATTTTGGCATCACATAAGCATGATTTTTATCAGAGGCGGCGAACCTCGATCCGCCAACAAGTGCTGGAAAAACAAAGATTGATGCTAAAGAATATGTCATCCGTATATGCTGGTGCATGCATGCCTAGTTAGACAAGGACATTAAAGGTGATCATGCATGCATGCATATGCATCTGCCCACTAGTAGTATTACGTAAAGAACGTCCACTGACAACGAAGCCACCTCTGGCGATGCTAGTATAGGAGTACTACCTCCGTCCCATAATGTAAACGTCTTATATTATGGGACGGATGGAGTATATGTCAAATTCTGGACTTTATGTCTCCTGCGAAGGAAAGAAAGAAGTCAAGTGCATGCATAATTTCGCTGGATATATGTCGATCTAGTCACCAGCAATTTGTGTTAACATATCTAGCTTAGCTTTGGCCTTCCCTTTTGCATCGATCTATGCTTATTTATCTATGTTTAGTTGGTGAAAATTTTGGACCCATGTCTCGTGCAAAGTGACAAAGAACGGGCAAGTGGAAATTAGCTATCGAGTTAGTGAGTAGCAAGTTGTGTCAGTTCTAACATATCTAGCTTAGCTTTTGTCTTCTCTTTTGCATCGATCCATGCTATTTAACTAGCTAAGCTAGCTAGTGGTGTCATGTTGTGGTTACAGTGACCGGGGTCAGTGAACCCAGTAGGAATGCACACGCACTTTCCCTCGTTCCCAGAAAGTTCATATCAAACGGTAGAGCCCCCCTATCGTGGATCGTCATGAACGTGGTAGCTACACTTTACATACACCGTTCCTTTCCTTGCTTGACTGTGCCTTAGGGTGTGTTTGGTAGGGTGTATGAAGGGTGCATGAGGGCAATAGTTCCCTTCTCGACCCATTTTTGGGTGTTTGGTAGAGTGTATGAAGGATGCATGAGTCCACACTAACTCAACACAAATACACTAGGAGCATGCATGAAGAAGGGTGCTGAGATGAGCATGCACGAAGAGAGAACAACAATGTTGAGATCAGAATGCAACCAAACACACCCTTAATGTTTTGCAGGTTTGATGTGTGATCTGTTCATTAAGAACTTACACTGTTAATTACTTCTTCATATTTAAATATAAGTTCTTTTAGTGATTACAATAAAAACTATATTGGATGTATATAGACATATTTTAGAGTATATATTCATTCATTTTTATTTGTATGTAGTCCGCATTGCAATCTCTAAAAGGACTTATATTTATATTTAGGAACTGAGGCACATGCACAGCAACCACCACCAATTTGCAATAGTTTGTTCTGATAGGTACGTACGCGCCGTATAACCTATGGCTAAGTGTGAACCAACATGCTGTTGGATGGTTAGGAGGACAGTGTTATCCCCTGCCATTAGAGTTCAAGTCCCATGTTTGACATTGGTGCTCGCATTTTTCTGGATTTATTTCAGCCTTCCAGCGATGTGCGTTCAGTGAAAGTAGACGTTCGTAGGGGTAGAATGTGAGTGTGTGTGTTCATAGGGATAGGTGTATGTGTGTATGTATGAGTGTTTGCATCTGTATTGTGTTTAAAAGAAAAAAGAACCATGGCTAAGTTGTCTGGCGATGAATTATTGTTATAACAAATATAAATTGAGCTAAGTGTTGGGTAATATGGTGGATTATGATGATCTCGTGGGCTCGGTCGATTGGTTATTTATTTGCCAGGCTACTTTCTCAAGGGAAACTTATGAAATAACTTCAATCAACACAATTATAATGACGGACAAATGAGCTAGCTGTAGTCACAGAATGTGGCAAACCAACAGGTTGCATCACTATTAGCAATAACCATAATTAAACAATACATAATATAATCCATGTATATTGTTAGGGATACGACGCGCAAAACAACATGACGAAGAATGAAAACAAGCACGAGATACAAGATTTAACGTGAAAAACTCCTCCAAC
>LR738713.1:644227935-644257487 GCA_902687465.1 Secale cereale | reverse complement strand
GGGGGGGGGATGTGGTTGGTTTCAAGATACTAAGGGTCTGTTCGGCAACCCTCCGCGCTTCGCGCTCCGCGAACTCCACGCGAGAAGCTAGCCGAACGGTTTAGCTTCGTGGAGCGAGCTTCCAGAAGTTGTACAGAGCCATAGTGCAAATTCAAAGGAATCGGAGAAGCTGCCTTTTCCTAGCTCTGCGAAAACATAGAAGCTGGAGTTGAGCGTTATTACAAGCTGATGCCACCGCCAAGTGACCACAACGTACCGCTTTGATTAATCTATTGTGGGGACCCCGACTTAGAAGTCGAGATCACCGAATGCACGTGTACAGTGATCCCAGAGATCAATGCTCACTGAACACACAGAAGCTGAAATAACAAGAGTCTTACATCCATACAAATAGTCTTACACGAATTAAGGCCATTATGGCCAAGTCTTACATAGGTAAAGCCTCACGGGCTGAATAGCAAATAACTCAAATAGCGAAAGTCTTCGATAACGGGTAGAACCCTTGCCATCTGCCTTAACCCTACAGACATTCTGACTGGGGATAGCGTCCTAGTTCGCATGTTCGTCTCCAAAGAACTCTTCCTCATATTCCTGTTCTTCCATGCCTGGCCAATTAAATAACCAGTGGCAAGCAAATGAGTACTTTGAATGTACTCGCAAGCAACCCATGATGTGGTTCAAAGTAACAGTGCAATTGAATAATAATGATCAATCTAGCAAGGCTAGAATAAATATTCTACCATCAAGTTTATGCATCAATAAACTTGCGTAACCTTGAAGACAGGTTACCGATATCAACATGAATAAGATTCAACTCGTCGAGTCAAGTCACCACCTTGACTCACATACACACGCATGGTTTCACAAACATTGGACGTAGCCCAAGAGCGGTTACCCAACTGTCCTTGACCGTGGACACGGCTATTCGAATAGTTTGACACTCTGCAGAGGTTGTACACTTTACCCACAAGATCCGGTGAACTTCCGTGTCATCCACGACCCGCGGTACCTCAAGTACCCGGGGTAAGCAACCGGTCATTACCTTTCCTTAGACGACACTAACATAGAGTCCACTCGTTGGTACACGGCCCTCGGGTACCAACAATAGATCACGGGACTTGCCCTAATTTCAATGTCACGCGTACCCGAAGTGACCAACGGTGTGTCCGGTGCCCTATGAAAACAGTCATGGTCGTCTATCCAAGCACGACCCCGTCCCGGGAAAGACATCAAGTCCACCAGTCACTAGTAATGCGGGCACCATGCTAGTATCGACCTAAGTAATCAATAAAGCCCCGTCCCATAAGGGGTAGTGTGGTTGCACGTGTATGGTTGGAATAACGGTCGCAACTTAAACCAATCCGTTTAAAAAAACACACACACTTGTCTCGGTACACCACTTCGTCATCAAGTGGTCACCCAACTCGTCATCTCCCTCGGGCATGAATGGCACCCGACGGGGTTTTATGTAAAGACTTCAACCACGAAGGTTCATGTCACACATGCATCACTATTCATTACTACTAACCATATGCATGTCACCTAGCACATAGCAAGATCAAGATCAAGGCATGCATCATGTGGTGGATTCAACTAGGTTACCATCGTAACCCTAACATCATGCATCGGAAACAAACGGGTTCCGAAGAACAAATGAATCATGGTCAAAGGGCTGCTTGCCTGGATTGGCTTGGTCTTCAAAGTCTTCAAATCCTTCTCCTTCTCCTTCTTCAGCAACTTCATCAAATACGGTATCTATACGTCGCATAATAACAACGGAAAAATAAGACCACAAATAAAACAGAAAAATCAAAGTGCTCAAAAAAATGTCAACTCATTTTTATAAAATTCCAGAGGGATTTCTAAGATGGGGAAAATTCTTAGTTGGAGTTTTGGAGTAACAGAATGGAATCTATTGATTTTAGAACAGGAGTTTTACTGCCCAAATTTGAATTTAAATTTGAACAGTACAGAAAAGTTTCATGGATTTGAGTGAAAGTGGTACCATTAAATAGGTTGGAATATTACATGAATTTAGAAGTTGGAATTATTTAATTTGGACCAATATTCTTTTCTGTAAAAATGTTTAAAACAATTACAGAAAGAATAAAGAAAAATCGCCCCTGTGCAACTGGGCCAGAGGGCCACAGTGCTTGGCCCAGGGCTGACTAGCCCAGCCGCACGGGTGCCTGCGCGCGCATGTCAGGTTTTTGAACCTGGCGGGCGGGGCCCGGCGGTCAGTGGCTGAGAGGAGGGGGAGAGAGGTGTGGGGATGACAGGCGGGGCCCGCCTGTCATCTCCAACCTCACGGCCACGGCGACGGCGAGCTCACCGGCGAGGTTTCCGGCCACGGCGACAGCAACGGAGGGCAGGAATGGGTCCAGCGTCGAGTGGCGGATGTAGGGGTGGTGGTGCAGCACGTCGGGGAGGTCAGGTTCGCCGGCGGCGAGGTGGGACGGCGGAGGAGCTACGGGAGGTCGTCGCTCCGGCCGTTTCCAACTGCCACAGAGAGGGGAAACATGGGGAAAGAGTCAGTGTTGCACGGTGGTTCTAGATCGGGTGAAAAGAAGGGCAGGGGAGGCCCGTACTGCGAGATCGCCGGCGGCCCGACGCGGCAGAGCTCCGGTCGATCCCGAGCACTGGGACTTCCTGGGGAGGAACGGGTGGTGCTGGAGGACTCAGTGAGGTGTGGTGGAGCTGCTGATGATGTTGGAGAGGCCCGGGGGGGGTCCTATTTATAGGGGGACGGCGGAGGCCCGTGGTCCAGTGCGCCGGGGAGCTCCAGCTCGAAGCTACAGCGCACAGGGGGCGAGGGGAATGAGTCCACGGAGTTGCTGGACGAGCTCCACGTCCAGTAGAGGTGAGAGGAGGAGCGGGGGAGCTTCTAGACCGCGCGCGCGTGCGAGGCAGAAGAGTGGCCGTTGCGGGCGGCCGGTGCGCGTGCGACGATGATCACTGGAGGGCGCAGGAGGAGGGGGGACAGCGCCGGGGCGGTCGCGGACGTCGAGGAGCACCGACTGGCGCGAGGGAGTGGCCCGAGGCTGTCGGGGGCCGGCGATTGGCTGGAGCTACAGTGCGTGGCCGCACTGTTGCGTGCTCCAGAGCGCCCGAATGGCTGGTACCTTTGTGCCCTCGCCGCTCTGGTCAAAACCAACGTGCCCAAGAGTGTCTAGAAGGTCAAAGGAGGAGTAAAGAAATGGCCTGTAGCCTTGGGTGCCCTGGAGGTGCTGAGAGAGAGAGAGAGAGAGAGAGGATGCTGGTGACTTGGTGAAAATTTGCTATCCAGCAGGGTAAACTTGGGTTCTTACCCCTCAATCATGAAGCTGGGGTGCTGGGGAAGTTACTGGGGGTAGCCAGTAACTTAATGAACATGTGGTAGAAGTTGAGGCCACGGAGAAGAGTAAAAGTGATCAAGATGGAGGTTTCAGTGAAAAGCCAGAAGGTGTTTGATCAGTGTTTGGTCAAGCAAATGACCTCCACTTGACATGGCACTTAACAGGATTGAATAACATATGAAAATAGGGTACTTCACCAAATTTGGGCTCATTTGAAGAAACTAGCCAATGTAACTTTGGTGAACCCTAGAAATCAACAGAAACAGCTTCATCTTGATTGAGTCAAGCTAATCGTCTCCCCTTGATGCACCACTTGGTGTAGCATCATTTGGGGTATTAATCATGCCCACAAAGTTTGAAGCTCCAGGTAAAAAGTTGGTAATGTAAAGTTGTTCAAATTTGCATTTGAACAGAAAGGGTTTTGGGGTGATCTGATCAAGTTGCTCTATTCCAAATCTTGTGCCATTTGGTCTAGATGCCTTATTAGGCCATTTTAGCATGTGCACCAAATTTGAGAGCATTTGGACAAGTTTGGCAATGTAGAGTTGCTCAAACTTCAAATATGGACAGAATGGTTATGAAGGGGTTTGAGGATGTTTTCTTGCTTCCCAAGGCATGGGACTTGGCAAGATCATCAAATATGTCATATATGACATGATAGAATTTCCCTGGAATTTTTGGAGAATATTTCCTTTGTAAATATTTTAAAAGCTTGAAATATCCAGAAAGGGTTTTAGAGGGTTTAGCCCATTATTTTGAACATGACCAAGTTCTGAAACTAATATATATGGACAATATATGTCCTCTGAGTCTCCCTGGATTTTTGGCAAATATTTTTGAAATAGTTAAATAATTTTCCCCTATTAAAGACCATTTCTGGCTTTAAGAAAAAGCTTTTAAATAAAATAGGAAATTAACTTTTAAAATTATACCTTTGTGGTTTCTAGGAGTCCTATGACTACTAGGTCTCAAATACACCTTTTGAAATAATTTTCTCACCCTAAATAAAGTACTTGCAGTGCAAATCTCAATTCAGGGGTTTTTGGAAAACTAAATTTATAAAAATACTTTTTGGCCAAATAAATTTTGTAAGAAAATACTATACTGTTATATAACACTTGGCATGATCATTGGGCAGAAGTTTTGGGTATGGAGATGAATTCTACAAGAGGTCATAGTTGACTTTAATGAGCACAAGAAAAAGTACATGAAGAAAACTCAATTCCAATTAAAAGCCAAATGATGCCAAAAAAATTTGTTGGTCCAAATTTTCATGCTTCAAAGATACAAATAACATGTTACAAAATGCAGGGTGTGACAGACCTACCCCCCTTACAAGAATCTCGTCCCCGAGATTCCTAAACTAGGTCTTAAAAGAGATCGGGAAACTCGGATCTAAGATAGTCTTCTCGTTCCCAGGTTGCTTCTGCTTCGGTGTGGTTGCTCCACTGGACCTTGAAGTACTTGATGGTACGGCTTCGCGTCCGTCGTTCTGCTTCGTCCAGAATGCGAATGGGCTTCTCGTGGTAGGTCAAATCAGGCTGCAGATCAATGGCTTGGTGATCGACATCCTTGTAGAGATTGGGCTTGCCTGGAACTTGGAGACATTTCCGGAGTTGTGACACATGGAATACATTGTGCACATCGGATAGCTCAGGTGGTAGTTCCAACTGGTAAGCCACTTCTCCTCGTCGGTCGGTGATCTTGAAAGGGCCAATTAACCTTGGCGCGAGCTTCCCCTTGACGTGGAAACGCTTGGTTCCCTTCAGAGGAGTTACCCGCAGGTACACATGATCTCCGACACGGAAACTCATGTCTCGGCGTCGAGTGTCAGCATAACTCTTCTGCCTTGACTTGGCTGCCTTTAATCGCTCTCTGACTAGTTGGACTTGCTCTTCAGCTTCGCGAAGAATATCTGGTCCAAAAACTAGTCCTTCTCCAGTCTCTGACCAGTTGAGGGGTGTGCGGCATCTGCGCCCGTACAACACCTCAAATGGTGCCATCTGAAGGCTTGACTGGTAACTGTTGTTATAGGAGAACTCGGCAAAAGGGAGACAATCTTCCCACTTGGCTCCATATGCCAGGACACAGGCTCGGAGCATGTCTTCGAGAATCTGATTGACTCGCTCTGTCTGACCTCCGGTCTGTGGGTGAAAAGCCGTGCTGAAAGACAACTTGGTTCCCAAGGCTTCTTGGAATCTTCTCCAGAACCTTGAAGTGAACTGGGTGCCTCGATCTGACACAATCTCCTTGGGAACACCGTGAAGACTTACGATTCGGTTGATGTAGAGAGTTGCCAGCTGGTTGCCTGAGTAGGTAGTCTTGACAGGAATGAAATGGACCACCTTGGTCAAATGATCGACTATGACCCAGATAGAGTCATGTTCCCTATTCGACCTTGGTAAACCAGTGATGAAGTCCATTCCGACTTTATCCCACTTCCACTCAGGAACTTTGAGTGGTTGAAGCAATCCAGCAGGTCGCTGATATTCAGCCTTGACCCTTTGGCACAAATCACACTTTGCAACATAGGTCGCAATCTCTCTCTTCATCCCGTGCCACCAGAATCGTGCCTTCAAGTCTTGATACATCTTGGTTCCTCCGGGGTGGATGGAATACGGAGTGTCGTGGGCTTCTTGCAGAATCAGGGTCTTCAGCTCGGTGTTGTTTGGTACGCAGACGCGACCTTTGTACCAGACAATCCCGTGCTCGTCTTCGGAGAATCCTGGGGCCTTGCCCAGCTTCATCTTCTTCTTGATGCCTTCAATGCTTGCGTGTCCATCTTGTGCCTTCTTGACGTCGTCCATCAGGGTCGGTCTGACTTCCAAATGATCCAGAAATCCAGGGGTGACCAATTCCAAACTGAACTGTTCGAGTTCCTTAAACAAGGCTGGCTGCCTTTCTTGAATAATGGCATTCAAAGAGCAAGCCTTCCTGCTTAAGGCATCGGCCACCACGTTAGCCTTCCCGGGGTGATATTGAACACTGAGGTCATAGTCTTTGATGAGTTCCAACCATCTCCGCTGCCTCATGTTCAATTCCTTTTGGGTGAAAATGTACTTCAGACTTTTATGGTCTATGTAGATCTCACACCGTTTCCCGAGGAGGTAATGCCGCCATGTCTTCAAGGCATGAACCACTGCTGCTAACTCAAGATCGTGAGTAGCGTAGTTCTCCTCATGAGGTCGTAGCTGCCTGGAGAGGTATGCTATGACGCGGCCTTCTTGCATCAGAACGCTTCCCAATCTGATTCGAGAGGCATCACAATATATCACGAACTCCTTGTGAATATCAGGTGTTGCCAGAACTGGGGCGGTGGTCAATCTCTTCTTGAGTTCTTGGAAGCTTTCTTCGCATTTCAGCGTCCATTCGAACTTCTTGTCCTTTTTGAGGAGCTGAGTCATTGGCCGTGCAATGCTAGAGAATCCTTCCACGAACTTGCGGTAATAGCCCGCTAGTCCGAGGAAGCTTCTGACTTCCTTGACGGTCGTTGGAGATTGCCATTGGGTCACAGCTTCGATCTTCGCAGGATCAACAGATAATCCTTCCTCGGTCAAGACATGACCTAAGAATCCAACTTTATGCAGCCAGAACTCACACTTGCTGAATTTGGCATACAGTTGGTGCTCACGAAGCTTGTCTAGGAGCATCCTCAGATGCTGCTCGTGTTCTTCCTCCGACTTCGAGAACACAAGAATGTCATCAATGAAGACGACAACGAACTTGTCCAAATATTCCATGAAGACTTTATTCATGAGATACATGAAGTAGGCTGGGGCATTGGTTATCCCAAAGGACATGACCGTGCACTCGTACAGGCCATATCTGGTTACGAATGTCGTCTTCCGAATATCTTGGGGTCTGATCTTCAGCTGGTAGTACCCAGATCTGAGGTCGATCCTGGAGAATACCTTGGCTCCGCTGAGCTGATCAAACAGATCTTCGATCTTGGGAAGTGGATATTTGTTCTTGATTGTAACTTCATTGAGGGAACAATAGTCAATGCATAAGCGGATGGTACCGTCCCTCTTTGCCACAAACAGAACAGGAGATCCCCAAGGGGAGGCACTTGGGCGGATAAATCCCTTCCTTAGCTGCTCTTCCAGCTGCTTCTTCAACTCGGCTAATTCTTCCGTCCCCATTCTATAAGGCTTCTTATAGATGGGTCCTGCTTCGGGCACGAGCTTGATGATGAACTCAATGTCACGGTTAGGGGGCATTCCTGGCAGTTCATCCGGAAAGACATCAGGATACTCACATACCACCGGTACTTGATCTAGCCCAACTTCAGACAGACAGTTGACTTTAGCGGCTTGAGTGGAAGAGGAGTTGGAAGCAAACTTGACTTCGACTCCTTGGTCATTGGTCACAGTGACTGTCCGATTGGCACAGTCTAACAAGCCTTGGTGCTTACTGAGCCAATCCATCCCTAAGATCACATCCAAGCCTTGCGATCTCACGATGATGAGGTCTGCTAGGAAGTCTACACCATTAATGGTAATACCGACTCCCTTACAGCCTATCTTGGCTCTCATCTCGGCTCCGGGGGTTTGTACCACCATAGGGTTATTCAGGGGTGTAGGGGTCATGCCACTTTTTAATGCAAATCTCTGAGTGACAAATGAATGCGTTGCTCCAGAATCAAACAAGACAGTTGCAGGTGCTGAGTTGACAAGGAACGTACCCAGCACGACGTCTGGGTCTTCCTGGGCTTCTTCAGCAGTGACGTGATTCACACGCCCCTTCCCTTGGTTAGGTGGATTGCGAGGAGCTGTGTTCCTTGGTGGCATTCCACGGCCTTGTCCCTGGTTCTGCGCATTGGGGCGCGGGGCATCAGGCTTCTTGTTGGGGCACACCCTTGAGATGTGTCCGGGCTGACCACATCCAAAGCAAGTGACTTGGTTTGGATTGATCTTGTTGCCACCACTGGTATTGGGGTTGAAAACTGGCCTGGGGTTGGCATACTGCTAAGGCTGAGGGTTGGCACGAGGTGCAGGAGCTCTTGGTTGCTGATAGGTTGGCTTGGCCGGGGCTGACTGCCACGGACGAGGCTTCTGGTTGCTGGAACTTCCCTTGCTGACCATCTTGCGCTTGCGAGTGTCTTCCAAAGCATGCCGCTTGTCTTCAAGCATAAGTGCCTTGTTCACCAGGTCAGGGAAGGATGGGCAGTCGCACACGACAAGCGAGTATTGCAAAGTCTGATTGAGGCCTTCCATGAAGCGCTCCCTTTTTGCAGCATCAGTGCTGACATCTTCAGGGGCATACCTTGACAGAACACTGCACTTCTGCATGTACTCCTTGACAGTGCCACTTCCTTGCTTCAGGGCTCGAAACTCACGCTTTTTGATAGCCATGATTCCGGAAGGAATGTGGGCCTTGCGGAATTCTGCCTTGAAGTTAACCCAAGTGATGTCTTGTTCAGCGTGCATGACCTTGAATCCATCCCACCAAGCTCTAGCAGTCCCCCCGAGGCAGTGGGCTGCATAAGCCACCTTCCCGCGGTCTTCGGTGCATCCGACTAGTTCCAGTATCTCCTCAATGGAACGGACCTAGTCGTCTGCACCCAGGGGTTCAGCAGTCTCGATGAAGGTTGGCGGTGCATGCTTCTTGAACTCCGCCAACGTGGAACGTCCATTGCCATTCCCCGCCGGCTGGCGGTTGTTGGTGACAGCTTGAGCAATCAGCTGAAGAGCTGCAGTGTTGGCTTGGCGTTCCTCTCGGAAAGCTTGGAGAAGCTGAGCCATGTCCATGCTTGGAGGAGGTGGTGGTGGTGGAGCTTGGTCGTTGGTTTGGTCGTGGCCTGCCTCTGGCTGAGCGGATGCTCCGTCTTCAGGCTGCTGGGTAGAGGTACCAGTACGAGTTACAACAGGCATCCTGTTGGAGCGGTAAAAGGTCTCATGACTTGGAAGAGGGAAAGCAAGATAGATGGGTGCCTAGTAAGGGGGTGGGTGTGACACTAATCAAATCATGCAAGGGCCGAAAGGTCAAAACACATTCATTAAAATCCAAATGGGTGATGTAGTCGTTTACACATTCCCGAAGGAAGAATACGACTTACATCCAGACACAACAAAAGCAAACACTAGATGGTTTCATATGAACCATACAAGGACTCGACTGCGCATAGGGGTTACATGACCTATCCTACCGTAAAGGTCACAACTGGCATATCCGAGTAGCGAATAATGCCTAAGCGGCGGAATGCTCGGTCGCGTATTCCGGCTCTTCTGGGTCTTCCTCCTTGTCTTCATCTGTCTGGGCCCCCTTGTCACTTGAGGGTGTGGGGGAGTGGAGGAGTTGGATACGACGGTGCTTCGTCGGTGGTGCAGGGAAAAGCTTGCGATATTCCCTTGCCGTCATCCGGCGTCGCCGAGGTGGTCCTTCATTCTTGGAAGATACATCCTCGGAGGGCCTTCCACCTCGATATGCGATAGCGGACTGTCCAGAAGGTGCTCCTTCCTTCTTGATCCTATTTGTCTTCTCTTGAGCTCGACGAAGAAGTGCCTTGGTCTTGTGAAGTTCTTCTCGAAGCTTCATTGATTCCGAGGCCAAGTCTTGTGCCAACCTGTCGGCACATAGACTGAAGTAGGTCTGGAACTGAAGCGAGAGTCCTTCCTTCAATGGAGGGGCTGGAGCGCTGCTTTCTTCTTCACCTTCCTTCCGGTAAGGTAAGAAGTGAGTTGTCATCTTGGCTGCCATCTCCGGAAGAAGCTCGCGGAGACGGGTTAGTGCCTTGAGTGCAGCAGCCTTGACAGCGAGTGGTAGTGTTGCCATCTGGGGTCCCTCGAAGAACCAACTTGTGGGAGGATTGTTTGCCTTCACGATCACTTCCACATGGTACTCCACCTCAGTGTCGCTAACCCAATGCTCAAGGTAGGTGAGGATGGGTGCTCGGCGGAACTGACACTCCTGGAGGCTATCCTCGAGAAGTAAGGGAAACCCAGTGGTCAGGTGCTCTTCGGGTACAGCGGCCATCTACAAAGGTGGAATAGGAGGGGTTAATAAGTTGATGAAATCTCAGTTTTAGAATAGAAGAGAGGTTCAGAAGGTTTTTGAAAAAGGGTCTCATCTAACTAACGCCCATGCTAACTAAGGCTTCCTACAGTCAGGATGGCTCTGATACCAGCTCCGTGGGGACCCCGACTTAGAAGTCGAGATCACCGAATGCACGTGTACAGTGATCCCCGAGATCAATGCTCACTGAACACACAGAAGCTGAAATAACAAGAGTCTTACATCCATACAAATAGTCTTACACGAATTAAGGCCATTATGGCCAAGTCTTACATAGGTAAAGCCTCACGGGCTGAATAGCAAATAACTCAAATAGCGGAAGTCTTCGATAACGGGTAGAACCCTTGCCATCTGCCTTAACCCTACAGGCATTCTGACTGGGGATAGCGTCCTAGTTCGCATGTTCGTCTCCAAAGAACTCTTCCTCATATTCCTGTTCTTCCATGCCTGGCCAATTAAATAACCAGTGGCAAGCCAATGAGTACTTTGAATGTACTCGCAAGCAACCCATGATGTGGTTCAAAGTAACAGTGCAATTGAATAATAATGATCAATCTAGCAAGGTTAGAATAAATATTCTACCATCAAGTTTATGAATCAATAAACTTGCATAACCTTGAAGACAGGTTACCGATATCAACATGAATAAGATTCAACTCGTCGAGTCAAGTCACCACCTTGACTCACATACACACGCATGGTTTCACAAACATTGGACGTAGCCCAAGAGCGGTTACCCAACTGTCCTTGACCGTGGACACGGCTATTCGAATAGTTTGACACTCTGCAGAGGTTGTACACTTTACCCACAAGATCCGGGGAACTTCCGTGTCATCCACGACCCGCGGTACCTCAAGTACCCGGGGTAAGCACCCGGTCATTACCTTTCCTTAGACGACACTAACATAGAGTCCACTCGTTGGTACACGGCCCTCGGGTACAAACAATAGATCACGGGACTTGCCCTAATTTCAATGTCACGCGTACCCGAAGGGACCAACGGTGTGTCCGGTGCCCTGTGAAAACAGTCATGGTCGTCTATCCAAGCACGACCCCGTCCCGGGAAAGACCTCAAGTCCACCCGTCACTAGTAATGCGGGCACCATGCTAGTATCGACCTAAGTAATCAATAAAGCCCCGTCCCATAAGGGGTAGTGTGGTTGCACGTGTATGGTTGGAATAACGGTCGCAACTTAAACCAATCCGTTTAAAAAAAAACACACACACTTGTCTCGGTACACCACTTCGTCATCAAGTGGTCACCCAACTCGTCATCTCCCTCGGGCATGAATGGCACCCGACGGGGTTTTATGTAAAGACTTCAACCACGAAGGTTCATGTCACACATGCATCACTATTCATTACTACTAACCATATGCATGTCACCTAGCACATAGCAAGATCAAGATCAAGGCATGCATCATGTGGTGGATTCAACTAGGTTACCATCGTAACCCTAACATCATGCATCGGAAACAAACGGGTTCCGAAGAACAAATGAATCATGGTCAAAGGGCTGCTTGCCTGGATTGGCTTGGTCTTCAAAGTCTTCAAATCCTTCTCCTTCTCCTTCTTCAGCAACTTCGTCAAATACGGTATCTATACGTCGCATAATAACAACGGAAAAATAAGACCACAAATAAAACAGAAAAATCAAAGTGCTCAGAAAAATGTCAACTCATTTTTATAAAATTCTATAGGGATTTCTAAGATGGGGAAAATTCTTAGTTGGAGTTTTGGAGTAACAGAATGGAATCTATTGATTTTAGAACAGGAGTTTTACTGCTCAAATTTGAATTTAAATTTGAACAGTACAGAAAAGTTTCATGGATTTGAGTGAAAGTGGTACCATTAAATAGGTTGGAATATTACATGAATTTAGAAGTTGGAATTATTTAATTTGGACCAATATTCTTTTCTGTAAAAATGTTTAAAACAATTACAGAAAGAATAAAGAAAAATCGCCCCTGTGCAACTGGGCCAGAGGGCCATAGTGCACGGCCTAGGGCTGACTAGCCTAGCCGCACGGGTGCCTGCGCGCGCACGTCAGGTTTTTGAACCTGACGGGCGGGGCCTGGCGGTCAGTGGCTGAGAGGAGGGGGAGAGAGGTGTGGGGATGACAGGCGGGGCCCGCCTGTCATCTCCAACCTCACGGCCACGGCGACGGCGAGCTCACCGGCGAGGTTTCCGGCCACGGCGACGGCAACGGAGGGCAGGAATGGGTCCAGCGTCGAGTGGCGGATGTAGGGGTGGTGGTGCAGCACGCCGGGGAGGTCAGGTTCACCGGCGGCGAGGTGGGACGGCGGAGGAGCTACGGGAGGTCGTCGCTCCGGCCGTTTCCAACTGCCACAGAGAGGGGAAACAGGGGGGAAAGAGTCAGTGTTGCACGGTGGTTCTAGATCGGGTGAAAAGAAGGGCAGGGGAGGCCCGTACTGCGAGATCACCGGTGGCCCGACGCGGCGGAGCTCCGGTCGATCCCGAGCACTGGGACTTCCTGGGGAGGAACGGGTGGTGCTCGAGGACTCAGTGAGGTGTGGTGGAGCTGCTGATGCTGTTGGAGAGGCCCGGGGGGGTCCTATTTATAGGGGGACGGCGGAGGCCCGTGGTCCAGTGCGCCGGCGAGCTCCAGCTCGAAGCTACAGCGCACAGGGGGCGAGGAGAATGAGTCCACGGAGTTGCTGGACGAGCTCCATGTCCAGTAGAGGTGAGAGGAGGAGCGGGGGAGCTTCTAGACCGCGCGCGCGTGCGAGGCAGAAGAGTGGCCGTTGTGGGCGGCCGGTGCGCGTGCGACGATGATCACTGGAGGGCGCAGGAGGAGGGGGGATAGCGCCGGGGCGGTCGCGGACGTCGAGGAGCATCGACTGGCGCGAGGGAGTGGCCCGAGACTGTCGGGGGCCGGTGATTGGCTGGAGCTACAGTGCGTGGCCGCACTGTTGCGTGCTCCAGAGCGCCCGAATGGCTGGCACCTTCGTGCCCTCGCCACTCTGGTCAAAACCAACGTGCCCAAGAGTGTCTAGAAGGTCAGGGGAGGAGTAAAGAAATGGCCTGTGGCCTTGGATGCCCTGGAGGTGCTGAGAGAGAGAGAGGATGCTGGTGACTTGGTGAAAATTTGCTGTCCAGCAGGGTAAACTTGGGTTCTTACCCCTCAATCATGGAGCTGGGGTGCTGGGGAAGTTACTGTGGGTAGCCAGTAACTGAATGAACATGTGGTAGAAAGTTGAGGCCATGGAGAAGAGTAAAAGTGATCAAGATGGAGGTTTTAGTGAAAAGCCAGAAGGTGTGTGATCAGTGTTTGGTCAAGCAAATGACCTCCACTTGACATGGCACTTAACAGGATTGAATAACATATGAAAATAGGGTACTTCACCAAATTTGGGCTCATTTGAAGAAACTAGCCAATGTAACTTTGGTGAACCCTAGAAATCAACAGAAACAGCTTCATCTTTATTGAGTCAAGCTAATCATCTCCCCTTGATGCACCACTTGGTGTAGCATCATCATTTGGGGTATTGATCATGCCCAAAAAGTTTCAAGCTCCAAGTAAAAAGTTGGTAATGTAAAGTTGTTCAAATTTGCATTTGAACAGAAAGGGTTTTGGGGTGATCTGATCAAGTTGCTCTATTCCAAATCTTGTGCCATTTGGTCTAGATGCCTTATTTGGCCATTCTAGCATGTGCACCAAATTTGAGAGCATTTGGACAAGTTTGGCATTGTAGAGTTGCTCAAACTTCAAATATGGACAGGATGGTTATGAAGGGGTTTGAGGATGTTTTCTTGCTTCCCAAGGCATGGGACTTGGCAAGATCATCAAATATGTCATATATGACATGATAGAATTTCCCTGGAATTTTTGGAGAATATTTCCTTTGTAAATATTTCAAAAGCTTGAAATATCCAGAAAGGGTTTTAGAGGGTTTAGCCCATTATTTTGAACATGACCAAGTTCTGAAACTCATATATATGGACAATATATGTCCTCTGAGTCTCCCTGAATTTTTGGCAAATATTTTTGAAATAGTTAAATAATTTTCCCCTATCAAAGACCATTTCTGGCTTTAAGAAAAAGCTTTTAAATAAAATAGGAAATTAACTTTTAAAATTATACCTTTGTGGTTTCTGGGAGTCCTATGACTACTAGGTCTCAAATACACCTTTTGAAATAATTTTCTCACCCTAAATCAAGTACTTGCAGTGCAAATCTCAATTCAGGGGTTTTTGGAAAACTAAATTTATAAAAATAATTTTTGGCCAAATAAATTTTGTAAGAAAATACTATACTGTTATATAACACTTGGCATGATCATTGGGCAGAAGTTTTGGGTATGGAGATGAATTCTACAAGAGGTCATAGTTGACTTTAATGAGCACAAGAAAAAGTACATGAAGAAAACTCAATTCCAATTAAAAGCCAAATGATGCCAAAAAAAATTGTTGGTCCAAATTTTCATGCTTCAAAGATACAAATAACATGTTACAAAATGCAGGGTGTGACATCTATCCCCCGAACATGCCATATCTGTCCTCCATAGCTTCTCTCTCCCCGTCGGTGTACATTTTTTAAGGAGAAAAAAGGTGGGCATCGGTGAGAAGCAGGAGCTGCGCAGCCGAATATTTTTCCATCGCTGTGAGAAGCTGGAAACCGGGATTGAGGAGTAGAAGTTGAGGAGTTTGGGAAGCTAGGTTGTTGCCGAACAGGCCCTTAAGAGCGACTCCAATGGGGCGACCCATTTCGTCCGCGGCCATCCATTTGGGTTGGCGCGGACTAAAAAGGTGGCCCAACGCGCCGACCCAAACGGACGCGCGTCCGTTTTTCGTCCGCGGGCGACCCATTCCCGGCCCATTTTTGAGCCTGATTTGCGTCGGCGCGGACACAAGATGGACGCGCGCGCGCTCGCCTACTCCTGTCCCCGGGCCCGCTGGTCTGTGGCACATTGGCCTCCCCTCCCCTCGACCAAGAACCAACCCTCGCCCCGTCTCCTCCGTCACCGACGCCGCTGCCCATTCGTGCCGGCGACTCTTCCAGTTGCCGCCGCCTCCATATCCGCCCCCTGCCCCTAGTCGTCCGCCGCCGCCGTTTTGCCGCCAGGTAGCAAACTGGTTCCCGTCGCCGCTTCCCCCACCGCCCAGTCGCCCACGACCAAAAAGACGCCTCGCCGCCCCCGCCACATACGACCGGCATGCTCGTCGGACGCCGACACACTCGTCAGACGCCGTCACACTCGTCAGACGCCGGCAGGGCAGCTAGCTGGTCTGTGGGCGCCGCGTCTCCCCTCGCCGGCCGTCTCCTTCTTCGACGCCCGCAAGCTGTTCGACAGTTTGCCAAGGTACGAAAATGGACTCCGCCGATGAGTTCTTTTTCCACAATTTCATTTGCGACTCCGACGATTCATCGTCCGACGACGAGGAGGAGATATTGGCTGCCGTGTTGGTCCATCACCACCTCAACAACCAGCGGCCGTTGTTCCGTGGCTCCATTCCGGGCCACCTTCCGACGTTGAATCATAACCGAGAGAGCGGGCATTTCCTTCTCTGGAAGGACTACTTTGATACAACAAACCCGTTGTTCAAACATCACAAATTCCGCCGCCGGTTCTGTATGAGTAGGCATGTTTTCAACCGTATTAGAGAGGGAGTGGTCGGCTATGATGACTACTTCGAGTGCAAAGAGGATGCCGCCGGCAAGATTGGTTTCTCCTCTTATCAGAAATGCACTGCCGCCATCCGAATGCTTGCATACGGAGTGCCCGGTGATCTCATAGACGAGTATGTCCATATGAGCGAGTCTACATGCCTAGAGTCCCTGTATAAGTTCTGCAAGGCTGTGATTGCTGTGTTTGGCCCCGAGTACTTGAGAGAGCCGACAGCTGAAGATACAGCCTGTTCGTTGGCGATGAATGATAGCAGGGGCTTCTCGGGGATGCTTGGCAGCATAGACTGCATGCACTGGGAGTGGAAGAACTGCCCTTCTGCTTGGCAAGGGCAGTATAAGGGACATGTCAGGGCTTGCACTGTCATACTTGAGGCCGTGGCGTCTCAAGATCTCTGGATCTGGCACTCTTTCTTTGGCATGGCTGGATCACACAATGATATCAACGTGCTTCTGCGCTCGTCGGTGTTTGCTAGGCTTGCCGAAGGCAACAGCCCACTGGTGAACTTTACTGTCAACGGCCACAACTACGACAAAGGGTACTATTTAGGTGACGGTATCTATCCTCAGTGGACCACTATTGTAAAGACAATACCCAACCCTGTCGGAGAGAAAAGAAAAAGATTTGCCCAAGAGCAAGAGAGTGCTAGAAAGGATGTCGAGCGTGCCTTTGGTGTTTTGCAATCTCGATGGGGCATCGTTCGGTATCCTGCTAATACTTGGAGCACGCAGAAACTATGGGAGGTGATGACTGCTTGTGTGATCATGCACAATATGATCGTAGAAGACGAGCGTCCTGAACGTCTGTACGATCAAGGCTTTCAGTTTCAGGGTGAGAATGTTGTGCCTGAGCATGGAGTAGCGACAACATTTGAGCAGTTCACTCAGTTTCATGAAGACATGCATGATTGGGAAACTCACGTGCAACTGCGAAATGATTTGGTTGAGCATATGTGGACTCATGTTGGCAACCAATAGATGTATCTTCTTTTATTCGTTTGTAAAACTATGTGAAACATTTTTATTTTTATATGGCATGTAAACCTATACTATTTATACGGGAACTATTTGGCTTGTTAAATTTGTACAATATGTTGGATGTAATGTAAAATTGGGCGGCCAGCCGGCCACGCCTGCAAATATGGGTCGGTGCGTTGGGCGCGCTGCCGACCCATATGAAAAACAGGGCGGACGCCGGGCGGGCGGCCGACCCAAATGGACAAAAAGCGGACGAAATCGCCATCCGTTTGGGTCGGCCCGTTGGAGTTGCTCTAAGGGTTTTCTGCAAATTGGAGTATAGAAATTGTGTCTTGTTGAAAAAATGTCACAGCTTACATCACTTTAGATGCATATCTGATGGTCAGAAATAATGGATGTTAGACACACCATCATCATCAACTGAGTCTTGTATAGGAGTAGAGAAAGAAGAGAGTGAGAATTGTTTGGTTAATTGACGGAAAACAGAGCTAAAACCGATACAATCCAACCCATGTAACATGGGTACCACCAACATGGAACAGAAAGCCACAACGAGGAAAAGACATCCGCTGAGTAGTCTCAAGTGTCATCGTCATCACAAGTTACCTTCGAACGAGCGACTCTGACTTCACCATAGACCTCCATCGTCGAATCCAACCCGCAAACAGCTGCACAGAAACCATGACGGCACATGCCAGCAGTAGGCCACGTGCGCGAACAGCTGGCAGCTCCGACTCTGACGACGATCATCACAAGGGAAATATACGACTTGCGCCGACCGTGCCCTCCGCAACAGACCACCGATCGCCTGTCATCGTCATGACAGCTCCAACTTCAAAGCAACCAACAGAAGAGAACTTCAAACACGCCGGGAAGATCTGACTACCGAAGTCCGAGCCGCGACCAAAGCTCCTCTCGACGCCATCATCGTTGTCAACTAGAAATCAGCGCCCCCGAAATGGCTGCCTCAGTAAACTGCACGTCGAAGGTGCGGCGACGATGCCGCCACCCATCGGTCACCAGGTTGTGGCCAGCTCCGAGACGATGCCCCAAGGAGGAAGAGGACGTGAAGGCGCTTTCATCGCCCCATCTTGAGGATCTGAGATTTCCCTCTGGAGCCAAGACCGTGGGGAGGGTGGATGAGCACCACACAACATCAACGCTTCCAAGAAAGATCACGATGCCCACGAACTTCTCCATCACCGGATCCGGCAAGGGCGGGACATAGGATTTCTCCCAAAGATGCTCAACCACCACCTGCTCGCATCTGTCTAGCCAAGAAACCCCGTCCTGCTGAGGCCGAGCACGGACTGGTCGTCAGACCCCATGACCCACCGCGTCCAGACGCACGCAACACTCCCCAGCCGAAGCCGCTACCACCAAATCCGGGGCCGCTGCACCAGCGGCCTCCACCACGTCGGGCTAGAAAGCCGGCCAGATCCGTCGAACCAGGCCTGGAGGGAGGTGCCACCCCTCCCCGTCCCACCGAGCAAAGCTGCTGGGGCGAAGCCCGGGCAACCCGCAAACGTCGTAGCATCGGTGGTGGGGCGCCACTGAGCAGCCAAGAGTCACTGGCTGCATCACCACTCGCCGGATCCACACCCCAAGAGCTGCCGGAGCGCCGCCAACCGCTAAGCCATCCCCTCCAGATATCGTTGAGGCGCCCCAAGGCCACTCCCCAAGCCACTTTAACAAGGACACCCATCTCCTGATTGCCTCGTCGCTGCCCACAGAGCCGAAGAGGACCATCGCATCCGCAGCCGCGATGACCGGACCGGCGTCGTGACCAACCCCGGGGCCGCCGCCGTAACCTCCCAGCACCGCCGTCAGATCGACGCACTGGTGCCCTGCCACCTTCAGAACAGACGCTCAACGTGATTGCGGCGAGCGCCGACGTCAACAACGGTAGGGCCGCTCGATTTGGTCCTCCTCCAGCGATAGCGCCACGGTGCCTCCAAGAGCGGCACGGGAGCGAGTCCCATAGACGCTCTTCTGTTGCCACTATTGTTTTGTCTCATGCTATGGTGCTTGTTGCTCTATTCGTACAAGTGTCTATTTTAGAGTCCGGTTTTCTATCATGCATGAGAGCTTCACGGTGTGGCCAACGCATAGCCCCAGGGAGATTGCCCACATGCCACATGTAGGATCGGATAGTGTAGCGGGATACTCAGCAGGAGGCGGGTGGTAATAACAACAACAGCAGCGGCGGCAGAACCAACAGCAACAACAACAACAACGACAAGAGCAGCAACATGCTACTTCTTGAGCTTGCGTTGGTTTTTCCCTTGAAGAGAGGAAAGTGTGATGCAGGAAAGTAGAGATAAGTATTTCCCTCAGTTTGAGAACCAAAGTATCAATCCAGTAGGAGACAACGCACAAATCACTAATACCTGCACAAATAATCAAAGAACTTGCACCCAACGCGATAAAGGGGTTGTCAATCCCTTCACGGTTACTTGCAAAAGTGAGATCTGATAGAGATACATAAACAAAAGGTAAAATATTTTTGGGTTTTTGGTTTATAGATTGGAAAGTGAAAGATTGCAAAATAGTAGATCAGAAACTAATATGATGAAAAATAGACCCGGGGGGGCATAGGTTTCACTAGAGGCTTCTCTCTTGAAGGCAAATAATACGGTGGATGAACAAATTACTGTCGAGCAATTGATAGAAAAGCGCAAAGTTATGAAGATATCTATGGCAATGATTATGCAATATAGGCATCACGCCCATGTCAAGTAGACCGACTCATGCCTGCATCTACTACTATTACTCCACACATCGACCAATTCCTGCCTGCATCTAGAGTATTAAGTTCAGGAAGAACAGAGTAACGCTTTAAGTAAGATGACATGATGTAGAGGAATTAACTCAAGAAATATGATGAAAACCCCATCTTTTTATCCTCGATGGCAATAATACAATACGTGCCTCGCTACTCCTTCTGTCACTGGGTGAGGACAAGGCAAGATTGAACCCAAAGCAAAGCACATCTCCCATTGCAAGAAAAATTAATCTAGTTGGTCAAACCAAACCGCTAGTTCAAAGAGAATTACTTAGATATCAAATCATGCACAAAAGAATTCATTGAAAATTCAAATAATATTCATAGATAAGCTGGTCATAAATCCACAATTCATCAGATCTCGACAAACACACTGCAAAAGAAGATTAAATCGAATATATCTCCGAGAACATCGAGGAGAACATTGTATTGAGAATCAAAGAGAGAGAAGAAGTCATCTAGCTACTAAAGGAAATATGCCCTAGAGACAATAATAAAGTTGTTATTTGTATTTCCTTATATCATGATAAATGTTTATTATTCATGCTAGAATTGTATTAACCGGAAACTTAGTACATGTGTGAATACATAGACAAATCAGAGTGTCCCTAGTATGCCTCTACTAGACTAGCTCATTGATCAAAGATGGTTATGTTTCCTAACCATAGACATGAGTTGTCATTTGATCAACGGGATCACATCATTAGGATAATGATGTGATGGACAAAACCCATCCGTTAGCTTAGCAACTTGATCGTTTAGTTTTACTGCTATTGCTTTCTTCATAACTTATACATGTTCCTATGAATATGAGATTGTGCAACTCCCGAATACCGAAGGAACACCTTGTATGCTATCAAACGTCACAATGTAACTGGGTGATGATAAAGATGCTCTATAGGTGTCTCTGAAGGTGTTTGTGGTGTTGGCATAGATCAAGAATAGGATTTGTCACTCCGAGTGTCGGAGAGGTATCTCTGGGCCCTCTCGGTAATACACATCATAATAAGCCTTGCAAGCAAATGACTAATGAGTTAGTCAGGAGATGATGTATTACGTAACGAGTAAAGAGACTTGCAGGTAACGAGATTAACTAGGTATGGTGATACCGACGATCGAATCCCGAGCAAGTAACATATCGATGACAAAGGGAACAACGTATGTTGTTATCCGGTTTGAGCGATAAAGATCTTTGTAGAATATGTAGGAGCCAATATGAGCATCCAGGTTCCGCTATTGGTTATTGACCAGAGATGAGTCTCGGTCATGTCTACATAGTTCTCGAACCCGTAGGGTCCGCACGTTTAACGTTCGATGACGATTGGTATTATGAGTTTATGAGTTTTGATGTACCGAAGGTAGTTCGGAGTCCCAGATGTGATCACAGACATGACGAGGAGTCTCGAAATGTCCGAGACATAAAGATTGATATATTGGACGGCTACATTCGGACACCGGAAGTGTTCCGGGTGATTTTGGAGATAACCGGAGTGTCGGAGGGGTTACCGGAAACCCACGAGGAAGTATTGGGCCTTAGTGGGCCTTAGGGAAGAGAGAGGGCAGCAGCCCAGGAGGTGGCGCGCCCCCTCCCATGGGGAGTACTAATTTGACTAGGGGAGGGGGCGCGGCCCCTCTTTCCCTCTCCCTATCCCTCTCTTTCCTTCCCCCTTTCCCCTTCCTAGTAGGACAAGGAAAGGGGAGTCCTAGTCCTACTAGGAAGAGGACTCCTCCGCTCCTTGGCGCGCCTAGGGCCGGCCGGCCTCCTCCCCTTGCTCCTTTATATACGGGGCAGGGGGCACCCTAGAACACAAGCAACATTGTTTTAGCCGTGTGCGATGCCCCCCCTCCATAGAAACACACCTCGGTCATATCGTTGCAGTGCTTAGACGAAGCCCTGCGTCGGTAACTTCATCATCTCCGTCACCACGTCGTGCTGACGAAACTCTCCCGTGAAGCTCAACTGGATCAAGAGCTCATGGGACGTCATCGAGATGAACGTGTGCTGAACGCGGAGGTGACGTACGTTCGGTGCTTGGATCGGTTGGATCGCGAAGACGTTCGACTACATCAACCGCGTCACTAGACGCTTCCGCTTTCGGTCTACGAGGGTACGTAGACACACTCTCCCCTCTCGTTGCTCTGCTTCTAGTAGATAGATCTTGTGTCATTGTACGAAAAATTTGAAATACTACGTTCCCCAATAGCTACTAGCTATGGACCCGTAGGTCTGTGGTAAACTACTCACGCTTCATCGGAAGGGCAATGGTGTTGATGTAGATGCCCTCAGTGGTTGAATCCCCCTCTGGCAGAGTACCGGAAAAGGCCTCCAGATGGGATCTCGCGGATACAGAAGGTTACGGCGGTGGAAAAGTTGTTTCGATGCCTCCTCTAGGGTTTCTGGAATATATGTGAATATATAGGAGGAAGAAATAGATCGGTGGAGTCATGAGGGGCCCACCAGGGTGGGGGCGCGCCCTCCCCCCTTGTCTCCGCCTCATGGCTCTTCTGACTTGGTTCTCAAGTCTTCGGGGTGTCTTCTGGTCCAAGGAAAATCATCATAAAGTTTCATTCCGTTTGGACTATGTTTGATATTCCTTTTTTGCGAAACTCAAAAATAAGGAAAAAACAGAAACTGGCACTGGGCTCTAGGTTAATAAGTTAGTCCCAAAAAAAATATAAAATAGCATATTAATGCTTACAAACATCCAAAACAGATAATATAGTAGCATGGAACAACAAAAAATTATAGATACGTTGGAGACGTATCACAGCAGCAGTCGTGTCCCAAACAATTTGGGCAAGGCTAGAGGTGAAACCCATAAGACCATTGCTCTGGCACATGGATAGCAAGCTTCCATGCACCCCTGTCCATAGCTAGTTCTTTAGTGATACTCCAATCCTTTAGGTCTCTCTTAACGTACTCCTCCCATGTGAAATTCGGTCTACCCCAGCATCTCTTGAAATTCTCCAAATGCTTTAGCCGTCCGCTATGCACTGGAGCTTCTGGAGGCCAGCGCTGAATATGCCCAAACCATCTTAGGCGATGTTGGACAAGATTCTCTTCAATTGGTGCGACCCCAACTCTATCTCGTACATCATCATTCCAGACTCGATCCTTCCTTGTGTGGCCACACATCCATCTCAACATACGCATCTCCACCACACCTAACTGTTGACATGTTGCCTTTTAGTTGGCCAACACTCAGCGCCACACAACATTGCGGGACGAACCGCCATTACTTAGAATTTTCCTTTTAGCTTTTGTGGCACTCTCTTGTCATAGAGAATGCCATAAGCTTGGTGCCACTTCATCCATTCGACTTTGATTCAATGGTTCACATCTTCATCATACCCCCATCCTCCTGCAGCATTGACATCAAATATCGAAAGGTGTCCTTCTGAGGCACCACATGCCCATCATGGCTAACCTCCTCCTCATCACACCTAATAGTAATTAAACCGCATATCATGTGCACAATTTTAGTTCTACTAAGCCTAAACCCTTTCGATTCCAAGGTTTGTCTCCATAACTCTAACTTCTTGTTTACCCCCATCAAACTATCGTCAACTAGCACCACATCATCCGCAAAGAGCATACACCATGTGATGTCGCCTTGTATATCCCTCGTGGCCTCATCTATCACCAAGGAAAAAAGATAAGGGATCAAATATGACCCTTGATGCAGTCATATCTTAATCAGGACGTCATCAGTGTCGACATCACTTGTTTGAACGCTTGTCGCAACATTATCGTATATGTCCGTGATGAGGGTAGTGTACTTTGCTGGGACTTTGTGTTTCTCCAAGGCCCACCACATGAAATTCCGCGATATCTTATCATAGGCCTTCTCCAAGTCAATGAACATCATATGCAAGTCATTCTTTTGCTCCCTGTATCTCTCCATAAGTTGTTGTACCAAGAAAATGGCTTCCGTGGTCAACCTCCCAAGCATGAACCAAACTGATTTTTTGTCACGCTTGTCATTCTTTTTAAGCGGTGTTCAATGAATCTCTCCCATAGCTTCATTGCATGGCCCATCATCTTAATTACATGGTAATTAGTACAGTTCTGAATATCCACCTTGTTCTTGAAGATTGGTATACTAATATACTCCATCTCCATTCTTCTAGCATCTTGTTTCCCAAAAGATGAGGCTGAAAAGTTTGGTTAGCCATACTATCGCTACGTCACCGAGGCCTTTCCACACCTCAATGGGATACAATCAAGGCCCATTGCCTTGCCTCCTATCATCCCTTTTAAATCCTCCTTGACCTCAGACTCCTAGATTCGCCGCATAAAACGCAGGCTGGTCTCAGCAAAGGAGTCACCAGTTCAATGGTACAACTCTCATTCTCCTCATTGAACAGCTTGTCGAAGTACTCCCGCCATCTATGCTTAATATCCTCGTCCTTCATCAGGAGGTGGTCTGCTCCGTCCTTGATGCATTTGACTTGGCCAATATCCCTCTTCTTCCTCTCTCAGATCTTGGCCATCTTACAGATGTCCCTTTCTCCTTCCTTCGCGCCTAAACGTTGGTATAGGTCCTTGTACGCCTGACCCCTTGCTTCACTGACAACTCGCTTTGCGACCTTCTTTGCCATCTTGTACTTCTCTAAGTTTTCTGCACTCCTATCCAGGTATAGGTGTCTGAAGCAATCTTTCTTCTCTTTAATCGCCTTCTGGACATCATCATTCCACCACCAGGTATCCTTATCTTCGCTTCTCCTTCCCCTGGACACTCCAAACTCCTACAAGGCCACCTTACGAATGCGAGTCGTCATCTTCATCCACACATTGTCCGCATCCCCTCCTTCCTCCCAAGGGCCCACCTTAATGACCCTCTCCTTGAATGCCTAAGCTACCTCCCCCTTGAGTTTCCACCACTTCATTCTGGTTGAAGAGAAAAAAATGTGGTTTGATGCAAAAACTGGAAAGTTAGAGTGGAAAGTAGATATGCACGTGTACCGAAGTCTCTATTTTCTTTTTCTTAATGAGGCCCACTAGTGCTAGCTTTCATTGGAGAAAAAAATCAATGTAGATGTCTCAACCAACTTTTTTTCTCATGGGGCATAGCTGATAGCAGACACCCTAAATGTCTTTTTTCATGCAGACGTGGTCAGCAGATATGATGCGGGAGAGAGTCATCCAATTTTCAATAACAAAAAAAAATATGTATTTGTCTGGTTACGAGGAAAGGAGGGACTATGCATGCGGTGAATATGTGTGTGTGGTCAGTGGCGAAGGCAGGAATAAATTTTAGGTATAACAAAGCTTACGAAAGAAAATACATGTATAATACATTAGCTCACTTGATATTATATACGGACATAGTTTTACTTTGTGTTACCATTTGTACATGAATAAGGATAACCGATCATCAATTTATCATCTATATTAATTAGCAACCAGGTCACACAAGCAAATATCCATCGATCTACAGTAGTGTGTTGGCTAAAATCTTCAAAGATGTAGTACATATATGGTATACCTTAGTAAATGCGTCAAATTAGGTGTGGCGGACGCCAAAGCTAGCCAGATAGCAGGCTCCGCTACTGTGTGTAGTGTGGGGTCGGAAGGAGAGAGAGAAAAGAGAGGAGTACCACGTAGGGTTTTTCCTTGATCAAGTAGATGTTCGGATTTCCGCATAGGTCCCCCCAAATTGCTTTCAGTTTGCATGATAATGGACGTCCGGATTGTTTCACGAACCAATAAGGGTCCCCATTAAATTACAAAAGTTGACAGAAGTGGTTCGGGCACCACAATTCGAACATATACTGGAGTTTTGAGGTTCTCCTTTGTGGATGGCCTTAGCCCTTGATTACTTTTAAGAAATCCGAAGACGTTGTTGCTAGTTTGTGTGTGTGTGTCATCTTTGAGGTTGTTCTTCTAACTATTACCCTCCACAAACGCATGCATTAAAATCCGATTCCGAAAATTCACACTTTCATAACTTTGAATATGAATTTCATTCTTGACTCGATTAAACATTTGGGTTCCTGGTCTAAGATGATAGATACATAACAAGACCAACATTGAACGTATTTTTATAAATTTTAAATTTCACACTTTCAAACTTGATAAAACTTGGTTAACCATGGTAAATATAGGTGCTTTATGTGGTTTTGCTACTAAATCAAGAGGTTTGTAGATAGGGTGTGGCTAGATCTCAATCGGCTGAGACTTAACCAAGTCATAGTGAAGTGACAGAACATATAGAAAGAAAAAGAAAAAGAAAATCTTGCACAGATCTTCATGTAAGATCTCACGAATATAAGCATCGACTAAGACTTCGTTAATTATCAGTCGACTGAGATTTAGCAATGCCGTCGTAGATAACATCATATTCTATCTAATTTCTTCAATGTTTATCATGTTCTAGCATGTTTGTGTGTGCTTTAGACTTGTTTGTAAATTAGCCTACAATGACATTTTTAGAACTAGACTCGTTGCATGCAAATTGTAAACGATGTTTGATGGTGTATCACAATGTTCCATATCATTCTAATCACCAATAGAACTGTAGTTTATTGGGCATCTTAGTGTATCAGAGTGTTACAGTGTGTGTCAATGGGCATCAAGCTGATGCATCTGGAACTTGGTAAAACTTGATCATATCCTGTGTTCTTATCAAGTTTTGTTTGGTTGTTTCATGTTCTATAGTACATAAATTGGTTCCACCATGTTTTGGAATTCAAAATTTAAAACTCGCAAATTATATTGAAGGCTGGTCTTGTTTCAAACTCCCTATCGCAAAAAATATGCAAATGAAACATAAACTAAATTTCCAGTCAAAATATGTAATAGATTTAAAAATTAGAATTCAAGTGAAAAAAACGTGGGAGGGTGAAACTGGCATGATGCGGTGAGTGGAGCAAGCAACTCTGCCAAAAGTTATGCATGAGACAAAAGTGATTGATGGGCTCACAAATCAGAGAGTAGTATTTCTCCTAATCTATATCTATATCTATTCTATATATATATCTAATCATGAGACAAAAGTATTCTTGGTTTGGTTCAGTCCTTTTCGTTTGGTTTGAGTGTATCTTACAGTTTTGTACTATTGGCTCGTACACAGGCTAAGCGATCTGGGCCAGGTACTTGTATGTTGATGGACCTTTTACGGGCTTTCATAAAGACCATGAAAAATAATTGGGTCAAAATAAATCAATATTGTGGGAATTGAACACATGACCTAATGTCTGGATCTTCGATGTAACAACCAAAGAACCTATGCACCATTCTTATTTATAAATCCCAACTCGCTCTAAATATACGAGTGGCATTCATCATGTTTAGGGTGAGCTAATTAACCGAATGAGCTAATTAAAGGAAGGATTGTGGGCTTAAATAAAATATTTAAACGGATGTGGCAAATTAAAGAAAGGATTATGAGTAAATTGGTGGAATAATTAAATGAAAGATTGTGGTACTAATAAATAGAATATTAAAACAAATGAGGCTAATTGAAGGAAAGGACTTGAGGTAAAAAGGTACTGCCTCCGCCTAGGTGAATAAGTCATTCGCGTAGTTTCAGGTCATTGATTTGAGGAATTAAATATGTGTTATATGTCATGAAAATTATATCACTAGATTTCTACAGAGATGTAGTTTCTAAATATATATATATTGTCACATATAATACATATTTAGATAGTTAAATCGTCGATCTAGAACTACGCGAATTACTTATTCACCGAGATGGATGTAGTAGGATATGTAAAATGAAGGATTTGTAGGCTTCAATGTGTTGGGCTACTATATTTGAAAAGGACGGATTTGATTCCCGACTAAAACGGATAAGGACGTCATGGTAATTAAAGAAAGAATTATACTTAAATGGAATAAGTGGGCGATTATGCCCAGCAAAGAAAAGGTAACACGTCTAAATTGCATCGTATTTTTTTATGTTCATTTTGTAGAAGGATGCTGCATTGCAACATGTTCTTCATAGTGAATCCGGTGTTGTGAAACATTATACGCATGCATGAAACATTTTTTTTCTGTTGCAACGCACGGACATATGTGCTAGTAATAACAAATGAAGTACTACCCTTGATCCGAACTGTACATTGTACAAATGCTGCATCAATTAATTCGGATAGAATGAAATACTACTCCGGGGAGATAATTGATGCCGGTACACTATTCCTCCGGGATCTTTTTTTTTTGCGGGGAGTGCCACTAGTAGAAAAAGGGTCAAACGTGAAGTACATTAGTCCCGGTTTGTAACAGAACCGGCACTAATGTGACCATTAGTGTCGGTTCCAACGGCTAGGCGGGCGGAGATCATTAGTACGGTTCGTGGGCAACCTCTAGTACCGGTTCATGCCACGAACCGGTACTAATGATGCTGTGTCAGGCTATTGTCAGGCTAGGCACCTTTAGTACCGGTTCATGGCATGAACCGGTACTAGAGTATCTTAGTAAGCTGATTTTTAGTCCCACCTCGCCAAGAGAGAGGCACTAGGAGTGGTTTATAAGCCTTGAGTGCACAGACAATGTGCGAGAGGCGCAATGTTCACCTGCACGTTGCTTAGCTTCAAACCTTGAGGAATAGTGTAGACTGCACGGAGCTATGTGCAGTGCTTTGTACACTCTTCCGAAAGGCTTGAAGCTAATTAAAGAGCATTGCGCCTTTTTTTTGAACTTATTTGAACTCCAAACTTTTTGTGTGTTCAAAATGCACCATTCAAATCCACATCATCAATTATCAGCCCTTTCTGTATTCATTTGGTATTTTTCATTCATTTACTAATTTGTTTTGAGAGAGCTAAATGACCATAAAATTGAAAAGCACTACAAATTGAACTCTGAAAAGGTTGAAACTTGGCATGGTATCATCATTTCACCCACATGGCATGTGCAAAAAAGTAGAGAGGGTCACGGCAAAAACTGGATGCAGTTCATGTACAAAATGGACAATCTCTTTCGAAGTATCAGGGTTTAGGACGAAAACTCATATGATACAAAGACATTGCATTTTTTGAACTCCAGAGTTTTTGTGTGTTCAAAATGCACCATTCAAATCTACATCATCAATTATCATCCCTTTCTGAATTCATTTGGTATTTTTCATTCATTTACTAATTTGTTTTGTGAGAGCTAAATGACCGTGAAATTGAAAAGCACTACAAATTGAACTCTGAAAAGGTTGAAACTTGGCATGGTATCAACATTTCACCCACATGGCATGTGAAAAAAAGTAGAGAGGGTCACGGCAAAAACTGGATACACTTCGTGTACAAATTGGACAATCTCTTTTGAAGTATCAGGGTTTAGGACGAAAACTCAAATGATACAAAGGCATTGAATTTTTTTGAACTCCAGAGTTTTTATGTGTTGAAAATACACCATTCAAATCCACATCAACAATTATCAGCCCTTTCTGAATTCATTTGGTATTTTTCATTCATTTACTGATTTGTTTTGTGGGAGGTAAATGATCATGAAATTGAAAAGCACTACAATTTGAAGTACGAAACGGTTGAAACTTGGCATGGTATCATCATTTCACCCACATGGCATGTGCAAAAAAGTAGAGAGGGTCACGACAAAACTGGATGCACTTCGTGTACAAAATGGACAATATATTTCGAAGTATATATCAGGGTTTAGGACGAAAACTCATATGATACAAATGCATTGCATTTTTTTGAACTCCAGAGTTTTTGTATGTTCAAAATGCACCATTCAAATCCACATAATCAATTATTAGCCCTTTCTGAATTCATTTGGTATTTTCCATTCATTTACTGATTTGTTTTGAGAGAGCTAAATGACCGTGAAATAGAA
>LR738713.1:644191684-644227143 GCA_902687465.1 Secale cereale | reverse complement strand
TGTACAAAATGGACAATCTCTTTCGAAGTATCAGGGTTTAGGACGAAAACTCATGTGATACAAAGGCATTGCATTTTTTTGAACTCCAGAGTTTTTGTGTGTTCAAAATGCACCATTCGAATCCACATCATCAATTATTAGCCCTTTCTGAATTCATTTGGTATTTTTCATTCATTTACTGATTTGTTTTGAGAGAGCTAAATGACCGTGAAATTGAAAAGCACTACAAATTGAAGTCTGAAAAGGTTGAAACTTGGCGTGGTATCATCATTTCACCCACATGGCATGTGCAAAAAAGTAGAGAGGGTCACGGCAAAAACTGGATGCACTTCGTGTACAAAATGGACAATCTTTTTCGAGGTATCAGAGTTTAGGACGAAAACTCATATGTTACAAAGTCATTGCATTTTTTTTAACTTTTTTGAACTCCAGACTTGTTGTGTGTTCAAAATGCACCATTCAAATCCACAGAATCAATTATCAACCCTTTCTGAATTCATTTGGTATTTTTCATTCAATTAATGATTTGTTTTTATAGAGTTAAATGAGATATAAAATGTTTGTTAGATAAATTTAGATATAGAAATGTTAGTTAGATATAGAAATGTTAGATAGAAATTTTAGATATATTTGCGGCAATGTTAGATAGATAAATTTTAGATATAGAAATTTTAGTTAGATATAAAATGAAATACCATATAAAAAATTGTTTGCGCGCTACCATGTGGGCCTGCAAGGCCCTGGGCCTGTATTTGCAGGCCCATAAAGGCCCAGCAGACTCACAGGGCAGCGCGGCAAAGTTAGGCCCACAAGCCTGCAGTAGTGAGGAGCTCGAAGGAGCAGCCGCGACGGAGTTTATAAACCAGTGCGGCTGCCCCTCGGCTAGCGAGGTGGGACTAAACTTGCCGCACCGCACCTGTGCCAGCGCACCCCCTTTAGTACCGGGTCGAGGCACCAACCGGTACTAAAGGGGTGTCTTTAGTACCGGTTGGAGCCACCAACCGGTACTAAAGGGGGTGCGCTTCCCGCCGCTTGACCTGGCCAAAACAGGCCTTTAGTACCGGTTGGTGGCTCCAACCGGTACTAAAGGTCCATCCTATATAAGAAAACACTTTAAAAAATTTAGTTTCTCATCGTCGCCCGCCGCCCCCGTCTCCATATCTCCGTCGTCGCCGCTCCCGTCGCCGCCCCGTCGCCGCCCCGTCGCCGTCGTCGTCGCCGCGCCCGTCGCCGTCCCCGTCGCTGTGCCCGTCGCCGTCCCCATCGCCGCCCCCCGTCGCCTCTCGCCTCGCCGATGAGCACACACACACACACACATACATTTTTTTTTATTTTTTAGTTATAAAAATAGTTATAAAAATGTTAGATTTTTTTCTTTTTTTGTTATAGAAATAGTTAGTTATATAGCATTGTTACTATTGTTAGAAACGTTATAGAAATGTTAGAAATTTTTCTATTTTTTAGTTATAGAAATAGTTATACAAAAGTTAGAATTGTTAGAAATTTTTCTGTTTTTTAGTTATAGAAATAGTTATAAAAAAGTTAGAAATTTTCTTTTTTTAGTTCTAGAAATATTAGAAATGTTATACAAATGTTAGTTATATATATAGAAATGTTATAATTTTTTTTCTGTTTTTTAGTTATAGAAATATTAGAAATGTTATAGAAATGTTAGTTATATAGCATTGTTAGAAATGTTATAGAAATGTTAGTTATATAGAAATGTTAGAAATTTTAGTTATCAAAATCCAATCATTAAAAAAATGTTACTTTTTGCGGGCATATAGCTATTATTTGTTCTCGACGATGCCCGGCCCGCATCCTCGCCGTCGACCCGTTCGCGACGACGTCCGGCTGACCCATGTCCGGGACTGGGCTCCGCCGGGCTGGCACTGGGAGGTGCTGCTTGGAGGGGCGCGCCGCTTGATGAGGAACCCGGCCCCGGGTCCCGTCGTCGACCCTGATCTCGTTTGGTGGCGTTCGCGTGGGCCAGTTTCGGTGCGGAGGGAGCCGGCCCCGCCGGAGTTGGTACGTCGCCATGTCAGGGAGGAGGACGAGCACGTCCATCGCTACATGGTTGCGTTAGAGGGCGGCAGGTTCTCCAATACCTGGCAGTTTCTTCAGGGATCTCACTTCAGCTATGATCCTGTGAGGGTTCCTTCTCTTTGGGTGTCCACCGCCCGCACCGCAGGAACCGCGAGTGTCCTAGATTCTTCTGTAGTATTCGATCTTTATTAGCTACCTAGCTAGTGATGTATTCGATATTATATATTATTCGAGACGGTGTATTCGAGATTATATCTATTATTCGAGACGATGTAATTTGAATACTAAGTTATTTTATATTTCTTTTGGATTAGTTAAATAAAAGCTATGGCGGACAATACCGGCAGAGAGGGAGAACAGACCCTGTTCGATATGATACTCCATCCTCGCGGGCCAGATGATGATCAGAATGAAGAAGATTATGACGGCTCCGAATTTCTAAACAACACCGGAGAGGGTGATATGATATTCGATCGCGACGACCGAATTGATGAAGTCATGAACTACGATGATGACGAAGAAAATGTTGATCTTGAAACAACAAAGACCGGCCAGGTATATATATTTATATAAGCAGGCACATCTGGTGATCATCACATGTTTTAAATGAGTTGAAGATATATTAACGAATCGATCTTTCTTCTTTCAGCCATCCGGATCGAGCAAATCTTCAGGCAATAGGACGAAACCAGGCCCGAACAAATTGTTGAAGGAGGGCGTAAAGTACAATATCGAGGCAATCAGACCTAATGGCGAACCATTAGCGCCTAAGAAGATTGCGGACAAGTTCGTTCGTCAGTGTGGAGTTCTTGTGAAGGACCAACTCCCGGTCTCCTTTCAAGAATGGAGAAAGCCAGCAAAGCCACGTCCAGATGTTACTTTTGTCGACATCAGATAAAAAAGTCTGCTTTGGAATACTCTCATGGAACATTTCACCCTACCAGATCATTTCACAGAAGCAGATGTGCAGAAAGTCAAGGACGCTACTCTTAGGAAGATGGCGGTTGCATTCAAGAACCACAAGAATCGTGAATGGGACAAGTACGTCAAGGGAGGAAGGAAGACTCCAGTATTCGAGGGAACACTAGAGAAGCAAAGTGCTCATTGGGACGATTTCGTGAAATTCAAGGATTCATAATTAGCTAAGGAACGGTCGAGAATAAACAAGAACAATGCCGAAAAAAGGATAAGTTCCATAAGCTGGGGCCAGGTGGCTACGCGGTGGCAATGCCTAAGTGGGATAAGTTTGAGAAAGAGATGGAGGATGGAGGTGTCACTCCAGTTACTAGGAGCTGGCCCCCCAGGTGCAGGACTTGGTTCTATGCGCATGGGGGGGAGCTGGACCCGAAGACAGGCGAAGTTTCGACGAAGGCATGTCTGAAAGGAGCCGACGATAAGCTACTTGTTGCAATAGAAGAGGCTCGATCGGGGGTGTTCCAGCCCAACAGAGAGAACGACGAGCTTACGCGTGCCATGGGAAATCCTGAACACCCGGGAAGAACACGAGGCAAGGGCGCTCTTCCGTGGTATGAGGGGTTTTCGGACTGGAACACCGACTACAGAACCCGTGCGAGAAGTGAAGGAAATATGCCCTAGAGGCAATAATAAAGTTGTTATTTATATTTCCTTATATCATGATAAATGTTTATTATTCATGCTAGAATTGTATTAACCGGAAACTTAGTACATGTGTGAATACATAGACAAAACAGAGTGTCCCTAGTATGCCTCTACTAGACTAGCTCATTGATCAAAGATGATTATGTTTCCTAACCATAGACATGAGTTGTCATTTGATCAACGGGATCACATCATTAGGAGAATGATGTGATGGACAAGACCCATCCGTTAGCTTAGCACTATGATCGTTTAGTTTTACTGCTATTGCTTTCTTCATGACTTATACATGTTCCTATGACTATGAGATTATGCAACTCCCGAATACCGTAGGAACACCTTGTGTGCTATCAAACGTCACAACGTAACTGGGTGATCATAAAGATGCTCTATAGGTGTCTCCGAAAGTGTTCGTGGTGTTGGCATAGATGAAGACTAGGATTTGTCACTCCGAGTGTCGGAGAGGTATCTCTGGGCCCTCTCGGTAATGCACATCATAATAAGCCTTGCAAGCAAAAGACTAATGAGTTAGTCACGAGATGATGTATTACGGAACGAGTAAAGAGACTTGCCGGTAACGAGATTGAACTAGGTATAGAGATACCGACGATCAAATCTCGGGCAAGTAACATACCAATGACAAAAGGAACAACGTATGTTGTTATGCGGTTTGACCGATAAAGATCTTCGTAGAATATGTAGGAGCCAATATGAGCATCCAGGTTCCGCTATTGGTTATTGACCGGAGATGAGTCTCGGTCATGTCTACATAGTTCTCGAACCCGTAGGGTCCGCACGCTTAACGTTTGATGACGATCGATATTATGAGTTTATGAGTTTTGATGTACCGAAGGAGTTCGGAGTCCCGGACGAGACCGGGAACATGACGAGGAGTCTCGAAATGGTCAAGACGTAAAGATCGATATATTGGACGACTATATTCGGACATCGTAAAGGTTACGAGTGATTCGGGTATTTTTCGGAGTATATGGGCCTTATTGGGCCATACGGGAATAGAGGAGAAAGGCCAAAAGGAAGGAGGCGCGCGCCCCCCCTCTGGTCCGAATTGGACAAGGGGTGCAGCCCCCTTTTCCTTCTCCCTCTACACCTCTTTCCTTCTCTCCTACCCCGGAAAGGAAAGGGGAACCTACTAGGACTTGGGAGTCCTAGTAGGACTCCCCACACTTGGCGCCCCCCCTCTAGGGCCGGCCTCTTCCTTGCTCCTTTATATACGGGGGCAGAGGGGCACCCTAGGACACACAAGTTGAATTGTTTTAGCCATGTGCGGTGCCCCTCTCCACAGAAACACACCTCGGTCATACCGTTGCAGTGCTTAGGCGAAGCCCTGCGCCGGTAGATACATCATATCTGTCACCACGCCGTCGTGCTGGCGAAACTCTCCCGTGAAGCTCAACTGGATCAAGAGCTCATGGGACGTCATCAAGCTGAACGTGTGCTGAACGCGGAGGTGACGTACGTTCGGTGCTTGATCGGTTGGATCGCGAAGAAGTTCGACTACATCAACCGCGTCACTTGACGCTTCCGCTCCCGGTCTACGAGGGTACGTAGACACACTCTCCCCCTCGTTGCTATGCATCTAGTAGATAGATCTTGCGTGATCGTAGAATTTTTTTGAAAATACTACGTTCCCCAACAGTGGCATCATGAGCCAGGTCTATGCGTAGATGATATGCACGAGTAGAACACAATGAGTTGTGGGCGATACTAGTCATACTGCTTACCAGCATGTCATACTTTGCTTCGGCGGTATTGTGAGATGAAGCGGCCCGGACCGACATTACGCGTACGCTTACGCGAGACTGGTTTCACCGTTATGAGCACTCGTTGCTTAAAGGTGACTGGCGGGCGTCTGTCTCTCTCACTTTAGCTGAATCAAGTGTGGCTACGCCCGGTCCTTGTGAAGGTTAAAACAGCACATACTTGACGAAACATCATTGTGGTTTTGTATGCGTAGGTAAGAACGGTTCTTGCTAAGCCCATAGCAGCCACGTAAAACTTGCAACAACAAAGTAGAGGACGTCTAACTTGTTTTTGCAGGGCATGTTGTGATGTGATATGGTCAAGACATGATGAGATATACGATTTTGTATGAGATGATCATGTTTTGTAAAGTTATCGGCAACTGGCAGGAGCCATATGGTTGTCGCTTTATTGTATGAAATGCAATCGCCATGTAATTGCTTTACTTTATCACTAAGCGGTAGCGATAGTCGTAGAAGCAATAGTTGGCGAGACGACAACGATGCTACGATGGAGATCAAGGTGTCGCGCCGGTGACGAAGGTGATCATGACGGTGCTTTGGAGATGGAGATCAAAAGCACAAGATGATGATGGCCATATCATGTCACATATTTTGATTGCATGTGATGTTTATCTTATTATGCTTCTTATTTTGCTTAGTTCGACGGTAGCATTATAAGATGATCCCTTACTAAATTTCAAGGTATAAGTGTTCTCCCTGAGTATGCACCGTTGCGAAAGTTCGTCGAGCCGAGACACCACGTGATGATCGGGTGTGATAAGCTCTACGTTCAAATACAACGGGTGTAAGCCAGTTTTGCACACGCAGAATACTCGGGTTAAACTTGACGAGCCTAGCATATGCAGATATGGCCTCGGAACACTAGAGACCGAAAGGTCGAGCGTGAATCATATAGTAGATATGATCAACATAAGATGTTCACCATTGAAACTACTCGATCTCACGTGATGATCGGACATGGTTTAGTTGATTTGGATCACGTGATCATTTAGATGACTAGAGGGATGTCTATCTAAGTGGGAGTTCTTAAGTAATATGATTAAATTGAACTTTAATTTATCATGAACTTAGTCCTCGTAGTATTCGCATATCTATGTTGTAGATCAATAGCTCACGATGTTGCTCCCCGTTTATTTTTTATATGTTCCTAGATCTGATGCGGAATTGTTCCGTGATCTGAGGATTATCCTCATTGCTGCATAGAGAATTATGTCCTTGATGCACCGCTAGGTGACAGACCTATTGCAGGAGCAGATGTAGACGTTATGAACGTTTTGACAAAAGCTCGGTATGATGACTACTTGATAGTTTAAGTGCACCATGCTTTACGGCTTAGAACCGGGACTTCAAAAACGTTTTGAACGCCATGGAGCATATAAGATGTTCCAAGAGTTGAAATTAGTATTTCATACTCATGCCCGTGTCGAGAGGTATAAGACTTCTGACAGTACTTTGGCAACAAGATGGAGGAGAATAGCTCAACTAGTGAGCATGTGCTCAGATTGTCTGGGTACTACAATTACTTGAATCAAGTGGGAGTTAATCTTCCAGATAAGATAGTAATTGACAAAGTTCTCTAGTCACTTTCACCAAGTTAGTAGAACTTCGTGATGAACTATAATATGCAAGGGATGACGAAAGGAATTCCCGAGCTCTTCGCGATGCTGAAGTCGGCGAAGGTAGAAATCATGAAAAAGCATCAAGTGTTGATGGTTAACAAGACCACTTGTTTCAAGTAAAAGGCAAAGGGATAGAAGGGGAACTTCAAGAAGAATGACAAGCAATTTGTCACTCCCGTGAAGAAACCGAAAGCTAAAACTCAAGGCTGAAACTAAGTGCGTCTACTGCAAAGGAAATGGTCACTGGAAGTGGAACTGCCCTAGATATTTGGCGGATAAGAAGGATGGCAAAGTGAACAAAGGTATATTTTGATATACAGATTATTGATGTGTACTTTACTAGTGTTCATAGCAACCCCTGGGTATCTGATACCGGTTCAGTTGCTAAAATTAGTAACTCGAAACGAGAATTGCAGAATGAACAGAGTCTAGTTAAAGGTGAAGTGACGATGTGTATTGGAAGTGGTTCCAAGATTGATATGATCATCATCGCACACTCCCTATACTTTCGGGATTAGTGTAAAACCTAAATAAATGTTATTTGGCACTTGCGTTGAGCATGAATATGATTTGATCATATTTGTTGCAATACAGTTATTCATTTAAAGTCATAGAATAATTGTTATTCTGTTTACATGAATAAAACCTTCGATGGTCATACACCCAATGAAAATAGTTTGTTGGATCTCGATCGTGGTGATACACATATTCATAATATTGAAGCCAAAAGATGCAAGGTTAATAATGATAGTGCAACTTATTTGTGGCACTGCCGTTTAGGTCATAATGGTGTAAAGCGCATGAAGAAACTCCATAGTAATGGACTTTTGGAATCACTTGATTATGAATCACTTGGTGCTTGCGAACCATGCCTCATGGGCAAGATGACTAAAACTCAGTTCTCCGGAACAATGGAGCGAGCAACAGATTTGTTGGAGATCATACATATAGATGTATGTGGACCAATGAGTGTTGAAGCTCACGGCGGGTATCGTTATTTTCTGACCTTCATTGATGATTTGAGCAGATATGGGTGTATCTACTTAATGAAGCACAAGTCTGAAACATTTGAAAAGTTCAAAGAATTTCAGAGTGAAGTGGAGAATCATCGTAACAAGAAAATAAGAGTTTCTACGATATGATCGTAGAGGTAAAATATTTGAGTTACGAGTTTGGCCTTCAGTAAAAACAATGTGAAATAGTTTCACTACTCACGCCACCTGGAACACCACAGTGTAATGGTGTGTCCGAACGTCATAACCGTACTTTATTAGATATGGTGCGATCGATGATGTCTCTTACCGATCTACCACTATCGCTTTTGGGGTTATGCATTAGAGACAGCTACATTCACGTTAAATAAGGCACCATCTAAATCCGTGGAGATGACACCGTATGAACTGTGGTTTGACGAGAAACCTAAGCTGTCATTTCTTTAAGTTTGGGACTGCGATGCTTATGTGAAAAAGTTTCAACATGATAAGCTCGAACCCAAATCGGAGAAGTAAATCTTCATAGGATACCCAAAAGAAACTGTTGGGTACACCTTCTATCACAGATCCGAAAGCAAGGTCTTTGTTGCTAAGAGTGGATCCTTTCTAGAGAAGGAGTTTCTCTCGAAAGAAGTGAGTGGGAGGAAAGTAGAACTTGATGAGGTAATTGTACCTTCTCCCGAATTGGAAAGTGGAACATCACAGAAACTAGTTCCAGTGATTCCTACACCAATTACTGAGGAAGCTAATGATGATGATCATGAAACTTCAGATCAAGTTTCTGCTGAACTTCGTAGATCAACCAGAGTTCGTTCCGCATCAGAGTGGTACGGCAACCCGGTTCTGGAAGTCATGTTACTGGACCATGATGAACCTACGAACTATGAGGAAGCGATGATGAGCCCAGATTCCGCAAAATGGCTTGAGGCCATGAAATCTGAGATGGGATCCATGTATGAAAACAAAGTATGGACTTTGGTTGACTTGCCCTATGACCGGCAAGCCATCGAGAATAAATGGATCTTCAAGAGGAAGACCGACGCAGACGGTAATGTTACTGTTTACAAAGCTCGACTTGTTGCGAAAGGTTTTCGACAAGTTCAAGGAGTTGACTACGATGAGACTTTCTCACCCGTAGCGATGCTTAAGTCTACCCGAATCATGTTAGCAATTGCCACATTTTATGAAATCTGGCAAATGGATAACAAAACTGCATTCTTTAATGGATTTATTAAAGAAGACTTGTATATGATGCAGCCAGAAGGTTTTGTCAATCCTAAAGGTGCTAACAAAATGTGCAAGCTCCAGCGATCCATCTATGGGCTGGTGCAAGCATCTCGGAGTTGGAATATACGCTTTGATAAGTTGATCAAAGCATATAGATTTATACAGACTTGCGGTGAAGCCTGTATTTACAAGAAGTGAGTGGGAGCACTACAACCTTTCTGATAAGTATATGTGAATGACATATTGTCAATCGAAAATGATGTAGAATTTTCTGGAAAGCATAAAGGAGTGTTTGAAAGGAGTTTTTCAAAGAAAGACCTTGGTGAAGCTGCTTACATATTGGGCATCAAGATCTATAGAGATAGATCAAGACGCTTGATAAGACTTTCGATGAGTACATACCTTGATAAGATTTTGAAGTAGTTCAAAATGTATCAGTCAAACAAAGAGTTCTTGCCTGACTTGTAAGGTGTGAAGTTGAGTAAGACTCAAAGCCAGACCACGGCAGAAAAATATAGAGAGAATGAAAGTCATTCCCTATGCCTCGACCATAGGTTCTATAAAGTATGCCATGCTGTGTACCAAACATGTTGTGTACCTTGCCATGAGTTTGTCAAGGGGGTACAATAGTGATCCAGGAGTAGATCACTGTACAGCGGTCAAAATTATCCTTAGTAACTGGATGACTAAGGAAATATTTCTCGATTATGGAGGTGATAAAGAGTTCGTCGTAAAGGGTTACGCCGATGCAAGCTTTGACCCTAAATCCAGATGACTCTAAGTATCAATCTGGATGCGTATTGAAAGTGGGAGCAATTAGCTAGAGTAGCTCTATGCAGAGCATTGTAGACATAGAAATTTGCGAAATACATACGGATCTGAATGTGACAGACCCGTTGACTAAACTTCTCTCACAAGCAAAATATGATCACACCTTATTACTCTTGGGTATTAATCACATAGCGATGTGAACTAGATTATTGACTCTAGTAAACCCTTTGGGTGTTGGTCACATGGCGATGTGAACTATGGGTGTTATTCACATAACGATGTGAACTATCGGTATTAAATCACATGGCGATGTGAGCTAGATTATTGACTCTAGTGCAAGTGGGAGACTGAAGGAAATATACCCTAGAGGCAATAATAAAGTTGTTATTTATATTTCCTTATATCATGATAAATGTTTATTATTCATGCTAGAATTGTATTAACCGGAAACTTAGTACATGTGTGAATACATAGACAAAACAGAGTGTCCCTAGTATGCCTCTACTAGACTAGCTCATTGATCAAAGATGATTATGTATCCTAACCATAGACATGAGTTGTCATTTGATCAACGGGATCACATCATTAGGAGAATGATGTGATGGACAAGACCCATCCGTTAGCTTAGCACGATGATCGTTTAGTTTTACTGCTATTGCTTTCTTCATGACTTATACATGTTCCTATGACTATGAGATTATGCAACTCCCGAATACCGGAGGAACACCTTGTGTGCTATCAAAGGTCACAACGTAACTGGGTGATCATAAAGATGCTCTACAGGTGTCTCCGAAAGTGTTCGTGTTGTTGGCATAGATCAAGACTAGGATTTGTCACTCCGAGTGTCGGAGAGGTATCTCTGGGCCCTCTCGGTAATGCACATCATAATAAGCCTTGCAAACAAAAGACTAATGAGTTAGTCACGAGATGATGTATTACGGAACAAGTAAAGAGACTTGCCGGTAACGAGATTGAACTAGGTATAGAGATACCGACGATCAAATCTTGGGCAAGTAACATACCAATGACAAAAGGAACAACGTATGTTGTTATGCGGTTTGACCGATAAAGATCTTCGTAGAATATGTAGGAGCCAATATGAGCATCCAGGTTCCGCTATTGGTTATTGACCGGAGATGAGTCTCGGTCATGTCTACATAGTTCTCGAACCCGTAGGGTCAGCACGCTTAACGTTTGATGACGATCGGTATTATGAGTTTATGAGTTTTGATGTACCGAAGGAGTTCGGAGTCCCGGACGAGACCGGGGACATGACAAGGAGTCTCGAAATGGTCGAGACGTAAAGATCGATATATTGGACGACTATATTCGGACATCGGAAAGGTTCCGAGTGATTCGGGTATTTTTCAGAGTATATGGGCCTTATTGGGCCATACGGGAATAAAGGAGAAAGGCCAAAAGGAAGGAGGTGCGCGCCCCCCCTCTGGTCCGAATTGGACAAGGGGTGCAGCCCCCTTTTCCTTCTCCCTCTCCACCTCTTTCCTTCTCTCCTACCCCGGAAAGGAAAGGGGAATCCTACTAGGACTTGGGAGTCCTAGTAGGACTCCCCACAATTGGCGCGCCCCCTCTAGGGCCGGCCTCTCCCTTGCTCCTTTATATACGGGGGCAGGGGGCACCCTAGGACACACAAGTTGAATTGTTTTAGCCATGTGCGGTGCCCCTCTCCACAGAAACACACCTCGGTCATACCGTTGCAGTGCTTAGGCGAAGCCCTGCGCCGGTAGATACATCATATCTGTCACCACGCCGTCGTGCTGGCGAAACTCTCCCGTGAAGCTCAACTGGATCACGAGCTCCTGGGACGTCATCAAGCTGAACGTGTGCTGAACGCGGAGGTGCCGTATGTTCGGTGCTTGATCGGTTGGATCGCGAAGAAGTTCGACTACATCAACCGCGTCACTTGACGCTTTCGCTCCCGGTCTACGAGGGTACGTAGACACACTCTCCCCCTCGTTGCTATGCATCTAGTAGATAGATCTTGCATGATCGTAGGAAAATTTTGAAAATACTACGTTCCCCAATAAGAAGGAAGATTGCGGAGGAGAAGCAGAGGAAGATGGAGGAGGAGCAGAGGAAGCTGGACTATGAACGCCTTCAAGGCCTAGAATCAAAGCACGCGGACTTGGCAGTCAAATTCCAGCGGCAGCAGGAGCAGATCGACTCACTTAGCCAGCAAAGGGGGTCTCAGCAGCTGCAGCTGCTAGCGGATGATCCAGCATTGCATACCACCGCCCCATCCATGCCGAGAAGCAGCGTGGGTTCCGCCCCAGGCGACGAAATGCTGGATAGATACCCCGTGGATGACATCATTGAGAACACTAACTGCGAGCTACACTTCTAAATGAAGAACATATTCATGAAGGAGGCGGACACACTTGCTTTTACAAATCCACCCGAGGCAACCTTCCATTGCAACCCGATTCCAGCAGGCTATGCTCGTGTCTTGGTTGATGAGGTGGTGGACCAATATTCGAGGCTAGAGCTTGACATTCCTGGAGGTGACGAGGAGCACACACCCGGAGAGGCCAAACATCGTATCATCCTATGGAGAAAGGATTGCATCATCTTTCGAAGGCCACCGACACCGCGTCAGCCGACTCCTCGTCGAAGTCCGCCACCGAGTCATCAGACTCCCGCTCTTGCAAGTCCACCAACACGTCAGGCCACTCCTCCTCCTCCAAGTTCGGCAAAGCGTCAGGCCACTCCTCCTCCAAGTCCGACACAGCGTCAGACGGCCACTCCTCCTCCAAGTCCGGCACAACTTCAGGCCACTCCTCCTCCAAGTCCGGGACAGCTTCAGGCCACTCCTCCTCGTCCAACTCAGCCCCGTCAGCCGTCTCCGCCGCCTCAGCAATCGCAGAAGAGACACCCCACAACTATGGTGCGTAGCGGTACGAGTCGAGGCAGTACAGGAAGTACAGGCGGAGGCAAGCGATATAAATATGGTCCAAGCCTCGTGATACGTCCAAAACGTATCTATAATTTCTGCTTGCTCCATGCTTCTTTTGTGTGATATTGCTATAATATTGATGCACTTCCATACACTTTTGATCATATTTGGACTAACCTATTAACTCAGTGCACCACAGTGCCAGTTCCTGTTTTCTGCTGTTTTTCTATTTCAGGTTTCCCCCATATTAAAAGTGCTCCAAAAATTCCAGGAAAAATACAGGAAAAATCAGCGTACAGGAAGCTTCGCGAAGAACCAAAGATGGGCCAGAGGGGAGCCAGGGGAGGCCCAGGCGGCCACCTGGCGCGGCCCCACCCCTGGCCGCGCCAGGGGGGCGCCTGGGGCCCCTGCTCCGCCTCTGGCTGCCCCCCTTCGCCTATATATCCCTCTCGTCCCGAAACCCTCGAGGACAGAACCCTTTTTCGCGATCTCGCCTCTGTTCCGCCGCCGCAGCGCTTCCAAGATCGGGAGCATCAGGAGAACTCTTCCCGGCACCCTTCCGGAGGGGAGAACCACCACCGGGAGCTTCTCCACCACCATGGACGCTTCCCGGATGAGTCGTGAGTAGTCCACCTTGGACCATGGGTCCATGATCAGTAGCTATGTCATGTTCTCCTCCCCTTTTTGCTCTTCATGGTTTAGACCTCGTGAGCTGCCCTACATGATCGAGGCACATATGTAATCTTTCTGCTGTTGCTTTGCTGAGTTTGCTGGGATCTGATGGATTATGTGACTATGTTCAGATTGCGTTTGAGTAATATATTTGATTCACCTCTTTTATATCTTTGTTCTTGAGTAATTCTTGCATGTTCTCCGTTGCTGTTTATTGCTTTGGCCAAGTAGTAGGTAGTAACTCCAAAAGGGAGCGTTATGCTTGATTGTGGGTTCATGCCCCCTGATGACTAGCTTGAGTGACAGAAACATGAGTCTAGGGGATGTGTTGTTGCCACAAGGGAGAAAACAACGGTGCTTGTTCTTGCGGGTGCAAGGATTGTTTACTTTATGCAAAGTTCTTTTAATGCAGTTGTCTGTTGCTTTGAGTTTACACTTTGGGTGGGATTCGCAACTTAATACCAGCGAGATGTTCTGGATAGATATCTCAAGGTGGATGATTAGTAGTAGATGCAGATGGATTTCCGTCTACTTGCCTTGGCGTACCGCCCATGCTTTTGAGCCTCTACCTTTCTTTGCAGCATAGTTAGCATTGGTTTGCGCACATAATCCTGTCAATTGCCCAGCTGTAATTTGTTTACCTCGCTTTGCTATTTTATCGTCTTTTGGGAGAGAGACATCACTAGTGAACATCATGGGACCCCGGTCCATATTACCACCGCTGATCACACCTTCTATTTACTTCATGTTTTTATTTCCTAGTTGCAGTCATAGCTATCATTATTATCTCTTGTGTTTGATCCTTTGTAAACAACAAGGCCGGAGGGATTGACAACCTCTCTGTACTCGTTGGGAGCAAAGTTATCTGTATCTCTGTGCAGGTCCCGTCAACCGCTAAGTTTCTGGCGCCGTTGACACCTACTTGTCGACCCTCGGAGTCTCACGGGATTCGATCCTTGGTACCTTTGCCAAGGGAAATTTGCCGCTACGCTACATCTCAACCTTCCACTTGGGGTAACCAACGAGGGGCGAGAAGCCATCAAGCAAGTTTCTGGCGCCGTTGCCGGGGACTCCACTCTTCAAGATAGGGGAGTTGCACGTTATCTTTTATCTTTGCTTTTTAGTCTTGTTAGTTTACCTTTCAGTTTTTGCTTTAGTGTCCCTTACCAAAAATCACAAAAATTGTTATCATGCTTGCTGCTGCTATGGGTTCCACCAAAAACACTAAGTGGGAGGAGTACACCCCTTCTTCCATCACGCCAATCACCACTGTCGGGATCTACAAAAGTAATAAACCTTGTGATTATGTTAGTTTTAATGGAGAGTTATGCCCATGGCATGGTCTTCCAGGAAAAAAGTATGAGCCTCTGTTTAAAGTTGCTCCCACACTTCCCCAAACTTGAGAAGACGTCCAAACTCTTATAATAGAGAGCAATTCAAACAAAGAAGATGACACTACAATTCTGCTCAATAATGATACAATTGATTTTGATAATTGTAGTCTCTCAGAAGTTGCCACCTTTTTACAAAGAATAGCTAAAGACCCCCACACTAGCACACTTAACCTTGCCTTCACAGAGCATATCACCAATGCTCTTACCAAAGCTAGGGAAGAAAAGCTCAAGCTTGAGACTTCCATCCCTAGGAAGCTAGAAGATGGTTGGGATCCCATAGTCAAAATTAAATTGAACAACTTCTCTTGCTATGCTTTATGTGATGTTGGAGCTAGTACCTCCGTTATGCCCAAAAGAATGTATGATATGTTTGAATTGAAACCTTTTGATCCTTGTTCTTTTGGTGTTCGTCTTGTTGATTCTTCCGTAAAGAAACCTTTGGGGAAGATCGACGATGTTCTTATCATTGTCAATGACAATCATGTTCCCGTTGATTTTACTATTATGGATATTGAATGTGAACCTTCATGTCCAATTATTTTGGGACGTCCTTTTCTTCGCACCGTTGGTGCTATCATTGACATGAAAGAGGGGAATATAAAATTCCAATTCCCTCTCAAGAAAGGGATGGAACACTTCCTTAAGAAGAAGACTAAGTTGCCTTTTGAGTCCGTTACACGGGCTAGCTATTCTCTTACTCTTGATAAAACTTGATCTTCTCTTTTTGCATCATGCCTAGCTTAAAGGCATAAAAGAAAGTGCTTTTGGGAGGCAGCCCACAACGAATTAGGTTTTATTTTGCTTTTGTTGTGTCTTGATGTTTGTTACTACAGTAGCATCATCATTGTATCTTTTCTTTTCAGCTTTGTGCCAAGTTTAGCCTCCGATTGCAAGAAAGTTCAAAAGTTGTGACGTGTTGTCCAGAAAACAGATTCTGTCCTTGGACAGAAAAATTCGAAGAAAATCACCAGATCATCTTTTTGATCTGAATTTTTTTGACAGCATGCTCTATACAATTGGCTTTCGAGCGTATGTTATCAGTTTTTTGATTTGAGTTGCAGAAGTGCCCCGAAAAAATTATTTACTACCTGCTGGTCTGTTTTTCACAGATTCTGTCCTGTTTTGCCTTTTCTTCGTTTTGCGAACCTTGAGCTTGCCTTTTCTTTGCAAAAACCTTTTGGCAATCTTGAGAAACAGTAGCTCTTGAAGATTATCTTTATTGCCAGTAGGGAAAATTTATTTTATTGTGGGTACTAACCTCGCTAATCAGATTATGATGAGTTATGTATGAAGGGAGTTTTCAAGTGTGCGAGGGAAGATGATAAAAGAAGATTCAGGAGGGTCAAACGCTCAAGCTTGGGGATGCCCCCGTGCACCCCCAAGAAATATTCAAGAAGACTCAAGCGTCTAAGCTTGGGGATGCCCCCATGCATCCCCTTCTCCATCAACAATTATCAGTTCGTCTTTCGTTCCACTATAATTTTATCACTTCATGCGTTATGTGCTATGCTTGGAGCGTCTTGCTCTTAGTTTCTTTTTTTTAGTTTTCTTTAGCTTTGCTTGCTGTTCATAACAAGTTAGAACCTAGCTTTCTTTGTGTGGGAGAGAAACACGCTCCACTGCAACCTAGAACACAACATAGGATTTTCATGCTTATCTTTGATGTGTGTGTTCTTTGTCTTTCCATAGCTGCTGTCATGTTTAGCTCTTAGTTTTCATGCTTTTCTTTTTAAAGAGCTTTTGTTTAGTTGGTTGCTGAACTCTCTTGAGTTTTCATGTTTATCTTGTTAAGAGAGTTTGCCTGTTGCACTGAGTTGTGTGTCTTAACTTAAAGTAGGTAATTGAGGTTGCTATTTAATTTTAGTAGTAACTTGCAATAGTTTTGAGCTATTGCCATGAGTAATGTCTGAACTTTTGGTGTCAAGAGCTTTAGCCTATTAGTGATAGATGTCATATTTTGGGCAATCCGTGTTTATTTTCGAAAACCTACAAAATAGTTGAGAACTTTAGCTACTAGATGGATCACTAATCTTTGGAGGGATCGAATATTAGAGTACACTCACGTACCATGAGTCGAGGATGCGCAAGGATAACCAAACCCCCATACACTCCTCCTCGGGGTACTTGTCTCTTTGTGAACCTCCTAATTAGATTGAGAGTTACCGATAATAAGTGCATGAGTTCTTCGGACTAATGTGAGTATTCGAAAGTTGACACTTTCACCTACCCATATTTTTCTAGCCTCTTCGGTACCGTGCATTGCCCTTTCTCACCTCGAGAGTTGGCGCATACTTCGCCGGTGCATCCAAATCCTTGGCACGATACGCTCTGTCATCATAAGCCTCATTATACCCTTCCTCAAAACAGCCACCATACCTACCTATCAAGGCATTTCCATAGCCTTTCCGAGATACATTGCCATGCAACATCCATCTTCTCATGACTTGATCTTCATGTCATACATGCTTTTTGCTTGATCGATGAGCCGCATGCTAGTTGGGCCTTGCCCTAATCAGTGCTACATGACGCGCTAGTATCATTGCATATCCTGCTACACCGGCAGAGGCATACATTTGCATACATCATGATAGTTTCATTTTCTTTATGTTGAGTACTTTTGTAAAGTGTGAAAGATCTTCCATACTTCTTGTAATACATAGAGTGTTGCCCCTAAAGTGAGGAAAAGATCCCAAAGAGGACAAAATCAAAAGATCCCAAAGAGGACAAATGAGAGTTAAATAGAAAGAGCCATTGAGGCCACAAAAAAATAAAAAAAAATATAGAAAAAAGAGAAAAAGAAATAAAAAGAGAGAAGGGGGCACACTACTATTCCTTTTGAGAGATCCACACTCGTACTTCATCTTATACTTTGTACTCCATAGAGATTATCATTCATGCATATAGCTATGTGGGGACCTTCACACTATAGAACTTGGCTTGTATATTCCAATGATGAGCCTCCTCAAAAGAGCTCTAGGTCTTCTTGAGCGAGCAAGTTGGATGCACCCCCACTAGTTCCATTGGAGAGCTTACCTTAGCTCATATGTGCATCTGTTGCATGGCAATCCCTACTCCTCACATCATATCTATCATTTGGCTTTCTCTCGCCTATGATTGTCCTCATTGATGTGAGCCTTTCACACCTTTTTTGTCTTCCCCCTTCATCATTTTTCTCTCTTTGCTATCCTAAGTGTCAACTTTCTTGCTTACGCTCATCCATTGCATGAGTGCTCAAAATATCGAAAGGGAGTGGATCATTTTGACTTGTACCTGGCTAGTGGTCTGGGGATGAGTCAAGATAAGATTCCAAAGAAGACCAAGTGTGAAACTTTAGTAGATTAAGTTCTCAACAATACAAAAACTATGTTTTACTCTCTCGTATATCTCTATCACCTTTCTTGCACGCAAACACCATTTGGAGACATTCGAGTCACGGACAGCGAGAGCTCTTGCACCTTTATGTTCTTATGTTGCTTGTTACAATACTAATATAGACTCTTGCTTGTTATGACTTGAATTGAATTACATGCCTTGATTGCTTTACTTAAAAAGTTCTTATATGGTTGGTAGCATGTCACCACAGAAATTATGCTTGTTATCATTTACCTACTCGAGGACGAGCAGGAATTAAGCTTGGGGATGTTGATACGTCCAAAACGTATCTATAATTTCTGCTTGCTCCATGCTTCTTTTGTGTGATATTGCTATGATATTGATGCACTTCCATACACTTTTGATCATATTTGGACTAACCTATTAACTCAGTGCACCACAGTGCCAGTTCCTGTTTTCTGCTGTTTTTCTATTTCAGGTTTCCCCATATTAAAAGTGCTCCAAAAATTCCAGTAAAAATATAGGAAAAATCAGCGTACAGGAAGCTTCGCGAAGAACCAAAGATGGGCCAGAGGGGAGCCAGGGGAGGCCCAGGCGGCCACCTGGCGCGGCCCCACCCCTGGCCGCACCAGGGGGGCGCCTGGGACCCATGCTCTGCCTCTGGCTGCCCCCCTTCGCCTATATATCCCTCTCCTCCCGAAACCCTCGAGGACATAACCCTTTTTCGCGATCTCGCCTCTGTTCCGCCGCCGCAGCGCTTCCAAGATCGGGAGCATCAGGAGAACTCTTCCCGGCACCCTGCCAGAGGGGAGAACCACCACCGGGAGCTTCTCCACCACCATGGACACTTCCCGGATGAGTCGTGAGTAGTCCACCTTGGACCATGGGTCCATGATCAGTAGCTATGTGATGTTCTCCTCCCCTCTTTCCTCTTCATGGTTTAGACCTCATGAGCTGCCCTACATGATCGAGGCACATATGTAATCTTTCTGCTGTGGCTTTGCTGAGTTTGCTGGGATCTGATGGATTATGAGACTATGTTCAGATTGTGTTTGAGTAATATATTTGATTCACCTCTTTTATATCTTTGTTCTTGAGTAATTCTTGCATGTTCTCTGTTGTTGTTTATTGCTTTGGCCAAGTAGTAGGTAGTAACTCCAAGAGGGAGCGTTATGCTTCATTGTGGGTTGATGCCCCCTGATGACTAGCTTGAGTGACAGAAACATGAGTCTACGGGATGTGCTGTTGCCACAAGGGAGAAAACAACGGTGCTTGTACTTGCGGGTGCAAGGATTGTTTACTTTACGCAAAGTTCTTTTAATGCAGTTGTCTGTTGCTTTGAGTTTACACTTTGGGTGGGATTCACAACTTAATACCAGCGAGATGTTCTGGATAGATATCTCAAGGTGGATGATTAGTAGTAAATACATATGGATTTCGGTCTACTTGCCTTGGCGTACCGCCCATGCTTTTGAGCCTCTACCTTTCTTTGCAGCATAGTTAGCATTGGTTTGCGCACATAATCCTGTCAATTGCCCGGTTGTAATTTGTTTACCTCGCTTTGATGTTTTATCGTCTTTTGGGAGAGAGACATCACTAGTGAACATCATGGGACCCCGGTCCATATTACCACCGCTGATCACACCTTCTATTTACTTCCTGTTTTTATTTCCTAGTTGCAGTCATAGCTATCATTATTATCTCTTGTGTTTGATCCTTTGTAAACAACAAGGCCGGAGGGATTGACAACCTCTCTGTACTCGTTGGGAGCAAAGTTATCTGTATCTGTGTGCAGGTCCCGTCAACTGCTAAGTTTCTGGCGCCGTTGACACCTACTTGTCGACCCTCGGAGTCTCACGGGATTCGATCCTTGGTACCTTTGCCAAGGGATATTTGCCGCTACGCTACATCTCAACCTTCCACTTGGGGTAATCAACGAGGGGCGAGAAGCCATCACCTCGCTGATCCTCCTCAGAGGGCTTACGACATAACCGAGGACCGAACCAAGGCCATAGTGCGGGCAGAAGTGGACGATCATTTTGGACCGAAATCGCCACCGCCGCCAAGGGAGAAAGTGTCTGAGGAAAAGATTGACCACTTCGTTCGTATAGCTCAACCACCAGCTCCCAAGCCTGTTGACACAGACTATGAGCGCCACATCAGGAAGTTAAATCGAGCACGTCTACAGAAGGAGGCGAGCTCGAGCTCGAGCAAACAACAAGCAGCTGTCAAAAAATGCGGGAAAACCGTTCCCCAGCTGGGAGAACAGGCGGCGCAATCGATCCCCTCGCTTGTTGTGCCAACAACACGTGAGAGTACGCGCGCCCAATATTATTGTGGGCAAACACTTTACGTTCCCGGGGAGGGCAATGTGGTAATAACCGAGGAGCATATAACGCAGGCTGAAATTCTCAACATCACTGTTGGACAACTCCTCGAGATCGAGCCCATGCCTGTGCTTACAGAGGAGGAAATAAAACGGAAATATGTCCGGGGCGAACCTTTGGTCAAGCCAGACGAGGTCAAGAAGCTCCCAACGAGAATGTATGAATTGCATCAATGGTACATGGACATTACCAAGAGTTCCAATCGAGAGTCCCTCATGGTGAAGTCAAGAAGGATCATTACGACCATGAGAATGTTTTGTCCGTTGAGTATAATGAACTGTTTCAGTTATACAATCAAGACGTACTCGACAAATCTATCGTCAGTTGCTATTGTCTGTAAATGATTTATTTCTGTAATTTAAGTCTCAAGCTAGCTGTAGTGATCCTTTTGATCAATCATTACCTGTAATTATCCTCACTATATTCTTTTCTGTGGTATTATGCAGGATGAAGATGTATGAAATGAAAAAAGGTGAACGCTATGGCATTGGGTTCATTGACCCAAACACCGTTAATGAATACACATGGAAAATAGATGCATATTATGAAAAGCATGTAGAGGATAGCATGCTAGAGTTCTTGAAGTGCCTCAAATACAATGAAGATATACTATTTCCTTACAACTTCCAGTGAGTCACACTGTCTTGTACTACAAATTCTCTATTTTTGCCTACTAGCTACCTACATGTTTTTGCTTACATATGTCCGCTTAATTAAGACATCTAAACGCGTGTGCATGCAAATTTCACTGAATCTTGTGTATCATTAAAGTTGACGCCGGAATAGTTGAAGTACTCGACTCACTACTTAAAAAACAAAGTGACTACACCATCTTGTTTGGGATAGTCAACAGGTAATTTCAATCATTATTAACTATATATCTCGGCCTATTTAGTTCGTCATTTCCTGATATGAACTATTTAATAACCCATTTATTCATTTTCTTTGTCGGCGGGCAGGGCTTGGGCAAGGTTCATCAGCGTCACTCCAGGCGAATGGAAACAAAGACTGCAATGGTTTCGATCCAAGGTAAATAATTAAGTAGTACTAGCTAGCTAGCTAGCTGCCATTATCTCTTTAATTATCATGCTTGATTAATTATTATCTGATCAAATTCCATTCTCGTAAAGGCCCTGAAGCAGGCGCATGGGACTAATCTGTGTGCATACTGCGTTTGCGAGAACATTCGCATGATGACGTTCGAAAGGAGCAGATCTCAAAGACAGGAATGGGTACGTTTGTCAGAACACTATTCATAATTTTTCCACCATTATCGATATCTAGTCACACAACTAATAAACATGCATATTGATCTCCTTCTTAACAGTTCCAAGAGGTGCGGGACAAGCTCCTAAAAACGGAGCGCATACAAGCACTTCAAGAGGAAATAGCGAGATTTTTGCTCGACCAGGTCATAGATTCGAAGGGAGAATACCATTACCCGCTACTGCCCCCATGGACCGCTTCCAATTGTCATCGTGCTCCGAAGGCACCAATTAGGCTAATGCCACTGGCTCCGAAGGAAACATGTAGGAGAAATTGTATATAGCTATACATGTGTGTATGTGTGAATTGGTGGTTTGTGAGACATTTGATGATATATATATGATTGGTTCTAATAGAAATTCTATTTATATATATATATATATGCATAACGTGTACAATGTGTCGTATCGTAAAATACCAGCAAACGAAAAAGAATTAAATGGAAAACACAAAATTAAATGAAAAAGAAATCATAAAACCAAAAACCCCCCAAACCTTGTAGTATCGGTTGGTTTTACCAACCGGTACTAAAGGGCTCCCAGGCCCCGGAGCTGGCTCGTGTCACGTGGTTGCCCTTTAGCACCGGTTCGTGCTGAATCGGTACTAAAGGGGGGGGGGCCTTTAGTGCCCACACTTTAGTGCCGATTATGAAATCGGCACTAAAGGGCCTTACGAACCGGTGCTATTGCCCGGTTCTGCACTAGTGTGCACCGGGATCTTCAACGGGATAGACGGCTGAACTAAAGCCCGGGACCTCTCACATGAATGGTAGGATTGCTTTTCCCGTGTCTATTAGGAAGAGCATGTACTTGCACTGGAGAACACCGTCGGTCTTTGTTGCTTAAAGTCTCACTAGACCCCGTCATCCATGCAAATGTGTGTGAACCCATGTTGCCCTGCTTAATTGACTGACTGCATTCACGTACGCACCCGGCTTTGGTCTGGTCGTGTAATTGTGGGCTATAATGTGTACTGTGCCAACTGCAAAAGCGTCGTGTGCGCTACACTACAGTTTAGAAAAGTGTCAATTTTCTTAATCTTTTTCTCATTCCAACCGGTAGCCATTGGATGAGACGCCACAAAGACTCGATCAAGCTGAGCGTGTGGGAGAAGTCAGAAGAGAAGCAGCGCCGAGTAACTTTTGGTGACGCGAATACGTCCGTCAATGTGTGCAGGGTCGTGTTTACGTCGTGCTGGATATGAACGCGTTCCGTTCGATTTATTTTATTTACCTGTCGCCCGCGGTCAATTCGGTCGCTGGGCTCACGGCTCAGCCTAGCCGTCCGGCGCGCGGAAATGCGTCACCCGCTCCAGCCGGCGTATCATCGGCCGGAGCACATAATTTAGTTCCGCGGCACCAAATCATGGAACTGCACCTTCGTCAACTGAATTCATTCACTCGCTTTCTTGAGGTCATTACCGACAGGGTCGACGGCGACCCGATCTGCCGCGGCGGTTCATTGGGTTCAACTGGCAGCCGGCCGGCCAATCCGAGGCTATGCTGCATCTGTTGCACCGTCGCTGTTGATGCATACCAGTTTAACATTGCCTTTGATCTGCGCCAAGTAATTAGCACGTGCGTACTGAGACGAACTGGCTAAGTTAACGATGACTTGATTCTGTTTTATTGTCTGAATGAATGAACACAACCGGCCGGAACATTTGACATCGTACTATAGCACATACTGTATGATTCATTCGAAAATCATTTGAGTTGTTCTACCGTGTACACCCATGCGGGACTGCAGATCGCAAGACCAATGGAACGTTGTAAGCAATGACGTAGTACTATATGCTCGCTCTTAAACAACTGCATGCTAGTGCAATTGTACGTATAGTCCATCCACCGTACGTTTTTCCTACTCCTTTTTGTCTACAAAAACAGCATGTTGCAGATTCACCTTATATATATACTCGTTAATAATAAGTAAAGTAAGCCGCCTGGCTGCGTGACCCTTTTCAGGTTCATTTTAGCCTTTCGGGCCACTCCCACATGCATGCATGTACGCAGTCGCCCGCCTATAGCCTCTTTTCAAGGGGCGGGAATCATCAACGATTAAACATACCTTAACCATGTGAATACTCCATCGTTTACCTTTGCCCAAAAGCATGTCATCGTGGGTAAAAAATAAATCAGGAAAGGTTCATGAGCATATTGTTGGTTTCAACTTTGAGTGGGATCGGGCAAGCCACCAAACATCCCGTCTAGAAGACGGCAACGTTGTTATCTGGAAAGGACACGATCGCTCAAACGGTCGAGACGGCGGACGACGATCGACGAAGCCAGTGGTGCTCGACTGCTTCTGCTCGCCGTCGATCTTAAACGAATCCCCGACCGTTGAACGTACGGCCGGCCGCGCGTGACCGCCCGCCACCGTAGCGGCTGGCTGCGACTTGGCGGGACGAGCAAGAGCCGCCGGCCGGCGTCACCAACCCTGGTCAGCGATCTGATTCCAGTCCCTACACGTAACGCTGATCCGACTGGATTCCCCTTCCATCGCCGTCGGCAAAAAGTCGTTCTCGTTTTGCCCAAGAAGCACACGAAAGGATCCGTACGTCCTAGGACTAGCGATTTCATGGGAAGAATGAAACACACGCACGTTTTCTGCAAGAAAAAAGAAGAAGTCAAGGACGGATTGTCTCTGGTTGCCCCCAACTTGGACTGATCGCCATTCAGTAATTCACCATTTAAGTTGTCCTACATTAAAGTTATGTGCAGTTATATTTGTTTATTGGTTATTCTCTATTATTTCCGTTCAATTTTGCCTAGGAACTCTAGATTGTGATCAACGGTATTGCAAGTACTTTTTATTTGAATGTTTTTTTATAGAAAGACTGTAAGGGAGACCCCTACAGGATAATTGGTGCAACAAATTTAAACTGTAAGGACAATGCCTTGAACCTGGGTGTGTGAGAAGGCATTAAGTACCCCTTTTCATCACTAGGCTATGCCTTACTCTCCTACTGGTCATTTGAGTTAGAAGCTCTTTTCCTGTTTTCCATGCATTCAGTTAGAGAACATCAATGATATTTGACACAATCATCCTTTATAAATCAGCAGGTTGATACAAGATTTGAAAACAGGTTCCTATTTGCCTACCATTATTCTTCTGTTTATAAGTGTTAATTCCTTCAATTTGTTGCTTATATATATACTAATTATAGATTTGCTGAAATTTCAGTTTGGAAAACCCATGATCGTATCCATGCTCTATCACGTTATGCTACTACGGGCTTGTCGTTCCAAGTAGATAAATGGATGGAAGGACTAAAATAGCTGTTACAGATGCTTACTTCTGATCGCATTAGATGATGACGGGAGGTAACTATTTTTAGGAATATATTCTCAGTCTAACATTGTGTACTATACTAGATGATGCCCCGCGCGTTGCTGCGGGAACTTTGTATTACATGATATTTAGAAAGAAAGTGTAAGACATGGAGTGAATAATATGATAGTATTGGATGTTTTATGTACAAAATAAATAGCTGATGTCCAACTCATACATGCATAACAATATCACCATCATGTTTCTCTGGGTTTAGAAAGAATATAGGCATTATGGAACAGATCGCTTGTTTTCTGGAACAATGTCTAGCATGAATTAAATCAAGGCTACAGAGAGCATGGGTCCTAAAGCAAAATGAATATAGCCGAGCAAAGTATGTAGTAAAATTGACATATGCCTTACCAAAGTAAATAAGTCAACTACCAGCCATAATCTCCTTGATTAGTAAAAAAAAGTAAGGGTCAAACACTGATGGTCTGATGTGTAATCGATTAAATACTCATTTTCTTCCCTGACAGTATCAAGTATAAGTCATTAACTGAGCATTGCACTGGATTATTGGTCCTATTAACCATGGGTAATAAGGTACAAAACCTTAGCTATTTCCAATCTACATTCTCTAAAATAACATTGAAGGGATGTGGCAAGTCCAAAATCTCATGGTGAAATGTCTGAACACAACCTGTTCACAAAACTCCAACATAATCTGTCACCTTATCAAACGCCAAATGCTCCTGATTCCACATCAGGCAAACAAAATCAGGTTAGATCTTGCAATGATGGAGTAGAGTAGAAAAACACGATGAGCAATAATAGGAATAAAAGAAGAAATTCATTAGGAAATCGACAATAGTTTCTATACTCTGATGGAAGAAATAAAAGAGAGAATGGACTCACAGAGGGCGTTAGGGCTATTGATCTTGCCACACCAAAAGTTAGCGACTGCAGATTGTTGATTCCAATGTCAGGGCTAGACAGAACTCACCTAGCATTGCGGGATCAGATTAATGTTGATCTTGCATCCCCACAACCTCGTCATCCTTGAAGGCGTCTACATGGATTCAATCAATTGTCCAGCAAGGGAGGTGATGCACACGGGACGGGAGAGCCAGCAAGGGCCGCACTCAGCCGACCCGTCACCGCCTGCTGCGTGTTCGTGAAGGTGAGCAGAGGACACACCAGAAGCACGGGCACCGACCAGGTTCCCTGCCGCCACAGGCAGTCTTCCCTCCCTTCTGCTGAGGCAGCCGATGTGCCCTCGCAAGGTAACCACCGGGTAGCGATCTCGGCGAGGTTGCATCTTCGCAAGGCGCTCTGCTTCCAGGGCGGGGGCGCCTGCGCTGGTGAAGCTGGAGGCAGGGTGGGGGCGGCCGCCGGCCTACCTCGTCAAAGGGGGGAAAGACCTCTCACCATCGTTCACTGCCTCACCCTGCCAAATTACAATAAATATCAGATGTGAGGAGTAATTGAATCGCCAGAGTGGTGAGATTTGATGGAGGAAGACGGAAATCAAACCGTTTCTTTTGCAAAATAATAATGGAATTTGATGGAGATGAAGAAGATAAAGAGGAAGAGTAAACCGCTCTGTGGGGAAGAGATGAGGCGCTCAAACGTGGAATAGTAAATGCCATCAGTGGAGAAATTAACGATCAGAAGAGAGGGATGGCCCTCGGTCCGTTATGTATGCTCGCACGATGACATGCATCATGCAGGTTAAGAATTAGACTCATGTGAGCGCTGATGTGGCATGAAGCTGACGTGGATAGTGTGCATGTTGAGGAAATAGATAGAAGTGGGGAGCAACTTCTTAAGAATGGTAGATTCACACATCAGTCTTGTGTTTGAATTTGCTCATGGGCGTATTTCAAACGAGCTGACCCCACAAAGTTGCCAGTTTTATTTCTTACATGAGGAAAATATTGGGCACTCTCACGGAGGTAAACAAAGATCCAACCAAAACCAGTTATTATGTTCTTTGAGGCGGGTTCATATACCTTTGAAAAAAGCATTGATGTAAAGGCATGTTACACATTTTTTTAATGTAACTATAATTCTCCACACATTATATGTATGATGCCAATGGGTCATTTTGAATAAGTATTTATATTTTGAAATGTTATTTTTCCGTTTTGTTGCATTTTTCTTAAGAGACATAAAAGGGGCATCGGGACTATTTTGAAATGTGGAGCTATAGTGAATATATATTTTTGTATGAGAGGAGAATGAAATTCATGGTTTCTTAGTTTATAATTCTCCGTGGTTTATCAAAATATGTGAAATACTTGATGTAGATAAAATCAATTAAGAGTTTCTTGTACTCCCAAGATGTAACTTTGGCGTGTAATATATTTCAATGAGATTTGTTTGATTATATTAACATAAATATTTATACCAATAATATAAGAACACTAAAACTGAAAATACATAAGGTTGTTGATTATGGCATATTTATAGAATATAAGTAACAATGCAATTAAAACATTTAGGCTTCTTGGCATGCATGATTGATTGTTGAGACGAGTCTTTTCTCATGCATGATTGCATGCTGAAATAACATTGTTGCATGTTGAGATAAATATGTTAGTGAAGATTAACTGCTTAGTTATATAGGATACGTGCTAGCTTACTAGTACTCTCTCCGTCTTATATCGTTTTGCAGCTTGCAAAACGATTTTGTATTATGGCACGGAGAGAGTATCAAAGAAAATGTTAACCCTCTCAACTCTCATTCCTCTAGATTTGTTCTTCTTGTACCATTCATTCATTATGAGCTGCCGCTCCACTATTAATTGCTGTGGAACTAATGGTCTGGCTGCTGAGGAACAATATAGTTTAATGGGTACTTTACTTTCACGAATAAAATTCTTATGACATTTTTTTCTGCAGGAGCAACTAATAACGAGATAATGCACTATTTTGGCATCACATAAGCATTATTTATTGGAGGCGGCGAACCTTGGCCGCCAAAAAATGTTGGAAAAACATTGATTGATGCTAAACAATATGTCATCTGCATGTGCTGGTGCTGGCTTCCGAGTTGCACAAGTAAGTTAAAGGTGATCATGCACGCATGCATATGCATCTGTCCACTATTACGTAAAGAACGTCCACAGCCAACGAAGCCACCTGTGATGCTAGTATAGTACCAGTATATGTCAGTAGTTCAAAATTTTGGACCTATGTCTCGTGCGAACCATAAAAGAAAATGTCAAGTGCATGCAAATTTGGCTTAGATAGATGTCGATCCAGTCACCAGCAACTGTTGTGAGTATAGCTTAGCTCTGGCCTTTCCTTTTGCATCGATCTATTCTACTCCCCCATTCACAAATATAAGATGTTTTGGATATTTCAATATAAACTACATACAAACTTAAATGAGTGAACAAACACATCAAATTTGTCTATACACATCCGATTCAAAAAAACTTGAAACATCTTTTATATGTGAACAGAGGGAGTATCTGAGGGCCAAGGAAGTCACCTATGAGGATGCATGCTATGTATAGTACTCTCTTCATTCCATAATTACTGTTGTGGGTTTAATTCTTTTTTGCTTGGAATCGTGGTTTTAATTCGAATTATCATGCAAAGTGGCAAAGAACGGGCAAGTAACTCGAGCTAATGAGTAGCAACTTGTGTTAGTTTTGACATCACTAGTTTAGCTTCTGTCTTCTCTTTTGCATCGATCCAATGCTATTTAACGGCTAGTGGTTATATTGTGGTTAGTAAACCTAGTGGGAATGCACATGCACTTTCCCTCATTCCCGGAAAGTTCGTATCAAACGGTGGATCCCTCCTATCGTTGAGTGGTCCTGAACATAGCTAAAGCTGTACACTTACTGTCTTCTTGCTTGACTCAGCCTTAATTTTGTGTAGGTTCAATGTATGATTTGTTTATATAAACTTGCACTGTTAATTATGTTGTCACCACATGCTCCACAACCACAGCCACCACCCACTGCAATAGTTTGGACTGCTAGGTACGCGGAGTATAAGAGCATCTCCAGCCGTTGGCCCCCCCAGAACGCTTAAAAATCGTCCCTGGGGCGAGCCGGCGATACAATCGGCGCTGGGGGCGCTTTGGCGCCCAGTCGTCGCCCCCAGCTCGCCCCCATGCGTCGAAATTGATCCACTTTGCGGCCCAATTTCGGCGATTAAAGGGCCCATATTCGGCGTGGTTTCGCCGTGTCTCGGCGTTCAATTATCAACAAAATTATTTCTTATCACATATTTCATCACAGAAAAATCAAATACTTCAACAAAATAGTACAACAACAAATAGTTCAATAAAAATTATATAGTTCAACAAATAAAAACTCGTATTTCATCACACGGCGTCCCCCTTGAGCCTCCATAAGTGCTCAATCAGATCTTTTTGCAGTTGATGATGCACATGTGGGTCTCGGATCTGCTGACGCATACTGAGATAGGCAATCCAAGTTGCCGGTAGATGGTGATCAACTTCGGCTAGAGGACCCTGCCTGTAGTATGGTTCAGTGTCAAACACTGGGTCTTCTTGCTCGCTCTCGATGATCATGTTGTGCAAGATGACACAGCAAGTCATAATCTCCCACATTTGATCTTTGGACCAGGTCTGAGCGGGGTACCGAACAACAGCGAATCGAGATTGGAGCACACCAAATGCCCGCTCGACATCCTTCCTGCAAGCCTCCTGAACTTTCGCAAACCAGGCGTTCTTGCCTCCTGCCGCAGGGTTTGAGATCGTCTTTACAAATGTCGACCATCTCGGATAGATGCCATCTGCTACGTAGTACCCCTTGTTGTATTGGTGCCCATTGATCTCGAAGTTCACCAGAGGAGAATGGCCCTCAACGAGCTTGGCAAAAACAGGAGAGCACTGCAGCACGTTGATGTCATTGTGAGTTCCTGGCATAGCAAAGAAGTAGTGCCAAATCCAGAGGTCCTGTGTGGCTACCGCCTCAAGCACCACACTGCAACCGCCTTTGGCGCCTTTGTACATCCCCTGCCAACCAAATGGGCAATTCTTCCATTTCCAATGCATGCAGTCGATGCTTCCAAGCATCTCAGGAAATCCTCTTGCTGCATTCTGGGCTAGGATCCGAGCAGTGTCTTCCGCATTGGGTGTTCTCAAATATTGTGGCCCAAACACTGCCACCACTGCCCGACAGAACTTGTAGAAACACTCTATGCTGGTGGACTCGGCCATGCGCCCATAGTCGTCGAGTGAATCACCGGGAGCTCCATATGCAAGCATCATCATCGCTGTCGTGCACTTCTGGATGGAGGTGAAAACCTTGACTTTTCCCCTGTCGGTGTGGGCCAGGCGCGCTTTTCCTTAGCGCCGGAGCCCCCAACTGCTCCCCAGCGCGCCGGGTTCGGCCTGTGACCGCCGGGCGGAAAAAAAGGTCCGAACCGACGATTTTCGGCGTCCTGGGGGCGCGACTGGGCCGTTTTTTAGACGCCGGCGCAGAAAAGGTGGCCTGGGAGGCATGTTGGGGGCGCGGCTGGAGATGCTCTAACCTATGGCTAAGTTAGCTGCCGATGTAGTGCCAAGTGCTGGGCAGTATGATGGATTATGGTGATCTCGCTGGCTGGATTGGTTCTTTTTATTTGCCTGGCTACTTTCTCACTAACAACTTGTGAAGTACTCCCTCCCAATCAAAATATTCATACTGTCAAACAATGTCTTATATTAAATTACAGAGGTACTCCATCCGTTTGAAAATACTTGTCATCAAAATGAATAAAATGTGATGTATCTAGATGTATTTTAGTTCTAGATACATCTATTTTTACCCATTTTGATGACAATATTTTCGGACGAAGGAAATAGTAAATTACATGTAGATTCACTATTGCACACGCGGGATCTGGAATGGAAGCTCAACTGGCTTTGGCTACCGGGCGCGCGCATGTGTATATATGTTGGCGATCGAGATGGACGCTTCATGCATGCTTGGGCGACTTTTCCTGGCTGCTTTGCTCATCCTCGTGCGCGGCCTTTCACCTAATCACAGAGGCTGTGGAATATTCTGCCGAGGTTCAGCCACAGTACGTAGTGGAGCGTACGTAGTATCTAGACCACGGTCGGGTCGGGTCAGTCGTTGTTGCTTAAGTAGTGTCTCACACGAACCCGTGTCAAGTATGAACACATGCTCCTCTGATTAATTGACTGACTGAATGTACTACGCACACAGCTATCAGCTATATTCTGGTGGTGTAATCCAGAGCTACAACGGGTACTGCCAACTGCAAAGCGCCATGCGCGCGCGCAACAGTTTAGACACTCTTCTTTCCCATTCCTACCGCCAGCTATTTATTTACTATCGAGACCCAAAGACCCGATCAAGCTGAGCGTGAGCGTGTGTGGGAGAAGAGAAGAGAAAGTCAAGCCGGGTGGAGTAATTAACGTGGTGACGCGGATACGGGACAGGGGAAGCAGCGTGTATACGTAGTGCTGCAGACTCGGGCGAATATGAACGCGCGTGTTACCTTTATTTACCTGCTTTCACGTCCGGTTCGTCTCCAAGCATCTGCTCCGCCGTCGCTAGCTGATGATCGATCATGTACCAGTACGTACCTGACTGCTACGTACGCTACAGTTTATAATTAGACAAGCGACGTCTTCCCGTCTTTTTTTCTCATTCCAATCGCTGTTCGAGCGTGTTTCACGTCCATGTTTTCGTTCGGTAGTAAGTATAGGTGTCCGTGTTTTACGTCCTGCTGCGTACGAGCGCGTCCCTTTTGGTGGTGCAATTCACCCCGGTCCAGTTGTTCCAAGCCAGATAGTTTAAAGATTTCATTTGGTCGCGGTCAGATACTCCATTCTGCACGTGTGTCTCACTGCTGTATTTGCTCCGCCATTCGCTGACTGTTGATGCATGTAGCGTTTACGGAAGAGGAGACCGTGGAATTTAGCCCGGATAATTCATACACCTTCAATCGGCCCAGCTAAACATGCTACTACACGGTAATAATAGCGCATGCATGCGGCATGCCGAGGAATTAATAATGCCACTCGATCGACAATTTGATACGGCATCTCTCTCTCTCTCTCTCTCTCTGCGCGAGGAGAGCTGGCTATGTTAGGGCGTATCCAATGTCAACCTGCAAAAAAGCATTCCGCACTGGTACACGGACGGATGTGGGAGACAACTATCTCACGTTCGCCGAATACATTTTTACAATAATTCAAACTAATCAGACGAAATTCATTCAAACACATCCGGATTTCATATAAACACGGCTTGATTTCATATAAATATACCGGATTGCCGAGTACATCAAAGCGGTCCTATGCGGGTTCCGGAGTATAATTAATACATAATCTAAATGATTGTCGGCGGCCGTCACCTCCGCCACCCGCTGCCGGTACCGTGACCGGGCGAGGCGGATCTCGCCCGCGGAGCGGTAGGACTTGAGCAGCGCCTCCTGCTCTGCCAGGTCCGCGTCCGACGTGACTGCCCTGTCGGCGGCAACCTGGTCCTCCACCGGTAGATGTTCGTGGAGGAGATGGTGGTTGTAGACATACGCCTCTCGGAATTACTCCTCCTGCATCATGTCCATATAATAGGCACGGGCATCACGGATGATCATGGTGTAATGCACCGGTGAGGGTGGAGCGGAGGAGGAGAGTTCCGTGGAGGAAGAGGAGGGTGGCGCTGGCTCATCATCGGAGGCGTCCTCCATTTGCACGTCCTCTAGCTGTCTGCCAGCCTGCTAGTTGTAGCAATGGCGGTCTTGACCTTCTTCTGCTCCGACGTAAGCCAGTCCCATAGAGCTTTGGCCGTAGAGGAATTCATGGCGGCGGATGGTGTGGAGAGGGATGATTGTGGCTATGGCCGGGGCACCGGGGCATCGATTTATATAACATCAGTGGGCAGTAGACGAACAGATGGGTGGTGCCGGAGGAGATGCCTCGGCAATCGCATGCCATCAATGTGGGTGACAAACGGAAGGACGGGCGGCCGTCGTGTCGTTTGAACGCGGCGCAGTCGCCTGCAGCGGGAAGCGGCGCCGGCGGCGCTCTCTCGGCGGGCGCGCCGCTTCAATGCCGGCGCCCGTGAGCGGACGCGTGCGCTTTGGACGGGCATGAATGCGGGCGCTGACGCTCTGGAGCGGCGCTAACCGAAAACGCGCGGGAGGGGTGAGGGGTTTTGGCGGGCCAGAGCCATCAGAAACGGGCTTTCGATCGATTGGGACTCCGACAAATCTTCCTCACTTTTGTCTCCGGTTTACGAATGAAATCGCGTCCGGACCGCGCTGTGAACCGACCCGAGTTGAATGGTTTCTGCGGTCCGTATCATTGCGGAAGATTTGTGGGTCGGCGTTAAAGACACTCTTAGCGGCGATTTTCGTTTTGTTTTGTTCATGATGAAAGTGAACACAGCCGACCTGAACACAGCCCTCTTCAGGTTGGTTTTAGCCTCTCGGGCCACTGCCACATGCATGCATGTAGGCAGACGCCCGCCTCTAGCCTTTTTTCAGGGGGCGGGAATAACTGATTCAGCACAACTTAACCATGCGAATACTCCATCGTTTTCCTTTTTCCAAAGGCAATTTGTCATGAGGATTTTTCTTCTTCTGGAAAGTTTATTTCTTCAAGCAATGGGAGAAGCTACCACCAAATATTCCATCTTATTTACGAATACCAAACATCCCATCCAGAACGCAGCAACGTTGTTAATGAGAAAGAACACCATCACACGAACGATCGAGACGCCGGACGACGGAGTCAGTCGTGCTCGACTGCTCCTGCCTGCCGTCGATCTCAAACGAATCCCCGACCGTTGAACCGACGCGCCCGCCCGCCATCACAGCGGCTGGCTGCGACTTGGCGGGACGAGCAAGACCCGGCGGCCGGCGTCACCAACCCCGGTCAGCGATCTGATTCCAATCGCTCCACGTAACGCTCCGACTGGATTCTTCCATCGCCGTCGGCAAAAAGTTCGTTTTCCTTCTACCCAACACGAAAAGGATCCGTCCTAGGAGCAGCGATCTCATGGGCTGAATGAAACACACGTAAGTTTGGTCAGAGAAAAAAAGAGTCAAGGACAGATGGTCTCTGGTTGCCCCCAACTTGGACCGATCGACGTTCACCGTCGTCGCCGGCGGCGTGGGCTAGGAACAGGACGTGTGCACCTGTCGTCGGTAATTTTTTAGCATCGACACGTGGTGATTTTTTTTCGACGGGATAGGTAGATTTGTCTGGAAGTTAACCAAGTTCACGAGTCACGACTCACGACTGACTTTGTAGTTCTCTACACGTCGTCATCGTGTTTTCTTTTGCCGCTGGTACATGCGGTATTTCTACAACGAATTGTTGTGATGCTAAACCTGAATTAAACTAACCCACATTTTAGCAACAAAATTTAATATGCTGCCTACTCGATCGGTCATGCTGAAAAGCAAAGAAAGACAAACCGGCAGATTATCAATGGGTAAACAAGTTAGTGTCACTTTTACCTAGCAGCTCTGAAGATCTCAATTGCTATGTGCAGCATCAGCTTCTCTGAATTTGTGTGTGGCTAACTAGCAGCTCGCACTTGTCAGGTGGCAGCTGCATGTTATGCTTCCCGGGGGAGCGAACATCGTATGGCCAGGCATAAGTTGCTCTTTTTTTGCAGCCGGTAGCACTCCTAGCTGGTCAGGTATTTGCACGATGTCTTTCCGTTCATCAGCACCAAGTTTGCATGCTCCCATTCTAAGGAAAGCTGCCTGGCACGAGGTTTGGAAACAAGGAAAAATGATCATTCAGGGAAGGAAGGATACATACCAAAGATAGGAAAATAACCTGCATTCCCAGATCGACCTGTCGGCTTTCTTTGCAGCGTAGAGTGGGCATTTGTGAGCATAGCTTTAGTGTAGGGTTCTTATGATAGGCACGCTTGTGCATATTTTAGAAAAAAGTTATTTTGCTCATATCGTCCTTGGTCCTCATACGAAACACACATCATCGACTTTTTTTTTTTTTTGCGAAACACACATCATCGACTTGGATGGTCTTCACTCTTTTGAAGTTAAACTTGATGAGTGCACTACAGGAGAAAGTGTCTTGGTCGCTAGAGAAGACAGGAGAAGTTGTTTTGTTTGTGAATGAAACCCTTTTATGGCAAGTTCCATTAAGATTCTCATGAGTGGAAAAATCCTCTCGGGTCGCTTCCGCCCG
>LR738713.1:644140201-644191574 GCA_902687465.1 Secale cereale | reverse complement strand
CCCCCGCGCACGCCCTCTGTTCTTAGGCGCCGCCGCCGCGCCGACGGCGGTGGCAGCGCCCTTCTCGTCAAATGACGGAGGGCAGGAGAGTGCATCACCACGGTGCTCCACGGGGGTGCAAGGCGGCGGTGCGGTCTTGAGGGTCGGGGCCTGGAGACGGGGTGACGAGGTAGAGGCGGCGGCGCGCCGCTCCTGTAGCGATGTACCTTCGGCGTCGCAGGTAGCGGATCCGATCTGTCGGTTGCCTGCTTGCGATTGGTGTAATGCGGGTGTGTGGAGGCGTTGCGGTCGTTTTTCTCCTCTACTACTCTGACCGGCGGCGTGGGGGGCTGCTGGTTTTGCTCATATAAGGAGGTGGTCATAGCGCTCTTCTCGCTTCATGGCAACGTCCGGCATGAGCAGTCCTCCTCGAACCCATCATCGATGTATACCGGAACTACGGCCGAAGATCGTCCCCAGGATATTTGGATTGGATAGATTTCCGCCGTGCATGTCCATTTTAGCCTACGAGGTTTCATGAGGGCGTGGCGCGAAGCTCTGTTGTTTGTCGAAACCATGGGTCATGTCGGCTTCTCGATTTTTATGGCGTTGATAGCTACGGAGAAGGGCATGGTGGTTGTGATTGGAGGATTAATTAAACGAATGGGGTCTTCGAGGCGATGGAGTCAGTCATGTGTTTGATAACTCTGAGGAGCACCAGTGTCAAGTGGGGGCGGCAGCACTGGAGGAATTCATTTTTGGTGGTGCTCCTGGGATGTGGAGCCGGGACTTTTAGGGTGAAAATGTAAGGTCTGACCGTCATTGGTTGTGCCTCGCAATTTCCTTGCTAAATGAATTGTTTTGAGAGCTCGGACTTCTTCAGGGTGAAAGCCTAAGATCTTGGATCATGTAATGATAACACTTGTGCACTATTTCCTTCTTGAAGGCGTTGCTTTTGATGACCTATTATATTTTACAGGTGTTGTATTTGGTGGTGGTTTGTGTGCGGCAATTGAGAGGAGTCGATCACTGTGGTGGACCTTTGTTTTTTCTTTTTCTTTTTTTCCTTTAGTTGTGTGCATCTGAGATGTCTTTGCCACATCTTGTAATTGCAGAGGCTGCGTGTAATTAGTATCTTCAAAATAATAATATATATTCCTCTTTTCAAAAAAAGTCTCATGAGTGTGTCACAAGTGTTTTTTGGTAAACAACACATATATCCATAAAACAGTAAGGTTACAACCAACACACAAGGCAACAACAAGAGAGCACGAGATAATGAAACTTGCTAAATTTTTGTAGAAAACATCCCTACAAAAAAATACTAGTAAGTCCTTGGAGGTCCCAACAAAATCCAACTTAACCGCATACCATCGAAAAACCAGTGATACCGAGGCGTACGCCAGAAATCCATCAAAGCGAGAACGAGTCATCTAAGTTGATGAAGAGGGCCATCGGTGCAGAAAAACCAGTGATACCGTGGCGTACGCCAGAAATCCATCAAAGCCAGAACGAGTCATTAAGTTGATGAAGAGGGCCATCGCTGCAAATGCCAGAACCCACATCTTTGTGGTGCTTCAACCGGGGGCATATCCCCGTGCTTCCTGGATCCTAGATCCGCAGCAACAATCTGACCATGGCACAGCAAGACGTTGCCTTCCAACAACCACATGCTCATGGCATCTCCAGCCGCGTCCCAGGAAGGCCTCTCCATGTAATTTTTTCGCGCCGACGCCGAAAAAACGGTCCAGTCGCGTCTCAGGAGCCCGATTTTCGCCGGCCTGGGCCGAAAACAGCGCCGGCGGACCCAGGCCGAACCCGGCGCGCTGGGGGGCGCCCGGGGGCGCTGGGGCGAACTGTTTTGGCGCGAAAAAGCCGCGGGCCAGCCGCGTCAGCGACATAGCGGCTTGTCTTCCCCCGGCTGCCTCGGTTTCCACGGGGAATCAATGGCAAGGCTGCCGCCGGTCAGCCTTGCCATTGATTCGTCACGGGCGGCGCGTCACGGGACGGCGCGCCGACGCCTTCCCTCCCTCGCACGCGTATACACGGGCACGGAGCGGCTATAAAGCTGGTGGTCTCACTCGCCTGTGCCCGCACCAGCCTCGTCCCTCGCCGCCGCCCAGCCCCTCCCTCTCCGTCTACCTCTCCCGAGCGCCGCCGCCCAGCCCCTCTCTGTCCCTTTTTACCTCTCCCGAGCCCGTCGCCATGGCAGAATGTTTCCCCGGAGACGAGGCGGCGGCCAACGGCTTCGTCCGCCGTTCGCTCCGCGAACAGGAGTCCTGGCTCCTGTTCCAGGAGAACATCCCGGCGCCGCCGGACATGCGCGCCGGGCCGACGGGGTGGCGACTCAGCGACGGGGGAGTGCCCGTTCCCCCGTTGCCCGACGCCGTGGTGAAGCCCAAGTACTTCGCCGAGGAGGTCGAGGTCGTGCGCGCCTCCCTGACCGATGTCGAGCTCTCCCTCCCCCAGTACGCCGCCGACAACCACGCGGCATGGGCAGCGTACTTCCAGCGCCGCCAGCAGCAGCGCCTGACGTCCACCAATGGCGCGCCGGTGGTCGGCGGCACGAAGAACAGCGAGGCCGCCACCTATGTTGGGGCGTCCCCGGCCGCACGCTGGAGGGCGTGCTGACGTACCTCGACGGCGGCAACGACCCGCCGTTGACGTACCGGCGAGGGGGGCTGTAATGCCCAGGATGGAGTTATACCTCCTACGTGTCGAGGCACGACTTAAAGGCATAAATCCATCCTAGAATGATCTCAAGTTTGGTATCTTTGCACGACTCATGTAAAAGAGGGATTAAAATGCAAAAGAAGATAGTTGGCTTACACTCGCCACTTCACACAATACAATACATAAGCAATACATCAATCAAAAGATCACAACCCGACTACGGGTGAAGAACCAAAAGAAAGATACCAAAACAACATAAAGCCACAGGTCAGGATCGAATCCTAGTAGAAACCACTACTGATCGACGAAACGTCACAAGCAAACGGTCACTCTCTTCATCGGACTCCCGGTGAAGAACTTGAACCAGCTTCTGCTTCAAACTCGGCTGAACCTGCATCTGGAGTTGTAGTAACTGTGAGCCACGAGGACTCAGCAATCCCATAACCATGGGTAACAAGACTAGCAAAGCTTGTGGGTAGGAAGAGGTAAAGTGGTGAGGTTGCAGCAGCGGCTAAGCATAATATGGTGGCTAACTTACGAGTACCAGAATAAGATGAGAAGCTACGCAAACGGTCGCAAAAGGAGTGATCGCTAAAGATCCTAACTACATACGGTCAAACATAACCCCACCGTGTTCTCTTCTCAAAGTGAAAAGAGACAGTCACGGTTACTCACACAGTTGTGTGTTTTACTTCGGATCATCTGTCAAGTTTTCTACAACCGGACATTAACAAATTCCAATCTGCCACATAACCGCGGGCACGGCTTTCGAAAGTTCATAACCCTGCAGGGGTGTTCCAACTTAGCCCATCACAAGCTCTCACGATTAGATGAAGTGATAAATATAATATCATCACTCCTTATCTTAGGGAAAATCCGATCAGGCTCGGCATCCCGGTAGCACAAGTCATTTCGACAATGGTAAAACAAGTCCAGCAAGACCTCCCGGCGTGCCGACACCCTGATAGTAGCCGCGCGTATCTCGTCTCAGGCCACGTCCGGATGAGCAGTACGTATAGATACCGAAGACCCCAGCGAACTGGATGGTATCCGCAAGTGGCTCTAGTTTGGGACCAACACCATCAGCACTGGCCCCCCCTGCTATGTAGAATTAAGAATCCTCGGGTAGCGCTAACTCCCTATGCAAATTTAATTAATTAATTAAGTTATTATTATGAGGCAAATTAAAACCAATGTTGGGCCTTGCTGGAGGAGTTTTATTCAAAGTCGAACTGTCAAGGGGTCCCCATTACACCCATCGTGTTAGGAACGCAAAATCAAGGAACATAATGCCGGTTTATCGGCGCCTAAGGTGGCATGAGTGGAACAAAACACCGAGCAAAAGGCCAAGCCTTCCACCCATGCCCAGTGTATAGGTGTGTTAATAATAATTATAGATATTGTGATATATCCAACAACAAGTTCCCTCCTGGAACGAACTTCATCTTCACCTGCAACTAACAACGCTATAAGAGGGACTGAGCAAGCGAGGCTGAGCAAGCGGGTAACATGGCCAAACAGTGGTTTTGCTAGGAAGGTTTCAAAGTTAGAGGTTTCATGGCAACAAGGAGAGGCTGACATAAAAGATGGGTATCGCGACATGTAACGATAGCATCGAGACAACTAAGCATGGCAATGGTAGTAAAGGTATCCAAGGGTATGATCATCTTGCCTGGGATTCCACAAGGGAGAAGAATGGATCCACGAAGTAGACGAAGCAACACCGTCGAGAGAATCCTCACAACTCCGGAACAAAACCGAAGCTAACAAGAGAAGCAACCGGAAAGAAGCAAACAACACAGTAAACACACGAATCATAAACATGGCATACGATGCACAAACAAGTATGATGCATGTCCGGTTTAAATATGCATGGCATGGCAAAGTGCACAAACAAATCTACAAGTTAAGTGGAGATCAATATGCAACGAGTTGCATATTGACGAAACACCACATTTAATTATTTAGTTGACTCTCATTATTTACAAGACAAAATTAAATGTTTTTAACATGGCAAGAGGTGAAGCATAAATAAACTACACTAATAAGGCAATTTAAATGAGGCCGGAGAATAACAACAACATATCCGGAAAATCCCCATGAGCATGTTTAATAATTATAAGCAAACAATAATTAAACATTTTAGTGTTGTTAACATGATGCGGATGACATGAACAAGTTTATGCAATTTTTTTATTAAAAGGTTAACAAGAGAGAAATGAGAACTTGTCACCGTGGTGGAAAGAACGGGTGCCACGGCAACGATCCGAAAATGATGCAACGGCATCATATCAGTTCCGGTAACCCGTGAGAGAGTCCGGAGCAAAAGGAAGATGACGTGGGTGAGTCAAACGAGATGAAAGGTGGGCGATCCCGTTGCCGGGTTCCCACGAGTCGGTGACGAGGCAACCGAGGAACATGACAAAGATGAAACGGGCACGAAGCACACACGGGAAACATTTCATACAGCACAACAAACATCACACGGGTCACGTCTCGGGGTTATACCTTTGAAGCGTGCGTTTCGGGGCGGTTCGAGACGTAGAGGAAGGAGTGGAAGTAGAGGAAGGAGTCGTTCACGTTTCCGAAGAGGAAGTAGTCGTTCCCGTAGAGATACACGTGTAGTCGTTCACATCCCGTTCGGAGAGGTACTTGTCGCGTCGGCGTTCGTAGTGGAAGTAGTGGTACTTGTTCCGTAGCCGTTCACGAGCTCGTTTTTCCGTAGATGTTCGGTTCGTCGAGGTACTTGACGCGTCCGGTAGTCGTACCCATACGTCGTGGTACTTGTCGGGTCTTCCGGCGAGGGTAGTTGTTCGGGCGTCGATCTCGTACACGATTCGTAGACGTTCGGGCCGTAGATGTACTTGCCAAACTCGGTTCTCGCGACGAGTTCGTAGATGTACTTGAGGGTCTTCGACGACTTAGTCGTTCATGATTCGTAGACGTACTTGCAACGGAGGGATACTTGCTGCTCCATGTTATTTACTGGATAAAACAAAACGCAAAACCGAACAAAAAGTAGCACAGCAGCAGCAACTAGGTGCTCGCGAGCACATCGGGCGCTGCGGGACGAAGTGGAGGCAGGGCCTCGTTGCGGTGGAGAAGAGGAGCATCGCGGTGCTGCTGGTCGTTGGAGATGGAGGCCCGAAGGAAGGGCGTGGCCTGCTGCTGCCTTGGCGAGGTCGGAGGAGGACGGGACGAGGGCGAGGCGCAGCTCCTGGCGCTGGAGAAGGGAGCCGCGACGGGATGCTGGAGAAGGGAGCCGACGGTGGCCAGGAGGCGGCCGGCTTGGCGAAGAAGGGCGCTCGGGGACGCGAGGCTTGGCGCTTGAAGATGGAGGAGGGGCGCCGACGCAGGGGAGGCCGGGGCGCTCGGGGCCCTGGCTGGCCTCGAGCTGGAGGGCGCGTCGCGTCCGGCCTTGGGGCGCTCGGGAAGGAGGCCAGAGGGAGCGGGGCGCCGGGGCTGGCTCCTGGCTCCTGGCCGGCGCTAGAGGCGCGGAAGGGGAGCTCTGCGAGGCGCTCGAAAGGAGGAGAGCCTCGGTCGACAAGAGAAGGGAGATCGGGAACGGGAAGAAAGGGATCGATGCAACCGAGGAAGAGGGAGTCGGGCTGCGAGGCGCCAGAGGCGAAGGGGACGGGAGATCGATGGGGGGGAAAACGGGCAGCGGGCGAAAGAAGTGGCGGCGGCTTGCGGGAAGAGAGGGAGAGCGAGGGGAGAGGGTGAGGCGCTCGAGGGATTAGGGTTTGGGAGGCTGCGGTCGGGCTGGCCTGATGGGCCAGTGGGCCTGAAGAGAGAAGGGAAGATGGCTGGGCCTTAGGAGGGAAAACGGGCCGGCTGACCTAGAAGGCTGCGGGGGAGAAGGCCTCTGCTTTTTATTTCCCTTTTAGCAGAGGATAAAAGAGAAGAAAGAAAAAGAGGAGGAGTTAGGGCAAGAATTAGCACACGAGGTCAAAATCCCCGGGCTCACAAAATGTCAGGGATTTAATAAAATTGGTGGAGGGGTTTTTGGAAGAACCTCGAAACAACGGAAAGAATTATAGGCAAGGTTTAGAAGGTGAAACTCGAAGTGAAAGACATGGGGAATATTGCAAGTGTGTTACGGTGATTCCGAACAATGGAATATTTATTATATAGCTCCCTAAATATTGAGAGGCTTTTATATGTTTTAAAGAGAAGACATCTTCCCTCGATTTAAATGGACCGAAGGTCCACACAATTTATTGGTTGAGATGCAAAATAAAAATGACATGATGGCATGATGGCATGATGCAATGCAAAAAATAAATAACACAAGCACAACTGAAACACACAGGCAACCCGGAACATCTGGAATCTTCTGGAATCTTCTGGGACGTCGGTCTCGGGCGTCACAGGGGCCGCCCCGTCGCAGCACCGACGCGCCGGGCCATGGGCGCCAAGGAGGTTCGGCTCCTCCTCGTCTTCCTCCTCGCACTCTTCTTCTCACTCCTCCGGCACTCCGGCGCTGCTCGACGTCAAGGCCGAGCCTGCGGCGGAGACGCCGCTCGGCCGGCGCACTCGCAGCGCCGGCATCGTCATCAACGAGGGCGGCCGGCGCGCCCCCTGATACGTCCAAAACGTATCTATAATTTCTGCTTGCTCCATGCCTTTTTTGGGTGATATTGCTATGATATTTATACACTTCCATACACTTTTGATCATATTTGGACTAACCTATTAACTCAGTGCACCCGAGTGCCAGTTTCTGTTTTCTGCTGTTTTTGTATTTCAGGTTTTCCCATTACGAGAACTGCCAGAAAAATCCCGGAAAAATTATATAAAAAATCAGCGTTCCAGAAGCTTCCCGGCACCCGAAGTACAGCCGGAGGGGGGCCACCAGGGCTCCAGGCGCCCTGGTGGCGCGGCCCTCCTCCTGGCCGCGTCGGGGGGGCGCCTGGGCCCCCCCAGGCCTCCGCTGATGCCCCCCTTTGGCATATATTTATATCGTGTCCCGAAACCCTCGAGACGGGAACCCTTTTTCGCGATCTCATCTCTGTTCCGCCGCCGCCGCCGCTTCCAAGATCGGGAGCACTAGGAGAACTCTTCCCGGCACCCTGCCGGATGGGAGGATCACCACCGGGAGCCTCTCCACCACCATGGACGCCTCCCGGATGAGTTGTGAGTAGTCTCCCTTGGACCATGGGTCCATGACCAGTAGCTATGTGATGTTCTCCTCCCGTTCTTGTGCTTCACTAATTAGTCCTCGTGAGCTGCCCTACATGATCGAGGCACATATGTAATCCTTATGCTGTTGCTATGATGAGTTTGCTGGGATCCGATGGATTGTGAGATTATGTTCAGATTGTGTTTGAGTAATATATTTGATCTACCTCTTTTATATTTATGTTCGTAAGTAATTTTTGCATGTTCTCCGTTGTTATTTATTGCTTTGGCCAAGTAGTAGGTAGTGACTCCAAGAGGGAACGTTATGCTTGATTGTGGGTTCATGTCCCTCGATGACTAGCTTGAGTGACAGAAACATGAGTCTAGGGGATGTGCTGTTGCCACAAGGGGGAAAACAACGGTGCTTGTGCCCGCGGGTGCAAGGATTGTTTACTTTACGCAAAGTTCTTTTAATGCAGTTGTCTGTTGCTTTGAGTTTACACTATGGGTGGGACTCGCAACTTAATACCAGCGAGATGTGCTGGATAGATATCTCAAGGTGGATGATTAGTAGTAGATGCTGATGGATTTCGGTCTACTTGCCTTGGCGTACCGCCCATGCTTTGAACATCTACCTTTCTTGCAACATAGTTAGCATTGGTTTGCGCACATAATTCTATCAATTGCCCAGCTATAATTCGTTTACCTCACATAGCTGTTTTATCGTCTTTTGGGAGAGAGACATCACTAGTGAACATCATGGGACCCCGGTCCATATTACCATCACTGATCACATCCGCTATTTACTTTACGCTTTTACTTACTATTTGCAGCATTACCTATCACTATTATCACTTGCGTTTGATCCTTTGTAAACGACAAGGCCAGAGGGATTGACAACCTCTCTGTACTCGTTGGGAGCAAAGTTATTTGTATCTGTGTGCAGGTCCACGTTGATTGCTAATATCTGGCGCCGTTAGCAGTTGACACCTTCTTGTTGAAACTGGGAGTCTCAGGGAAATCGATCCTTGGTATCTTTGCCAAGGGAAAACTTCCGCTACACTGCATCTCAAACCTTCCACTTGGGGTAACCAACGAGGGGCGAGAAGCCATCAAGCAAAGTTTTCTGGCGCCGTTGCCGGGGACTCCACTCTTCAAGATAGGGGAGTTGCACGCTATCTTTTACCTTTGCTTTTTAGTCTTGTTAGTTTACCTTTCAGTTTTTTTGCTTTAGTATCTTTTATCGAAAATCACAAAAATAGTTATCTTGCTTGCTTGCTGCTATGGGTTCCACCGAGAACACCAAGTTGTGTGACTTCACTAGTCACAACAACGATGACTTTATCTGCACACCTATCACTACACCTGCCACTTCAGCACCTTCGTATGAAATTAAACCTGCTTTACTGAACTTAGTTATGAAAGACCAATTCTTCGGTGCTGGAGATGATGCTGCTTTACACTTAAACAACTTTGTTGAACTTTGTGATATGCAAAAGTACCGAGAAGTAGACGGTGATATTGTTAAGCTTAAGCTTTTTTCTTTCTCCTTGAGAGGAGGAGCTAAAATTTGGTTTCAGTCTTTGCCTAGAAATAGCATAGATTCATGGGACAAGTGCAAAGATGCTTTTATTGGAAAATACTATCCACCTGCTAAAATTATCCAACTAAGAAGTAACATAATGAATTTTAAACAATTGGATAATGAACATGTTGCCCAAGCTTGGGAACGTATGAAATCTCTTATCAAGAACTGCCCTACTCATGGTTTGACTACTTGGATGGTTATCCAAACTTTTTATGCAGGCTTGAACTTTACCTCGCGGAACTTGTTAGATTCGGCCGCGGGAGGAACGTTTATGTCAACTACACTTGGTGCTGCCACGAAGCTTCTCGATGAGATGATGACCAACTATTCCCAATGGCACACCGAACGCGCTCCAACAGGTAGGAATGTAAACTCTGTCGAGGAGATTTCCTCCTTAAATGAAAAGGCTGACTTGATCATGTCTCTACTTTCCGAGCAATCTTCTATTGATCCTCGTGATGATCCTTTAAATTCTGTGATTGCTCATGCTTATAGGAGTAATTTTGGTAGCAATCCTAGACCGTTCCCCTCTAATTCCTATGGGAACAACAATGCTTATCCTAGCACCAAGAACTCCACCCAAAAAGATAGAGACTTGCCTGGTTATGAGAAACTTCTAGAAATAGAGAAGGCCACTAAGAATTACATGCACACCCAATATGAGCAAAACAAAACCTTCTCGAGGCAATTAAATGATCATACTGCTATCTTGCAAGACATTAGTAGACAATTAGAGAACCTAAATATTGAGATTTCTAACCTCCAGACTAGGCTCACTATCACTGAGACCCAAGTTTCCAATATGTCCCACACACCAGCCACTTTGATAAACCAAATGGCAGCTAAACCCGAAGTGGTTGCACCCCTAAGGGAGGAAGAAGATAAAATTAAGAACCTTCCTACCCACCACACTGTTGCTACTATCCAAGTTGTTGAGGATATCCAAACTCTTAGCACCCAATGCACTCCTGGTCCCAATGGACCTATTAATGGTGATGTTATGACTATAGAAACTACCAAACAAGTGAACCTAAAGGACACCACTACCACCTTACTTGATAGTAGTGACCTTGATTTTGATAATTGCACTCTTACCGAAGTTGTTGATTTCCTTCACAAGATGTCTAGAGATCCCCGCACTAGCACGCTTAACCTTGCCTTCACAGAGCATATCACTAATGCTCTCATCAAAGCTAGGGAGGAGAAACTTAGAGTAGAAGCCTCCATACCTAGAAAGCTACAAGATGGTTGGGTTCCTATGATAAAAAATAAGTTGAATAACTTCTCTTGCTATGCTTTATGTGATGTTGGTGCTAGTACCTCTGTTATGCCCAAAAGAATATATGATATGCTTAAACTGAAACCTTTTGATTCTTGTTCTTTTGGTGTTCGTCTCGTTGATTCTTCCATAAAGAAACCTTTGGGGAGGATCGACGATGTTCCTATCATTGTCAATGACAATTACGTTCCCGTTGATTTTGCTATTATGGATATTGAATGTGAACCTTCTTGTCCAATTATTTTGGGACGTCCTTCTCTTCGCACCGTTGGTGCTATCATTGACATGAAAGAGGGGAATATAAAATTCCAATTTCCTCTCAAGAAAGGGATGGAACACTTCCCTCGAAAGAAGATTAAGTTATCTTTTGAGTCCATTATACGGGCTAGCTATTCTTTTACTCCTGATAAAACTTGATCTCTTTGCATTATGCCTAGCTTAAAGGCATAAAAGAAAGCGCTTTTGGGAGGCAGCCCACATGAATAAAATTTTTATTTTTGCTTTTGTTGTGTCATGATGTTGTTAACTACAGTAGCATCATCATTGTATCTTTGCTTTTCAACTTTGTGCCAAGTGTAGCCTCTGATTGCAAGAAAGTTCAAAAGTTGTGACGTGCTGTCCAGGAAACAGATTCTGTCCTTGGATAGAAAAATTCGTATAAAATCACCAGATCATCTTTTTGGTCTGAATTTTTTCGACAGCGTGCTTTATACAATTGTCTTTCGTGCGTATGTTTTGAGTTTTTTTATTAGAGTTGCAGAAGTGCCCCGAAAAAATCATTTACTACCTGCTGTTCTGTTTTTCACAGATTCTGTCCTGTTTTGCCTTTCCTTCATTTTGCAAACCTAGAGCTTGCTTTTTCTTTGCAAAAACCTTTTGGCAATCTTGAGAAACAGTAGACCTTCAAGAATATCCTTATTTCTAGCAAGGAACAATTATTTTATTATGGGTACTAACCTCGCTAATCAGATTATGATGAGTTATGTATGAAGGGAGTTTTCAAGTGTGCGAGGGAAGATGATAAAAAGATTCAGGAGTGTCAAGCGCTCAAGCTTGGGGATGCCCCCATGCACCCCCAAGAAATATTCAAGGAGACTCAAGCGTCTAAGCTTGGGGATGCCCCCGTGCATCCCCTTCTCCATCAACATTATCAGTTCGTCTTTCGTTCCACTATATTTTTATCACTTCATGTGTTATGTGCTATGCTTGGAGCGTCTTGCTTTTAGTTTCCTTTTTAGTTTTCCTTAGCTTTTCATAACGAGTCGGAACTCAGCTTTCTTTATGTGGGAGAGAAACACGCTCCACTTCTACCTAGAACATAACATAGAATTTTCATGTTTATCTTTGCTGTGTATGTTCTTGGTCTTTCAATAGCTACTATCATGTTTAGCTTTTAGTTTTCATGCTTATCTTTTTAAAGAGCTTTTGTTTAGTTGGTTGCTTGAACTCTCTTTAGTTATCATGCTTATCTTATTAAGAGAGTTTGCTTCTGTTGCATTGGTTGATATGTCTATGATAAAAATGCTACGTGCATGATGGCGCTTAGTAGTTCATGTTTTCTTATGGTTAGTCTCAAATAGCTGGGGGGTTCCCAATGTGTTATTGGAGTACCAACATGATTTTTTTGCCTATGATGTGGTATGGTTTAGTAATATCTTCCTTCAAGAATTTATTTTGATTGACTTGGCATATGCTCACGCATATTTAAGACTGTAAAGAAAGTCTGTCAAGCCTTGATGATATTTTATTTCTGAGTAGCGATATAACTTCCATGCCTGATTCAATGTTGCTTTGTCGCTCTGCATGATTATGACCGTCATTGCTCTTTTAGTTGGTCGCTCCCAGTCTTTTGCTAACCTCCACCTGTACTAAGCGGACTGACTACTTGTGCATCCAAATTCTTTTAAACCAGTTATGCCATATGAGTCCACCATACCTTCCTACATGGTATTTACCTGCCATTCCTAACAGAGACTTGCATGTACTACCTCGAAATTATTAAAAAAAAAGCATTTCTATTTTGTGCCTCTGTTTTAAGTTCATGAGGAAGTAGTAGTTAATTCATGATCTTTTTAAGTTGGACAAGCTTCACCCCGGGATTGCATGTATAATGTGCAAACCCATAATACGAGAAGGAACTGGCAAAGAGTGCGCCCGGCTCAAAATTAATATAACAAACAAACCCTCCTTCACGCTTTGTTCATGAGAAATCAGAAAACTTTGGCAGTGATAAACAAAGGAGATTAAGAGGATGTGATCGTCCTCATTCGGGAGCCGTTCCTCGAAACTTGTTCATCTCAAGAAGTGATTGAGTTGTCTGCTAGCATTCGTTGACGAAACATGCATAATCGAAAAAATAATTATTACCTCTGTTTTTAAAACCAAGAGCTCTGGTACATGTTTTGTCTTTGTTTTCGACTACGGGTTTTCAACCTTGCCAACAAAAGCCACGGTTCGAGAGTCTCCACCTTCTTTTAAAGCACCAACTACTGAGAGCATGATTGTCATTCTGAGTGTAATGTGCATTGTCCCAAAGTAGCATTGTCTTTTGCATGATTATGAGATCGTTTATTTTGAAATCACTGTATCTAGTCATCACTTAAACCTTGGAGGTGCCCCTGCATTTATGTTTTGCTTCACTAAAGGGGGCAAGCGAGATATCACTTTATCATATTTGCACACCATGCTCATTACAAATCTATTTCATGTTTCAGTATCATGTTGTAAAACTTTCCGTTCTTTGTGATTTTCTCATGAGGCACCTTAATTACTACAGATTCATTGTCTCATTAAGCTTTTGTCATATGACTATGAAATTCCTATATGGTTAATAGCATGTCACCACAGAAATTATTCTTGTTATCATTTACCTACTCGAGAACGAGCAGGAATTAAGCTTGGGGATGTTGATACGTCCAAAACGTATCTATAATTTCTGCTTGCTCCATGCCTCTTTTGGGTGATATTGCTATGATATTTATACACTTCCATACACTTTTGATCATATTTGGACTAACCTATTAACTCAGTGCACCCCAGTGCCAGTTTCTGTTTTCTGCTGTTTTTGTATTTCAGGTTTTCCCATTACGAGAACTGCCAGAAAAATCCCGGAAAAATTATATAAAAAATCAGCATTCCAGAAGCTTCCCGGCACCCGAAGTACAGCCGGAGGGGGGCCACCAGGGCTCCAGGCGCCCTGGTGGCGCGGCCCCCCTCCTGGCCGCGCCGGGGGGGCGCCTGGGCCCCTAGGCCTCCGTTGATGCCCCCCTTTGGCATATATTTATATCGTGTCCCGAAACCCTCGAGACGGGAACCCTTTTTCGCGATCTCATCTCGGTTCCGCCGCCGCCGCCGCTTCCAAGATCGGGAGCACCAGGAGAACTCTTCCCGGCACCCTGCCGGAGGGGAGGATCACCACCGGAAGCCTCTCCACCACCATGGATGCCTCCCGGATGAGTTGTGAGTAGTCTCCCTTGGACCATGGGTCCATGACCAGTAGCTATGTGATGTTCTCCTCCCGTTCTTGTGCTTCACTAATTAGTCCTCGTGAGCTGCCCTACATGATCGAGGCACATATGTAATCCTTATGATGTTGCTATGATGAGTTTGCTGGGATCCGATGGATTGTGAGATTATGTTCAGATTGTGTTTGAGTAATATATTTGATCTACCTCTTTTATATTTATGTTCGTAAGTAATTCTTGCATGTTCTCCGTTGTTATTTATTGCTTTGGCCAAGTAGTAGGTAGTGACTCCAAGAGGGAACGTTATGCTTGATTGTGGGTTAATGCCCCTAGATGGCTAGATTGAGTGACAGAAACATGAGTCTAGGGGATGTGCTGTTGCCACAAGGGGGAAAACAACGGTGCTTGTGCCCGCGGGTGCAAGGATTGTTTACTTTACGCAAAGTTCTTTTAATGTAGTTGTCTGTTGCTTTGAGTTTACACTATGGGTGGGACTCGCAACTTAGTACCGGCGAGATGTTCTGGATAGATATCTCAAGGTGGATGATTAGTAGTAGATGCAGATGGATTTCGGTCTACTTGCCTTGGCGTACCGCCCATGCTTTGAACCTCTACCTTTCTTGCAACATAGTTAGCATTGGTTTGCGCACATAATTCTGTCAATTGCCCAGCTGTAATTCGTTTACCTCACATAGCTGTTTTATCGTCTTTTGGGAGAGAGACATCACTAGTGAACATCATGGGACCCCGTTCCATATTACCATCACTGATCACATCCGCTATTTACTTTACGCTTTTACTTACTATTTGCAGCATTACCTATCACTATTATCACTTGCGTTTGATCCTTTGTAAACGGCAAGGCCGGAGGGATTGACAACCTCTCTGTACTCGTTGGGAGCAAAGTTATTTGTATCTGTGTGCAGGTCCACGTTGATTGCTAATATCTGGCGCCGTTAGCAGTTGACACCTTTTTGTTGAAACTGGGAGTCTCAGGGAAATCGATCCTTGGTATCTTTGCCAAGGGAAAACTTCCGCTACACTGCATCTCAAACCTTCCACTTGGGGTAACCAACGAGGGGCGAGAAGCCATCAAGCACCCCCTCGTCGGCTCCTCCGCGCTTCGTCAAGCCAAAGACGGAGCCGGGGCTCGCGCCGGTGAAGACGGAGCCGGGGCTAGCGCCGGTTAAGAAGGAGCCGGCCGCGCCGGTGTAGACGGAGCTCGACGACGACGACGCGGCCCTGGAATGGGCGGGCCTGGACTCCTTTGCGATGGAGAAGGAGCGGCGGGAGAAGGAGAAGGAGCGCCAGCGCGCCGCCCTACGCCGCTTCGCGGAGCGCCGACTCGGCCGCGACGAAGGCGGAGTCGTCGTCATATGCGACAGCGACGGCGACGACGACGACGACGCGCCGCCACCAGTCCGCCATGGCGACGCCGGGAAGGGGTCCAGCAGGGGCGCCCGCGTCAAGGAGGAGAAGGCCGACGACAACGATGGTGGCGACGACTTCAGCCAGTTTTTTTAGATTAGGTTAATGTAATGAAAATCCGCGAATTTCACCGAAATTTATCGTGTTTGGTCGAAAATGAACGTGTTTTTAGCCGAACTTCGCCGAACAGTGCTATATTTTTTTATATGCGCCTGGGGGCGGCTCTGAGGCCGGCGGCTGGGGACCAACTTGCCCCCAGGCCCAATTTTTGCGCCGGCTCACCCCCAGGCGGCGCTTTTAGGCGCCCCTGCGGGGCCAACGGCTGGAGATGCTCTCATATCCAGCATAGCTGAAAACTCCCATGCACCAACACGGTGTCGACTAGGACAACAACAGAGAGGAACTACTCACGCATCATCCGAGAGGCAACAAGGTTGATGTACAGGCCCTCCATGATGATTTCCCCTCTCGCAGAGTACCGTACAAGGTATCCAGATGGGATCGTGGAAGAACAAAGACTTTCGGCGATGGAATAATTGTTTCGAATCTCGATCTGGTTATTTCTGGATTTTAGGAGATTTATAGGCTTGGAATTTGGTCAAAAGGAGTTGCGAGGGCCCCACAAGCGTAGGCGCTACCCCCGGGGATGCTCATGTGAGCTTATGCCTCTCTCATGAAGCGTCTAGTCTCCCCTGGAAGCTTCCCGGGTCCCTTCTGATCCAGAAAAAATCACTGTAAAGTTTCATCGTGTTTGGATTTTGTTTGTTATGGTTTTTCTGCAAAACAATAAAATAGGCAAAAAAATAACTGGCACTAGACAGTAGGTTAATAGGTTAGTTCCCAAAAATTATATAAAATTGCATATAAAACATACAAAATTGATAATATAATAGTAAGAAATGATAAAAATTATAGATACGTCGAAGATGTATCAACTATAATCATGTGAGACATTTTCCTCCTTCCTTTTCCCATGCGATGGTTTCCCGGCCTCCCTTTGGCATCACGGCCGATCTTCCTCGTTTCCTGTGGCCTTAGGGCCATGGAGGCACGGTGCATCCTGACTATTGCTGGTGGGAGTGTGGGTGTCTTGGATTAGGGGGAGTTTGCCACGTCTGTCCGTTGGCTATGGGCCGGGCCGAGGGCCCACCATAGATTGATGAATGGGCCATGCTGGCCCTGGCCTCAGCGTAATCAATATGAAGATCTCCCGGAGGCTTGGTGCACACTTCAAGCGTATTTGAAATAGTTGGCATGTTTATCCTACATTGTAACCGACCATGTGTAAACCCTAGATATCCTCGACGTGTATATACACCGTAGGGTTTAGTCTATAGAGACACATTCACAGGGTTTAGAGTTTAGACATACTCATACGATTTTGAGGTAGACCAATCTGTGCTTTGTACCCCGTCACAATCAATATATAATAAGCAGGACATAGGGTTTTACCTCGGCAAGAGGGCTCAAACCTAGGTAAAACACCGTGTCCCTACTCTTCATGTTAACTTAGATCACCAAGCTTGGGACCCACACTACTAGGAAAAGGCCTACTAATGGCGCACCTAATTTGGCCATTAATGGCGCATTAGTGGTGCGCCATTAGTGCCACGCCATTAGTATATTTTACTAATGGCGCACCTCTGGTGCGCCATTAGTATCTGGTATACTAATGGGGCACCACAAATACACCATTAGTGTGCACAGTAGTGCGCCATTAGTATGCCTCCCAGGGGGGCATGTATACCCAGGTGCTTTGGCATACTAATGGCGCACGCCAGCAAGATGCTGTTGGAAATATGCACTAGAGGCAATAATAAAAGTATTATCATTATATTTCCTTGTTCATGATAATCGTCTGTTATTCATGCTTGAATTGTATTGTACGGAAACAACGATACATGTGTGAATACATAGACCACAATGAGTCCCTGGTGAGCCTCTAGTTACCAGCTCGTTGATCAACAGATGGTCACGGTTTCCTGACCATGGACATGGGATGTCGGTGATAACGGGATCACATCATTAGGAGAATGATGTGATGGACAAGACCCAATCGTGAGCATAGCACGAGATCGTATAGTTCGTAATGCATAAGCTTTTCGGTGTCAAGTATTTATTCCTTAGACCATGAGGTTGTACAACTCCCGGATGCCGTAGGAATACTTTGGGTGTGCCAACCGTCACAACGTAACTGGGTGGCTAAAAAGGTACGCATCGGGTGTCTCCGAAAGTGTCTGTTGAGTTGGTACGAACCGAGACTGGGATGTTGTCACTCCATATGACGGAGAGGTACCTCTGGGCCCACTCGGTAATACATCATCATAATGAGCTCAATGTGACTAAGTAGTTGGTCACGGGATGATGGATTACGGATCGAGTAAAGAAACTTGCCGTGACGAGATTGAACAAGGTATCGGGAATACCGACGATCGAATCTCGGGCAAGTACCGTACCGATGGACAAAGGGAATAACATACGGGATTGAGTGAATCCTTGACACGGTGGTTCATCCGATGAAGATCATCGAGAAACATGTGGGAACCAACATGGGTACCCAGATCCCGTTGTTGGTTATTGACCGGAGAGTGGTCTCGGTCATGTCTACGTGTCTCCCGAACCCGTAGGGTCTACACACTTAAGGTTCGGTAACGCTAGGGTCGTAGAGATACATGCACATGGAAACCCGAAAGTTGTTCGGAGTCCCGGATGAGATCCCGGACGTCACGAGGAGTTTCGGAATGGTCCGGAGGTAAAGATTGATATATAGGAAGTCAGGTTTCGGCCATCGGGTGATCTCCGGGGGTCACCGGGAGCGTCCCGGGACCACCGGAGGGGCCCCGGGGGTACACCGGGTGGGGCCACCCATCCCGGTGGGGCCCCTAGGCCGCAAGGGGAAGTGTCCAGCCCTAATGGGCTGGCGCACCACTAGGGGCCCACCTCCCCATGCGCCTAGGGTTGAAACCCTAGGGGGGAGGGGGCGTCCCACTTGCCTTGGGGGGCAAGGACTCCCCCCTGGCCGCTGCCCCCCTGCATATTGGATCTGCAGGGCCCTGGCGCACCCCCTGGCCCCCTATATATATGTGGGAGCGGAGAGGGCAGCCGCACCCTTGCCCTGGCGCCTCTCCCCCTCCCGTCACACCTCCATACTCCCAACGCAGGGCGCCCGGCGAAGCCCTGCTGCGATCTCCACTGCATCCACCACCACGCCGTTGTGCTGCTGGATCTCTGACGACTTCTCCTCCCCCCTTGCTGGATCAAGAAGGAGGTGACGTTGCTGTACCGTACGTGTGTTGAACGCGGAGGTGCCGTCCGTTCGGCGCTAGATCATCGGTGACGAAGAACGCGAAGAGTACGACTACTTCATCCACGCTTCTTCGAAAGCTTCCGCACACGATCTACATAACGGTATGTAGATGCACTCTTATTTGCTCGTTGCTAGATGTCTCCATAGTTGGATCTTGGTGAAAGCGTAGAATTTTTTTGAATTCTGCTACGTACCCCAACAGTGGCATCTGAGCTAGGTTTTATGCGTAGCATCTTGCATGAGTAGAACACAAAGCAATTGTGGGCGTTTGAGTTTATTCAACTTTCTTACCGTTACTAGTCAATCTTGATTCGGCGGTATTGTGGGATGAAGCGGCCCGGACCGACTTTACACGTACGCTTACGTGAGACTGGTTCCACCGACAGACATGCACTAGATGCATAAGGTGGCTGGCGGGTGTCTGTCTCTCCTACTTTAGTCGGATCGGATTTGATGAAAAGGGTCCTTATGATGGGTAAATAGAAGTTGACAAATCACGTTGTGGTTTTGGCGTAGGTAAGAAACGTTCTTGCTAGAAATCCTATAGAAGCCACGTAAAACTTGCAACAACAATTAGAGGACGTCTAACTTGTTTTTGCAGCATGTGCTATGTGACGTGGTATGGCCAAAACGAAGATGTGATGAATGATATATGTGATGTATGAGATTGATCATGTTTTTGTAATAGGGAATCACGACTTGCATGTCGATGACCTTGACAACCGGCAGGAGCCATAGGAGTTGTCTTAATTATTGTATGACCTGCGTGTCACTGAATAACGCCATGTAATTACTTTACTTCATTGCTAAACGTTAGCTATAGTAGTAGAAGTAATGGTTGGCGTGACGACTTCTTCGAGACACGATGATGAAGATCATGAAGATCATGGTGTCGAGCCGGTGACAAGATGATCATGGTGCCCCGAAGATGGAGATCCAAGGAGCAAGATGATATTGGCCATATCATGTCACTTTAATTGATTGCATGTGATGTTTATCATGTTTATGCATCTTGTTTACTTAGAACGACGGTAGTAAATAATATGATCTCTCACTAAAATTTCAAGTATTGTGTTTCCCCTAACTGTGCACCGTTGCTAAAGCTCGTTGCTCCGAAGCACCACGTGATGATCGGGTGTGATAGGTTCTAACGTTCGCATACGACGGGTGTAAGACAGATTTACACACGCGATACACTTAGGGTTCACGTGACGAGCCTAGCATGTACAGACATGGCCTCGGAACACGGAAGACCGAAAGGTCGAACACGAGTCGTATAGAAGATACGATCAACATGAAGATGTTCACCGTTGATGACTAGTCCGTTTCATGTGATGATCGGACACGGGCTAGTCGATTCGGATCGTGTATCACTTAGATGACTAGAGAGATGTCATTCTGAGTGGGAGTTCATTAAAATTTGATTGAGATGAACTTAATTATCATGAACTTAGTCTAAATTCTTTACAATATCTCTTGTAGATCAAATGGCCCACGCTCTAGTTTCCCTCAACTTCAACGCGTTCCTAGAGAAAACCAAGCTGAAAGACGATGGTAGCAACTACACGGATTGGGTCCGTAACCTGAGGATTATCCTCATAGCTGCCAAGAGAACCTATGTCCTAGAAGCTCCGCTAGGTGACGCTCCCGCCCTGGCAAACCAAGATGTTATGAACGCTTGGCAGTCGCGTTGTGATGATTACTCCCTGGTTCAGTGCGGCATGCTTTACAGCTTAGAGTCGGGGCTCCAAAAACGTTTTGAGCACCACGGAGCATATGAGATGTTCGAAGAGCTGAAAATGGTTTTCCAAGCTCATGCCCGAGTCGAGAGATATGATGTCTCCGACGCATTCTACAGCTGTAAGATGGAGGAGAACAGTTCTGTCAGTGAGCACATCCTCAAGATTTCTGGATTGCACAACCGCTTGTCTCAGCTGGGAATGAATCTCCCGGATGAAGCGGTCGTTGACAGAATCCTCCAGTCGCTCCCACCAAGCTTCAAGAGCTTCGTGTTGAACTTCAATATGCAGGGGATGGAGAAGTCCATTCCCGAGGTGTATTCGATGCTGAAATCAGCGGAGGTAGACATCAAGAAAGAACATCAAGTGTGGATGGTCAATAAAACCACTAAGTTCAAGAAAGGCAAGGGTAAGAAGAACTTCAAGAAGGACGGCAAGGGAGTTGCCGCGCCTGGCAAGCCTGTTGCCGGGAGGAAGCCAAAGTATGGACCCAAGCCTAAGACAGGGTGCTTTTATTGCAAGGGAACGGGTCACTGGAAGCGGAACTGCCCCAAATACTTAGCAGATAAGAAGGCCGCAACGTCAAAGGTATATATGATATACATGTTATTGATGTGTACCTTACCAGCACTCGTAGTAGCTCCTGGGTATTCGATACCGGTGCAGTTGCTCACATTTGTAACTCAAAACAGGAGCTGCGGAATAAACGGAGACTGGCGAAGGATGAGGTGACGATGCGCGTCGGGAATGGTTCCAAGGTCGATGTGATCGCCGTCGGCACACTGCCTCTACATCTACCCTCGGGATTAGTTTTAAACCTCAATAATTGTTATTTAGTACCAGCTTTGAGCATGAACATTGTTTCTGGATCTCGTCTTATGCGAGATGGCAACTCTTTCAAATCGGAGAATAATGGTTGTTCTATTTATTTGAGAGATATGTTTTATGGTCATGCCCCGCTGGTCAATGGTTTATTTTTGATGAATCTCGAACGTAGTGATACACATATTCATAGTGTAGATGCCAAAAGATGTAAAGTTGATAATGATAGTCCCACATACTTGTGGCATTGCCGCCTTGGTCATATTGGTGTCAAACGTATGAAGAAGCTCCATTCATATGGACTTCTAGAGTCTCTTGATTATGAATCATTTGACACGTGTGAACCATGCCTCTTGGGCAAGATGACCAAGACTCCGTTCTCCGGAACAATGGAGCGAGCAACCAACTTGTTGGAAATCATGCATACCGATGTGTGCGGTCCAATGAGTGTTGAGGCTCGCGGAGGCTACCGTTATGTTCTCACCCTCATAGATGACTTGAGTAGATATGGGTATATCTATTTGATGAAACACAAGTCTGAGACCTTTGAAAAGTTCAAGGAATTTCAGAATGAGGTTGAGAATCAACGTGACAGAAAAATAAAGTTCTTGCGATCGGATCGTGGGGGTGAATATTTAAGTCATGAATTTGGCACACACCTTAGGAGCTGTGGAATTGTTTCACAATTGACACCGCCCGGAACACCTCAACGTAACGGTGTGTCCGAATGTCGAAATTGTACTTTGTTGGACATGGTGCGATCTATGATGTCCCTCACCGATTTACCGCTATCTTTTTGGGGTTATGCTTTAGAGACTGCCGCATTCACTTTAAATAGGGCTCCGTCGAAATCCGTTGAGACGACTCCGTATGAACTTTGGTTTGGCAAGAAACCGAAGCTGTCGTTTCTAAAAGTTTGGGGTTGCGATGCTTATGTCAAGAAACTTCAACCTGAAAAGCTCGAACCCAAATCGGAGAAATGCGCCTTCATAGGATACCCAATGGAAAAAATTGGGTACACCTTCTACCACAGATCCGAAGGCAAAGTCTTTGTTGCCAAGAATGGATGCTTTCTGGAGAAAGAGTTTCTCTCGAAAGAAGTGAGTGGGAGGAAAGTAGAACTTGATGAGGTGACAGTCATCCCTCCTGTACCGGAAAGTAGCGTAGCGCAGGAAAATGTTCCTGAGGTGCCTGCACCGACAAGGGAGGAAATTAAAGATAATGATCATGAAGAAACAGATCAAGTTACCACTGAACTTCGAAGGTCCACAAGGGCACGTTCCGCACCAGAGTGGTACGGCAACCCTGTCCTGGAAATCATGTTGTTAGACAATGGTGAACCTTCGAACTATGAAGAAGCGATGGCGGGCCCGGATTCCAATAAATGGCTTGGAGCCATGAAATCCGAGATAGAATCCATGTATGAAAACAAAGTATGGACTTTGGTGGACTTGCCTGATGATAGGCACGCCATAGAAAACAAATGGATATTTAAGAAGAAGACAGACGCGGATGGTAATGTGACCATCTATAAGGCTCGGCTTGTCGCTAAGGGTTATCGACAAGTTCAAGGGATTGACTACGACGAGACTTTCTCTCCCGTAGCGATGCTGAAGTTAGTCAGAATCATGTTAGCTATTGCCGCATTCTATGATTATGAGATATGGCAAATGGACGTCAAAACAGCATTCCTTAATGGCTTCCTCAAGGAAGAGTTGTATATGATGCAGCCGGAAGGTTTTGTCGATCCAGATAACGCTAACAAGGTATGCAAGCTCCAGCGCTCCATTTACGGGCTGGTGCAAGCATCTCGGAGTTGGAATATTCGCTTTGATGAAGTGATAAAAGCGTTTGGATTTATAGAGACTTATGGAGAAGCCTGTATTTACAAGAAAGTGAGTGGGAGCTCTGTGGCATTTCTCATATTATATGTGGATGACATATTGCTGATGGGAAATGATATAGAATTCTTGGAAAATGTAAAGGCCTACTTGAATAAAAGTTTTTCAATGAAGGACCTTGGAGAAGCTGCTTACATATTAGGCGTCATCGAACCTTAAGTGTGTAGACCCTACGGGTTCGAGAACCATGCAGTCATGACCGAGACATATCTCCGGCCAATAACCAACAGCGGGATCTGGATACCCATGTTGGCTCCCACATGTTCCACGATGATCTCATCGGATGAACCACGATGTCAAGGATTCAATCAATCCCGTATACGATTCCCTTTGTCTATCGTTATAGTAGTTGCCCGAGATTCGATCGTCGGTATACCGATACCTTGTTCAATCTCGTTATGGCAAGTCTCTTTACTCGTTCCATAACACATCATCCCGTGACCAACCCCTTAGTCACATTGAGCTCATTACAATGATATATTACCGAGTGGGCCCAGAGATACCTCTCCATCATACGGAGTGACAAATCCCAGTCTCGAGTCGTGCCAACCCAACAGATACTTTCGGGATACCCGTAGTGTACCTTTATAGCCACCCAGTTACATTGCGACGTTTGGCACACCCAAAGTACTCCTACAGTATCCGGGAGTTGCACAATCTCATGGTCTAAGGAAAGGATACTTGACATTGGAAAAGCTTTAGCATACGAACTACACGATCTTGTGCTACGCTTAGGATTGGGTCTTGTCCATCACATCATTCTCCTAATGATGTGATCCCATTATCAATGACATCCAATGTCCATGATTAGGAAACCGTAACCATCTGTTGATCAACGAGCTAGTCAACTAGAGGTTTACTAGGGACATGTTGTGGTCTATGTATCCACACATGCATTACTGTTTCCGATAATACAATTAAAGCATGAACAATAGAAAATTATCATGAACACGGAAATATAATAATAACCATTTTATTATTGCCTCTAGGGCATATTTCCAATAGAACCAGAACGAGTCCCTCCTACCGGTGGGGGGCGGAGATCCTCCGCACCTCCATGGCCAAGAGGCCATCAAAGATGGGGCAAACCGGTGGTGGCGCCGACGGAAGGAGAAAAACTTTTCTTGTGGAGGAGGAAATAGACGGCAGTAACTGTCTTCTCAAATTGATATTGAGTTACTGACTCATAAATAATGTGATTTTGTTTTCCCATATTTAAGATTGAACTTTCCTATAGTGTAGCCAACAACCGGCTATATGAAGTTACTATGTCAGGTATAGTCAATCTAATAGCCAACATCTATAGTAGATACTAAGAATTACTACTCTACTAATACATGACCTACTTTACACTCTCACAATGTTTCATAAAGTTTGTGTTGCAACTCTGTTAATATACAACCCGTTTTTCTTCTTTGATCTTCTCTCTCATCCAACTCATCCAAGATATAATAGTTTCATCATTATGGCATGCTGACTGTACCATTAGACTGTTGGAAATATGCCCTAGAGGCAATAATAAAAGTATTATTATTATATTTCCTTGTTCATGATAATCGTCTGTTATTCATGCTTGAATTGTATTGTACGGAAACAACGATACATGTGTGAATACATAGACCACAATGAGTCCCTGGTGAGCCTCTAGTTACCAGCTCGTTGATCAACAGATGGTCACGGTTTCCTGACCATGGACATGGGATGTCGGTGATAACGGGATCACATCATTAGGAGAATGATGTGATGGACAAGACCCAATCGTGAGCATAGCACGAGATCGTATAGTTCGTAATGCATAAGCTTTTCGGTGTCAAGTATTTATTCCTTAGACCATGAGGTTGTACAACTCCTGGATGCCGTAGGAATACTTTGGGTGTGCCAAACGTCACAACGTAACTGGGTGGCTAAAAAGGTACGCATCGGGTGTCTCCGAAAGTGTCTGTTGAGTTGGTACGAACCGAGACTGGGATGTTGTCACTCCATATGACGGAGAGGTACCTCTGGGCCCACTCGGTAATACATCATCATAACGAGCTCAATGTGACTAAGTAGTTGGTCACGGGATGATGGATTACGGATCGAGTAAACAGACTTGCCGTGAAGAGATTGAACAAGGTATCGGGAATACCGACGATCGAATCTCGGGCAAGTACCGTACCGATGGACAAAGGGAATAACATACGGGATTGAGTGAATCCTTGACACGGTGGTTCATCCGATGAAGATCATCGAGGAACACGTGGGAACCAACATGGGTATCCAGATCCCGCTATTGGTTATTGACCGGAGAGTGGTCTCGGTCATGTCTACGTGTCTCCCGAACCCGTAGGGTCTACACACTTAATGTTCGGTAACGCTAGGGTCGTAGAGATACATGCACGTGGAAACCCGAAAGTTGTTCGGAGTCCCGGATGAGATCCCGGACGTCACGAGGAGTTCCGGAATGGTCCGGAGGTAAAGATTGATATATAGGAAGTCAGGTTTCGGCCATCGGGTGATCTCCGGGGGTCACCGGGAGCGTCCCGGGACCACAGGAGGGGCCCCGGGGGTCCACCGGGTGGGGCTACCCATCCCGGTGGGGCCCCTAGGCCGCAAGGGGAAGTGTCCAGTCCTAATGGGCTGGCGCACCACTAGGGGCCCACCTCCCCAAGCGCCTAGGGTTGAAACCCTAGGGGGAGGGGGCGCCCCACTTGCCTTGGGGGGCAAGGACTCCCCCCTGGCCGCCGCCCTCCCTGAAGATTGGATCTGCAGGGCCCTGGCGCACCCCCCTGGCCCCCTATATATATGTGGGAGGGGATAGGGCAGCCGCACCCTTGCCCTGGCGCCTCTCCCCCTCCCGTCACACCTCCATACTCCCAACGCAGGGCGCCCAGCGAAGCCCTGCTGCGATCTCCACTGCATCCACCACCACGCCGTTGTGCTGCTGGATCTCTGACGACTTCTCCTCCCCCCTTGCTGGATCAAGGAGGTGACGTTGCTGTACCGGACGTGTGTTGAACGCGGAGGTGTCGTCCGTTCAGCGCTAGATCATCGGTGACGAAGAACGCGAAGAGTACGACTACTTCATCCACGCTTCTTCGAAAGCTTCCGCAGTCGATCTACATAACGGTATGTAGATGCACTCTTATTTTCTCGTTGCTAGATGTCTCCATAGTTGGATCTTGGTGAAAGCGTAGAAATTTTTTGAATTCTGCTACGTACCCCAACAGATGCGCCATTAGTAACTTCGGCATAGTAATGGCGCACTGTCTAATGATGCGCCATTAGTATCCTTTGGCATACTAATGGCGCACTGTGATGTGATGCGCCATTAGTATGAATATTAGTTTTTTCTGTTTTTTTATTTTCTGTTTTTTTGCACAGGTTACAAAATGTATAATTGGAATATAGACAACACACATCAACAACAGATTCATCGAATACAATAGAAGATTTGTCTCTGAATACAATTCATCATATTAGTCTCCGAATACAATTCATCATATTAGTCTCCGAATTGAAAAGACCGAACAAAGATAGAACATTATATTACAAGTCTCGAGACCACGAGTAGCGAGTTTGTCTTCACATTACAAGTCGATAACGGTCATCTAAACTACCATCACATAGAAGAGAGCTGCGGTCATCACGATGAGCATCATCACGATGAAACTCGTCTTCATCCGGTTCCTCCAACGCTCCCTCCCCTCTCCCGCTAGATAGCGGGCGTATCTAGATTCCGCCTCGGCCCTAGTGGTGTGCCCTTTGTAACTGTTACCGCTGAATCGGTGAACCTGTCTCCGACACTCCTCCTAGTCGTCGTAGACTCCGGGAACCTTACCCTTGTACACGACATACGACGGCATCGCTATGCACTAGCCAAACGAAACGTTAGTACCAATTCACAGACAATACATAAGCAATATATAAGTATGCAATAGAACGATCGAAAGAGAAAAGCAAGACATTAATAGCATCGATTACATCTAAGTTGAACGACTCTCGAAACTAAAGAGACATACTACAAGTTCATTAAAGTTTAGTTACAACATGAGCCAATCGATGTTTCAGAACTTGACACAGCATCACTGCTTTCGACTCGACTCAAGGGACCGGAGCGTGGATGAAGCCGCCGTCTATCGTGGGAGTCATGAAATCACGGGCGTTGTCAGCCTGCATTTGTAGCATTGTGTCGATGTCACTGTTGGACGGTTGGTTCCTGAGGAAGAACTGCCCCTAGGTACGAAGGACATCTTGATGGATGATTTCCGCAAACTCTGACTGGATGCGAAAGAATTGTTGTCTTATGTCCGCGTCCTGGATTGCCGACACGCTCGCGGCCCAATCTTTGAGTTTACTCGGTAGTAGAAGTTGATGATGGTCCCGTACGATCGCCCGCATGTGATGGATGGCGTAGTAGGCACCCTTCTGACCGCCAGGCGGCTGCTTGACGCAGCAGAACGTCGTATTGTGGGAGAACACGTGCTTGCCGGTCTTACGAACTGTCCTGGTGAAGGTGCCTCCAGATTTGGCGTAGCCGGGGAGAACATCATCAAGAACCTTCTTGACATTTGTGTAGTCTACGTTCGACTGACGGTCCGGGTCGAAATACGTGGCCATAGAATATTTTGGGCTTAGGAGGATGAGCGTGCAATGTGTGTCACTGCAGAAAACACGGAATGTTAAAAGAAAAACGATCGAAATCTAAGAATTCATATGTTACGGGGCGGTTGAGGGGGAGGACTTACTCGGGAAAGTAAGGCACGAGGAAGTTATCCTTATCTCGGTTTGCCAGAATGACGCCTTCGAGGTAAGAACTCGCGACTTGCCGGTCCCCAGCGCTGCCCAAGATCTTGGCACGCATGTAGAAGGGGTCGACTATCACGATGTCCGAGGTCTTGTCGCGAATGATCCGCATCTCCATACTCAGCGAAAATAGCCGAACGAAGGTGTAGTGCAGCGGATGAAGGTTCAACATAGCGTGGATGTCATCAAACCGCAGGACGATCGTACCCCCGATGGAGTTATCCACAAAGCCCTTGCCCTCTGGCACCTTGGCCGCGAAAACCGGGTATGCCACATCCTTCTCTCTGAGACGCCGCTTCTCCAAAGAAAGAACACTGTCATGCAGACTCCGCATAGCACCGGTTGCAGCATCGAGCATATTTGTCGGTAGCATCGGCCTACCCGCCACATGCACCCTCCTCATTAGATCCTCAGGTGAAGGTGGCCCGTCCTGAGCACGGATCGTACTCGGTGCCGGCTGGCTCGCACCCTTGTTAGTTTTTCTTTTGCGTGCCTTCTTCTTCTCCTGAATTGGGACCGAGTTCTGCTCACAGACCGCCTTCTTGAGTGTGTTGGGGCTGATAATATTTCGCACCTCGCCTATCTGAGGCTTGGTGAAGTCGGCAGCTGTAGGCGTCTCCTGAGAGCTGAACGGCAGACGACGCCTGTTGCAACTTGGCTTCTCCGCGGTACCAGCTAGAACGCGCACGTCTTTTGTTGGGTTGGGTTCTTGAGAAGGAGGCCCCATGAAGTCGCCACCGTACCCATGATCGGCAAAGTACTGATCGACGTTGCCAAATGTATCATCGTCGTCGTCATTCTGATCCTGTGCCATATGCATGTTTGGATCCTGTAACATCCCAATTTTCCTAATTAGGATGTTATTAGATCATTCATATGCATCTCATATTTTTATTTGCATCATTTGCTATTCTTCAACTTTTGGATCATTATGCAACTAAAGGCAATTATTGGAGTGGAGATAACATGACTTCTCCCCTGTTTTAAAAACGTTCATAATGTCCAGAATATTATTTCCAGTCCATCTATTATGTTCTGGCATTTTTCATTTGCTCAAAAGTATTTATTTTTGAGTTTTATTTGTTGTTTGAGTGGACAAATGCATCAAAATGATTTTGCAAAATTGCATTAGCTTTGGAACTAGTGTTCCTGTAGTTCATAGCTATAGGGCTATTTTTATTGTATGTCTAGTTACTTTTATTTAGATTTTATCCTGTGCATTTTATTTTATTATTTTGTTTTACTTTTGCTACTGGTTGTTTAAAAAAAAGGCGGCAGCGGCCTAGCGCAGCAGCGCTCACGCGTGGCCCACAACCACCGCGGCCCAGCCGAGCCACCTCCCTCGCAAAGCGGTACGCACCGCACCCGCACGCCACCCGACCCGCGCCACCAGCCCGACCCGCCGCTTCTCTCTCTCTGACCGCGGGACCCGCCCCTCCCCTGTTCCCCTTCCACCCCGAGCCGGAGGCACCGCGCTGAGCGCGCACGGACGCCGAGCCCGACTCGAGCTCGCGCTCCGGGTCCACCTCGTGGCCACCCGACGCGCCAGGCGCAATCTAATCCCTAGGGCTCTCTACCGCATCCCTACCCATCGCTTTTCTTCCTTCGCACGCGCCGCACGAGCCGTTTGGATCTCGCCATGGAGCTTCGCCGACCGCCGCCGTTCGCCGACGTTTTCTCCGTCGTAAGCTCACCGCAGCCGCATAGCTTCGCTCCTATCGAACCTCTACTCAACTGCGAGTCCGTTTGACACGGTTTCCTCGGCAGAAGATCACCGGAGGGCCTCCACCGCCGACGTCCGACGCCGCCGGAGCGCCGTCGCCGTTCACGAGCTCACCGCCGCCGGTGCAGAGCACGCCACCACCGTACAACACCACCACAGCCTCCGCCACCCCACGCCGCAGCCGCCCGCCTCTTCTGCTTCGCCGGAGCATCGCCGGAGAGCCGCCGCCGTCGACGCCCGAGCCGCCGCCGCCGTTCTTTTGTCGTGAGGTGAGCTCACGCCACCAACCAATCAGGAACTGCCACATAGCAGTTAGCTACAGGACGAGCACAGGAGTTCCGCACAGTGTCCAGGCGTTTTCTGTTCCTTTTGTCTTTTTCAGTATTTCTTCAAAAGTTCAAATAGCTATATCTTTTATTCTGTTTATCCAAATTAGGTGATTCTTTTTCCTAAGCACTCACAAAATCATCTCTTCATCACAGTACCAATTTTGCACATGTTTGCACAATTCAAATTTGAATTCGTCTGAATTCAAATCAAATCTTCCGGAGGCCGTATCTTTTAAACCATTTATCGGAATCGAGTGATTCTTTTTGCATTGTGATCGTAGTGTTGTGTAGATGATCTGTACATGTTGTTTTGCTGCTGTTGTTGAATTTAAAAATGATTTTCTTGCTTTTGTCTTTATTTTTGGTTTCTTTGGAGTTTCGGTGATTGATTTGTTATATTGTGTGAAACGTGTAGATTGTCCGGAGTGCGAAGCGAGCTATTGTCAGGAGTGTGACTTTTTGAACCAGAACCAAGGCAAGTTACATGTTGATCATTGATACGTCCAAAACGTATCTATAATTTCTGCTTGCTCCATGCCTCTTTTGGGTGATATTGTTATGTTATTTATACACTTCCATACACTTTTGATCATATTTGGACTAACCTATTAACTCAGTGCACCCCAGTGCCAGTTTCTGTTTTCGGCTGTTTTTGTATTTCAGGTTTTCATATTACGAGAAATGCCAGAAAAAATCCAGAAAACTTATATAAAAAATCAGCGTTCCAGAAGCTACCAGGCACCCGAAGCACAGCCGGAGGGGGGCCACCAGGGCCCCAGGCGCCCTGGTGGCGCGCCCCCCCTGGGCCGCGTCGGGGGGGCGCCTGGGCCCCCCGAGCCTCGTCTAATGCCCCCCTTTGGCATATACTTAAAGCGTCTCCCGAAACCCTCGAGACGGAAACTCTTTTTCGCGATCTCATCTCTGTTCCGCCGCCGCCGCCGCTTCCAAGATCGGGAGCACCAGGAGAACTCTTCCCGGCACCCTACCGGAGGGGAGGATCACCACCGGGAGCTTCTCCACCACCATGGACGCCTCCCGGATGAGTTGTGAGTAGTCTCCCTTGGACCATGGGTCCATGACCAGTAGCTATGTGATGTTCTCCTCCCGTTCTTGTGCTTCACTAATTAGTCCTCGTGAGCTGCCCTACATGATCGAGGCACATATGTAATCCTTATGCTGTTGTTATGATGAGTTTGCTGGGATCCGATGGATTATGAGATTATGTTCAGATTGTGTTTGAGTAATATATTTGATTCACCTCTTTTATATTTATGTTCGTAAGTAATTCTTGCATGTTCTCCGTTGTTATTTATTGCTTTGGCCAAGTAGTAGGTAGTGACTCCAAGAGGGAACGTTATGCTTGATTGTGGGTTCATGCCCCTCGATGACTAGTTTGAGTGACAGAAACATGAGTCTAGGGGATGTGCTGTTGCCACAAGGGGGAAAACAACGGTGCTTGTGCCCGTGGGTGCAAGGATTGTTTACTTTACGCAAAGTTCTTTTAATGCAGTTGTCTGTTGCTTTGAGTTTACACTATGGATGGGACTCGCAACTTAATACCAGCGAGATGTTCTGGATAGATATCTCAAGGTGGATGATTAGTAGTAGATGCAGATGGATTTCGGTCTACTTACCTCGGCGTACCGCCCATGCTTTGAACCTCTACCTTTCTTGCAACTTAGTCAGCATTGGTTTGCGCACATGGTCCTGTCAATTGCCCTGCTGTAATTCGTTTACCTCACATAGTTGTTTTATCGTCTTTTGGGAGAGAGACATCACTAGTGAACATCATGAGACTCCGGTCCATATTACCATCATTGATCATATCCACTATTTACTTTTCCGCTTTTTACTTACTATTGCAATTATACCTATCACTATTATCACTTGCGTTTGATCCTTTGTAAACTACAAGGCTGGAGGGATTGACAACCTCTCTGTACTCGTTGGGAGCAAAGTTATTTGTATCTGTGTGCAGGTCCACGTTGATTGCTAATATCTGGCGCCGTTAGCAGTTGACACCTTCTTGTTGAAACTGGGAGTCTCAGGGAAATCGATCATTGGTATTGCCAAGGGAAAACTTCTGCTACACTGCATCTCAAACCTTCCACTTGGGGTAACCAACGAGGGGTGAGAAGCCACCTAGCAAAGCAATTTCTGGCGCCGTTGCCGGGGACTCCACTCTTCAGGAGAGGGGAGTTGCACGCTATCTTTTACCTTTGCTTTTAGTCTTGTTAGTTTACCTTTCAGTTTTTGCTTTAGTATCTTTTATCAAAAATCACAAAAATAGTTATCTTGCTTGCTTGCTACTATGGGTTCCACCAAAAACACTAGATGGGAGGAGTACACCCCTTCTTCCATTACGCCAATCACCACTATCTGGATTTACAAAAGTAATAAACCTTGTGATTATGTTAGTCTTGAGTTATGCCCATGGCATGGTCTTCCAGGAAAAGAGTATGAGCCTCAGTTTAAAATTGCTCCTAAGCTTCCCCAAACTTGGGAAGACGTTCAAACTCTTATAATAGAGAGCGATTCAAACAAAGAGGATGACACTACAATTTTTCCCAATAATGATAAAATTAATTTTGATAATTGTAGTATCTCAGAAGTTGTCACCTTTCTACAAAGAATGGCTAAAGATCCCCACACTAGCATGCTTAATCTTGCCTTCACAGAGCATATCACTAATGATCTTATCAAAGCTAGGGAGGAGAAACTTAGAGTAGAAGCCTCCATACCTAGAAAGCTAGAAGATGGTTGGGATCCTATGATAAAAATTAAGTTGAATAACTTCTCTTGCTATGCTTTATGTGATGTTGGTGCTAGTACCTCTGTTATGCCCAAAAGAATATATGATATGCTTAAATTGAAACATTTTGATTCTTGTTCTTTTGGTGTTCGTCTCGTTGATTCTTCCATAAAGAAACCTTTGGGGAGGATCGACGATGTTCTTATCATTGTCAATGACAACTATGTTCCCGTTGATTTTACTATTATGGATATTGAATGTGAACCTTCGTGTCCAATTATTTTGGGACGTCCTTTTCTGACATGAAAGAGGGGAATATAAAATTTCAGTTTCCTCTCAAGAAAGGGATGGAACACTTCCCTCGAAAGAAGATTAAGTTACCTTTTGAGTCCGTTATACGGGCTAGCTATTCTTTTACTCTTGATAAGACTTGATCTCTATGCATTATGCCTAGCTTAAAGGCATAAAAGAAAGCGCTTTTGGAAGGCAGCCCAATGAATAAATTTTATTTTGCTTTTGTTGTGTCTTGATGTTGTTACTACTGTAGCATCATCATTGTATCTTTGCTTTTCAATTTTGTGAAAAGTATAGCCTCTGATTGCAAGAAAGTTCAAAAGTTGTGACGTGCTGTCCAGAAAACAGATTCTGTCCTTGGATACAAAAATTCGTATAAAATCACCAGGTCATCTTTTTGGTCTGAATTTTTTCGACAGCGTGCTCTATATAATTGTCTTTCGTGCATCTGTTCTGAGTTTTTTGTTTAGAGTTGCAGAAGTGCCCCGAAAAAATCATTTACTACCCGCTGTTCTGTTTTTCATAGATTCTGTCCTGTTTTCCCTTTCCCTCATTTTGCAAACCTTGAGCTTGCTTTTTCTTTGCAAAAACCTTTTGGCAATCTTGAGAAACAGTATAACTTCAAGAATATCTTTATTTCCAGCAAGGAAAAATTATTTTATTATGGGTACTAACCTCGCTAATCAGATTATGATGAGTTATGTATGAAGGGAGTTTTCAAGTGTGCGAGGGAAGATGATAAAAAGATTCAGGAGTGTCAAACGCTCAAGCTTGGGGATGCCCCCATGCACCCCCAAGAAATATTCAAGGAGACTCAAGCGTCTAACCTTGGGGATACCCCCATGCATCCCCTTCTCCATCAACATTATCTGTTCGTCTTTCGTTCCACTATATTTTAATCACTTCATGTGTTATGTGCTATGCTTGGAGCGTCTTGCTTTTAGTTTCCTTTTAATTTTCTTTAGCTTTTCATAACGAGTCGGAACTCAGCTTTCTTTATGTGGGAGAGAAACACGCTCCACTTCTACCTAGAACATAACATAGAATTTTCATATCTATCTTTGCTGTGTGTGTTCTTTGTCTTTCAATAGCTACTATCATGCTTAGCTCTTTACTTTCATGCTTATCTTTTTAAAGAGCTTTCGTTTAGTTGGTTGCTTGAACTCTCTTTAGTCATCATGTTTATCTTATTAAGAGAGTTTGCTTCCGTTGCATTGGTTGATATGTCTATGATAAAGATGCTACGTGCATAATGGCGCTTAGTAGTTCAGATTTTCTTATGGATAGTCCCAAATAGCTGGCGGGTTCCCAATGTGTTATTGGAGTACCAACATGATTTGTTTGCCTATGATGTGGTATGGTTTAGTAATACCTTCCATCAAAGAATTTATTTTTATTGACTTGGCGTATGCTCACGCATATTTAAGACTGTAAAGAAAGTCTGTCAAGCCTTGATGATCTTTTGTTTCTGAGTAGCGATATAACTTCCATGCCTGATTCAATGTTGCTTTGTCGCTCTGCATGATTATGACCGTCATTGCTCTCTTAGTTGGCTCCCAGTCTTTTGCTAACCTCCACCGGTACTAAGCGGACTGACTGCTTGTGCATCCACATCCTTTTAATCCAGTTATGCCATATGAGTCCACCATATCTTCCTACATGGTATTTACCTGCCATTCCTAACGGAGACTTGCATGTACCATCTCGAAATTATTCAAAGAAAAAAAGCATTCCTATTTTGTGCCTCTGTTGTAAGTTCATGAGGAAGTAGTAGTTAATTCATGATCTTTTTAAGTTGGACAAGCTTCACCCCGGGATTGCATGTATAATGTGCAAACCCATAATACGAGAAGGAACTGGCATTGAGTGCGCCCGGCTCAAAGATAATATAACAAACAAACCCTCCTTCACTCTTTGTTCATGAGAAATCAGAAAACTTTGGCAGTGATAAACAAAGGAGATTAAGAGGATGTGATCGTCCTCATTCGGGAGCCGTTCCTCGAAACTTGTCCATCTCAAGAAGTGATTGAGTTGTCTGCTAGCATTCGTTGACGAAACATGCATGATCAAAAAATAATTGTTACCTCTGTTTTTAAAACCAAGAGCTCTGGTACATGTTTTGTCTTTGTTTCCGACTACGGGTTTTCAACCTTGCCAACAAAAGCCACGGTTCGAGAGCCTCCACCTTCTTTTCAAGCACCAACTACTGAGAGCATGATTGTCATTCTGAGTGTAATGTGCATTGTCCCAAAGTAGCATTGTCTTTTGCATGATTGTGATATCGTTTATTCTGAAATCATTGTATCTAGTCATAACTTAAACCTTGGAGGTGCCCCTGCATTTATGTTTTGCTTCACTAAAGGGGGCAAGCGAGATATCACTTTATCATATTTGCACACCATGTTCATTTCAAATCTATTTGATGTTTCAATATCATATTGTAAAACTTTCAGTTCTTTGTGATTTTCTCATGAGGCAACTTAATTACTATAGATTCATTATCTCAGTAAGCTTTTGTCATGTGACTATGAAAAAGTCCTATATGGTTAATAGCATGTCACCACAGAAATTATTCTTGTTATCATTTACCTACTCGAGGACGAGCAGGAATTAAGCTTGGGGATGTTGATACGTCCAAAACATATCTATAATTTCTGCTTGCTCCATGCCTCTTTTGGGTGATATTGCTATGTTATTTATACACTTCCATACACTTTTGATCATATTTGGACTAACCTATTAACTCAGTGCACCCCAGTGCCAGTTTCTGTTTTCGGCTGTTTTTGTATTTCAGGTTTTCACATTACGAGAACTGCCAGAAAAAATCCAGAAAAATTATATAAAAAATCAGCGTTCCAGAAGCTACCAGGCACCCGAAGCACAGCAGGAGGGGGGCCACCAGGGCCCCAGGCGCCCTGGTGGCGCCCCCCCCCCCTGGGCCGCGCCGGGGGGGCGCCTTGGCCCCCCGAGCCTCGTCTGATGCCCCCCTTTGGCATATATTTAAAGCGTCTCCTGAAACCCTCGAGACGGGAACTCTTTTTCGCGATCTCATCTCTGTTGCGCCACTGCCGCCGCTTCCAAGATCGGGAGCACCAGGAGAACTCTTCCCGGCACCCTGCCGGAGGGGAGGATCACCACCGGGAGCTTCTCCACCACCATGGACGCCTCCCGGATGAGTTGTGAGTAGTCTCCCTTGGACCATGGGTCCATGACCAGTAGCTATGTGATGTTCTCCTCCCATTCTTGTGCTTCACTAATTAGTCCTCGTGAGCTGCCCTACATGATCGAGGCACATATGTAATCCTTATGCTATTGCTATGATGAGTTTGCTGGGATCCGATAGATTATGAGATTATATTCAGATTGTGTTTGAGTAATATATTTGATTCACCTCTTTTATATTTATGTTCCTAAGTAATTCTTGCATCTTCTCCGTTGTTATTTATTGCTTTGGCCAAGTAGTAGGTAGTGACTCCAAGAGGGAACCTTATGCTTGATTGTGGGTTCATGCCCCTCGATGACTAGTTTGAGTGACAGAAACATGAGTCTAGGGGATGTGCTGTTGCCACAAGGGGGAAAACAACGGTGCTTGTGCCCGCGGGTGCAAGGATTGTTTACTTTACGCAAAGTTCTTTTAATGCAGTTGTCTGTTGCTTTGAGTTTACACTATGGGTGGGACTCGCAACTTAATACCAGCGAGATGTTCTGGATAGATATCTCAAGGTGGATGATTAGTAGTAGATGCAGATGGATTTCGGTCTACTTACCTTGGCGTACCGCCCATGCTTTGAACCTCTACCTTTCTTGCAACTTAGTCAGCATTGGTTTGCGCACATGGTCCTGTCAATTGCCCAGCTGTAATTCGTTTACATCACATAGCTGTTTTATCGTCTTTTGGGAGAGAGACATCACTAGTGAACATCATGAGACTCCGGTCCATATTACCATCATTGATCACATCCGCTATTTACTTTTCCGCTTTTTACTTACTATTGCAATTATACCTATCACTATTATCACTTGCATTTGATCCTTTGTAAACTAAAAGGCCGGAGGGATTGACAACCTCTCTGTACTCGTTGGGAGCAAAGTTATTTGTATCTGTGTGCAGGTCCACGTTGATTGCTAATATCTGGAGCCGTTAGCAGTTGACACCTTCTTGTTGAAACTGGGAGTCTCAGGGAAATCGATCCTTGGTATTGCCAAGGGAAAACTTCTGCTACACTGCATGTCAAACCTTCCACTTGGGGTAACCAACGAGGGGTGAGAAGCCACCTAGCAATCATCCTTTACCTATTGTTTTTCTATGCACTGTAGGTTATGCCACACTATAAATTTATGCATTATAGGATTGTTATAATTTGAGTTATATTGTTGAGCTATCTCCCGTCTTTGCAAATCGTGGTAGGTATAGTTTTGCTATGCTTGTAGACGGGGTTGGTTCCTGTATACATTGAGCTTATGTGAGGTTTATTAAAATTTAACATACTGAGTAGTAATTCAGGACTTAACTCACCTCTGGGCGGAAGTGGTATTGATGGGTGGTCTTAAGAACATCATGGTTTATACCCTCTGAATATAAGTGGACGGCCGCCCAGGCTCAAAAAGATCAGACAGACTTAATGACTAGTAGCTTCCATGCGCGACCACTAGCTATATGGGCTCTGGCTTAGTTGAGTAGGTTGTGGGATCCTCGCCCAGGTATGCTAGCAGATTAGATATGGATAGGTGTACCGGCTGTCGGGGTGGAGGTGACTACTTCTGAAAGGCTTCGTCTCAATCTTCGGGTTGAGTCTAGTGGGTAAAGTGTGCAAAACTCTGCAGAGTAATAAAACTAATCATGATTAGCCGTGCCCCCGGTTATGGGGAAATTTGAGCGACTATGCCATTACAGTTGTTGGATGATCTTGACAGATGTGACACTTAATAATATTTGTGGGCAACTTAATAAATGGGTAGGTTGGAGTTGATTTTGCCAACTCAACCTTGTGCATTAATTGTAGTATTAAAGGAACTAAATGAAAAATTGACTATTAGGTAGTTATGAGGACAAAATCAGCTTTCTGCAAAATAAACCCCCAAGCCTTCCTTTGTTGTTCTATGCATATACATGTAGGTCTACTTTATTACTTCTCCTGTGTAACTTGCCAATACATTCAATGTATTGACCTATACGGCTGCAACGTCTCATGTTGCAGGATTTTCAGACGAGGAGTAAGGTACCGTTAGGGTCGCGAGTCTGCACTCAGCATCGCCAGTTGGGCTATGATGGGACTCATCGTTATTTTCTGCTACTTTTCGCTGTGTGATTGAATAATAGCTAGCCATGAGCTATGCATATTGTTTATTTTATATACTCTGGATCATACGTTGTAATAAATGATGCACTTGTATTCTGGTATTCATCTATACTGTGTGTGCTAGCGAGTTCGATCCAGGGACTAGCACGGTAAGCACAGAGACTCAAATCCTTCGAGGTTTGGTCGTTACAGATCCAGTGGCATAGGGATGTCCGGCACCGTTGCGGCGGTCTTGCCATGGGGCCGACTTGGCGCCGGCATGACTGGCGGTGTTGTCTTTGGGGTGGTGTCCCCCGCCCCCAAACGAATCTGGCTCTTCGGCCAAAGCAGGGGCCAGCTCAGGCAGGCGCTGAGGGTCATCACGTCATCGTCGTCGGCCCCGACGGGTCGAATCGGAGGTAACACCTCGTCGTAGCCTGGCAGCACCCGAACCAGTTGAACTCTAAACAAGTTGGGTGGCATCTGGGTACCGTGGAACAAGGGGTTGCCCGGTTGAACGATTTTGCCCTTGGCGACATCGACCAACTCGTTGTTCACGAAGTGCAGGAGAGTGCACGGAACATCGGCGGCGCCCTGCGAAAACATGTAGGGCGTCATCAGGGATGCCCAGTCAAAGGCAAGGAGATGAAGTCCTCGGCCGAGAGAGGCTTAATTAGTTACCGTGATGATGGCGTCGAGCTCGGCTAATGTCGAGGCACCGCCAACGGCGGGCGTGCAGTTGGCGGAGGGGCCGCTTGCTGCAGAGGTGCCGGTCGGCGTACACCCGGGTGCATTAAGCTCCCGTGCCGGCGTCGGAGACACCAATGCCGCCTCCGCCGGAGACACCAATGGCCCCGCCATCGCGTTCTGCGAGTTGCTGGCCGTGAAGCTAGGAATCGGGGGCGGCCCCTGTTGGCCGCCCGCAATCCACGCACTCAACCCCTCGATCAAGGTAGGCACAATGGCGGTGATCGTCGCTCCGAGCTGTTGTTGCACTTGCTCTTGGACAATCTTCGAAATCCGTGCCACCTGTGCCTTGAGTTCTTGAACCTCGCGCGCCTGGCTTTCCGAGCTGGTCTTTTTCTCCTTTCGCCCACCAGCGTTATAGTATGACGACCATTTTGTCGACAAGCCTTTGCCGACCACACGACCAGCTGACGTCGGTTTACTGAGCTTATCCTTGTTCTTCATTACATTCAACGCCCTATTTAGAGTCGTGTCCCAAGGGATGCTCTTAGTCGACCCCGCGCTACTGCTTTCAGTCGCCTGCGGAAGGAATGTGAACCATTTAGAAATTTGGCTTCATTAATTATAATGCAACCATATGGAGCTAATTACGCGGGGGTGTATTCCTTACCAGAACAAGCTCAAGCGCCCTGGTCTTCGGATTCGTGGTAAGCTCCTTTGTTTTCGGGTCCTTCTTGTACCGGGCCCTGACAAAGTTCCTGGTCTGCTTGTCACCGTATTTATCGAAGAGGGGCGGTAGGCCTTGCTCAGCACGGTCCGCCTCCTCCTTGTCCCATATAGGCTCCGCCACTCTGTAACCGCCGGGACCGAGTGTGTGTTCCCCTAAGTTCAGCTCCCGCATTTCTTTCCCCCACTGACTTGATTCGGAGTGTGCGGTGCTCGAGCAATTGATCTTGAAGTCGTTGTAGTCATCTTCGGTGATCGAAAGATTTTTCTCCTTGATCTTCTCATAACTCTCACCTTTCTCGATCATTCTCTTCACATTGCTTTTCCAAGTAGACAGGGCCTTGCTCATCTTCGTGAGGGCAGCATTGTTCACTTTATTCCCTTTGAGGCTTGTGTTTTCAAATTCAGCGGGGAACTTGTATCGTTCATGGACCTTCGTGAAGAGGAGGTTGCGCAAATTCCCTTGTCAGGATGCCTCAGGTTCTCGGTGTTGATCGAGACGGTGCTCCGGAGAATGCACCCGAGCTGAAGCGAGTACCCCTTGACTCAGGGCCGGTCCTGAGATTTTGGGGGCCCGGGGCGAAACTAAATCTTGGGGCCCTTAGAAATTTTCTTCTAGCATTCGTCGATGCACAATCATTTATCCATTGTCCTGCTACTTATGCGACGATGAACTTATATGTTGCGCAGAGCTGTGCAAGGAAGCAAGACAACAAAGCTGTAGTGGTAGCGGTCTCAAGGAGATTGAGGCAAAATGAAAGCATTGGTTGTCACATGAAGCACTTTTGATGGCGATAGATTTGCTCGTTCGTGAAGCGAAGATCGCTAGAGCTGTATCTACGTCTTCAATACCCTCTATGATGGTTCATGGTGCCATTATTGGGAAACCTTGGCGGAAATTATGGCAGCAAACAAGGAGTTCGAAGATATCCTTTTTCTTTATGAGAGAAGACCTTCTAACTAAGATGCACACATACTAGCGCGTCGAGAGATGAAATTGGTCGTCGTGTGTGATTGACAGTTTCGCCTAGTGTCCTTTGTATCACACACTATTACTTAAATAAAGCGGACATGATTCTAAAAATATCATGTATGTCTCATCCAACTTTTTCAAATAAGATGATACAAAACCAGAAGTATGTATATGCAAGTCAATTTTAGTAAGTACTCTCCCTCTATTTCTTTATAGTGGGAGTACTACATATTAGCAGTACTATAATTTTGCCATCCGAGATCAAGTGATCGCCAACTCTTGGCACTGTTTCTCTAGCATGAATTTATGAGATACATAAATAGAATCACATATCAGACCACATATGAGACCAAACGAATACGTAACTGTACCAAGAATACACACCTGAAGATGATTATATGTTTCTTGAGATGCAGATCGTGAGGCCCTTAACTCCCATAATCCTAATGATAATATTTGCCTATTCGAAGTTGCCTCTGCCATGTCAAATTGTCGTGATGCCCTTGACTCCCATGAGTTAACTGAAAACGCAACAAATTATCAACATCTAGACTGAAACAAGCATGCATGGATCAATCTCCGCAATGTCTTGATTACAACCTGCTCGACACAACGGACGAATCGGTCCTAGAGCTCAACAGTCCACTAGAGGCAGGGCATGGGGTCGATGATGAGGACGACCTGGACGAGGCGCGGAGTCGCTGGCTTGCGATTCACGATCGGAGCGAAAAGGAATCTGCCGAAATCATGGCGAACCAGATCGGGAAGAAAACGTGACGCCGTGGCCATGGGCTACGTGAGTCCGTGTCCTTTTTCTCGTTGGGCCTGGGCTATGCGCTAGCTATGTACGTGGTGGGAGGGGGCCCCATGGATTCGGGGGCCCGGGGCGGCCGCCCCTGCTGCCCCCCCTCAGGGCCGGCCCTGCCTTGACTATTCGTTCGGGCGCCGTTGGATTCCCGTCGGAGTCCATTTCAGTAACTTCCTCCTTGAGGATGCGGAGCACGGTGATACGTCCAAAACGTATCTATAATTTCTGCTTGCTCCATGCCCTTTTTGTGTGATATTGCTATGATATTTATGCACTTCCATACACTTTTGATCATATTTGGACTAACCTACTAATGGTTGCAAAAGTGCACAATGTTCTTGTTTTACACTTTATTGTGTAGGAATTACTTGGAAATTGACAAAAATGCAAAAGGAGTCGTATTGGAGTAGGACTCTGACTTTCCTGAAATCTGTCTGAGAATGTTTTTTAAAGATGGTCACGTTCCGGCCCGAAGACGACGTCAAACGGAAAAAGTCTAGTTGCGAAAGTTGTGGGGAATTTCTAGGCGATGCTTCTGGATATAAAATTCGTCCAAATCGGAGTCCGGACGGCCGAGTAAAGCCCGTTTTACTAAGGCCCAAAATCTGATGACGGGAATCCGAGAGTCTATATAAAGAGAGGAAACCTAGGTCACCAAGGGCCACGAATTTTCCTCCTCCCAAGCCGTCGTCTTGGAGGGGAGGACCAGCACCATTGCAGAACCATCCACAAGGTAGAAGGGGGGCCAAGGAGCCGCTGCCCCCTAGGGCCGCCGCCGCCCCGAGGGCCGCCGCCGCCGCCGCGCCCCCAAGGGCCGCCGCCGCCGCCTCCGTGGCTGCCGCCGGCCATCTCCTCCTCGCGGGGTTGCACCTCTCCATCAACACCATCATCAACCTCCTCCTCACCATGTCCATGTGTGAGTAGTCTTCTCCGGGGCCGAGGGCTCGTACGTGTAGCTATGTGGTTATCTCTCTCTTCCATGATGTGATCTTCGTTGTGATCATAGGCTATGTTAATCTAGGGTGATCCCATGATATTTCTCCTTCCTCTATGTATTGGATTGATGTACTCACTTGTCTTTATCTAGTATAATCCCCGAGACCAAGGTGACAGCGGTCTATTGGACATGGATTAGAAAAATATTTTCATGAGTGATTTCCTCTCTTGTGTGTTGATTGAAGATTGCGGGTCTCTTGGTGCTTGTCTTTGACTATCCTTTAGATATGTTGTGGTGATTGTGGTACTCTCTTTGGATGGCCACGGTGACATTGAGAAATCCTTAGATTGAGAACTACGAACTTTGAGGTGTGCTTTTGTAGCCCTACATAATTCTCGTCCTCTCTTGACCACGAAGGAATGACCTCCGGGTGCGTCTCCATTGCATGTTTTATGGGAAATATCATGTGATTCGATTATGTTAATGTTGTTGGGAGTTGCCACTAGTGAAAGTATGATCCCTAGGCCTTGTTTCCACCATTGCAATAACATATGTGCTCACGTTTACCACTTGTTTGCTTGCTGCACTTTTTATTACAGATTTATATTACTTTGCTTTGCCACTCCTATCATCCATATTTTACCATCTCTTCGCCGAACTAGTGCACCTATACAACTCCTAGTTGTATTAGGTGTGTTGGGGACACAAGAGACTTCTTGTATCTTAGTTGCAGGGTTGCTTGAGAGAGACCATCTTCAACCTCTACTTCCCTGAGTTTGATAAACCTTAGGTCATCCACTTGAGGGAAATTGCTGTTGTCCTACAAACCTCTGCGCTTGGAGGCCCAACATAGTCTACAAGAGTAGAAGCGTGTGTAGACATCAAGCTATTTCTGGCGCCGTTGCCGGGGAGGTGAGTGCTTGAAGGTATATCTTTAGATCTTGCAATTAAATCTTTTTGTTTCTTGTTTTTATTTCACTAGTTTGGCTTAATGGAAAACAACAAAAATATGAGAGAGCTTTATAAGCTCTACCTTGAACTTGTACATGATGTGTTTGAAGAGAAAATTAAAAAACCTTTGGAACTTTATTATTTGCATAACAATCATGATGGTGGTGATGTTATTAGTATGTTTCTTTTTAATATCAATATTGCTAATGACATGGAAAGCTCTAAGCTTGGGAATGACACGTTTGATGAACATGATATTTTTAGTCCCCCAACTTTTGAAGAGAAAAATTACTTTGATGATGCTTTGCTTCCTATATATGATGATTACAATGATAAATGTGAGCTTTTTAGTCCACCTACTATTGAGGATAAAATTTATTATGATTATGATATGCCTCCTAAATATGATGATTACCATGATGGTTATGATTGCTTTACTCTCACTATTCCTAATAAGAAAGATTTTGCTTATATGAAGAGTAATGATACTTTTATGCTTTTGGATCATGGAAATAATGCCTTATGTGATAGTTATATTGTTGAGTTCATCCATGATGCCACTGAAATTTATAATGAGAGAGGGAGACATGGTTCTAAATATCTTAATAAGAAGAAGTTTCCTGTCTTTATGGTGAATATTTTGAAGTTATGCTTGTTTTGCCTTCCTATGCTAGTTGCTTTATGCTTCAATAATTTATTTTCTTACAAGATTCCCATGCATAGGAAGCATGTTAGGCTTAAATGTGTTTGGTATTTGCTTCTTGATGCTCTCTTTTGTTCTTCAACTCTTAGTCCTACGAGAGCATCATTAAAGTCTTAAGCCTATCTTTATGGCTACAAAGAAAGAGCTCTAGGGAGACAACCCTTGTTATCTTTGCTTTCATCTTGTCCTTTCAGTTTTTAGTGGTCTTGATGTTTGTTACTACTGTAGCAACATCATTGTATCTTTATTTTTCAGCTTTGTGCCAAGTTTAGCCTCTGATTGCAAGAAAGTTCAAAAGTTGTGACGTGCAGTCCAGAAAACAGATTCTGTCCTTGGACAGAAAAATTCGTATAAAATCACCAGATCATATTTTTGGTCTGAATTTTTTCGACAGCGTGCTCTATACAATTGGCTTTCGGGCGTCTGTTCTGAGTTTTTTGATTTGAGTTGCTGAAGTGCCCCGAAAAAATTATTTACTACCTGCTGGTCTGTTTTTCACAGATTCTGTCCTGTTTTGCCTTTCCTTCATTTTGCAAACCTTGAGCTTGCTTTTTCTTTGCAAAAACCTTTTGGCAATCTTGAGAAATAGTAGACCATCAAGAATATTCTTATTTCCAGCAAGGAAAAATTATTTTATTATGGGTACTAACCTCGCTAATCAGATTATGATGAGTTATGTATGAAGGGAGTTTTCAAGTGTGCGAGGGAAGATGATAAAAAGATTCAGGAATGTCAAACGCTCAAGCTTGGGGATGTCTCCATGCACCCCCAAGAAATATTCAAGAAGGCTCAAGCGTCTAAGCTTGGATATGCTCCCGTGCATCCCCTTCTCCATCAACATTATCAGTTCGTCTTTCGTTCCACTATATTTTTATCACTTCATGTGTTATGTGCTATGCTTGGAGCGTCTTGCTTTTAGTTTCCTTTTTAGTCTCTTTAGCTTTGCTTGCTGTTCATAACGAGTTGGAACTCAGCTTTCTTTGTGTGGGAGAGAAACACGCTCCACTTCAACCTAGAACATAACATAGAATTTTCATGTCTATCCTTGTTGTGTGTGTTCTTTGTCTTTCAATAGCTACTATCATGTTCAGCTCTTAGTTTTCATGCTTATCTTTTTAAAGAGCTTTTGTTTAGTTGGTCGCTGGAACTCTCATTAGTTATCATGCTTATCTTGTTAAGAGAGTTGGCTTCTGTTGCACTGGTTGATATGTCTATAATAAAAAAGCTATGTGCATAATGGTGCTTAGTAGTTCATGTTTTCTTATGGTTAGTCTCAAATAGCTGGGGGGTTTTCAATGTGTTATTGGAGTACCAACATGATTTGTTTGCCTATGATGTGGTATGGTCTACTGATATCTTCCTCCAAGAATTTATTTTGATTGACTTGGCATATGCTCACGCATATTTAAGACTGTAAAGAAAGTCTATCAAGCCTTGATGATCTTTAATTTCTAAGTAGCGATATAACTTCCATGCCTGATTCAATGTTGCTTTGTCGCTCTGCATGATTATGACCGTCATTGCTCTCTTAGTTGGTCGCTCCCAGTCTTTTGCTAACCTCCACCTGTACTAAGCGGACTGACTGCTTGTGCATCCAAAATCCTTTAAACCAGTTATGTCATATGAGTCCACCATACCTTCCTATACATGGTATTTACCTGCCATTCCTAACGAAGACTTTCATGTACCACTTCGAAATTATTCAAAAAAAAAGCATTTCTCTTTTATGCCTCTGTTTTAGCTCATGAGGAAGTAGTAGTTAATTCTTGATCTTTTTAAGTTGGACAAGCTTCACCCCGGGATTGCATGTCTAATGTGCAAAACCCATAATACAAGAAGGAACTGGCATAGAGTGCGCCCGGCTAATTAAAAAAATATACAACAAACAAACCCTCCTTCACACTTTGTTCATGAGAAATCAGAAAACTTTGGCAGTGATAAACAAAGGAGATTAAGAGGATGTGATCGTCCTCATTCGAGAGCCGTTCCTCGAAACTTGTCCAGCTCAAGAAGTGATTGAGTTATCTGCTAGCATTCGTTGACGAAATATGCATATCCAAAAATAATAACTTTTACTTCTGTTTTTAAAACCAAGAGCTCTGGTACATGTTTAGTTTTTGTTTCCGACCACGGGTTTTCAACCTTGCCATCAAAAGCCACGGTTCGAGAGTCTCCACCTTCTTTAAAGCACCAACTATTGAGAGCATGATTGTCATTCTTAGTGTAATGTGCATTGTCCCAAAGTACCATTGTCTTTTGCATGATTATGATATCGTTTATTCTGAAATCATTGTATCTAGTCGTCACTTAAACCTTGGAGGTGCCCCTGCATTTATGTTTTGCTTCACTAAAGGGGGCAAGCGAGGTACCACTTTATCATATTTGCACACCATGCTCACTACAAATCTATTTGATGTTTCAGTATCATATTGTAAAACTTTCAGTTCTTTGTGATTTTCTCATGAGGCAACTTAATTACTACAGATACATTATCTCAGTAAGCTTTTGTCATGTAACTGTGAAAAGTCCTTATATGGTTAATAGCATGTCACCACAGAAATTATGCTTGTTATCATTTACCTACTCGAGGACGAGCAGGAATTAAGCTTGGGGATGTTGATACGTCCAAAACGTATCTATAATTTCTGCTTGCTCCATGCCCTTTTTGTGTGATATTGCTATGATATTTATGCACTTCCATACACTTTTGATCATATTTGGACTAACCTACTAATGGTTGCAAAAGTGCACAATGTTCTTGTTTTACACTTTATTATGTAGGAATTACTTGGAAATTGACAAAAACGCAAAAGGAGTCGTATTGGAGTAGGACTCTGACTTTCCTGAAATCTGTCTGAGAACGTTTTTTAAAGATGGTCACGTTCCGGCCCGAAGAATACGTCAAACGGAAAAAGTCTAGTTGCGAAAGTTGTGGAGAATTTCGAGGCGATGCTTCTGGATATAAAATTCGTCCAAATCGGAGTCCGGACGGCCGAGTAAAGCCCGTTTTACTGAGGCCCAAAATCTGATGACGGGAATCCGAGAGTCTATATAAAGAGAGGAAACCTAGGTCACCAAGGGCCACGAATTTTCCTCCTCCCAAGCCGCCGTCTTGGAGGGGAGGACCAGCACCATTGCAGCACCATTCATAAGGAAGAAGGGGGGGCCAAGGAGCCGCTGCCCCCTAGGGCCGCCGCCGCCCCGAAGGCCGCCGCCGCCGCCGCGCCCCCAAGGGCCGCCGCCGCCGCCTCCGTGGCTGCCGCCGGCCGTCTCCTCCTCGCGGGGCTGCACCTCTCCATCAACACCATCATCAACCTCCTCCTCACCATGTCCATGTGTGAGTAGTCTTCTCCGGGGCCGAGGGCTCGTACGTGTAGCTATGTGGTTATCTCTCTCTCCCATGATGTGATCTTCGTTGTGATCATAGGCTATGTTAATCTAGGGTGATCCCATGATATTTCCCCTTCCTCTATGTATTGGATTGATGTACTCACTTGTCTTTATCTAGTATAATCCCCGAGACCAAGGTGACAGCGGTCTATTGGACATGGATTAGAAAAATATTTTCATGAGTGATTTCCTCTCTTGTGTGTTGATTGAAGATTGAGAGTCTCTTGGTGCTTGTCTTTGACTATCCTTTAGATATGTTGTGGTGATTGTGGTACTCTCTTTGGATGGCCGCGGTGACATTGGGAAATCTTTAGATTGAGAACTACGAACTTTGAGGTGTGCTTTTGTATTCCTACATAATTCTCGTCCTCTCTTGACCACGAAGGAATGACCTCCGGGTGCGTCTCCAGTGCATGTTTTATGGGAAATATCATGTGATTCGATTATGTTAATGTTGTTGGGAGTTGCCACTAGTGAAAGTATGATCCCTAGGCCTTGTTTCCACCATTGCAATAACATATGTGCTCACGTTTACCACTTGTTTGCTTGCTGCACTTTTTATTACAGATTTATATTACTTTGCTTTGCCACTCCTATCATCCATATTTTACCATCTCTTCGCCGAACTAGTGCACCTATACAACTCCTAGTTGTATTAGGTGTGTTGGGGACACAAGAGACTTCTTGTATCTTAGTTGCAGGGTTGCTTGAGAGAGACCATCTTCAACCTCTACTTCCCTGAGTTCGATAAACCTTAGGTCATCCACTTGAGGGAAATTGTTGCTGTCCTACAAACCTCTGCGCTTGGAGGCCCAACATAGTCTACAAGAGTAGAAGCGTGTGTAGACATCACACGGTCGGGCGCCGGTCCTTCCGTTGCCTCTTCGGTTGCCTGCCATCTGTGCGTGCGCCGCCATCATCAGTGGTGGCATCCTCGGCGACACCATCAGTGGTGGCATCAGTGGGGTCATCCTCGGCGGTACCATCAGTGGTGTCAGGATCGGTGGGGAAGGCGGCGTCCTCATACAAGTGAGGTTGTTCCTCCATCTCCTGGGACAGCTCCCAGAATGCCTTGCCGCCCGAACCCCCGGCCTCATCGTTGTTGGCCATGTTTCTCTCTAAATAGGAACAAAGTTTCGTCAAAAATTTGGTTATTGTCAAGGAACAAGATCATGGTCTCATCATTTAGGGTTTGTCGACACCGAGGCATCCTAAAAGCTAAGCTTTTATAATTGAGGGTATTTGGACGTCGAGGCACCCTAAAAGCCTAAGCTTTCATCATTTCGGTTTTTATCGACACCGAGGCACCCTAAAAGCCAAGGTTTTTTAATTTATGGTTTGTCGACACCGAGGCATCCTAAAAGCTAAGCTGGGAAGGAGAATTCTAAGTTGGGCCTAATCACTAGCTTGGCTCTATTGCCGCCTATGGTTTAATGCAGCTAGAATAAAGGGGCACTTGATCCTACTGAATTAACTACTAAGATACCCCGGCCCATGCATTAGTCACAAGTACCCCATATGTCCTATTTTTATCAAAGTCATGCTAAAATTCACGGAAAATTTCAGCATGACCTTTGCTGAAAATAGGACATATGGAGTACCCGAATTTGCCGGAACGGAAGTTAATCGACATTCCAGCAAACTCAAGGGCCTCTCGGGGTACGTGCAAAATCTTCACGACACGATGGTCGGAGACAAAACCTAGCAAAAAGCTGCTCGAGGTTCACCAATTGACTGATACTCATGGATAAGCAAAGCAAACTACTACTACCAAAACAAGAACCAGACAAACTGATATATAATGTCAAGCATGTCTAATACCAGCAGCTAATTGTAGCTTTTGCTTTTCAGTGCCAAATTCTAGCTAGTACCAGTAGTTTTTCTCTTGAGGTAAAATTAACAGCTAGCAGCAATTATTTTCAAATATATATACAAGACAAGAGAGACAACAAAATATATAAGAGAGACAGACACTTGCTGTAATAAAATGAGCCAGATTTGCATTCCCTTCCAAAAATAAAGTTGTATGCGTGGACTTATTATTTATCAACCAAAAAAGACACGCGCATATATAGGGTAGCTGCTAGTGTATATACACTTAACTTAATTTGACAGCTCCATCATGCATCAGCTGTAACTCAACTCTAACAGCAATTAAGCTAAGCAATTAACTACTAACTCTAACAGCAATTAAGCTAAGCAACTAGCATGCCAGGCCAGGCACCACCTCCAGCAAGCAAGTTTGTTTCTTGCTAGAGAGAGTTGGACCTTTCATTTTCTTTTTCAACCAGTTTTACAAGGAAGGAAGAAAATTCAACCAACTAGTAAAACTCAGGCACCTTCCTTCCTTCCTTCCTTCACATGATTGACTTCTCTTGTGATACTACAGTACTAGTACTAAAGTAAAAATTCAATCCAAGTTCAGACTAGTGATACTGCAAATGCACTACTAAAACTACTCTGAATCCAGTCCAAGTTCAGACTAGTGATACTGCAGTACTAGTACTAAAGTAAAAATTCAGTATGCAGTCAACATTAAGAGTACTTACACTGCACTACTAAAACAGCAGTCAGAATTTGTTGCAACTTCAGCTTGTGATCGTTAGCCGTTGTCCCAGAGAAGCTAATACGATGGCCCATACTCTAACCAGAGTACTAGACAAGTAGACATGTGAAGGGTTCATATAGCATCTGCTAGGAATATGGATGAACCTATTTCTTGATCTATGTAATAGTGAATGATCTAGTTAACTATGGATTATCATTTTCAGACTAAATTAACTGCTAATTTGACCTAGTTAACCTAGTTAATTAATTCGAGAGGGATTTGACCTAGTTAACCTAATTAATCCCTAGCAGTTAATTAATTTGACCTAGTTAACCTCCAGCAAGCAAGTTTGAACCTAATTTGACCTAATTTCGAGAGGGATTTGAACTAAACCTAGCAAAAGAGAGAAGAAGAGGGCATGGCTGGGAGGGAGGAGAGGAGGAAGAGAGGAGAAGAGAGGCAGAGGGAGGAGGGTTACCTGAGACGGCGGAGACGACGGAGGGCGGAGATGACGGAGGGCAGAGACGACGGAGGGCGGAGACGGCGGGGAGGTCGCGGGCCTCCTCTCCTGGTGGACGTCCTCCCCGCGCGAAGGCGACGACGGCAAGTGGAGATAGTGGAGGGGGCGGCGCGTGGCGGGTTGTGGGGGCGCGGGGGAGCTGCGGTGGTGAGGGGCACGGGGCGCGGCGGCACGGGGGAGCTGCGGTGGTGAGGGGTGGAGTCGGGGAGAGAGAGGGGATCGATAGCTAGGTTGGGGATGGCCGCGGAGGAGATATGGATGGTGGGGGCGGCGCAATACTAATGGCGCACCACCCCTCGGTGCGCCATAAGTGCATACATACTAATGGCGCACCTCACCCTGGTGCGCCATTAGTATATATTTTTTTCTGCTCGAGCCAACAGGTTATCTTCCACCTGACCTGATCCACATCAAGTGTCCTGTACCAGCTCGACTGGTCAGCAGCCAGTTCTCACACCAGGAGGTCCTGGGTTCGATTCCCAGGCTCCACAATTTTTTTATGCATTTAAAATGTTGTTTGATACTTATTTGTGTTTAAATATGTTCAAACTTGTTTAAATCATAACAGTAATATTTTTTTTATAAGACAGTAATATTTTTTTAAAAAATATCATCAAACAGTAATGCCGGTGGAGCGGGGGAGGGTGCGGGGGGTCGGCGGCGGCGG
>LR738713.1:644126430-644139939 GCA_902687465.1 Secale cereale | reverse complement strand
GGCGGCGGCGGCCGGTGGACCGGGGGGTGCTCGGCGGCGGCGGTTGAGTAGGGGAATCGAGGGTGCGGGTGGTGGGCGACAGCGGCCGGTGGACCGAGGGGTGCTCGGCGGCGAGGGGGACCGGATCTGGCGAGGTGGGATAGCGATCGAGATGGAGTGGGGGGTCGAGGTCGAGTGTCCATGAAATTTAAAAATATTCATGATAGTTCAAAAAGTGCCCATGAAATACAATCGAGAAATGAAGGCTACGATTTAAATACAATCGATCTTAGCTAGCTATCTGTTCACAATCTTCTTGCCCTTCTTTTTCGGAAATGGAGTTTTTCTGTGGAACGGACATCCTTTAGGTAGGGTGGTCCTGCTTCTTCTTGTGGTGTATGCTGCGACTTCATCATCGTCGTCATGTTCGATCCTCGGGTCGCCGTACTTGTCTAAGTCTTGCTCATTGGCTACTCCATCCATTCCGATGATCTTCCTTTTGCCTCTCCTCACGACAACACGACTGGGCTTTGACGGGTCAGTAATGAAGAAGCATTGGTCAACTTGGGAAGCCAGTACCCATGGCTCATTTTTCGCGGTGACGTTTGCGCCCGCGGTCTTGGATTTGGCTTCGGTTATAACCATGGTGGTGAAATACCGGTCTTCTTTTAGGACGCTCTTGGCCCATCTGACACGGAACATCGGGACCTTCTCTCCAGCGTAGCTCAGCTCCCAGATCTCCTTGATCCTTCCGTAGTATCTGTCCTTGTCATTACCGATGTAGGATTCCATCGTTACCCCGGAGTTCTGATAACCATCGCTCTTCATGTCCTTGGCCTCGGTGTAGAATGTGTAGCCGTTGATATCGTACGCCTCATAGGTCATCAGGTTGTGCTCGGCGCCATGTGATAAGGCGAATATGAGTTGTTCTTCCGCGGAAGAATCCTCATGTAAAGGGTACGACAGAAGCTTCTGCTTGAACCAACGCGTGAAACATGAGTTGTGCTCTTTGATTATATCTCCGTCCGTCCTCTGTTGGCCTCGGTCATTGTACGTCTTCTCAATAAAGATTTTGTGCTCTACCACCCAAGGATCGACCACGTCTATGTGTTGTAGCGCGACTAGGTTTGCTCTTTCAAAGTCGGCGAGTCGACCCTCGAAGTCGACATGCATTTCGCGGCGACCATCACGGTGACCCCATCCAGCGAGCCTGCCGAGGTGCCTGTTGACGGGCAGACCAACGGGGCTCTCGATGCCTAGATAATTCGTGCAGTAGGAGATGCACTCTTCGGTCAGAAAGCCCCTGGCTATGCTTCCCTCTGGACGTGACATGTTGCGAACGTATCCTTTGATGACACCATTCATCCTTTCGAACGGCATCATGTTGTGCAGGAACGTCGGCCCGAGTTGGATGATATCGTCCACGATATGGACTAGCAGATGCACCATAACGTCGAAGAATGCGGGCGGGAAGTACATCTCAAGCTCGCATAGTATCACCACGATCTCTTCCTGTAGCCTTCTGAGTTGCCTCACGCCAACAGACTTCCGAGAGATGACGTCGAAAAAGTTGCATAGGCCAAATAGGGTTTCACGGACGTGCGCGTCCATGATCCCACGGATTGCAACTGGAAGTATCTGCGTCATCAGCACGTGACAGTCGTGAGACTTCATCCCGTTGAACTTCAGCTTCGCCCGGTCTAGGTATCTACTTATCTTCCCCGCGTAATCGTAAGGAAGTTGTACTCCTATGAGGCATGTGAAAAACTGCTCGATCTCCTCCTGACTTAGAGTGAAGCACGCGGGAGGGTAGTCATTTCCGGTCTTCTTGGCCTTTTTGCCTTTGCGACGACTTTCTGTGTCCTGCTTCGCCTCATCATCATCATCATCATCATCATGATCATCATATATAGCGTGAAGCTCCTGCCTGATGCCCATTGATTTCAAGTCTGCCCTTGCTTTCGGCCCATCTTTGGTCCTCTCTCGCATGTTGAGCAGGGTACCAAGCAGACTCTCGTACACGTTCTTCGTGATATGCATTACATCAAGGCTGTGAGGCACACGGTGGATCTTCCAGTACGGCAAGTCCCAGAAAATAGACCTCGTTTTCTGATGTCTACTACACGCTTCTATTCATGTAGACAGTGTTGGGCCTCCAAGAGCAGAGGTTTGTAGGACAGCAGCAAATTTCCCTTAAGTGAGTAACCCAAGGTTTAACGAACTCAGGGAACTGGAGGTTCAACGTACCCTTTCAAGCAACCCTGCAACTAAGATACAAGAAGTCTCTTGTGTCCCCAACACACCTAATACACTTGTCAGATGTATAGGTGCACTAGTTCGGCGAAGAGATGGTAAAATATGGATGATAGGAGTGGCAAAGCAAAGTAATATAAATCTGTAATAAAAAGTGCAGCAAGCAAACAAGTGGTAAACGTGAGCACAAATGGTATTGCAATGGTGGAAACAAGGCCTAGGCTTCATACTTTCACTAGTGGCAACTCCCAACAACATTGACATAGTCTAATCACATGATATTTCCCATAAAACATGCAATGGAGATGCACTCGGAGGTCATTCCTTTGTGGTCAAGAGAGGACGAGAATTATGTAGGGCTACAAAAGCACACCTCAAAGTTCGTAGTTCTCAATCTATGGATTTCCCAATGTCACCGCGGCCATCCACGAGAATTATGTAGGGCTACAAAAGCACACCTCAAAGTTCGTAGTTCTCAATCTATGGATTTCCCAATGTCACCGCGGCCATCCAAAGAGAGTACCACAATCACCACAACATATCTCAAGGATAGTCAAAGACAAGCACCAAGAGACTCTCAATCTTAAATCAACACACAAAAGAGGAAATCACTCATGAAAATATTCTTCTAATCCATGTCCAATAGACCGTTGTCACCTTGGTCTCGGAGATTATACTAGATAAAGACAAGTGAGTACATCAATCCAATACATAGAGGAAGGGGAAATATCATGGGATCACCCTAGATTAACATAGCCTATGGTCACAACGAAGATCACATCATGGGAGAGAGAATTGACCACATAGCTACTGGTAGAAACCTCAGCCCCGAGGAGGAACTACTCCCGCATCATGGAGGGAGGAAGCAACGTCGATGGAGATGAATCCGGGGGCACTTCCCCGTCCCGGCAGGGTGCCGACACAGGAATTCTGGTCCCCCGAAACTTGGTGGCGATGGCGGCGGAGATCGGAATAGCTTCTGGAGAAAAGGCTTCCGGCCTCGAGGGTTTCGGGACGCGGTGTAAATATATGCCAAAGGGGGGCGTCAAAAGAGGCCAGGGGGGCCCAGGCGCCCTGGCGGCGCGGCCAGGAGGGGGGCCGCCCCCTCTGGTCGCCTGGAGCCCTGGTGGCCCCCCTCTGGCCCTACTTTGGCCGCAAGGAAGCTTCCGGAACGCTGATTTTTTATATATTTTTCCCGGAATTTTTCTGGCAATTTACGTAATGGGAAAACCTGAAATACAAAAACAGCAGAAAACAGAAACTGGCACTGGGGTGCACTGAGTTAATAGGTTAGTCCAAATATGATCAAAAGTGTATGGAAGTGCATAAATATCATAGCAATATCACACAAAAGAGGCATGGAGCAAGCAGAAATTATAGATACGTTTTGGACGTATCAACATCCCCAAGCTTAATTCCTGCTCGTCCTCGAGTAGGTAAATGATAACAAGCATAATTTCTGTGGTGACATGCTATTAACCATATAAGAACTTTTCACAGTCACATGACAAATGCTTACTGAGACAATGAATCTTTAGTAATTAAGTTGCCTCATGAGAATATCACAAAGAACCGAAAGTTTTACAATATGATACTGAAATACTCAATTGATTTGTAGTGAGCATGGTGTGCAAACATGACAAAGTGGTACCTCGCTTGCCCCCTTTAGTGAAGCAAAACATAAATGCAGGGGCACCTCTAAAGTTTAAGTGACGACTAGATACAATGATTTCAGAATAAACGATATCATAATCATGCAAAAGACGATGGTACTTTGGGACAATGCACATTACACTCAGAATGACAATCATGCTCTCAATAGTTGGTGTTTTAAAGAAAGAAGGTGCAGACTCTCGAACTGTGGCTTTTGATGGCAAGGTTGAAAACCCGTGGTCGGAAACAAAAACTAAACATGTACCAGAGCTCTTGGTTTTAAAAACAAAGGTAAAAATTATTTTTGGGATATGCATATTTCGTCAACGAATGCTAGTAGATAACTCAATTACTTCTCGAGCTGGACAAGTTTCGAGGAACGGCTCCCGCACGAGGACGATCACATCCTCTTAATCTCCTTTATTTATCACTGCTAAAGTTTTCTGATTTCTCATGAACAAAGCGTGAAGGAGGGTTTGTTTGTTGTATTATTTTTTAATGAGCCGGGCGCACTCTTTGCCAGTTCCTTCTCTTATTAGGGGTTTGCACATTAGACATGCAATCCCGGGGTGAAACTTGTCCAACTTAAAAAGATCATGAATTAACTACAACTTCCTCATGAGCTAAAACAGAGGCACAAAAGAGAAATGCTTTTTTGATTAATTTCGAGATGGTACACGAAAGTCTTCGTTAGGAATGGCAGGTAAATACCATGTATAGGAAGGTATGGTGGACTCATATGGCATAACTGGTTTAAAGGATTTTGGATGCACAAGCAGTCAGTCCGCTTAGTACAAGCGAAGGTTAGCAAAAGACTGGGAGCGACCAACTAAGAGAGCAATGACGGTCATAATCATGTAGAGCGACAAAGCAACATTGAATCGGGCATGGAAGTTATATCGCTACTCGGAAATCAAAGATCATCAAGGCTTGATAGACTTTCTTTACAGTCTTAAATATGCGTGAGCATATGCCAAGTCAATCAAAATAAATTCTTGGAGGAAGATATCACTAAACCATACCACATCATAGGCAAACAAATCATGTTGGTACTTCAATAACACATTAAGAACCCCCCAGCTATTTGAGACTAACCATAAGAAAACATGAATTACTAAGCACCATTATGCACATAGCATTTTTATCATAGACATATCAACCAGTGCAACAGAAGCCAACTCTCTTAACAAGATAAGCATGATAACTCAAGAGAGTTCCAGCAACCAACTAAACAAAAGCTCTTTAAAAAGAAAAGCATGAAAACTAAGAGCTAAACATGACAGTAGCTATTGAAAGACCAAGAACATACACAGCAAAGATAAACATGAAAATCCTATGTTGTGTTCTAGGTTGAAGTGGAGCGTGTTTCTCTCCCACACAAAGAAAGATGGGTTCCAACTTGTTATGAAAAGCAAGCAAAGCTAAAGAAAACTAAAAAGAAAAATAAAAGCAAGACGCTCCAAGCATAGCACATCACACATGAAGTGATTAAAATATAGTGGAACGAAAGACGAACTGATAATTGTTAATGGAGAAGGGGATGCACGGGGGCATCCCCAAGCTTAGACGCTTGAGTCTTCTTGAATATTTCTTGGGGGTGCACGGGGGCATCCCCAAGCTTGAGCGTTTGACACTCCTGAATCTTTTTATCATCTTCCCTCGCACACTTGAAAACTCCCTTCATACATAACTCATCATAATCTGATTAGCGAGGTTAGTACCCATAATAAAATAATTTTTCCTTGCTGGAAATAAAGATAATCTTGAAGGTCTACTGTTTCTCAAGATTGCCAAAAGGTTTTTGCAAAGAAAAAGCAAGCTCAAGGTTTGCAAAACGAAGGAAAGGCAAAACAGGACAGAATCTGTGAAAAACAGACCAGGAGGTAGTAAATAATTTTTTCGGGGCACTTCTGCAACTCAAATCAAAAAACTCAGAACAGACGCCCGAAAGCCAATTGTATATAGCACGCTGTCGAAAAAATTCAGACCAAAAAGATGATCTGGTGATTTTATACGAATTTTTCTGTCCAAGGACAGAATCTGTTTTCTGGACTGCACGTCACAACTTTTGAACTTTCTTGCAATCAGAGGCTAAACTTGGCACAAAACTGAAAAATAAAGATACAATGATGTTGCTACAGTATTAACAAACATCAAGACCACTAAAAACTGAAAGAACAAACTGAAAGCAAAGATAACAAGGGTTGTCTCCCTAGAGCTCTTTCTTTATAGCCATAAAGATAGGCTTAAGACTTTAATGATGCTCTCGTAGGAATAAGAGTTGAAGAACAAAAGAGAACATCAAGAAGAAAATACCAAACACATTTAAGCCTAACATGCTTCCTATGCATAGGAATATTGCAAGAAAATAAATTATTGAAGCATAAAGCAACTAGCATAGGAAGGCAAAACAAGCATAACTTCAAAACCTTCAACATAAAGAGAGGGAACTTAATATTATTGAAATATCTATAAGCATATGTTCCCTTCTCATAATAATTTTCAGTGGGATCATGAATAAACTCAACAATATAAGCATCACATAAAGCATTGTTACCATGATCCACATGCAAAAAGGTACTCTTACTCTCCACATAAGCATAATCTTTCTCATTGGTAATAGTGGGAGTAGGACTATCATAAACAACTTGAACACTATAGATTAATTGTGTATTAGGAAGATGGTGTTCAACAAGGGAGTAATTCCCTCCATGATTATGACAAGTTTCATAAGGATAATTTCTCCTTATGTCATAGGTAACTTTATAATCACTATAGATTGGAGTTATAACATCATCATAGTAGAGAAGAGCATTATCATTGCTAGCAACTATATTTGTAAACATGTTGTCTTTATTCTTACTAGCAAAAGAATTATCAATTATCACATCACTAGTGGGTAAAGGATTTGCAATCCTATCATCCCCAAGCTTAGAGCTTTCCATATCATCACTTTCAGAGTTGGTACCAAAAATATTTTCAAGATCATAAGTAGCATTATCATCATTTTCCCAATCACAATAAGTAACATGCATATCATAATCAAAATCATCTTCAATAGTACCTACGGACGTATCATCAAGATGATAATTAAGGCAATAAACTTCACCTTCTTCTTTAAACTTACAACCGTTAGGATAAAAGTTGATGGGAGGAATATGCTCAGGCCAGGTTGATACCCATTCTTCTTCCTTCTTGCTCATCTTCTACCTCCTCTTCTTTTTCTTCTTCTTCACCTTAGGAGGGAGTGGTTGGAGATGAAGCTTCTCCACATATCCTGGTTTATCATTAGAAACAATAGGGGAAACTTGGGAGAAACTCTCCTTTTTATTAGCAGAAATATAAGAGACATTTTTATACTTTGGTAAAGTTCCCTCCTTTCTAATCTTACTTATGTAATCATTTTCATGGCAATTAACAACACAATAGAGATGTCAATTTTGCAAAGTGTTTTTTATTCCTATGGCATTAACATCTAGCCAAGAAGTCTTTTCTGATAACTCTTCACACATCAAAAATAACATAAGCTCATCATAAAGATCAGGGGTGATCATGTTATCACACAACTGGGTAACAGTTATGTTTTGAAAGTGCATGCATTGAAAATTAAAGTGACCCTCTATACGGCAAAGTTCACAAGTAAAAGGATAAAGGTCACACAATTCTCTAGCAATTTCATTTAAATCTCTGACCCAAGTGATTGTTCTTTCATGCTTATGTTGCTTACAATACTTCTCTTCTTCAATCATAGGCCTTTCACAAGGTCTATATATAAAACTTCATTTTTAGGAATTGGATCATGCATGTTGCAATCATCATGAACAATTTCATTTTCTTTGCAAATCTCTTTAAAAGGTTCATGATGCTTGATCCAATCTTCCTTAGGCATATTAAGATGTGAAGCAAAAGATTTGAGGAAATCAACAAGGAGTTGAGAATCAAGCCCAAACTTAGCGCTAAACTTATTAAAACTTGTAGTTTCGACAAAGGACTTAATGCAATCATACTCATAAATTATACCTGACTCTTTACCTTTGTCGATCTCCCAATTTTCAGTGTTGCGTTGAATTCTTTCAAGGAGTTCCCATTTAGCATCAATCTTTTCGTTTGTGAAAGAACCCATAGAGGAAGCATCGAGCAAATCTGTATCCTGTCGAGAGAGCCTTGCATAGAAATTAGTAATAATCATATCTTTGGGAAGCCCATGGTTAGGACATTTTAGCATTAACGTTTTCAGTCTCCCCCAAGCTTGAGCTATGCTCTCTCCGTCATGAGGATAGAAATTATAAACATAATTCCTATTCTCATGGACTTCATGAAGAGGATAAAACTTGGAGTAAAAGAGAGACTGGAGCTCTTCCCAATCCAGCAGGTGAGAGTCATCTAGTAGCCTATACCATTCCAATGCTTTTCCTTTCAGTGACAAGGCAAATAATTTCCTCATGACTCCATCTCTTGTCAAACCTGAAATCTTAAAGAACTCACAAAGTTCTGTAAGTTTCAACAAATGAATACTAGGATTGACTGTCCCATCATAACAATCATTCCTAATTATTTCAATTATCCCAAGTGGTATTTTGAACGGGATACATTCAGTAGGTGGAGGAGACTTCTCTACCACGGGTGTGGTAAAGCGGCCTTCCCCAAGCAGCGAACTAAGATTGCGGTTTTCCATAAACATAACTAGTGAAATAAAAACAAGAAACAAAAAGATTTAATTGCAAGATCTAGAGAAGGTACCTTCACTTACCTCACTTCCCTGGCAACGGCGCCAGAAATAGCTTGATGTCTACTACACGCTTCTATTCCTGTAGATAGTGTTGGGCCTCCAAGAGCAAAGGTTTGTAGGACAGCAGCAAATTTCCCTTAAGTGAGTAACCCAAGGTTTATCGAACTCAGGGAAGTGGAGGTTGAACGTACCCCTTTCAAGCAACCCTGAAACTAAGATACAAGAAGTCTCGTGTGTCCCCAACACACCTAATACACTTGTCAGATGTATAGGTGTACTAGTTCGGCGAAGAGATGGTAAAATATGGATGATAGGAGTGGCAAAGCAAAGTAATATAAATCTGTAATAAAAAGTGCAGCAAGCAAACAAGTGGTAAACGTGAGCACAAATGGTATTGCAATGGTGGAAACAAGGCCTAGGCTTCATACTTTCACTAGTGGCAACTCCCAACAACATTGACATAGTCTAATCACATGATATTTCCCATAAAACATGCAATGGAGACGCACTCGGAGGTCATTCCTTTGTGGTCAAGAGGAGACGAGAATTATGTAGGGCTACAAAAGCACACCTCAAAGTTCGTAGTTCTCAATCTATGGATTTCCCAATGTCACCGCGGCCATCCAAAGAGAGTACCACAATCACCACAACATATCTCAAGGATAGTCAAAGACAAGCACCAAGAGACTCTCAATCTTCAATCAACACACAAAAGAGGAAATCACTCATGAAAATATTCTTCTAATCCATGTCCAATAGACCGCTGTCACCTTGGTCTCGGAGATTATACTAGATAAAGACAAGTGAGTACATCAATCCAATACATAGAGGAAGGGGAAATATCATGGGATCACCCTAGATTAACATAGCCTATGATCACAACGAAGATCACATCATGGGAGAGAGAATTGACCACATAGCTACTGGTAGAAACCTCAGCCCCGAGGAGGAACTACTCCCGCATCATGGAGGGAGGAAGCAACGTCGATGGAGATGAATCCGGGGGCACTTCCCCGTCCCGGCATGGTGCCGGCACAGGAATTCTGGTCCCCCGAAACTTGGTGGCGATGGCGGCGGAGATCGGAATAGCTTCTGGAGAAAAGGGTTCCGGCCTCGAGGGTTTCGGGACGCGGTGTAAATATATGCCAAAGGGGGGCGTCAGAAGAGGCCAGGGGGGCCCAGGCGCCCTGGCGGCACGGCCAGGAGGGGGGCCGCCCCCTCTGGTCTCCTGGAGCCCTGGTGGCCCCCCTCTGGCCCTACTTTGGCCACAAGGAAGCTTCCGGAACGCTGATTTTTTATATATTTTTCCCGGAATTTTTCTGGCAATTTACGTAATGGGAAAACCTGAAATACAAAAACAGCAGAAAACAGAAACTGGCACTGGGGTGTACTGAGTTAATAGGTTAGTCCAAATATGATCAAAAGTGTATGGAAGTGCATAAATATCATAGCAATATCACACAAAAGAGGCATGGAGCAAGCAGAAATTATAGATACGTTTTGGACGTATCATTTTCCATACCTTCAGCAGCGGCTCTGGCGCCTTTCGCTTCTTTCCTGGCTCTGGCGCCTTTTGCTTCTTTCCCGGCAGTGGGCAATCTTTCCAATTTTTCAACAGCTCATCTATTTCCTCGCCGCTCCTCGTACGCGGGCGTCCTCGGGGTTAGGTTTCACCATCGAACAGATCCTTGCGTTTTCTCCACAGGTCATCGTCGCGAAGCCACCTTCGATGTCCCATGAACATAGTTTTCGAAGACCCGGGATCTCTATCTAGCTAGCGATACGTTGTGTCATCCATGCACCTGACGCATCCAGAAAATCCGTGGACCACCTGCCCCGCGTCATATCCGTAACCGAGATAGTCGTGCACCGTCATGAGTAGCGCGGCTCTCATAGGGAAATATTCTTTGTTTGCGGCGTCCCACGTATTGGCTGGCGTTTTCCACAGCGTGTCTAGCTCCTCTTTCAGCAACCCCAGATACAGATTGATGTCGTTCCCTGGTTGTTTCGGTCCTTCAATTAGCATACTCATGTGAATGTACTTCCTCTTCATGCACAACCAGGGGGGAAGGTTGTACATCCACACAAACACAGGGCAGGTGCTATGTGTGCTTCTCTGGCAGCCAAACGGATTGACTCCATCGGTGCTCGCGGTGCTCGCGCCCAGCACGATGTTCCTTGGATCGTTCCCAAATTCTAGGTCTTCGAAGTTCAACGCTTGCCACTGGCTCGCATCCTTAGGGTGACTCAGCATCTTGTCTTTTTTATCTATCTCCGGATCATTTGCGTCATCTTCTCGCTTCTTCTCCTCCCTATCTGCGTGCCAACGCAGGAGCTTTGCTACCTTAGGGTCCGCGAAATACCGCTGCAGACAAGGAGTGATCGAAAAGTACCACACCACTTCTCGAGGAGCTTTCTTCCTCTTTTTGTATTGAGTGACGCCGCACACCGGACATATGGTAGACTCCGCGTGCTCGTCCCCATAAATGATGCAATTGTTCATGCACACATGGTATTTCACGTGCGGTAAATCCAGAGGACACACGATTTTCTTCGCCTCCTCCAAACTGGTGGGGCACTTGTTCCCCTTGGGAAGACGTTCGTGCCAGAATGACATGTTCTCGTCGAAGCATGTGTCGGTCATTTTGTGTTTTACCTTCATCTCCAGAGCCATGAGCGTTACTTTCAGGCGGGTATCCTCGGGCCTGCATCCTTCATACAATGGAGTAACCGCGTCTAACTCAAGTTGATCCATCTTGGCTTTCTCTCGGGCGGCAGCTCTTGCGTTATCGGTCTGCTTGAGAAGCAGCTCTTGAATATGAGGGTCCTGCACCCAGCCCATCGATGGTCCAGCGTCGTCTGCTCCGCCGGCATCATCATCTTCATGATCATGCCCGTCGTCTGCTCCGGCATCTTCCTCATCATCATGTCCTGCATCTTCTACATGATGACTGTGTACAGCATCACCGTCGTGATCATCTCCTGGGGATTCTTTGTCTTCTCGCCCACCCGAGCCACGGTGGTTGTCTTGCTGCCCTTCCTCATTTCTTGCCCGGCCCCCATGGACGACTTCGTAGTCATCTTCATCACCTTGCCACCGATAGCCATCCATGAAACCACGCAAGAGCAGGTGGTCCCGCACCTGCCCGGAATCCGGGTCCGCAATAAGGCTCTTCAGCTTGCATCTTCGACACGGACATCTTATCTCCATCTCATTCTTTTGAAGCATCTCGGCCTTCGCGGACCTCAAAAACCTATTCACGATGCCTTCGGTCATCGTGCGCACCATGATCGCCTGCGGGGTAGAGCAAAACGATATTTTAGAACCAAGAAATTTTTTGCCATGACTTTCCCTAAAAATATGACAAAAAAGAATGCTTAATGCCAAAATTCTCACCGAAACGGAAATGAATCAACATTCCGGGAAAATATTGGCAACTATCGCATTTCAAATACCGGTACACCTCCAAACACGAACACATATGCAACACAACAAACATATGCAACACCACGAACATACATAGATCTAGCTAGGCCATAAAAAGTGCATGTGCACATTGTTGTATGGAGAACAACATAAATATAGCTTCCCCCCTTATTTACCTATCAAAACAAGGTAATTTAACCACTTAATTTGAAAGAATCTATGGTGGAAATGAGGTGGAAAAGAGGAGGGCCCGAGACAAGGAGGAGGTGGAGAGAATGAAGTGGGGAGAAAGTGAGTGTGGGTAGGAGAGGCTGTCCAAAATATCTTGTTGCTGCCCACTTACTAATGGCGCACCCACTATAAATGCGCCATTAGTAATCAAGGTTACTAATGGTGCATCTTCAGTTAGTGCGCCATTACTAGTTTTGAAAAAAAAAACAATACTAATGGCGCACTGTCCCACAGTGCGCCATTACTAGTTTAAACTAGTAATGTTGCAAAAAAAAGAATAAAAAATATAATAAAAAAAGAACATTAATGGCGCACTTTACTGCTGGTGCGCCATTACTAGTTACAACTAGTAATGGCACACTTTGTCTGGATGCGCCATTAGTATGTTTGGACAGGCGCACTAGTTCAAAAAAAACTTTTTGATACTAATGGCGCACTTTACTGCTGGTGCGCCATTACTAGTTACAACTACTAATGGCGCACTTTGTCTGGATGCGCCATTAGTATGTTTGGACAGGCGCACTAGTTCAAAAAAAACTTTTTGATACTAATGGCGCACCCTGGGCCAGGTGCGCCATTAGTAGTTTGAACTCTAATGGCGTATCAGAGGTTGATGCGCCATTATTATATACTAATGGCGCACTGCTTGTCAGGTGCTTCATTAGTATCAATTCCATCTATAGCCATTTTCCTAGTAGTGCCACTATCCATGATCTGCACGTTTTAGCACCGACGGGGGGCTCCAGTTTGTTTTTTGTTTTTTAATGCTTTTAGGGTTGGACAAGGCTAGCGGTGGCTCCTTAGAGATGGAATAAGGTTCTAGACGCCTAGCCCCGCCCCGGCGGTGCATCTAGCTTTGTCGGAGAGCGTGTGGAGATGTGTCTCCAGCAGATGTTGCTGCATTTGGTCGATGCCTGTCTTCGGTGAATCTGGTCTTCATTCATCTGCGTCTATGTGTCTGCATGTTGGATCCTTCCGATCCAAACTTTTCTCTATCGTTGATGGTTCGTGTTCTGGTCCGCCGGTCGTTTGGGGCCTTGGCACGACGATTCCCACCTCCCTACTAGAACAAGGTTTGCCTGACTGCAGTGAGAAAGGGAAGATGACAACACCGTGCCTTCAAATTGCTTCAGTGCTTGTAGTCATCGGTAGGTGGTCCGCGTACACGAATTTAATTATTATTATATATATATATATATATATATATATATATATATATATATATATATATATATAT
>LR738713.1:644064074-644126248 GCA_902687465.1 Secale cereale | reverse complement strand
ATATATACTACCATGATGTTTGATAAATAGATATGAAACTTTTATCGCAAAAGAATTTGGAAACAATAGAAGAAGTGGCATTTTCTCCTTCCCGTGGTGGCATAGGTTCTTCATAAAAAGATAATTGATAATCTTACTGAGAGTGGCGTTTTAGCACATGGGAGCACACGGTCCTGGTTTTTAAAATGTGTTTTAAACGTATTTTAAAATGTCAAGAAAATCCACACAAAAACTTGGCACACACATCTTAATATTGTACATGCTCACAAAGTCCCTTCACAAAAAACTGACAACTTATGCGTCGCGTGTGAAAAAGACAAAATCCGGTGTTAAAAAGTGCTTTTCACAAGACATCATTTTTTCCTTTTTACACAAGCCATAAAAAATATCGGTTTTCTCCGAAACTTGATGTGCACACATATAATGTCAAGATATATGCGCCAAAATAAATTGAAATTTTTTCACACTTTGAGTTATTATTTTCGCGTGCAGGAGCGTGCGCTTATAGGAGCACCAACGGATTTGTGAATCTCATTTTGAAAACTTGAAGTATAGGCCATGCAAAGAAAGTATGAGGCCCAGGGCCTAACAAGTCCCATCCGACGTACCAGGCCCAAGCGTAGGCTTGCCGGCCCGAAATGGGCAGAGCCTCAGCAAACACGTGCCGCGAACATGCCATAGAAGCCTTTTTGAAATTGCAGCCGAATAAAGAACAGCATGAGCACCTTCCCGTTTTGTTTGACCAGACCCGACACAGAGTCCCGGATCTAGCAAAGCAACGACGAAGAGTCCTCGAACCAGCCGCAGCAAGCGACGAAATGTTCAGAGTCGTTGGCGCTGGGCCGCACACCACACCACACCGTTTCAGAAACAACGGGGGACGGGGGACGGGATGCCGCCCCCCAGTGCGCACTCCCCCAGCTAGTGCGCCAGCCTACCTACCGTTGCACACCTGCCGGAGCTCTCTGACCGAGCACCACCACCTAACCTAACCCGGCCGCTTCTTCTAGGTTCACCCTTGGCCACCAAGCCGCCGGCAGAGGCACCAGAGCGCTATATAACGCGCCCAATCCGTCGCAACCAACAAGCCGCACACGCCAAGAAGCATTCCCCGAGCCAGCGATCTTCTCGCCGCAGTTGCTCGTGCACGTGCCACGCCCCGAGAAACCGTAGCTAGGCTCTCATTGTTTAAGTGAGATATTCACAGTCGCATCCGGCGTCGACATGGTTGGGAGCAGCCCGATGCAGGCGGTGCTGGTGGCGCCGGGGGTGAAGGACAAGAAGGTGCTGGCGTTCCGGCGGGACGCGCTCAAGGAGAAGGACGCCGTCGCCGCGCTGATGCGCACCATCGCGGCCGGCGGCGTGCGGAGCGCCTTCTACGTCTTCGACCTCGCCCGGGTCGTCGACCTGTACCGCGGCTGGCGCCGCGCGCTCCCCGGCGTGCGCGCCTGCTACGCCGTCAAGTGCAACCCGGAGCCGGCGCTGCTCGGCGCGCTGGCCGCGCTCGGGGCGGGCTTCGACTGCGCCAGCCGCAGGGAGATCGAGGCCGTGCTCGCGCTCGGCGTGCAGCCCGGCAGCATCGTGTACGCCAACCCGTGCAAGCCCGAGGCGCACCTCGAGTACGCCGCTGAGGTGGGCGTCAACCTCACCACCTACGACTCCGAGGAGGAGGTGGTCAAGGTCAAGCGCTGCCACCCGGGCTGCGAGCTCATCCTCCGCATCAAGGGCCCCGACGGCGGCGAGGCCCGGGTGGACCTCGGCACCAAGTACGGCGCGCACGAGGACGAGGTCCTGCCGCTCCTCCGCGCCGCCCAGCGCGAGGGACTCAACGTGGCCGGCGTGTCGTTCCACGTCGGCAGCGGCGCGTCCAACACGGACGTGTACCGGGGCGCCATCGAGGCCGCTCGCGGGGTCTTCGACGCGGCAGCCGAGCTCGGCATGCCGCCCATGCGCGTGCTCGACATCGGCGGCGGGTTCATGGCCGGCCCGGCGTTCGACGAGGCGGCCGCGGTCATCAACGCGGCGCTCGAGCGCTACTTCGGGGAGCTTCCCTGCGTGGAGGTGATAGGCGAGCCGGGGAGGTACTTCGCCGAGACCGCCTTCACGATGGCGGCGCGGGTCATCGGGAAGCGCACTCGCGGCGAGGTACGCGAGTACTGGATCGACGACGGCCTCTACGGCACCCTCAGCTGCATCCCCATGGACCACTACGTGCCGCACCCGAGGCCGCTCGCCGTGCCGCGCGCCGGCGAGAAGACGTACACGTCGACGGTGTTCGGGCCGACGTGCGACTCCCTCGACACGGTGGTGACCGGGTACCAGCTGCCGGAGATGAGCGTGGGGGACTGGCTCGTGTTCGACGACATGGGCGCCTACACCACCGCCTCCGGCTCCAACTTCAACGGCTTCTCCACCTCGGACATCAAGACCTACTTGGCCTACTCCAGCTGATGTGGAACTTATGATGTCGCCACGTATACTACGTAGCACACGCCATTCGATTTGTTTTCGCAGTACACAAAATGAAGAGCTGTAATTAAGCTCGTACACAATGTATGTGCTTTTGTTTATTCTATTTTTTATTTTAGTTAAGTATATATATGTATCCAATGTGGATTACGTGAAACGAAACTTCCTTCTATAAAACTAAATCAACCTTCTATAAAACTAAATCAAGAAATTTCCAATCTATTCACGTTCAATCATGATAGTACAAAGAATAACAAAAATAATAAAAATTACAATCATGTATGTGGACCACCTAGCAACAACTATAAGCACTTGACCAAGCAGAAGGCACGTCACCACCATTGCCCTTTCCTTGCTGGAGCCGGCAAACCTTGTTGTAGTAGAGAGTCGGAAAGTTATCGTGCTAAGGTTTCATGGGACCAACGCACCATAGTAGCAACCATCGCTGGTGAAGAAAGTCGTAGATCAGAAGGATCAAACCGATAAACACCCGAATGAAGACGAACGAAGACCGGGTTCAATCAGATCCACGGAAGACCAATACCGATCGAATCCTGCAAGATCCGATGGAGACACACCTCAACACGCCCTCCAGCGATGTTAAATGCAACATCAGCACGGGGATAGAACGTGGGAGACATTATTCTACTAAGGAACATCGTCGCTGCCACACAACACCAACCAAGACGCTGAATCTAACAAGAACCAGAACGGGTCCCTTTACCGGCGGGGGGCCGAGATGATCCGCACCTCCATGGCCAAGAGGCCATCGAAGATGGGGCGGACCGGCGGTGCGCCGATGGGAGGAGAAGACTTTTTTTGTGGAGAAGGAAAGAGATGGCAGTAACTTTCTTCTAAAATATATATTGAGTTACTGACTCATTTAATAATGATATTTTGTTTTCCCACATTTAAGATTGAATTTTCCACCAGTATAGCCAACAACCGGCTATATGGAGTTACCATTTCGGGTATAACCAATCTAATAGCCAACATCTATAGTAACTAGTTATTAAGAATTACTATTTTATTAATACATGACCCATTTTGCACTTTAACGATGTTTTTTAAAGCTTGTATTGCAGCTATGTAATATACAACCCGTTTTCCTTCTCTAATCTTCTCTCTCATCTAACTCATCCTATAATAGTTTAATCCTTACAGTCCGCTAACTATATCATTAGACTTGGTCTTACGGATTGCAAGTTATAGAGTGATGTGGCTTCGTTTGGCTGGGCGATGTGGCTTCATTTGTTGGGAAATATGGGCTCACCCAATGAAGATTCAGGAAAAGGTTAATGGGGATGTTGTTTAGAAATGAACGTAAACGATGGAAACATAAAAGTCCTTTAAACCTAGTGAAAAAAATAAAGAGAAAATTATACAACGTATAATTATTATTGTCTCTTACTAACTCATAAGAGAAAAACCTCTGAAGGAGGAGAAAACTCATTAGCGAGTTCAGAAAAAAATGATTTCTGTACTTTCCTTCAAAACTCTACTCGGGAAAGTTGAAAGTATCACATATTATCTTGAGAAGATATCGCCTCATTAAACACCGTTTTGTGAAACTATTGAAAGAACAACTCATAAAGAATAATAGTGTGATCTCATATGTCACTGAAAACCCCCTTTAAAATCCAGTGAGATAATATATGAAGAAACTCATATGACATATCTAAACACTTATATTTATATTGTCTCATTAAAACCTTTTACGAGAAACCATTAGGGAAAACCCCATGAAGCGAAAAGTAGTACAGTACAATATATGAATCTGATGATTATTATTAGGTTATAATTTTGGAGTCTACTCCTCCTGGACTTTCCAAATCTAGAGGATTTGTCATATTAATTCCATTGGCTCGACAATGGAATGTAAAAATTGGTAATAACACTATGAATAATCTGGATTCTAATTAATCTTAGCCACATCATTTTGAGTGTGGTCAACCATTTTGTTAAGCCATGCATATTTTAAATGTTCATATAAAGTGATTAATTGTGTTAGGATGATAAGCGAAGTAGCCATTTAAGTCTATTTAGATGACTTTCATAAGAAGGCTATTCCTGCAAATTCAGTCATTGATATGGCATTGTTAGGTTCAAATAAGTAGCCAGTATCATTATATCATATCATGGTCATTTCTTGATTTTTCTCATGGAATTATCGAAGATCTATCGTGAGCTTGAGATATAAGCTGGTATTCCTTATACCGACCATATACCTTTTGTTGGGGGTTGCACTCTGAATAAATATAACAAATATAGTGTCAGACCTGACGTAGTTTGTAACTATATGAGTGATTTGGCATTAGTGAGATATAGAACTTCAGGTCCTGATATCACTTCATTATCACCCCCAAGGTAAGAATGGGTTTGTACCATAGCTGGGCAGTATGAGCATACATGTATTTTGTTGGTATGATATATCCACACCGAACTTCTTGTATATGTTTTGGATATATGTGGATTGATATGTATTCTTGAGAAGTGTTCAAGTTGTAAACTTAAGCTAAATTTGGATGAATCCAAGTTTCCCGTCTTGAGATGATTTTGCGTATTTGTAGGTCTGGTATAGATATTGATGATGAGGTCATCAATATAGACTAACTGATATAAGGAAATCAAATATAGGATTCCTATATTAACAACACAAACAATCATCATTATTTTAGAAATCCTTTTAAGGAAGGAACTCATTTAGTCGGTAGTACCATATGATTTCCGACCATTTCATGTTATAGAGTGACTTATGAAGTTTTTATAGAAAATATGTTGCGATTTTTTTGATTCAGAACTGTAAGCCTTTCAGGGACATCAATATGGATTTCGAACCGAGTGACATATGAATATGTAGTCACTACATCCATTAACTGCATGGATAATATTATTTATACTACCAATGATATTTAGTATCGAAACATAATTTCACCTACACCTAAAGGGTATGTTACATCATAATTGATGTCGGGTCTCTCCGTGGCCCTTTTTGCTACAAGCCTTGCATTCTCACCGCTTCACAGATTTTGTGTATGAATGAGAAGTTATTTGTATTCCATATGAGATTTACTTATGAGGAGTATGTATTCTTTTATAAATGCAACTCTTTTGTTGAACGAGTGCTATTCTTCTATAACTTGCATCATTTTATGTGAAACCATATGAGTGCAAAAGTCACTCTATCATGTGAAGAAATATATGACAACAAATGTAGTCTTTATTTTGTACAATTCTGGTGGAATCGATGAAATTTGTGAAAATTTATTTATCCCTTTTTAACTCTTTGTGATTTCCTACGACAATGGAGTCAAGATGTTTCGATGTCCTGGCACCAAAACATTTGTGCCGGGCTTTGGATGATGATCATCCTGTGAGGTGTCTTTCAACTTGATGTTGAATTTCATTTGTTGTCTGAGGGTCTAATTGCCTCTGTTTCCGCGGAAGCATATGAGAATATATATCTTGTGGTCAGACTTCTTCCTCTCTTGCGTTCATTTAAGAAGAAGAGTGGTTTATTAGGTACGCCACTCTCTCTAACATCTTACTACAATGATGAAGCCGAGAATATGTCAATAATTTGACGCAAAGACCGTCAAATAGGGAATTGCCGTATACCCCACCCATTGTGCAACTAGTCGCTAAAAAATAGAGAAGGGCCTATATGGCATGATTCGTTGGGTTATATTTTTATTCTATTTTATTTCGCGACTTCATTTTGTTCATTAATAGATATGAAATGTATACATTGTGAAAAAAAGTTGCACACATACCATGAAGCAAAGGGAAGTCCTTACTCCTACAAAAATCCTACAACGTTGGGCGGCGACCGACGTGTGGGACTACGGTGGCGCATACACATGGCAAGAAATTGGCGATAGTGTGGTTTTGATTTTAGAATTATTTAGCCGATTAGAATTGCTTGAAGATGACACTTTGCATCATACACTCGAAGGTACATAAGCTACATAAAGCTGATTGAAGTTGTTAAGCTCAGTGGCGGAGCCAGCTCATTAGCATTGGGTTCAAGTGAACCCAGTGAATTTTTTTTTTTGAAAACCCAGTGAAATTTGACATGGCCCTTATAGATTTACACTAGTTTAAGACTAAACAAACATCTGAACCCACTTTTTAGTAGAGCTGAATCCAATGACTGATAATCCTGGCTACGCCCCTGAGCTGGCATTTCTTTTAGCAGTGTAAAACGCAGAACAGTCATTGCGAAGACACATGCGCCGAGTTAATCATATGATATACATCCTTCGCTGGCAAATTAATCATGCAACTGTCAAGCCGAACAATCCCTGCAAGAGATCAGTCGGCATACACATAGCACATGCCTTGTGGTTAAGGTTTGCACCGTTTAACTCAGACAAAAGGTACATGCCACACAGAGGGAACGTGCCAGCCAGGCTCGTCATGGTGGCAGCTGAGAAGGCCCACTAGTTTTCTCATGTGAAGCTTGGACCCAAGTCTCTCCGCGTGAAGAAACAAGGAGACATCTTTTTTTTTAGTATGCCAATGGCGTACCATAGCTTTATAGAAGAGAGAAAATATGTACAAGAGTTTTACAAATGCGCTGGTCGGCGGTCACAAGCGGACCCCAACCGAGCCTCCACCCCACTCCTAATGCTACTCTATCCCTCGGGTATCGGTCGTCCTCCAAATGCTCCTACCGTAGTCCAGGTCCTCAAGTCGTCGAAGATCAGGTCCACAGTCTTCCATTTATTCATGATATAGCTTGATCTAAACACTCTCGCGTTCCTTTGCTTCCAAAGTGTCCAGCAGATGAGCATCACAAATGTGTCGAATCCTTTTCGATTTTGCTTATGTATGCGTTTTCTAGCTTCCGTCCACCAATTCACCAAGCATGACTCATATGTTGGGAAAAGCTCCGTCGTCAATCATGTCCTGGTCATGCAACTGTACCACACTTGCCTTGAAAACACACATTGCTGCAAGATGTGGTCAACCGTGTCTTCCTCTTGATCACAAAAGAAGCATTTTGACGTTTGGTCTTGCAGCCCGTGTCTGGCTCTTCTATCGGACGTCCACAGTCGATATTGCACAGCTAGGCACATGAAGATTTTACATGCAAATGGCGCCAACATTTCCAAATCGCTCCGAAGGAGTGAAATCTAACTCCTCCCTCACAAAGCATCTTGTATGCGGATGATGCGGTGTAAACTCATGTCTCATTCCAAGCCCAGATGGGGATGTCCTCAGTTTGAGTATCCAATTGAACCTCCTATATGATCTCCCAAAGGTCGATGAACTGGTTCAGACCATCCGTGCCAAGGTCACCCACAACATCATTCATCCAATCATGCGTGCGCACCGCGTCGCGCACCAGCCTCCAGTTGGCTACCCGCGTACGTACTTTCGCCACAACCAAGGGGACTAGCTCTGTGTTGGTTGCACCCAGGAGCCACCGGTCTTTCCAGAACAAAATTTTGCCTCCCGCTCCAACCTTCCATTTAACCAGGCTCCCAAAAGCTTGGGCAACCTTTTTATCCGCAGTCAAATTAAGCCCTTGCCAGGGCCTGGAAGCATCCGTGCGTGCGAGCCATTCCCAGCGTAATCTTAAAGCAATACCATGCTTGGATAAGTCAATAACGCCCAAGCCGCCGAGATGTTTTGGCCTGCATACCCTAGCCCAGGACACCACACACTTGCCGCCATTAACCTCCTCCGTCCCGGCCCAGAAAAAAGCCCGGCAACCTCTGTCCACTCTTTCCAGAGCCCATTTTGGCGCCTCGGCAACCATAAGGTGGTGTGTGGCCCGCACTCTCATGACTTGGTTGACTAGTATAAGCCTCCCAGGTCTAGTCACCAAGCCCCTTTGCCATCCTGACAGAATGTGTAGGGCCGCATCCACAATTGGCTGCCACTCGGATCTTTTGAGTTGATTGATACTTAACTGGAGGCCTAGGTATTTACATGGAAATGTGGTGATCTTCCATGGGAGCATCGACTTAACGAGCTCTTCATCCTCATTCTCGGCTCGAATCATAATTGCCGCCGATTTGGCAAAGTTTACTTTCAGCCCCGATGCCGCTCCAAATATAGTGAGAACTTCCTTGACGAACATGAGATCAGGCCATGTTGGTTTGATGAAAAGAACTACGTCATCCGCGTACAAAGGCAGGCGCTGCAACGGGCTGTAGCCATTGGTCTTGCTCATTACTCTAGCCTCGTGCGCCTTGCTGATCATTACCGTAAGGATATCCATGGCGATGACGAAAAGTAACGGGGAAATCGAGTCCCCTTGCCTCAATCCTTTAGTGTGCATGAACTTGTTGCCAGCGCTACCATTAACCAGCACTCTTGAGCTGGCTGTGGTGAGAAGAATGGCGATCCAAGATATCCAACATTCAGAGAAACCTTTTGCTCTTAGCACTTCAAACAGAAACGGCCAAGCCAGGGAGTCGAAAGCTTTTGTGATGTCAAGCTTGAGCAGCACACCTTTCACTTTCCTGCGGTGCAGTGATCGTGCCATTTGCCTCACAAGCAGAAAGTTATCATGTAGGCATCTTCCCTTGATGAAGGCGGACTGGTTCGCTTGCACAAGCTCTCCCATGCGAGGTCTGAGCCTAGCGGTTAGGAGTTTGGAGGCAATCTTGGGCATGCTGTGCACTAGGCATATGGGTCTGAAGTCGAATACATTGCAAGCTTCTGGCGACTTTGGCAGAAAAGTGATCAATGCTTGGTTTAGCCTCCCAAAACCCCTCCCGTTACCAACAAAGAGCTTGTGAATCACAGCAATTAGATCCAACTTGATCACCTCCCAAGCTTTCTGGAAAAACAATCCAATGAATCCATCCAGCCCAGGTGCCTTGTCCGAGGGAATCTCCTTGATGACCGCCCAAATCTCTTCCTCGATAAACACACTATCCTGCTCAGAGAGATCAATGCGAGCTACTCCCAAGCCCTCCAGATCCAGAGTGAATTCTCTTGCCACATCTTTGCCCAACAGATTCTTGTAAGCATCATAGAACGCTTCCTCTTTGCCTTTCTGATCAGTGATAATACCACCCTCCATATGCAAAGCAGGGATGTAGTTCTTCATACGTCTCCCATTTGCCACCAAGTGGAACAACTGTGTGTTGGCGTCCCCTTCTTGTAACCAAGTTATCCTTGATCTTTGTGTGGCAATGGTCCTTTCTAAGGAAGACAACCCTAGCAGCAGCTGCTGCTTAAGGGTTATTCTAAGCCATCTCTCTTCCTCCGTAAGCATCCGAATTTCCTGAGCGGAGTCGAACCTCATGATGACAATTTTTGCAATGGCTATTTGCAACTTGATACTTCCTATCTCCTTTTGACCCCAAGCGGTGAGAGCTCTAGCCGTGTTACGGAGCAAGATGTCAAGTCGCATGAAAGGATCAATGATCTCCGGATCACAGTTCCACGCCTCTTTGACGACATCAAGAAAACCTCTCATTTTGACCCAAAACTTCTCAAAGCGGAACCTCCTCCTAATGTGCATGGACTCATGGAGCATGAGGTGCAAAGGGCAATGATCCGAGCACTAAGTGGATAAAGCTTGGAGCATGCACTCCGGGTGCTCTATCTCCGAGTCTACGGAGACGAAGGCACGGTCTATCTTTGTGAGGGTGGGTGTCTCCCGTTCATTGCTCCACGTGAATTTGCGCCCATGCAGGAAGAGCTCCTTAAGCGCGTTATTGTCGACGAAGCGTTCGAACTTCCCCATCATTCTCCGATCCAAGTTGGAGTTGTTCTTGTCTGCTGTGTAAAGAATAAGGTTGAAATCACCAATGACAAGCCATGGTCCGGGACTTAGCGATCTCCTCTCCGAAAGCTCATTCAGGAAGCATATTTTTTGATCATCCTCCTGCGGCCCATAGACTACTGTTAACCACCATGGTGTCCCCTCAACAGGCAAAACGTACGCAGTAATGCTATGGGAGTCGTTGACCTAATTTGTCAACTGAACCCTCGTGGTGTCCCAAGCCACGAAAATGCCTCCTCTAGTCTCCGACGCCGGTAAGTAAGTAAGACCATCATAGTTCGGCCCCATGCATTGCAAGATTACATATTTGTCCACCACTTCTAACTTAGTTTCTAGAATACAAACGATCGCCGCATGAACAGAATCCACGAAACCTCTAAGTGCCTTCCTCTTTGCTGGATTGTTAAGACCTCCAACATTCCAGCACACTAGCTCCAAGGCGTTGCACGACATCACGCATAGATGACTCCAACACCATGGCGGCAAGCGCTCCTACTATGCCACGAGGGGTTCTGCCATCCCTGTCTCCCCCGCTAAGTTTAGCAGAATTGCCTTCCCGAAGATGGCCGCTATAGCCCTCAAATGCGGCTCCTGTAGTGGCGAGTCGAAGACCGTACGTAGCTGACCTAGCGCGTACTCAGAGACCGCCAGATCATCGCAGTCAAATCCCAAGGTTTTCAACAGCACCAATTCTGCAGCCGATGCCTTTGTCTTCCTTGCGCCCCCAGAGCAGACGGACCGAGTGGTGCGACGTGGTGTGAAAGGATCCTGGCCTGCTTTGACACCTCTCAGCCCTCAAACTCCTTAAGAAGAGGTGGTGCAAGCTTCTTGAGGAGGCCCGCACAAAACACCTTGATGTTACCCATCGCCACAATTTCCTTAGCCGAGAGCTGCCCCTCTTGGCGCTGTGTTTCCCACACACATGACACGGCTAGCGCATCGTTTGTGCCATGCAGCGGCTCCTGCATGCAAGAGCTGGACGTAGTCACCTCAGCGCAGCCCATCTCCTGTAGTGTGGGTCCAGAGTCCAACACCTTCTCTCCTAGAACCTCCTCTCCATCCTCGGCAGCATGGCGCGTTAAATCCGCCACCGGGGCCCACCCGTGCGCAACTTTGTCGGCCAGAATCGCTTCCTGGGATCGCGGCCTTGTCTCCTCCTCGGATTCCACGGGATGGAGGTTTGTGGTGTCCCCCAGCTGCCGGTCCTGGAATTCCCCGCCATGTATCGCATCGATGGAAGCCTGAGATGGTTCCAGCCGGGTCGCCACAGCCAGAGCATTATCTGTTCCCTCGGGATCCGCACCAGGCCCCACATCAATCATCGGATGCATGCCTCCAATAGTGGCCACATGATTTCCATTCTATACTGGGTCCAAAGGCGTTTCAAACGAGCCAATTGGAACTCGCAGCGCCAGAGCATTCCCCGCAGCCTGTGTCGCAGCCTCGACCCCACCGCTCCGACCCGGATCAGCCTGTGGCGTAGGCCCGGCCCCACTGCTCGGACCCGGATCGTCTGTGGCCAGCCTCGCTGCAGGTGGAACGCGTGGGGCCGCAGCCTGGACCTCCCGTTGCGCATCAGGCGGCACATGCGCCGCCATTGCCACAACCTCCTGTCTCAAGCACGGCATCGCAGCCGCTGTAGAGATCACCGGCGCGTGCATCGGCGCTGCGACAGCCACCGCCAAGCTGCGTGACATAGGCGGAATCCTCCAAGTGGAAGGCCCGATGCGTTCGGTCAGCGCATGCATACATCAATAATCCCTATTTGACGCACCTTGGTTCAAATTATTGGGCTTCACACAGGACTAGCTAGCTGGGCGGACCCATTTAGCTGTCCGATTTTGGGAACCTTCTAGAAGGATCTTGTTTGGTTTTTACTTGTTTTTTTATGTATTTGAGTTTCTTTTACTTATTTCCTTTGTTTTTTAAAAAGTCAATTTTTTAAAAAAAAAACGTGTTTTCAAAACAGTTTAGATGTTCCAAAATATATTGGTGTTTTCAAATATTTGTTAGAAATTGAAAAATATTCCATTTTAAAAAAAATTAAATATTAGAATATTTTCATTTCCTAAAACTGTTCGGGATTTCAAAAAAATCTTCCTTCAGAATTGAAAAAATCCTCCTCTTTGTATTTAATAAAATGTTAAAAAGTGTTTGTAAATTTTCGAAAAATCTTCACGTTTTCTAGAAACAATCTGGAATTTTTAAAATTTTGTTTACAGTTTAGAAAGATTGAACATGTTTATTTTTTTAAATGACTAAGTTACTTTAGCGGTGATGGGTCAGCCCAATGGGACCGACGGTAGCGGTCCATTACCTCCGAACTAAGATGACCTGGTCCATATCGAAATGTCCATATGTACCAGGGCCTCAATGTTTCGTTCGAGAAACTGAAACCCACACGAACTCGGCCCCATCCTTTTTCTCATCGAGTTCTATCCACATATATATGCCTCCGTATAGATTATAAATCTCAGTCTAACCTGTTCGATCTCACGTTGCCATAGTTGCACCGATCGATCGAGCGCCATGAGATCACCAGGCGACAAGTCTCGCCGGATCGACATGGAACTGGACGCGCCCCTGTTCCCGCATGACCGGCCGCCCGCGCTCTGCTCGTCCGCCGGCGAGGAGGACCGCCTCGGCGCGCTCCCCGACGACGTGCTCGGCCTCGTGATCCGCCGCCTCGACACCCGCTCTGTGCTCGCCACGGCCGCGCTCTCCAAGCGTTGGGCGCCCCTCCTGCGCGAGCTCCCAGCGCTAGAGTTTAAGGCCCGCGACGTCCTCCCGGAGCGCTACCGCCGGTACGTCCGCCGCCATATCCGCGCCCTGAACCGCCGCGCCTATATGGAAGTCAAGAAGGTCGACCTCGTCCTAGGACGATACGAGCGCCGCTGCGTGCGCTCGTTGGCTGACTCACTCGGCCGCTTCCTGGACGCAGACGACGGCGCCGAGCCTTGCCGGCACGTGCACAGGGTGAGCCTTGAGATTTTCCCCACCCACAACCCTGGGACCTGGAATCGCCTCATTGCCACGGCCCTTGGCCGCTGGGGAGTAGAAGACCTTGAGATCGTCGTCCTCCACTCCGATGGACGTCGCCGCGCCCCGAGCTACAGCTTCCCCCACCGTTACCTGGACATCCATTTACCCAACTACGGCGGCGGCGTGAAGCTGAAGAGGCTAAAGCTCACAAACTGCGCCCCGCACGTCTTCAGATTGGACGCAAACCCGTCGCCAGCTCCGGCACACGCTTTCAACGCGCTCACCATGCTCGTCTTGCAAGACATGCCGACGTCGACGCGCGGCCGCATATACCAGTCTGTCATCCGGGCATGCCCAGCGCTGGAGGTGCTACACCTAAGATCATGTGGCTGTGAGTGTAACGGGAGGTCCTTCACCATAGACGCGCCCGGCTCGAGGATCACAGAGCTGTTCCTCGAGCTCACCAGCGACACGCTCAGAATGATCGATCTGCGCGCCCTGCCGAGGCTCGAGAGACTGGCATGTGTGGGCGCTCCTCTGGAGCTCAAGTTCGGCTGGGTGCCGCGCTTGGAACGCCTCAGCCTCAGCCACGACGAGGACGCTAACGCCATAACTCCGGCGTTTGTGTCGCATGGCGTACGGAAAATGCACCCTCTCAGCAGATTCTTGAGCGGCCTCACGAGCTTAGAGGACCTCGTCCTCGGAATCCTCCGGTTCACCGGGCCAGACATGTGGATCTTGCGGTCTCCCGGCAATATGCCGCCATTGGGCAAGCTGAAGAGGTTGCTCGTGGCGGACATGCCATCATCGTGGGACATCACGTGGACGCGCTACATCCTGGAGGCCGCGCCTTTCCTCGAGATAATGCACATTCACGTCGATGACGATGACTCTTGCACCGGAGTCGTGACCGGTAAGCTCATCCGGTGGGCGCCGTCGCCGGAGTTCAAGCACTCCCGGTTAGGAGAGGTGGTGGTGGGTGGCTTCGAGGGGACGCCGAGGCAGGTGCACTTTGTGAGGTTCCTCACGAGCGCGTGCACGGCGCTCCGAGACGTCGTGCTTCTCAGGAATGGCCATGTACGGGACAAGGGGCTCTGGGATTGGGAGACGGTGGCGCCACGGCCGGAGTGGAAATGGAGCGACGAGGATAGAGACGGGATGCTGAGAGAGATCGAGGATGATGGGAGGGGGGCTAGCGCTTCTTCTTGCTCGACAACTCGAATAGTTTTTGGCTGATTTTTCACTAGATATCGGACATCTTTTTGTGCAAATAGTTGGCTCCACAAAACACATAGCAGTAGCACCAAACAAAAGTGGTTGTGAACCAACTTCTACATGAATCAGTATTACAACATTCTTCCCACAAGGGAGAAACGTTTTTACTTACTTTTTTTTCCAACCGGGCTCTCACCCCTTTCCATTAATTTTGCAATCAACGGAAATACATCAGTCTGTAACCAAGTCTTTGTCATCCAACCATCTACCAACAGAGAAACTAGACCGAAATGAGATAAGCAAAAGGAGACTGAAAGGGGAGGAGCGAGTTGGCGCACCATCAGGAAACCCACTGCCTGATGATCCTGGAGCAGACCATCCGCCGTGGGGCGAAAACCTGATGACACTAACATGCCACTGCCCAACTAAGAGGAGTTCAATGATAAGACTACTGATATCAGGTTTTGCCGAGGCAAAATACTACCAAAAGGAGACAGAACCAGCGGGCATCAGACCCCAGTGGAAGGCAAGATCAGAAGACAACAACGGAGCTCAGCTAGCCGATCTGGATCCCGTCATTGTCACCGAGGAGGAGTCTGCCACGAGGTAAGGATCTGTCCGCCAATGCAGCAGCCGCGTGAGCCAATCTCTTCACACCAGTCTAGAACTTCACCTTGTCATCTTCTTTAAGCAAACCTGCCCAATATAACATAAGCGAACATGCAGTGAAAACAGCCTCCAGCGGAGTGCGAGCAATATATTTATCAAAAGTGACTTTATTGCGGAGGTTCCAAATCCCCCAACAAACAACAGCAATAATCATCATATAGAAATGTTCCCCTCCTGGAAAGAACTTATACAACCATGCCCAACTTTGCCAAAGCGATCGGGGACAGCAAGATGCTCCACCCGTCATTCGCAGCACGCCCCAAACTGTGCGGGCAAGTGGGCAAGTAAAGAACAAATGGTTCGCCCTTTCAACATTTTTGCAAAAAGAGCATGTAGGATTCCCAGGCCACTTCCTACCCCGCATATTATCTCTTGTAAGCACAGCATTTTGAAAAAGTTGCCACAAGAAAATTTTGATTTTCAGCGGGATAGGGGCTTTCCACACCCATTTATAGTTAGGGCCAGATAGGTTCCTTTCTAACCACTCATAAACCGACTTAGTCGTAAATTTCCCTTTACTACATTTTTACTTACTTGGCAGTGACATAAAGATATTATAGCCATTCTGTAATCTACAAAAACATTACAACATTCTTAGCAGCCCTTATAGCAATTGCAACATTCTTAGGGCAATAGTTAAAAAGTGTTCAAAATTAGACAACTCGTGATTATCCAGTAAATAATTCACGACTAACACAATTATTACCATGCATAGGTCTAGCATACTAGATGAAAGGAACATTAACATCATCACAAATGCAACATCAATCATAACTGGAAGGGTTAGGCGCGCTTTGCTGCGCTGTTGGCGTTGTTAGGTTTCTTTAAAAAATACTCACTCTGTTCCAAAACATAAAGTGATTACATTTTGAAAAGTCAAAACTTTGAAGTTTGATCAAGTTTGTAGAGAAACATATCAAAATCTATAATATCAAATCGGTATGATCATCATGAAATGAAATTCCATACTTTTTATGATAGTGTGGATGTCGATATTTTTTGCTCTAAACTTGGTCAAAGTTAACAGATTTGACTTTCCAACTGATGAAACAATTAGTTTGGCTGGGGAAGATGATGGAGAGTGTTTTTTATAATACGGTGATTTGATGGGCCTTTGGTGGTGTGCTTCTGTGTTAACCAACGCATATTTATGTGGGAATTTTTTGGGGTTGGTGGCTACATATAATATATGGTCACTGCGGTATAACTTGGTCGTGCTTCTTTTAGGTTGTGAGAGGGTGCATGGAATTGATGTGTTTTTATAAGTGGGTTGCTGCTGATTGATTTGAAACATTGTTGGCCTGATCAAAATTGTATGCCAAATCCAAAATTGAATACCTTAATTGCATGAAATGATTGAATGAGAGAGCTCCTTGAGAAAATGTTGACCTGGTCAACAATTAGGGAACATAGGGAATTGGAAGAATTAAATGATAGAGTTCTTTGGGAAATTATTAACCCGGTCAAAATTGGGCGACCCAATTCTAAATTGGACACCTCAATTAATTGTGGCGTTAAAAATTAGGAAGCATAGTGCGAGCCATTCTATATCTATATCTATATCTATACCTACTAATAAAGTAAGTTGTGCTTTTTCAATTTTTCCATCCGTTCATCATCAAAAATAATGTTTTTCTATTTGAGGTGGTACTTAAATTTCGTATGTCTATCCGCTAGAAAAAAAAAGGTTTGTCCAGAATTCTGTAATTGGACCCCGCATGCTGGTAATAGGGCCCCGCATGCTAGAAGCCAACCCACTTATTATTGGACAAAACTTGCCTGCTCCCTCCTCGTGCTCCCATCCGTACTCCCACTTCATCCTACGGCTGTTATTTCATCTTTTTTCTTTCTAATCTAATCATCACCCCCCCCCCCCTGATTTTAAGGGGGTGGGGCCGGGCCTAATTTTGGTCCAATCAAATCAAGCCACGTACGCGGGAGCACGGATGTGCACACACGAGGGGAGCAGGCAAGTCTCGTCCCTTATTATTGCCTACGTAGTTGGGGAGACCGCATTTGCCGCATGGAGTGACAAATAGTTGAAGTTTCCCACAAAGCGTCTAATATTAAGCCGGCACGTTTCCCTTTTTTTGTTGTTCTATTTCTATTTTTCTATTTTTCCTTTCTCTTTCTCTTTTATATTTCTATTTCCCTTTTTCCTTCTTTTTTTAAAGTAAAAATTTACAAAAACATTCAGACATTTTTTTTCAAATATTCAATAAGTGATTATAATTCCAAAATTGTGTTCCTGTTTTGAAAAATGTTCGAAACTTTCAAAAACCTTCGAAATTTTCTCAACATTAAACAAAATTATAAATTTTAAAGTTGTTTGAAAAATTGATCTGCATTTTTTTGATAAAAACTAAATTTTACAAAACGTTTCATATTTTAAAATATTCTTGTTTTAGTGAAATGTTTACAACTCCAAATAAATATTTGCGTCTAAGAAAACATTTTCTAAAAATTGCAAAATATATTTTTGTAAAATTTGATATTTTCAAAATATTATTTGTGAATTTCGAAAACTATTAATTTTCTAATTTTGTTTGTGTTTTTCCAAAAATATTGAACTTTTAAAAAACCGTATTTTTCAATAATTGTTCGCGAGTTAAAAAAAAAGTTCATGCTTCAAAGAATACTCGCCAATTCATAGAAATCAAAAAAAAAATCTGATCTGACACTATAGTGTTTTCTTAAATATTCGCGCTGGCCATTGGTTAGCGGTGCGCGTTCGTTCAATGTTGGTTGACTATAGCTGCAAGAATTTATGGGTACGTGCTAATAAAAGAGAATATGTAGCTTGACTTTAATTAGAGCAAAATTACGGGCACTTGAGCACTAAATTAATCAAAGAGAATAAACCCTCAAAAAGAAGAGACATTTCATGCCTGATTATGCTAATAAAACAGGATTTATGCCCTGCAATAAATTCTCCAACCAGTTATGCCGTCGTATGATAGAGTGGTCGAAGCAATCGTATCCCAAAGGTCGCCGGTAGCCACCAAATGAGGAGGTAGGCCCAGCCCCGAGATGAAGGCTGACCCGAAGGATAAAAGGCATGAGTTGGGTGCTCGCCACCATACCGACCAACCTCACCACTATCAAGATTTCGTGTGTCAAACATGTCCAGTGAGAATATCATTACTCCTTGCTCTGTCGCAAATCATTGTGGAGACCCTTTTTTGGATGACACATCAATTATATTTTCCGTTGCTTCTCGCAAAAAAATATCTCTCCCGTTGCAACGCATGGGCATATGTGCTAGTATATACTCCCTTCGTTCCAAAATAAGTGTCTTGAGCTTAGTACAAATTTGTATTATTAGTACAAATTTGTACTAGAGCTAGTACAAAGTTGAGACACTTATTTTGGGATGGAGGGAGTACCTTTTAGTAAAGCAAGGTGCGTTATGCTAATTTTTCATCCGTTCACCGTCGAAAAGAAAACAATATTTGAGGTGGTAATATATTCTTATGCGTTAGTCTGATAGAAAAAAAAATGGTTTTTCAGAATTTCATACGTGTGCCGCGCGCTGTGGCCCAGCGAAGCCAGCAGTCTATTTTGTAGGCCCAATTAGCTGAAAAAATATGTTTTCCCGCGTAGTGCGACTATTAGCTAGAGCTTCGCACAGGACCACAAATAATGGGTTGGTCCTTTTTTTGTTTCTGTGTTTTACTTCTGTTTTTATTCTCCTCCCCCTATCACTTTTCTCCTTCCAAGTATTTTTCTTATATAGTTTATTTCATAAATTACAATCCTCAAAAAATGTTCAGAATGTTATTTAAAATCAAATTCGAGTAAATGTTCAGAATTCCAAAATTGTGTTAATATTTTGAAAATTATTCGGAACCTAGAACAACTTTTCCATTTTTCAAACACTTTTTTTGCTTTTCAAATTTGTTCGAGATTTCTAAAAGGAAAATGGAATTTTTAAAAATGCTCCAAATTTGAAAATATTCTTGTTTTAGTGAATTTTCACAATTCAAAATAATGTTAAAAGATGCACATTTTCGAAAAATGTTATGAATTTTCAACATATGTTCCCGTTCTAAAAAATGTTCACAAATTTAAAATAATGTTCATGTTTTTATAAAAAAAATGGTGTTTTCAAAAGAAAAAAATATGAATTTAAAAGATGATCCTGATTCAAATTGTGTTCGCATTTTTTCTGAAAGTGTACATAATTTCCAGAAAAGATTGTTCTTTAAAAGAATGATTCATATTTCGTACAATATTGATGAAACTTCATACCTTAAAATCTTCTCGATTGAAAGGAAAAATAGATTGAATAATTCATGGGCCTTCTGACATAACAAAACTCTTAAATGCCCTCGATCAATGATTGGAAAAATAGCGGATGTATTACTTCACACCTGGCAAAATCGGGAAGCTAAATGTTCCTTTTCATGTGCACACAGGGTTTTGCTTGCACATATAATCATCACTAACTTGAAATGCATATTATTTTTCTCCTGTTGCAAAGCACGGATATATGTGCTAGTAGTATAACGTAATTATATGATGAAGTTTTGAGAAATTGTTGACCTGGTCAAAATCGAGTGACCCAATTCTAATTGAAGACCTCAATTGAATACAAGCTCTTCAAAACTTGGGAGCATAGTGTTATAGAGGAAGCATAGTGCGAGCCAATAGTATAGGATAATCGTATGAGGATGCTTTGAGAAATAGCTGACCTGGTCAAAATCGGGTGACACAATTTAATTGGAGACCTCAATTGAATGTGGGCTCTCCAAATTGTTGACCTGGTCAAAATTGGATGACCCAATTCTAATTCGAGACCTCAATTAAATGTGGTCTCTTCAAAACTATGGAGCATAGTGTTATAGAGGAAGCATAATGTGAGCCAATAGTATAAAATAATTGTATGAGTTAGCTTTTAAAATAGTTGACCTGGTCAAAATCGCGTGACCCGATTTTAATTAGAGACCTCAACTAGGGCTCTTCAAAACTAGAGAGCATAGTGTTATAAAGGATGCGAGACATGATTAGATCACGACACACGTATTGTTCATTTGTAGATAAAGTAGTTGTAGCTGGTGCAGACGCGATATTGTTGACAACGATGTTGGTGAAGACTGTTGACAACAGACAACGTTGGTGGAGCCGGTACGCGACGCCACCCGACTTGCATGGAGCACAAACAGTGGTGATGAAGTTAAGAAGTCGCGTATAGCGCTTCCCAAAAACTAAATTCGGCATCTCCCAATGCAGGATCACAAGAACAAGAGGTTCCGAAAACCTGCTCTCTCGTTCACTAGTCCATGCTAGTGTTCGGAGTGGACTATATTAAATGTCCCTGAGCGCCATTGTTCCCAACCTCCTTAGCTCAATGGTACGTGCATTTTGCATCATGTTTTTTTACTATTATTTATTATCTTTTGGATCATTGTTTCAGTTGTCTGATGATATTCTAATGCCTTTTCTCTCTTATTTTGGAAGTTTCACTTGAAGAGGGAGATTGTCGATAGCAGGAATTTTGGACCTAAAAAGCTATAGCAGAGATAGATATTCTCCACAACTCCAAATGACCTAAACTCTTATAGAGAATTGTTTTGGAATATATAAAAAATACTGGAGGAAGAATTACCAGAGCGGGCATCGAAGAGCGACGAGCTCAGGGGGCGCGCCCTATGAGCTCGTGGGCTCCTAGCTGGCCCCCGGTGCCCATCTTTTGCTATATGAGGCTATTTACTAGGGAAAAAATAGAGAGAAGACTTTCGGGATGAAGCGCCGCCCTCTCGAGGCGGAACCTGGGCAGGAGCACTTTTGCTCTTCGCAGAGCGATTCCGTCGAGGAAACTTCCCTCTGGGAGGGGGAAATCGAAACCATTGACATGACCAACGATCCTCTCATCGTGGGAGGACCAATCTTCATGAACTTCTTCACTAGCACCGTCTCCTTTCAAACCCTAGTTCATCTCTTGTATTCAATCTTAGTCCCAAAACCTCAGATTGGTACATGTGTGGTGCTAGTAGTGTCGATTACATCTTGTAGTTGATTCTAGTTGGTTTATTTGTTGGAAGATTATAGGTTCAGATCCTTAAGCATATTCAATACACCTCTGATCTTTAATATGAATATGATTTCTGAGTAGTTATTTTTGTTCTTGAGGACGTGGAATAAGTGATAATCGTTCACTAGTACCTCCCACATATTACCATCTCTGTATTGCAAAAGTATTGCAATTAATCAAACATATCAAATTTAGTGATCAACATGTTTTATGTAGGACTTTATGACTAACCATGTGAATGATCAATTCCTGTTGACTCTCTAAATAGATATAAGTGAAGCATGAGAGTTTAATTCTTTATTACAAAAGACTTTCCCATGCACTAACAAATATAATTAGCAAAAGAGCATTCTCAAATAATGGTTTTCCTTTAGAGAAACATGCATCCAAACTTCAAATGGTATAAGTGAAGCACATGAAACATTCTATAAAACCATACTCAAAAGATATAAGTGAAGTGAAAAGAGCATTCTATAAATCAACAAAAGGGCTATCTTATACTAGCATGGTGCATTATTGAAAGAAAATTAAAAAGCACACTCCAAGAATTTAGGCATACCATGTGAACAAAACAAAAACCGAAACATACCGATAATTGTTGAAAAAAGATGGGATGCCTTCCAGGGCATCACCAAGCTTAGACGCTTGAGTCTCCTTGAATATTTACCCAGGGTCCCTTTGGCATCCCCAATATTGAACTCTTGCATCTCCTTATTCTCCTCATATCGATACCTCCTCGACCTTCGAACACTTCATCCACACAAAACGTAACTGAACTTTTTATTAGCGTGGTTAGTACATATAACATCAAATCACATCATGTCCTGATGTAACATTATTGTATAATTATAATTAAACATTACCTACTGTATTTTATCACAATTATATGGCTCCCAAGTCAACGGGCCTGATAACCCACAAGTATAGGGGATCAATCGTAGTCCTTTCGATAAGTAAAAGTGTCGAACCCAACGAGGAGCAGAAGGAAATGACAAGTGGTTTTCAGTAAGGTAATATCTGCAAGCACTGAAATTGTCGGTAACAGATAGTTTGTTAGCAAGATAATTTGTAAGAAGCAAGTAGCGGTAAGGGCAAAAAGCATGCAGCAAGGTAGCCCAATCCTTTTGTGACAAAGGATAGGCCAAGACAATTCTTATAATAATAAAAGCGTTCTTGAGGGGACACGGGAATTTCATCCAGTCACTTTCACCATGTTGGTTCGATTCGGGTTCACTATTTTGATAATTTGATATGTGGGTGGACCGGTGCCTAGGTGTTGTTCTTCCTTGAACAAACCTCCTACTTATGATTAACCCCCTCGCAAGCATCTGCAACTACGAGAAAAGTATTAAGATAAAATCTAACCATAGCATTAAACATTTGGATCCAAATCGGCCCCTTACGAAGTAGCGCATAAACCAGGGTTTAAGCTTCTGTCACTCTAGCAATGCATCATCTAATAACTACTCCACAATGCATTCCCTTAGGCCCGAATATGGTGAAGTGTCATGTAGTCGACGTTCACATGACACCACTAAGGGAATCCTAACATACATATCATCAAAATATCGGACACGTATCAAGTGCACATGATTACTTGCAACAAGATTTGTCCCGTGACCTCAAGAACACAAGTAACTACTCACAAATGATAAACATGCTCAAGATCAGAGGTTTATTAAATAGCATAATGGATCTGAACATATAATCTTCCACCAAATAAACCATATAATAATCAACAGCAAGATGTAATCAACACTACTAGTCACCCACATGTACCAATATGAGGTTCCGGTACAAAGATTGAACACAAGAGATGAACTAGGGTTGAGAGGAGATGGTGATGTTGAAGATGTTGATGAAGATTGGCCTCCCAAAGATGGGTGGGTGTTGGTGATGACGATGACGATGATTTCCCTCTCTGGGAGGGAAGTTCCCCCGGCTGAATCGCTCCGCCAGAGGGCAAAAGTGCTCCTGCCCAAGTTCCGCCTCGAGATGGCGGCGCTCCGTCCGGAAAGTCCTCTCCTTATATTTTTAGGTCAAAATGACTGATATACCAGAAGAGGGGCACCGGAGGTGGGCCGAGGAGGGAAAAACCCACACCTTGTTGCCCCCTCTGGTACTTATTTGCTCCATTATTCATCATATATTCCAAAACAATTCTCCGTAAATTTTCAGCTCTTTTGGAGTTGTGCAGAATAGATGGCCTGTTGTAGCTTTTTCAAGTTCATAATTCCAGCTGTCGGTATTCTCCCTCTTTGTGTAAACCTTGCATTTTATGAGAGAAAAGGCATTAGAATTACTCCATAAAGCATTATTATGCATAAAAACATTATAAATAACAGCAAGAAAACATGATGCAAAATGGACGTATCAACTCCCCCAAGCTTAGACCTCGCTTGTCCTCAAGCGAAAACCTGAAATCGGAAAACATGTCCACATGCTTAGAGAGAGAGAGGTGTCGATAAAAACAAAATATGGACATAGAAGCATCATGCATAATATAGTAACAACAACAAACTTTATTATAACACATTACCACATATTTTTATCATATAACTTCTTATGCACAAGTAACAATTCATCACAATATCGAAGTAGAAGCGTAAACTCTATTGAAAACCAACAAACTATGTTCTCATTCAACTTTGCAACTACAATTCATCATCTTTTCGGGAAGGGTCTCGTATCGGAGCCTTTAGGGAAGTCCATATACTCAACCTCACATAGTCTTCTATGATTGCTAACACTCACCGCATACCCATGAACATTTTTTTTAACCGAACACATACAAAGATAGGGGCTTATAGTTTTGCCTCCCAACGTATTCACCTTAAGGGCGATGTCAACAATAATAACTCTTGCTCACCCGTTGATAGGCCTCTAACCCCTCGTTGGTTACCCCAAGTGGAAGGTGTAAGATGCAGTGTTGTGGAAGTTTTTTCCCTTAGCAAAGATGCCAAGGATCGAATCCCCAGAGACTCCTAGGTTCAACAAGTAGGTGTCAACTGCTAACGGCGCGGATTAGCAATCAACGTGGACCTGCACACAGATACAAATAACTTTGCTCCCAACGAGTACAGAGAGGTTGTCAATCCCTCCGGCCTTGTAGTTCACAAAGGATTAAACGCAAATGATAGTAGTGATATATAATGTTTGCAATAGTAAGTAAAAGCGAAAAGTAAATAGCGGATGTGATCAATGATGGTAATATGGACCGGAGTCTCATGATGTTCACTAGTGATGTCTCTCTCCCAAAAAACGATAAAACAGCTATGTGAGGTAAACGAATTACAGCTGGGCAATTGACAGGACCACGAATGCAAACCAATGCTGATTACATTGCAAGAAAGGTTGAGGTTCAAAGCATGGGCGGTACGCCAAAGTAAGTAGACCGAAATCCATCAATATCTACTACTAATCATCTACCTTGAGATATCTATCCAGAACATCTCGCTGGTATTAAGTTGCGAGTCCCACCCAAAGTGTAAACTCAAAGCAACAAACAACTGCATTAAAAGAACTTTGCGTAAAGTAAACAATCCTTGCACCCGCGGGCACAAGCACCGTTGTTTTCCCCCTTGTGGCAACAGCACATCCCCTAGACTCATGTTTCTGTCACTCAAGCTAGTCATCGAGGGGCATGAACCCACAATCGAGCATAACGTTTCCTCTTGGAGTCACTACGTATTACTTGGCCAAAGCAATAAATAACAACGGAGAACATGCAAGAATTACTTATGAACATAAATATAAAAGAGGTAGATCAAATATATTACTCAAGAACAATCTGAACATAATCTCATAATCCATCGGATCCCAGCAAACTCATCATAGCAACAGCATAGGGATTACATATGTGCCTCGATCATGTAGGGCAGCTCACGAGGACTAATTAGTGAAGCACAAGAACGGGAGGAGAACATCACATAGCTACTGGTCATGGACTCATGGTCCAAAGGAGACTACTCACAACTCATCCGGGAGGCGTCCATGGTGGTGGAGAGGCTCCCGATGGTGATCCTCCCCTCCGGCAGGGTGCCGGGAAGAGTTCTCCTGGTGCTCCCGATCTTGGAAGCGGCGGCGGCGGCGGAACAGAGATGAGATCGCGAAAAAGAGTTCCCGTCCCGAGGGTTTCGAAGGACGCTCTAAATATATGCCGAAGGGGGGCACCAGACGGGGCTCGGGGGGCCCAGGCGCCCTCCCGGCGCGGCCCAGGGGGGGGGGGGCGCCGCCAGGGCGCCTGGAGCCCTGGTGGCCCCCCCGGCTGTCCTTGGGGCGCAAGGTAGGTTCTGGAACGCTGATTTTTTATATAATTTTTTTGGATTTTTCCTGGCAGTTCTCGTAACGTGAAAACCTGAAATACAAAAACAGCCGAAAACAGAAACTGGCACCGGGGTGCACTGGATTAGTAGGTTAGTCCAAATATGATCAAAAGTGTATGGAAGTGTATGAATATCATAGCAATATCACCCAAAAGTGGCATGGAGCAAGCAGAAATTATAGATACGTTTTGGACGTATCAACATCCTCAAGCTTAATTCCTGCTCGTCCTCGAGTAGGTAAATGATAACAAGAATAATTTCTGTGGTGACATGCTATTAACCATATAGGACTTATTCATAGTCATATGACAAAAGCTTACTGAGACAATGATTCTATAGTAATTAAGTTGCCTCATGAGAAAATCACACATGACATTGAAGCATCAAATAGATTTGCAATGAACATGATGTGCAAATATGATAAAGCTAGCTTGCCCCCTTTAGTGAAGCAACACATAAATGCAAGGGCACCTTCAAGGTTTAAGTGATGACTAGATACAATGATTTCAGAAATAACGATATCACAGTCATGCAAAAGACAATGCTACTTTGGGACAATGCACATTACACTCAGAATGACAATCATGCTCTCAGTAGTTGGTGCTTTTAAAAGAAGGTGGAGACTCAACATAAAAGTAAAAGAATGGTTATGTGCTAGAGCTTTTTATTTTGAAAACATAGAAGCAATTTTGTCAACGGTAGTAGTACTTCATATGTGTCATGCATAAGACATCCTATAAGTTGCAAGCCTCATGCATCGAATACCAATAGTGCTCGCACCTTGTCCTAATTAGCTCGGATTTCCATGGGTTATCATTGCATTACATATGTTTCAACCAAGTGTCACAAAGGGGTACCTCTATGCCACTTGTACAAAGGTCCAAGGAGATAAATCGCATTTGATTTCTCGTTTTTGATAGATCTCAACTTGAGGACATCCATACCGGGACAACATAGAAAATAGATGATGGACTCCTCTTTAACGCATAAGCATATTCTCATAAGAGATTGAGGATTAATGTCCAAGCTAAAACTTCCACCATGATACATGGCTTTGGTTGGCGGCCCAATGTTCTTCTCTAACAATATGCATACTCAATCAACCCATGGCAAATCACCCTTAGTTCAGACAAGACGAACATGCATAGCAACTCACATGATATTCAACAAAAGTGTGACAGTTGATGGCGTCCCCAGAAACATGGTTACCGCTCAGCAAGCAACTTATAAGAAATAAGATACATAGGCTACATATTCTTTACCACAATAGTTTTTTAAGCTACTTTCCCATGAGCTATGTATTGCAAGGTTAGTCTGCTTAGTACAGGTGGAGGTTAGCAAAAGACTGGAGGCGACCAACTAAGAGAGCAATGACGGTCATAATCATGCAGAGCGACAAAGCAACATTGAATCAGGCATGGTAGTTATATCGCTACTCAGAAATAAAAGATCATCAAGGCTTGACAGACTTTCTTTATAGTCTTAAATATGCGTGAGCATACGCCAAGTCAACCAAAATAAATTCTCGAAGGAAGATATTACTAAACCATACCACATCATTGGCAAACAAATCAAGTTGGTACTCCAATAACACATTGGGAACCCCCCCAGCTATTTGAGACTAACCATAAGAAACCTGAACTACTAAGCACCATTATGCACGTAGCATCTTTATCATAGACATATTAACCAATGCAACAGAAGCAAACTCTCTTAATAAGATAAGCATGATAATTAAAGAGAGTTCAAGCAACCAACTAAACAAAAGCTCCTTGAAAAGATAAGCATGAATACTAAGAGCAGAGCATGATAGTAGCTATTAAAAGACAAAGAACACACACAGCAAAGATAGACATGAAAATTCTATGTTATGTTCTAGGTAGAAGTGGAGCGTGTTTCTCTCCCACATAAAGAACGCTGAGTTCCGACTCGTTATGAAAAACTAAAAAGAAAACTAAAAGCAAGACGCTCCAAGCATAGCACATAACACATGAAGTGATAAAAATATAGTGGAACGAAAGACGAACTGATAATGTTGATGGAGAAGGGGATGCATGGGGGCATCCCCAAGCTTAGACTCTTGAATCTCCTTGAATATTTCTTGGGGGTGCACGGGGGCATCCCCAAGCTTGAGCGCTTGACACTCCTGAATCTTTTTATCATCTTCCCTCGCACACTTGAAAACTCCCTTCATACATAACTCATCATAATCTGATTAGCGAAGTTAGTACCCTTAATAAAATAATTATACCTTGCTGGAAATAAAGATATTCTTGAAGGTCTACTGTTTCTCAAGATTGCCAAAAGGTTTTTGCAAAGAAAAAGCAAGCTCTTGATTTGCAAAATGAAGGAAAGGCAAAACAGGACAGAATCTGTGAAAAACAGAACAGCAGGTAGTAATTGATTTGTTCGGGGCACTTCTGCAACTCAAATAAAAAAACTCAGAACAGACGCACGAAAGAAAATTATATAGAGAACGCTGTCGAAAAAATGCAGACCAAAAAGATGATCTGGTGATTTTATACGAATTTTTCTATCCAAGGACAGAATCTGTTTCCTGGACAGCACCTCGCAACTTTTGAACTTTCTAGCAATCAGAGGCTATACTTGGCACAAATATGAAAAGCAAAGATACAATGATGATGCTACTGTAGTAACAACATCAAGACCACTAAAAACTGAAAGAACAAACTGAAAGTAAAGATAACAAGGTTGTCTCCCTAGAGCTCTTTCTTTATAGCCATAAAGATAGGCTTAAGACTTTAATGATGCTCTCGTAGGAAGAAGAACAAAAGAGAGCATCAAGAAGCAAATACCAAACACATTTAAGCCTAACATGCTTCCTATGCATAGGAATATTGCAATAGAATAATTCATTGAAGCACAAATCAATAAGCATAGGAAGACAAAACAAGTGCAGCTTCAAAACCTTCAACATAAAGAGAGGGAACTTAATATTATTGAAATATCTATAAGCATATGTTCCCTTCTCATAATAATTTTTAGTGGGATCACGAATAAACTCAACAATATAAGCATCACATAAAGCATTGTTACCATGATCCACATGCAAAAAGGTACTCTTACTCTCCACATAAGCATCATGAAGAGGATAAAACTTAGTATAAAAGAGAGACATAAGCTCTTGCCAATCAAGCAAGTGCGAGTTATCGAGAAACTTATACCAATCTGAAGCCTTATCTATAAGTGATACGGAGAACAATTTCCTCATGACAAACTCCCTTGATACACCTGCAAGCTTAAATAATGAACATAATTGTGACAGATATAGCAAGTGTTCACCGGGATGTCTGTCTCCTGCATAACGATTAGCCAAGATATAATTGATAATACCAGCTGGTATTTTATAGGGCACAATTTCAGTAGGGGGAGGAGCAACAACCACAGGTGTGGGGCGTGTTCCCGCAAGCAATGATCCAATAACAAGGTTGTCCATAAGCATAACTGGTGAAAAGACATAAAGAAAACTGAAAGGTAAACTAACAAGACTAAAAGCAAAGGTAAAAGATAGCGTGCAACTCCCCTATCCTAAAGAGTGGAGTCCTCGGCAACGGCGCCAGAAAATACTCCTTGATAGGCCTCTAACCCCTCGTTGGTTACCCCAAGTGGAAGGTGTAAGATGCAGTGTTGTGGAAGTTTTTTCCCTTAGCAAAGATGCCAAGGATCGAATCCCCAGAGACTCCTAGTTTCAACAAGTAGGTGTCAACTGCTAACGGCGCGGATTAGCAATCAACGTGGACCTGCACACAGATACAAATAACTTTGCTCCCAACGAGTACAGAGAGGTTGTCAATCCCTCCGGCCTTGTAGTTCACAAAGGATTAAACGCAAATGATAGTAGTGATAGATAATGTTTGCAATAGTAAGTAAAAGCGAAAAGTAAATAGCGGATGTGATCAATGATGGTAATATGGACCGAAGTCTCATGATGTTCACTAGTGACGTCTCTCTCCCAAAAGACGATAAAACAGCTATGTGAGGTAAACGAATTACAGCTGGGCAATTGACAGGACCACGAACGCAAACCAATGCTGATTACATTGCAAGAAAGGTTGAGGTTCAAAGCATGGGCGATACGCCAAAGTAAGTAGACCGAAATCCATCAATATCTACTACTAATCATCCACCTTGAGATATCTATCCAAAACATCTCGCTGGTATTAAGTTGCGAGTCCCACCCATAGTGTAAACTCAAAGCAACAAACAACTGCATTAAAAGAACTTTGCGTAAAGTAAACAATCCTTGCACCCGCGGGCACAAGCACCGTTGTTTTCCCCCTTGTGGCAACAACACATCCCCTAGACTCATGTTTCTGTCACTCAAGCTAGTCATCGAGGGGCATGAACCCACAATCGAGCATAACGTTCCCTCTTGGAGTCACTACGTATTACTTGGCCAAAGCAATAAATAACAACGGAGAACATGCAAGAATTACTTATGAACATAAATATAAAAGAGGTAGATCAAATATATTACTCAAGAACAATCTGAACATAATCTCATAATCCATCGGATCCCAGCAAACTCATCATAGCAACAGCATAAGGATTACATATGTGCCTCGATCATGTAGGGCAGCTCACAAGGACTAATTAGTGAAGCACAAGAACGGGAGGAGAACATCACATAGCTACTGGTCATGGACTCATGGTCCAAAGGAGACTACTCACAACTCATCCGGGAGGCGTCCATGGTGGTGGAGAGGCTCCCGATGGTGATCCTCCCCTCCGGCAGGGTGCCGGGAAGAGTTCTCCTGGTGCTCCCGATCTTGGAAGCGGCGGCGGCGGCGGAACAGAGATGAGATCGCGAAAAAGAGTTCCCGTCCCGAGGGTTTCGAAGGACGTTCTAAATATATGCCGAAGGGGGGCACCAGACGGGGCTCGGTGGGCCCAGGCGCCCTCCCGGCGCGGCCCAGGGGGGGCGTCGCCAGGGCGCCTGGAGCCCTGGTGGCCCCCCCGGCTGTCCTTCGGGCGCAAGGTAGGTTCTGGAACGCTGATTTTTTATATAATTTTTCTGGATTTTTCCTGGCAGTTCTCGTAACGTGAAAACCTGAAATACAAAAACAGCCAAAAACAGAAATTGGCACCGGGGTGCACTGGATTAGTAGGTTAGTCCAAATATGATCAAAAGTGTATGGAAGTGTATGAATATCATAGCAATATCACCCAAAAGTGGCATGGAGCAAGAAGAAATTATAGGTACGTCCTGTTCGTCCTCGAGTAGGTAAATGATAACAAGAATAATTTCTGTGGTGACATGCTATTAACCATATAGGACTTATTCATAGTCATATGACAAAAGCTTACTGAGATAATGATTCTATAGTAATTAAGTTGCCTCATGAGAAAATCACACATGACATTGAAGCATCAAATAGATTTGCAATGAACATGATGTGCAAATATGATAAAGTGATATCTAGCTTGCCCCCTTTAGTGAAGCAAAACATAAATGCAAGGGCACCTTCAAGGTTTAAGTGATGACTAGATACAATGATTTCAGAAATAACGATATCACAGTCATGCAAAAGACAATGCTACTTTGGGACAATGCACATTACACTCAGAATGACAATCATGCTCTCAGTAGTTGGTGCTTTTAAAAGAAGGTGGAGACTCAACATAAAAGTAAAAGAATGGTTATGTGCTAGAGCTTTTTATTTTGAAAACATAGAAGCAATTTTGTCAACGGTAGTAGTACTTCATATGTGTCATGCATAAGACATCCTATAAGTTGCAAGCCTCATGCATCGAATACCAATAGTGCTCGCACCTTGTCCTAATTAGCTCGGATTTCCATGGGTTATCATTGCATTACATATGTTTCAACCAAGTGTCACAAAGGGGTACCTCTATGCCACCTGTACATAGGTCCAAGGAGATAAATCGCATTTGATTTCTCGTTTTTGATAGATCTCAACTTGAGGACATCCATACCGGGACAACATAGAAAATAGATGATGGACTCCTCTTTAACGCATAAGCATATTCTCATAAGAGATTGAGGATTAATGTCCAAGCTAAAACTTCCACCATGATACATGGCTTTGGTTGGCGGCCCAATGTTCTTCTCTAACAATATGCATACTCAATCAACCCATGGCAAATCACCCTTACTTCAGACAAGACAAACATGCATAGCAACTCACATGATATTCAACAAAAGTGTGACAGTTGATGGCGTCCCTAGAAACATGGTTACCGCTCAGCAAGCAACTTATAAGAAATAAGATACATAGGCTACATATTCTTTACCACAATAGTTTTTTAAGCTACTTTCCCATGAGCTATGTATTGCAAGGTTAGTCTGCTTAGTACAGGTGGAGGTTAGCAAAAGACTGGAAGCGACCAATTAAGAGAGCAATGACGGTCATAATCATGCAGAGCGACAAAGCAACATTGAATCAGGCATGGTAGTTATATCGCTACTCAGAAATAAAAGATCATCAAGGCTTGACAGACTTTCTTTACAGTCTTAAATATGCGTGAGCATACGCCAAGTCAATCAAAATAAATTCTCGAAGGAAGATATTACTAAACCATACCACATCATTGGCAAACAAATCAAGTTGGTACTCCAATAACACATTGGGAACCCCCCCCCCCAGCTATTTGAGACTAACCATAAGAAACCTGAACTACTAAGCACCATTATGCACGTAGCATCTTTATCATAGACATATTAACCAATGCAACGGAAGCAAACTCTCTTAATAAGATAAGCATGATAATTAAAGAGAGTTCAAGCAACCAACTAAACAAAAGCTCTTTAAAAAGATAAGCATGAATACTAAGAGCAGAGCATGATAGTAGCTATTAAAAGACAAAGAACACACACAGCAAAGATAGACATGAAAATTATATGTTATGTTCTAGGTAGAAGTGGAGCGTGTTTCTCTCCCACATAAAGAACGCTGAGTTCCGACTCGTTATGAAAAACTAAAAAGAAAACTAAAAGCAAGACGCTCCAAGCATAGCACATAACAAATGAAGTGATAAAAATATAGTGGAACGAAAGACGAACTGATAATGTTGATGGAGAAGGGGATGCACGGGGGCATCCCCAAGCTTAGACGCTTGAGTCTCCTTGAATATTTATTGGGGGTGCACGGGGGCATCCCCAAGCTTGAGCGCTTGACACTCCTGAATCTTTTTATCATCTTCCCTCGCACACTTGAAAACTCCCTTCATACATAACTCATCATAATCTGATTAGCGAAGTTAGTACCCTTAATAAAATAATTATACCTTGCTGGAAATAAAGATATTTTTGAAGGTCTACTGTTTCTCAAGATTGCCAAAAGGTTTTTGCAAAGAAAAGCAAGCTCTTGATTTGCAAAATGAAGGAAAGGCAAAACAGGACAGAATCTGTGAAAAACAGAACAGCAGGTAGTAATTGATTTGTTCGGGGCACTTCTGCAACTCAAATCAAAAAACTCAGAACAGACGCACGAAATAAAATTATATAGAGAACGCTGTCGAAAAAATGCAGACCAAAAAGATGATCTGGTGATTTTATACGAATTTTTCTATCCAAGGACAGAATCTGTTTCCTGGACAGCACCTCACAACTTTTGAACTTTCTAGCAATCAGAGGCTATACTTGGCACAAATATGAAAAGCAAAGATACAATGATGATGCTACTGTAGTAACAACATCAAGACCACTAAAAACTGAAAGAACAAACTGAAAGTAAAGATAACAAGGGTTGTCTCCCTAGAGCTCTTTCTTTATAGCCATAAAGATAGGCTTAAGACTTTAATAATGCTCTCGTAGGAATAAGAACAAAAGAGAGCATCAAGAAGCAAATACCAAACACATTTAAGCCTAACATGCTTCCTATGCATAGGAATATTGCAATAGAATAATTCATTGAAGCACAAATCAATAAGCATAGGAAGACAAAACAAGTGCAGCTTCAAAACCTTCAACATAAAGAGAGGGAACTTAATATTATTGAAATATCTATAAGCATATGTTCCCTTCTCATAATAATTTTTAGTGGGATCACGAATAAACTCAACAATATAAGCATCACATAAAGCATTGTTACCATGATCCACATGCAAAAAGGTACTCTTACTCTCCACATAAGCATCATGAAGAGGATAAAACTTAGTATAAAAGAGAGACATAAGCTCTTGCCAATCAAGAAAGTGTGAGTTATCGAGAAGCTTATACCAATATGAAGCCTTATCTATAAGTGATACGGCGAACAATTTCCTCATGACAAACTCCCTTGATACACCTGCAAGCTTAAATAATGAACATAATTGTGACAGATATAGCAAGTGTTCACCGGGATGTCTGTCTCCTGCATAACGATTAGCCAAGATATAATTGATAATACCAGCTGGTATTTTATAGGGCACAATTTCAGTAGGGGGAGGAGCAACCACCACAGGTGTGGGGCGTCTTCCCGCAAGCAACGATCCAATAACAAGGTTGTCCATAAGCATAACTGGTGAAAAGAAATAAAGAAAACTGAAAGGTAAACTAACAAGACTAAAAGCAAAGGTAAAAGATAGCGTGCAACTCCCCTATCCTGAAGAGTGGAGTCCCCGGCAACGACGCCAGAAAATACTCCTTGATAGGCCTCTAACCCCTCGTTGGTTACCCCAAGTGGAAGGTGTAAGATGCAGTTTTGTGGAAGTTTTTTCCCTTAGCAAAGATGCCAAGGATCGAATCCCCAGAGACTCCTAGGTTCAACAAGTAGGTGTCAACTGCTAACGGCGCGGATTAGCAATCAACGTGGACCTGCACACAGATACAAATAAATTTGCTCCCAACGAGTACAGAGAGGTTGTCAATCCCTCCGGCCTTGTAGTTGACAAAGGATTAAACGCAAATGATAGTAGTGATAGATAATGTTTGCAATAGTAAGTAAAAGCGAAAAGTAAATAGCGGATGTGATCAATGATGGTAATATGGACCGAAGTCTCATGATGTTCACTAGTGATGTCTCTCTCCCAAAAGACGATAAAACAGCTATGTGAGGTAAACGAATTATAGCTGGGAAATTGACAGGACCACAAACGCAAACCAATGCTGATTACATTGCAAGAAAGGTTGAGGTTCAAAGCATGGGCGGTACGCCAAAGTAAGTAGACCGAAATCCATCAATATCTACTACTAATTATCCACCTTGAGATATCTATCCAGAACATCTCGCTGGTATTAAGTTGCGAGTCACACCCATAGTGTAAACTCAAAGCAACAGACAACTGCATTAAAAGAACTTTGCGTAAAGTAAACAATCCTTGCACCCGCGGGCACAAGCACCGTTGTTTTCCCCCTTGTGGCAACAGCACATCCCCTAGACTCATGTTTCTGTCACTCAAGCTAGTCATCGAGGGGCATGAACCCACAATCGAGCATAACGTTCCCTCTTGGAGTCACTACGTATTACTTGGCCAAAGCAATAAATAACAACGGAGAACATGCAAGAATTACTTATGAACATAAATATAAAAGAGGTAGATCAAATATATTACTCAAGAACAATCTGAACATAATCTCATAATCCATCGGATCCTAGCAAACTCATCATAGCAACAACATAAGGATTACATATGTGCCTCGATCATGTAGGGCAGCTCACGAGGACTAATTAGTGAAGCACAAGAACGGGAGGAGAACATCACATAGCTACTGGTCATGGACTCATGGTCCAAGGGAGACTACTCACAACTCATCCGGGAGGCGTCCATGGTGGTGGAGAGGCTCCCGATGGTGATCCTCCCCTCCGGCAGGGTGCCGGGAAGAGTTCTCCTGGTGCTCCCGATCTTGGAAGCGGCGGCGGCGGCGGAACAGAGATGAGATCGCGAAAAAGAGTTCCCGTCCCGAGGGTTTCGAAGGACGCTCTAAATATATGCCAAAGGGGGGCACCAGACGGGGCTCGGGGGGCCCAGGCGCCCCCCCGGCGCGTCCCAAGGGGGGGCGCCGCCAGGGCGCCTGGAGCCCTGGTGGCCCCCCCGGCTGTCCTTCGGGCGCAAGGTAGGTTCTGGAACGCTGATTTTTTATATAATTTTTCTGGATTTTTCCTGGCAGTTCTCGTAACGTGAAAACCTGAAATACAAAAACAGCCGAAAACAGAAACTGGCACCGGGGTGCACTGGATTAGTAGGTTAGTCCAAATATGATCAAAAGTGTATGGAAGTGTATGAATATCATAGCAATATCACCCAAAAGTGGCATGGAGCAAGCATAAATTATAGATACGTTTTGGACGTATCACCCGTATCCAACTGGATATGTGTGCCTAGATCGTTACTCAGTGCATGATGCTTGCAAAAGGAGAAAATAAAAAGGAATAGAGAAGAATACTTTGAGTATTGCATAAAAGTAAATACATAAAAGTAAAAGATAGGCCCTTCGTAGAGGGAAGCAGAGGTTGTCATGCGCTTTTTAGTTTGCATGCTCAATCTCTTAGTGCAAAATTACGTCACGTTATATCACCCCTTGTGATAGCAACCTTTATTATGCAGTCTGTTGCCTTTATTATTTTGCCACCACAAGTTCGTACAACGCTCAATTTTCTTTTACACTAAATGATCCAACATATTTAGAAACAATTTTTATTTCCTTATTGCACCAATGAAAACTTACATGAAGGATCTTACTCAATCCATAGGTAGGTAGGGTGGACTCTCGAAAAATATATTTTGGGTTTAAGGGTTGTTGGATGCACAAGTAGTATCTCTACTTAGTGCGGATTTTTTTGCTAGAAAATATATTGAGCAAGCACCACATGTTAAAGGATCTCTGACAATATAACTTCTATGTGAATATGAACAAACATAAGTCGTTACGTTGTCTTTCTTGTCCAACGTCAACAATTTTGGCATATAATATTGTAGTGGGGGATCACAATCATAAAAGATGTCCAAGATAGTGTATTTGCATGTGAATCTTCTCTACCCTTATTAATTCTTTCATGAATTGCGTCATTGACCAATGCTATGTTTGTCAATCTCCAATAAATTTTATTACTTGTACTTTTTCTTATGTGATGTCGTTACTTAACATAAGATTAGCATATGATCTTTTTCATTTATTTTCCTTTATTTTGATTGGAACATAAAAGTAAAGGAAGCAAAACTCGAACTAAGCTTTATTATATATCTCGCACGCCATTACATAGATAGGTAGATTGATCACTAAGCAAACTCTCGAAGAAAGATCGAACTAAACTTTTATTCAACTAATGCAAAAGGTAACTAAAGATTGAACTAAGATAAATAAAGGCAAAAGAGGTGGTGTGATACGATACCAAGGCACCTCCCCGAAGCTTGGCCCAGGCCAAGGGGAGTGCCCATACCCGGTACTCAAGTCTCCTTTGGTGATGATGGAGGAGAAGGTGATGATGGTGTGGAAGTAGCTAGCTCTTCCAACTTGTGTCGGAGGCTAAAGTTGACCTTCCTCAGATCTTCATTCTCCATCTCAAGTTTTAATATCTTGCATAGCGCTTCCTTGCTTTCATTTAGGAACCGGGGAGGGGTAGGCTCGTTTTCATCCTCCTCATCTATGAACCATACATATGGGAAGGTCTTCTTAAAAACATTTGGATCTAGAGGTTGTTGAGAAATAGGGCTCTCCTCCTCTGAATCTTGGGATGACATAATTTCAGCACTGTAAGAAAACAACAAGAAAGAAGAACACAGGATTTATGCGTGATACGGTGGTCAATCTGTTTAGGATTATATAAAGATTTTTTATCTTGGAGGACAAGCAAACAGAAGAAACACGGAGTCCGGAAGGTACCTGAGGTGGGCACAACCCACCTGGGCGCGCTTGGCAAGCGAGGCACGCCCTGGTGTCCTGTGCCCACCAGGGTTGCCTTCCTGGTCGTTTCTTATTTTCCTATTTTTTGTAATATTCCAAAACTGATAAGGAGTCCGTTTACTTACCGTATCACGTACCTCCCTTTTTTCACGATTCTGGAGTGTTCCGGATGGTTTGTTTTATGTGTTCCTCCGGTGTCATGGTTTGGATAACATTGATTTCAACATTAACAGGCGTACCTGAGATATAATGTTTAATTCTTTGACCATTGACCACCTTCGGGTTAGTACCTTCGGCATTATTTCTTTTCATAGCTCCAGAACGATAAACCTCTTCGATAATATATGGTCCTTCCCATTTTGAGAGAAGTTTTCCTGCAAAGAATCTGAAACGAGAGTTGTACAAAAGAACATATTCACCCACTTTAAACTCTCGCTTTTGGATTCTTTTAGCATGCCATATTTTAACTTTTCTTTGAATAGTTTGGTATTTTCATAAGCATGAGTTCCCATTCGGTGAGCTAATATCAAATAACCTCTTTTCACTGGCAAGTTTGAAATCATAGTTGAGTTCTTTAATTGCCCAATATGCTTTATGTTCTAACTCAAGATGCAGATGACAAGCTTTTCCGTAAACCATTTCATAGGGAGACATACCCATAGGATTTTTATAAGCATTTATATAGGCCCAAAGTGCATCATCCAATTTCTTAGACCAATTCTTTCGAGACCAATTGACAGTCTTTTGTAATATTAATATTATTTCTCTATTACTATGTTCAACTTGACCACTAGACTGAGGATGGTAGGATGATGCAATTCTATGGTTGACATCATATTTAGCAAGCATTTTTTGGAAAGCACCATGAATGAAGTGTGAACCGCCATCAGTCATTAAATATCTAGGGACTCCAAACCTTGGGAAAATAACATCTTTAAGCATTTTAATGGAAGCGTTGTGATCATCACTACTAGTTGGAATAGTTTCTACCCACATAGTAACATAATCAACATCAACTAAAATATGAGTATACCCATTAGAGGAAGGAAAATGTCCCATATAATCAAAACCTCAAACATCAAATGGTTCAACATCAAGTGAATAATTCATAGGCATTTATTGGCGCTTACCGATATTACCAATTCTTTGACATTCATCACAAGATAAAACAAACTTACGGGCATCCTTGAAGAGAGTAGGCCAATAAAAACCAGATTGCAATACCTTGTGAGCAGTTCTATCTCCTTCACGATATCCTCCATAAGCTTCGAAGTGACATTTCAGGATTTGTTCATGTTCATGCTCAGGTACACAACATCTAATAATACCATCTACACCTTCTTGATAGAGATGTGGGTCATCCCAAAAATAATTTCTTAAATCATAGAATAATTTTTTCTTTTGTTGGTAAGTGAAACTAGGTGGTATGTATTTAGCAACAATGTAATTAGCATAGTCAGCATAAAAAGGTGTGTTATGAGAAACATTTATTGCAACCAATTGTTCATCTGGAAAACTATCATCAATAGGTAGTGGGTCATCAAGTACATTTTCTAACCTAGAAAAGTCATCATCTACGAGATTCTCAGCTCCTATCAATAATATGTAAGTCAAATTATTGTAGCAAGAGAACCCACCTAATGAGTCAAGGTTTAGCATCCTTCTTTTCCATAAGGTATTTTATAGTAGCATGATCATTGTGAACAATTACTTTGGAATCCACAATATAGGATCTGAATTTATCACAAGCAAACACAACTGCTAAAAAAATCTTTTTTCAGTAGTAGCATAATTTCGTTGAGCACCGTCTAGAGTTTTACTAGCATAATGGATAACAGTTAATTTCTTATCAACTCTTTGTCCTAGAACAACACCAACGGCATAATCACTAGCATCACACATAATTTCAAATGGCAAGTTCCAATCAGGTGGTTGAACAATAGGTGCAATAATTAAGGCTTTCTTGAGTGTTTCAAAGGCTTCTACAGAATCATCATCAAAAACAAATGGAATATCATTTTGTAAAAGATTTGTAAGAGGCCTAGAAATTCTAGAGAAGTCTTTAATAAACCTCCTATAGAAACCAACGTGACCAAGGAAACTACCAATACCTTTAATATCTTTAGGATATGACATTTTCTCAATTGCATCAACTTTAACTTTATCCACCTCAATACCTCTTTCGGAGATTTTATGTCCCAAGACAATAGCTTCATTAACCATAAAGTGGCACTTCTCCCAATTCAAGACAAGATTAGTTTTCTCACACCTCTGCAAACCTCGATCAAGGTTGCTTAAGCAATCATCAAAAAGACTTTCTGTAGACGGAAAAATCATCCATGGAAACCTCAACAATCTTTTCACAAAAATCTGAGAATATAGCTGTCATACATCTTTGAAAGGTAGCGGGTGCATTACATAAACCAAAGGCATACATCTATAAGCATAAGTTCCAAAAGGAAAAGTAAAGGTGGTTTTCTCTTAATCAGGTTCAAACAGGTATTTGAGAGAAACCAGAATATCCATCAAGAAAACAAAAGTGTGCGTGCTTAGATAGTCTTTCCAGCATTTGATCAATAAAAGGTAGAGGGTAATGATCTTTTCCAGTTGCTTTGTTTAATTTTCTGAAATCAGTTACCATTCGATAGCCAGTGACAATTCTTTGTGGAATAAGTTCATTTTTATCATTGGGAACAACAGTAATACCTCCCTTATTGGGGACAAAATGAACGGGACTTACCCATCTACTATAAGTTATGGGGTAGATTATACCTGCTTCCAGAAGCTTTAATATTTCGGTTCTTACCACTTCTTTCATCTTTGGAATCGACATTGGTGATCAACAATGGGTTTAGTATCAGGTTCCATATTAATCTTGTGTTGACACAGAGTGGGACTAATGCCCTTAAGATCATCAAGAGTATATCTAATAGCAGCCCGGTGCTTCTTCAGAATTTTCAATAATCTTTCTTCTTCGTGTTCTGAAAGGTTAGCACTAATAATAACATGATATATCTTTTTCTCATTAATATAAGCATATTTCAAAGTGTCGGGAATTGGTTTTAGTTCAAACACAGGATTGCCTTTAGGTGGAGGAGGACCTCCTGGAGTTTCAATGGGCAAATTGTGCTTAAGCCCAGGTTGTTGTTCAAAGAAAATTCTATCTATTGCATTTCTTTCATGCATGTGCATGTCATTTTCATGGTCTAGCAAATATTGTGCTAGTGGATCAGTAGGAGGCACGGCAATAGAAGCAAGACCAACTATTTTATCTTTGCGAGGTAATTCTTTCTTATGAGGTTTTCTATTAAACTTTGAAAAACTAAATTCACGAGACTCATCACCAAAGCTAACACCAACAGTTTGTTTATGGCTGTTTATAGTAGCATTGACAGTCTTCAAGAAAGGTCTACCAAAGATAAAGGGACAACAATCATGTTGTGGGGAACCAAGAACTAGAAAATCAGTAGGATATTTTGTCTTCCCACACAAGACTTCAACATCTCTAACAATCTCGAGTGGTGTGATGGTGTCTCTATTAGCAAGTTTAACAATAACATCTATGTCTTCCATTTCAGCGGGTGTTATGTCATCCATAATTTCTTGATATAAAGTAAAAGGAATGGCACTTATGCTAGCACCTATATCACATAATCCATGATAACAATGATCTACTATTTTGACTGAGACAACAGGCATGCCAAGAACGGGTCTATGTATATCTTTCCCATCGGGGTTGGCAATTCTAGCAGCTTCACCGATGAAGTAAATAACATGCCCATCAATATTATCGACCAAGAGATCCTTAACCATAGCAACACTAGGTTCTACCTTAATCTGCTCAGGGGTTTAGGTGCTTCAATATTACTTTTGCGAACCGTAGTTGAAACCTTAGCATGTTCCTTTATCCTAACAGGTAAAGGTGGTTTCTCAATATAAGAGTAGGAACAGCTGGATTAACATTCTAAATAACAGTTTCCTCTTTAGCTATTACCGGTTCTTTAATTTCTTATTTAATAGGGGGTGATATTTAAACTACTTCTCCATAGGGAGCAACATGAGCAGCAAATGATTCACAAAAAGAGGTTACTATCTCAGAGTCAGTCCATATTTAGTGTTAAACTTTTGAAAAGCATCGGTATTCAAAAAAATACTTAACACAATCAAACTAAAGCTTAATACCCGACTCTTTACCTTCATCGAGTTCCCAATCTTCAGAGTTGTGTTTAATTCTTTCTAAGAGATCCCACCTGAATTCAATAGCCTTCTTCATAAAAGAACCAATACAAGAAGTATCGAGCATGGATCGATCATCATGAGAGAGCTGAGCATAAAAATTCCGAATAATAATTTCTCTCGAGAGCTCATGATTGGGACTTGAATATAACATTGACTTAAGCCTCCCCAAGCTAGAGCGATACTTTCTCCTTCACGAGGCCAAAATTTATATATGTAATTCTGATCAGGATGAACTAGATGCACATGATTTTTTTGGGTGAAATTCCAATTTCAATCGATTCTAGTTCCAAGATCCAATATCATCGCATAGCCTATACCATGACAATGATTTTTCCCTTCAAAGATAAAGGGAAAACATTCTTCTTAGCTTCATCTCCGGGTAAACCTGCAAGCTTAAATAATCCAAAAATTTCATACACATATATCAAGTGCATATCAGGATGTTCAGTTCCATCTCCTACATAAGGATTAGCTAGCAGTTGCTCTATCATACCTGAAGGAATTTCATAACCAATATTTTCAGTAGGTGCAGTAGGTTGTGGGGCAAGTTATTGTGCTTCCGCTCGAGGTGAAGATACCCTGAACAACCCCTCAAAGGATTGTTCTCCGTAGTAACAAGTGACAATAAATTTCAGCATGTAGTAATAATTTTTCCTTACCAATTGCCACTTACCACGAGCGCTTCACTCCCCGACAACGGCGCCAGAAAAGAGTATTGATGACCCACAAGTATACGGGATCAATCTTAGTCCTTTCGATATGTAAGAGTGTCGAACCCAACGAGGAGCACAAGGAATGACAAGTAGTTTTCAGCAAGGTAATGTCTGCAAACACTGAAATTTTCGGTAACAGATAGTTTGATAGCAAGATAATTTTTAACAAGCAAGTAGAGGTAACGGTAAATAGTAGTCAACAAGGTAGCCCAATCCTTTCATGGCAAAGTACAGGCCAAGACGGTTCTTATAATAAGCAAAGCGTTCTTGAGGGGACACGGGAATTTCATCCAGTCACTTTCACCATGTTGGTTCGATTTGTGTTCGCTATTTTGATAATTTGATATGTGGGTGGATCGGTGCTTAGGTGTTGTTCTTACTTGAACAAACCTCCTACCTATGATTAATCCCCTCGCAAGCATTCGCAACTATGACAAAAGTATTAAGATAAAATCTAACCATAGCATTAAACATTTGGATCCAAATCGGTCCCTTACGAAGTAGTGCATAAACTAGGGTTTAAGCTTCTATCACTCTAGCAACCCATCATCTAATAACTACTCCACAATGCATTCCCTTAGGCCCAAATATGGTGAAGTCTCATGTAGTCGACGTTCACATGACACCACTAAGGGAATCACAACATACATATCATCAAAATATCGAAGACACATATCAAGTTCACATGATTACTTGCAACAAGATTTCTCCCGTGACCTCAAGAACAAAAGTAAATGCTCACAAATGATAAACATGCTCAAGATCAAAGGTGTATTAAATAGCATAATGGATCTGAACATATAATCTTCCACCAAATAAACCATATAGTAATCAACTACAAGATGTAATCAACACTACTAGTCACCCACATGTAGCAATCTGAGGTTCCGGTACAAAGATTGAACACAAGAGATGAACTAGGTTTTGAGAGGAGATGGTGATGTTGAAGATGTTGATGAAGATTGTCCTCCCAAAGACGAGAGGGTTGATGGTGATGACGATGACGATGATTTCCCCCTCCGAGAGGGAAGTACCCCCGGCGGGATCGCTCCATCGGAGGGCAAAAGTGCTCCTGCCAAAGTTCCACCTCGAGACGGTGACACTCTGTCCCGAAAGTCCTCTCCTTATTTTTTTTCTAGGTCAAAATGACTTATACACAAGAAGAGGGGCACCGGAGGTGGGCCGAGGAGGGCAAAACCCACCAGGGCGCGCCCGGGGGCGCTAGCGCGCCCAGGTGGGTTGTGACCACCTGGTGGGCCCCCTGTAGAAATTATTTACTCCATTATTCATCATATATTCCAAAATAATTTTTCATAAATTTCTAGCTCATTTGGAGTTGTGCAGAATAGGTGGCCTGACGTAGCTCTTTCAGGTCCAGAATCCAACTAGCGGTATTCTACCTCTTTGTTAAACCATGCATTTTAAGAGAGAAAAGGCATAAGAATTACTCGATAAAGCATTATTATGCAGAAAAACATTATAAATAACAGCAGGAAAACACGATGCAAAATGGATGTATCAGGGGCTCAACAAGATTTCAAAGATAAGCAAATAACGAAACTATAACAACAATATGTAAAAACAGGACAGTCTGTAAAGATGCATATGGTAAATATACTTATGTAACTCAAAACATAATGAAAAATTAGGACATAATAAACAACTTTCATATCAAACTATGTGAAAAATATAGAAACTTTTGACATTCCATTGAAAAGCGAAAATTCACGCACTACATCCAAAGTTTTTGTTTTTGCACTCCACATACCAAACAAGCAATCTAAACATCCTAAAGGTAAATCTTGGCACATTATTTTTATAATACAATGGATTTCTACAAGGGGACAATTATTTTTTTTGAAAAGTTTATTTAATTCAAGATTTGAAAAGTTTCCATAGGCATGAACAAAGTTCAAGGAGCTCCCCACTTCGATAGTGCTCGTCTTTCTTACTCTCGCTTTCCTTTTTGAAATGTTTGAGGTCCCCCTCCATGTATTTATTGTTTTTAAACTTTTTAAAAGCACACACCAAAATAAAATGACTGTGTCTTTGAAGCTATTAAGCTAGACATATAGTGCTCAAGTAATCTATCCACCCTCATCCCAAGGTATATCAAAGTCAATTTTAATTAACAATGATTTGAAATTTAGTATTGAGAACAAAGCAACATATATCATGCAACAACGAAATCTAACTCTCTTCCTATGCATCGGCATGTCATAAAAGAACAATTCATGCACACAAAGTTAAGGCTGATGCATAGTATAAACAATACTTGCAATTTTATCGTATTGGAAGCATAAAGAGGTTCCTCTATCATAATAATTGCAAGTAGGAGCAGCAAGCACATGCATATTATATTTATTAGAATTATGATGTGAAATAGTAATATGCAAGCCATCAATATAATCCTTAATGAGCGCAACTTCTCCGATATAGTGTAGTTGGGAGATTTCAAAAAGATTATAGGACTATCATGTGTGGGTGCAATAGCAAAAATTTCATGTTTAACATAAGGAACTATAGCAAGTTCATCTCCATAAGAATAATTCATATTGTCCTCATGGCCACAAGCATATCAAGCATCAATTTCATCAAAAAGGATATTTCAAACGAATCCAAGGGGTCATAACAATCATCATATCATTCATCCTTTGGTAAGAAAGAAGGGAATTTAAACAATGTATGAGTTGAAGAGTTACTCTCGTTAGAAGGTGGGCACCGATAGCTAATCCGCTCTTCCTCCTTTTGTTCTTCCCTCTCCTCGTCATCTTTTTCATCTAATAAGATCATAGTGTCATTAATTTCTTCTTCCATAGATTTTTGTAAAATGTTAGTCTCTTCTTGGACAGCGGAGAATTTCTCAATATATTGTTAAACATAAGCATTACAAGCATAATTTACATAGCAATATTTAAGTATGAAAAAAATAGATTTGTAAAGAGTAATATCATACTTTTCAATCAAAGAAGTAATTTCATAGGCGCCCTTAGAAGAAAAAAATTCTTTAATTTGTTCAATATCATAGTAATTATAAACACCTTTGGCATAAGAAGATAAGATTCCATTATCCCTAAACTCACATTGGAAGGGAAGGTGTTTTTTAGGGTCTTCAGAACAAGTAAGATCATGTATTTTACATAAATTCCAAGCAATATTGCAATGCAAAATATTACTACAGTTTCCCTTTTTGAGGTAAGCGATGTCGCATAAAATAAGCATGCTCATTTAATGATTTTCCCTCAACTAAGCTAGTTGGGTTTTTAGCACGAGCACATAGTGATCGAAGATGATCCAAGTAGAAAGCTTCAGCAGTATTGTTGATTTTGGGTGGTTCTTCAACCATTGGATTAGTAGGTACAACTAGTTTTTTAGTATTTTACTTTTCCTACCCATAAATAAATATAGAAAACAAAAGCATAAAATAAAATCTACTCTTGATAAAGCAAACAAGCATACATGAGAATATTCACCCCACGTTATTGCTACCCGGCAATGGCACCAGAAAAAGGTCTTGATAACCCACAAGTATAGGGGATCGTTTGCAGTCTTTTCCGATAAGTAAGAGTGTCGAACCCAACGTGGAGCTAAAGGTAGAATTTATATTCTCTTCAAGTTCTCTCGACCACCGATACAAATGTACGCACACATAAGGTTCGCTTTACCTAGAACAAGAATAAAACTACATTGTAAATGTGAGGATAAGTTTGCAAGAATAAAACTAGAAGTACTTAGCTAGAATAAAAGTACGAATAATTTGAAAAATATTAAAGTTAGTTGTTTATTAGAGAGAATTTTATAACACAAGTGAAGGATCTGTCCATAGGCAATCGATAACTAGACCGGTAATCATTATTGCAATTTTATATGAGAGAGCGACATGAGCTAACATACTTTCCGTACTTGGATCATATGCACTTATGATTGGAACTCTAGCAAGCATCAATAACTACTAAATATCATAAAGGTAAAAGCCAACCATATCATTAAGTAACAAGTCTTCTTTACTCGCATACGCAACAACCCCCTTACTCGAGTGTAAGCTTCTGTCACTCTGGCCACCCACTATAAGCGAATCATGAATGTATTGCAACACCATATAGCAGGAATCCCTCACGCTTGCGCGACATGGAGGCCACCATAGGACAACACCAGCTAAAACATACAACTCAAACCAATCATGGTCTTCAATCAACCCATAGGACAAAACGAATCAACTTAAACATCATAGGATAGCCACATATCATTGGATAATAATACATAGCATTAAGCACCATGTTTAAGTAGATATTACAACGGGGAGCAGAGGTATTACACCGCTGCATAGAAGGGGAGAAAGTTGGTGTGGACGGTAGCGAGGTTGTTGGTGTAGACCACCATCACAATCCTTGCCCCGGCGACACTCCGGCTCCACCGGGAGAGAGGAGGGGAGATCCCCCCTCATTCTTCTTCCTCCTTGGCCTAGCCCTAGATGAGAGGCTATTTTCCCCACTGTTCCATGGCTGCCATTGTGACGGAGGAGCGGGGAGCCCCTCCTAGATTGGATCTCTCTCTGTTCTATTATGTTTCATGTTTCTGTTTTCTGGCCTTTCACCATTTCTTAAATATCTGGAGATCCATGACTTTGATTGGGATGAAAATTTGAGGGGATTTTTATACAGATATTAGATTCCTTGCGGCCGAAGGACACCTCCAACCTATTTACAAGGTGGACACAAGCCTTAGGGGCTCGCCTACCTTATTCTTCTTCCCAAAAATTACATATATTCCAAAATAACTCTCTGTAAATTTTTATCACGTTTGGACTTTGTTTGATATGGATGTTCCACAAAACAAAAAACATGCAACAAACAGGAACTGGAACTGGGCATCGAATCAATATGTTAGTCCCAAAAATGATATAAAATGTTGCCAAAAGTATGTGAAAATTGTAGAATATTGGCATGAATCAATCAAAAATTATAGATATGACAAAGACGTATCAAAACCTACCGGGCTCCACCAAGGGCCTGCTAGGTTTCGGCCAAGGAAACCTTCTTGTTCGCTAGGTCAGCTTCGAGGTGATCAACTGATACGTCTCCAACGTATCTATAATTTTTTATTGTTCCATGCTGTTATATTATCATTCTTGGATGTTTTACAACCATTTTATAGCAACTTTATATCATTTTTTGGGACTAACCTATTGACATAGTGCCTGATACGTCTCCGACGTATCTACTTTTCCAAACACTTTTGCCCTTGTTTTGGACTCTAACTTGCATGATTTGAATGGAACTAACCCGGACTGACGCTATTTTCAGTAGAACTGCCATGGTGTTGTTTTTGTGCAGAAATAAAAAGTTCTCTGAATGACCTGAAAATCCACGGAGAATTATTTTGGAAAATATAAAAATACCTGCAAGAAGATCCAGACCAGGGGGCCCACACCCTGTCCACGAGGGTGGGGGGCGCCCCCCCTAGGGCGCGCCCCCTACCTCGTGGCCCCCTGGTGCTCCACCGACGTATCCCCAGATCCTATATGTTCACTTTCGGGGAGAAAAAAATCAGAGAGCAAGAATTATCGCGTTTTACGATACGGAGCCACCGCCAAGCCCTAATCTCTCTCGGGAGGGCTGATCTGGAGTCTGTTCGGGGCTCCGGAGAGTGGAGATCGTCGCCATCGTCATCATCAACCTTCCTCCATCACCAATTCCATGATGCTCACCATCGTGTGGAGTTGAACGGTCCTAGTGTAGCAATCAATCTTGGCATAATGAGCTATCATCCAGTCCATACCCAAGATGATGTTTATGTCCGAGGACTTGAGAGCGATTAGTGGTGCAAGGAAAACAAGTCTATCGACAAGAATTTCATTTCCATGGCTTACCCTTGAGGTTTTCCACTTTGAACCAGGAGTTTGAATAACCATGGAAGTGGGCATGTCACAAAAAGTCATGTTGTGCATTCGAGCATAGCTCTCACATATGAACGAATGAGATGCTCCAGTATCGAAAAGAACAGATGCCGGATGGCAGTTAACGAGAAGCATACCGAGGACGACGTTAGGATCCTCATAAGCTTCTTCAGCAGAGACATAGTTTACATGACCACGTGCAGTGGGGATTGGCATGACATAGTTCACCTTGCCGGTTGGCTTACCACGGCCAACGGGTTTTCCTGGCTGGTTCTGAGGAAACTCTCGCATGTAGTGCCCTGGTTCTCCACACTTGAAGCATGTCACAGTGCCAGTGTGTGGACCGTGGAGCAAAGTTGGTAGGTGGTCCTCCATAAGTCTTGGCAGGTGCATACTGTTGGGTTGGGTGAGGCACCTCATAGGATGGCCTCGGTGCGTACTTGGGTGGCAGAGCAGTGTTAGGAACCCACACACGGCGCTTGTGAGAGCCCGAGCCGGATGAGGAACCAAAATCACGAGGATGCTTGCGTGTGGCTTCGAAATCAGTCTGGCCCGTCTCAGCACTGATAGCTTTGTTCACGAACTTCTGGAAGGAGGTGCACTCGTGCAGACGTATATCTCGGCGAAGTTCAGGGTTGAATCTCGGCGAAGTTCAGGGTTGAATCCCTTGCGGAACCTCGCCTGCTTCTTGGCATCGGTGGATACTTCCTCAGGTGTATAGCGTGCCAAGTTGCCAAACTCGTGGCTATAGCCATCCACTGTTAACCGGCCCTGGGTGAAATTGCAGAATTCCTCCTGCTTGCGATCCATGAGACCTTCCGGAATGTGATGTTCACGGAATGCCTCACTGAACTCAGCCCAAGTAGTGATTTGGCCAGCAGGACGCATAGCCTCAAAGTTTTCCCACCAGAGACTGGTAGGGCCCTCAAGATGGTAGGCGGTGTAGATAACCTTGTCAGCTTCGGCCACACGGGCAGAGTGTAGCTTGTGGGTGATACTGCGGAGCCAGTCATCCGCATCCAAAGGTTCAGTGGAATGATGGAACTTCGGTGGGCACATCTTGATAAAATCATTGATTGACACCACGTCATTCCTCGGACGAAACCCAGTGTTCTGCTCTATGCGTTCCAGCAGACGGTTGGTCTCTCTCTTGTTCCGTTCTGCCTCGAGCATAACTTCAGCCAAGGAGGGTGGCTGGGGAATATTCTCATTTCTAGCCCCACTAGCCTCACCCTGCTCCTGAGTAGCAGGAGTGCTGCGAGTGTTGACCATCCTAGGAAAACAAAACAACGGTTTAGATAAGGATGGCAAAAACTTGACATAGGAGTGCAGAATGTAATGGATGACATGGAATGCAGAGATGTTCATCCGTACGACATGGTAATATAGAAACTGCCATATATACACCAGTGGTCATACACACCATACATAGTTTAGTACAAGCCAAGGCTAAAGTACAACTGCGGTGAAAGACGATACATCTCATCAGAGGCATTCCAAGCTCCTATGCATTATTTAACTACACCTCCGGAACTCAGCACTAGCTAAGTCATATTCCACAAGACACGCAGGACTGTGGAAATACAACTACTACAATACTACTACTGCCACGGTCTAGCTCAGACATTCCCGTAGTAATCTTCGTAAAGATTACCACCATAGCCTGGAAGTGGAACAGATGGATCTTGAAACTCTCAAGCACTCGAAGGCTGTGGACCATAGGGACATGGATGTGGCCTCGGTCCGGATGCTGGTGGTAACCGACGCCCACGTGGAGGTGTAATACCCCCAACGTCACGCCAATCCATACGATCAGGCAGACGAGTCCGCACGGGATACAAATCCTGCATATCCAGATATCCGGCGTGCACAACAGGTGCAAGCCGTGTCAAAGTAGTCCAGTGGGCGGCTCGAGTGTTATACAGCTCCATCCGGAGGGCACAGACCTCACGGTCCCTATCCTCCAGCATCTGGACTGTAGTCTGAAGCAATGGCTCCTCATGAGCAGCATCAGTATACAGACCAGTGTAGTAGCCTTCCTCTCAAGGAAGTGAGGCTGGCATGTAACAGAACTCAGTGTTCAGCAGCAGGGCATGCCTAGCCCGGATGATGGTCATCATCGAATAAGCGGCATCCTGCACTGCCATCTCGATAGTAACTCCGAGTCCATAAGACCAATGGATGGGGTCGTTAGCTCCGGGATATGAGGGGTATATCCAGACTGTGCAGAAATACTGACTCTGGTTGAAATCCCGGTACTGTTCCTCCACGGTGTACTCAGGATACCAGCGGTAGCCAGTCTCAGTCAACACACGGACTAGCATGGCCGTGTGACCGGGCACATTAATGCACCGAGTCAAACGAACCACTTGGTGAGGTGTGCGACCAGACATCTGAAACACGAAGTAATCCAAAGGCATTAGAATTTCTGGAAGAAATCGGGCAGCATAACAACTGTAAATGCTCAAAAAAAGATTTGAGACATCATACAAATGATAGCATAGCCACTCAACATTATCATATCATGGTTCCGGGTCCAACTAATCATCATAAAGGAAGGGTAGAAACTGAACTGAGGCTTGAAACCAACAATCCTAAGAGTCTACGGATTAGTAACACGTGAACCTAGTAAGGATGAGAGGCCTAGTCCTAAACCCCCGTGGAAAGAATAGGCTGACTCAGATCAGAAGGGCATAAGGTAAAGAAGTAAAAGAGCCTTACGTTCCCTTCCACAATCAATTCCCCTACATATAACTAAGAATTTTTCTAGACTCAACATCGACCAGTTTGCCTTGAGAAACCTACAGGCAGTCCGGCTCTGATGCCAACGCTGTCAGGACCCCGATCCTAAGTCACACCGATCTAGCTTGTAACACGTCATATCACTTTGCGGCCTCACACACGGTATCCCCACGGGTGCCACCTTACCTGGCCCGAGACCGTTTGCGCATTTTGGCACATGTATATGGCGGTGTCGCTAGCATCCATATGACAGAGAACCCGGGCCGACATGGCTAGTTATAAACCAAAAGTCGCACTAAATTACAGAGATGGGCATTCATGACCCAGCAACGAACTTGTCGGTCATCAACGTATGAACCCACGTCGTAGCAAGCTACATGGACTTAAAGGAACAACGCGTGACATTTCCCCTAAGGGACATACACAGAAACGAAGAAGGACACATGCCAGCCAGCCTATGTGTTCCGAGCAGTAGCAAGCTACCAAGGCTCATTGGAGGCACTAGGAGGCATTTCCCTGTAAGATAGGCTACCAAAGGGAATCAACTAGGTGTCGGATCCCACACATACCAAGCATTTCAATCATACACACAATATGCTCAATATGTGCAAATACAACATTGCATCACAACAGAACTCTATGACTTCAAAGTACTTTATTTAAGTGGCTCCGAAGAGCCATACATAACATATCCATACAGGTAGGGGTCACATGACCCAACACTCAAGTCATACAATCATACAAGCACAAGCAGAAGCTAACATGTCTGAGTACAGACAACTTGGAAAATAAAACAGGCTTGGTGAAGCCTGACTATCTACAAGGCCCTTCACAAGCTCAGGATCTCCGTCTGGGTAGCAAGCTACTCGTCGACATCAACGTCTATGTAGAACCCATCAGAAGGGGCAGGGTTCTCCTCTGCAACAGTTATTAAGCAAACATGAGTACAAAGGTACTCAGCAAGTCTTACAACAGAACCTATCATACATGCAGCATTATCAACAGGGGTAGTGGAGTTCCTAGCAGCAAGCCAGCTTTGACTCTTGGCTAACATATACTACGACTCTCAACAGATTGCAAGATAATACTATGTACACGAGTCCTCTACTCACCACAATAATACACCACCGAGGATCCTCTTCCGTCATCCTACGGAAGGGCCATCCACGACACTCACACTTGTCTTGAGGCTTTTAGTAGTATCCATCAACTTGTCTATGAACTGTAAGAGTAACCAAGTAGTCCGTACCGCGAACAACGGCTATTCGAATAGATTGGTAACCCTGCAGGGGTGTACTTCTTCACACACGCTTCCACCGCTTATCAGCATTTACTCGACATGTACTCGGCAACCTTCAAGCGGAAGCCCAGCAAGGGTGTTGGCCACGACCTGACTAACTACACAAGTCTCTCATCCAGGTTTATCGCCTATTTGGGTTCCATCCGTGGGGAGATCCGGCCGGGGTGTCGCTCACGGCCCCAAACGATGTGTACAGGGTTCCCGAGTCACCAAACGGGCGACCGGTACACTGTGCCACGTACATGTCGCATCACAGCCCACCCCGAGGGTCAGCGCTGTGCACGACCACCAGTAAACTACAAACACCAGAAACTAGCTGCAACTCCTGGACAGAGGTCAAGGGTAGTTAATAAGTCGAGAGGGTCAATTAAGGATCCCAACGTATGGTAGTAGCTGAAACTTGGACCACACATATAGATCTCGGGTCCTATGGATGGTTCCAATGAAACAACCCACCACATACTCCTACGTGGCCTTTCATCGATACCTTTACCAAACATGTTCCACACTTCCCTCTCTTTACCGGTATGATCATTTCACTCTGATCCATCACCCAGATGAACCAGACCTGACACAACTCTAAGCATAGCAGGCAACATAAACAAATAACATGGTGGATCACACATCACATGGCTCAATCAACTCCTACACATGCTAGTGGGTTTCAACTATTTACTGTGGCAATGACAGGTCATGCAAGGGAATAGGGTTCAACTACCGCAGCAAGTAGCAGTTCACACGTTGTTGCCTTAATGCAGTAAAAGAGAGCAGGAGTGAGAAGATGGGTTTGTATTGGAATGATCAATGGTTGCTTGCCTGACAGAGTGGTTGTCGGGTACTGCTCTTTAGTTGGATACGCAGAAGTATCCTCGGGAGCAGGACCTAACACGGAGAACACCGGCGATACAATCAATAAGCAAACAAATGCAACAATATGATGCATGCTCATGATATGGCAAGATGCATGTGTTTTGGGATAATGCATCTATAAACAGAAGGGTTTGAGCCCATTTGAATCAAAGATTCAAATTGAAACCCAAACAATTATTTATTTAAGTGCATTATCATGTTTTAAAGTGAACAGCAAGGTTAACTTGCTCAAACATGCATGAAACCAGTGCCATTGGAAAGATTGGATTTTTCTGATCAATTTTCATATACAAATCTTTTCCATGTGAGCTACTGTTGAATTTATATGATTTTTTGAAGTTTAAAGCATTTTCTGGAATTTCCTGAATTGTTTTAAATCAAATAATCCTAGAAAATCATTTACTGCGTCAGCATGGCATCATACTGACGTCAGCAGGTCAACAGAACTGGTCCAGGTCAAACCTGACTGGTGGGTCCCGCATGTCAATGTCTCTGGGGCTAATCCCGGTCAAAACTGGAGTTGACTGGGTTTGACAATGCGGTGGGGTCCACTGTCAGTGGCTGTGTTGGTTAAACTAATCACCATTAGCTCCTAACTAACAAGCCACGTCAGCCCTCCGGAGTTTGGCCGGCGGCGACCAAATCGCGCGGCGGTGACACGCCGGAATCTCTGTTCCGGCGACCATTTGTCGCGCGGATGGGTTCTATGTGCTCCTGGTGATGCACCGCATCCAACGATGCCACTGGTTGGTCGAGTAGTCGCCGGAGTTGACGGCGACGAGCACATCCGCGGCGGCGCTCGCACGGGGTTGGCTGGAACGGCGTTGTAGTGCACGGGAGGAGGAGCTAGAGGTGGCGTTAGCTTGTTGGCGAGCTACTGTTCCTAGTGGCATGCTCGGCTGCGAGGCACAGCGCCTGTGGCCACGGCGGCGAGTTGGCCGGCGGCGGTGGGCTTCGTTCAGCAAGAGGGCGGCGGCTACAAGGCGTAATCGAGCCCGGGGAGAGGGGGTTCGATGCGTGAGCTCACAGCGGTCCCAGAGGGCGTCGACGCAGGCTTGGGGAAGGTCGGGCGGCGACGTACAGGCGACGGCGATCTCCGGTGCCGAAGGTTGAAGACGACGGCGAGGACGGCGTTGCAGGGCTTCTGGCGTCGTGTGCGTCGGTGGGGAGCTTCAGGGCGATGTGGCGGAGCTGATGGGTGCATTGGGGAGGCGAGGGGGTGGCTTAGGGCGCGGTGGCAGCATCGGCGGCGACGAGCCCGCTCGGTGGAGCTCGGCGGAGGGGATAGAGGAGGGGGGAGACATGAGGGAGAGTGAGAGAGGCGCCAGGGGGTGCGTGGCAACGCCTAGGGGCGTCGAGGCGCCGGGGGACGCAGGCAGCCAGGCAGGAGGTGGCCGGACGCGTGCGGGCACGCCGCGGCCACGCACCCTGTCCTCCTGGCGACAGGAGGGGGACGACTGGCGTGCGCCAGCAGGCTGGGCCGCGCTGGGCCGGCCAGGTAAGCGGCCCAGGTGAGTGGGCTACCCCCCGTCTCTCTCCTTTTCTATTTTATTTCTGTTTTATTTCTTTTACAACTTTGTGGCTTTTCTAAAAATGCTTAGGCACTTTCAAAAATCACCAAACTGCTCATGCCCACTGTTTAGTATATAACCAACATGGAACATTTCAGTTTAGGATTATTTTGGGTACATAAAATATTTTATAGCATTTAAATGCCCAAATGCAAATACCATATGAATTTATCCAGAGACCTTTGAATGTCCTAGAAAATTGTGCACCATTTTTGGCAGAGGTTTAAGACCAAGGCAAAAATGATGAACATTTTTGAAGGGCATTTTGGGTACATTGGAAAATATTTTATTAAACCCTAGTTGTTAGAAGAGGGGTGCTGGGGTTTCTGTCATTCCCATTTCAAGTTTCTGTGGAAAGTAAACATGATGCACACTCTAGCTAGTCCTAATGCAAGCACTGACTAGGGATGTGACAAGTCCTTCTTAGTATCAAGTGGAGCAAGCACTGGAGCAGAAGTCAGCTTTTCCTTGAGCGCCTGAAAACTTTCCTGGCATTTGTCTGTCCACTCGAACTTGACGCCTTTGTGAAGTAGACCAGTTAGAGGCTTGGCGATCTTGGAGAAGTTCTCGACAAATCGACGGCAATAGCTGGCGAGACCGAGAAAACTTCTGACTTGCTTGACGTTCTTCAGAGGAGTCCAATCGAGAATGGCCTGAACTCGTTCGGGGTTGACGGCAATACCATCCTTGGAGATGACATGCCCGAAATAGGTTACTTCAGGAATCCAGAACTCGCACTTGGAAAATTTAGCGTAAAGTTGATGTTCTCGAAGCTTTTCCAGTACAAGGCGAAGATGTTCAGCATGCTCTTCCTTATTCTTGGAAAATACAAGGATATCGTCTAGATATACCACGATGAATTTGTCGAGGTATTCCATGAATATGTAGTTCATCAGCCGAGAGAATGTAGTTGGAGCATTTGTCAAGCCGAATGACATGACGGTGTACTCGAACGAACCGTATCGAGTTACAAAGGCGGTCTTTGGAATATCCTCTTCACGAACACGGATTTGGTGGTAACCCAACCTCAAGTCGAGTTTAGAGAACACTGATGAACCAGCCAGTTGATCATACAGATCATTGGTCCGAGGAAGCGGATATTTGTTCTGAATAGTTTCCTGGTTGATAGGACGGTAATCTTGGACCAGTCGGTTTGTCCCATCCTTCTTCTTGACGAAGAGGGACGGTGCTCCCCGAGGAGATCAACTCGGGCAAATGAAACCACTAGCAAGAGATCTGTCGATTTCCTCCTTAAGCTCAATAAGTTCATGAGGCGGCATCTTGTAGGGTCGTTTGGCTATAGGAGTGGTGCCTGGTTTCAAGTCGATGATAAACTCGACAGCTCTAGCAGGGGGAATCCCTGGAAGTTCCTCAGGAAAGACGTCCTGGAACTCGCGTACGATGGGAATGTTTTCGATGCCCTCGAGTGGTGAAGCGTTCAATGCATTCAATGCATAAAGACGTGCTTCAGCATTTTGAACCAGATGAGCGTTGTAGCTTATTATTTTATTGGAAGGGTGTAGCAGATGGACTATCTTGGTGGCGCAAACTATAGAAGCAGTATGCGCTTTTAGCCAATCCATTCCCAGAATGAGGTCGATGTTGGACGACTTCAGGATAATGGAGAGGTATAGAACTCCAACCCTTCGATTTCAACGGGAACGTTGTGACAACCCATAGAGGTTTGACATTGGCCGGCAGGGTTTTTTACCACTACCGAAGTGTTCATTTCTTCACATCTAATGTCGTGCTTATATGCAAAATCTTCTGACATGAATGAATGCGATGCTCCTGAATCAAATAAAACAGATACAGGTACTAAATTTACGAGGAGTGTACCCATCACAGTAGCGGGTTGGTCTTGAGCTTCATTGACATCAACGTGGTTGGCATGAACACGGCCATAAGGCCTGGCATTGTTGTTGCAGGACTGATTGTCTCCACGGCCAGTTACCGGAAGTGCCAGTTGGTTCTTGTTCTGAGTGCAGTCCTTAGTGCGGTGACCTGGATGGCCACACCTGAAGCATAGACCATCATTGGGAGCAGAAGCAGGAGCTGGGAGTGGTGCAGCTGGAAGTATTGGCTGCCTAGGTGGTGGAGGCAGACGAGGTGCAGCATAGGACTGCCTTGGAGCAGGTGCAGCTGGACGGTACACACTGTTGGGGATCCAGACTCTATGCTTCTGTGAGGGAGGGCCCGAGGATGAGCCCGATTCACGGTTGCGCCTGAGAGTGCTCTGGTGTTCCTGCAGACCAGTTTCAATCTGGATGGCCTTGTTCACCAAGGTGGCGAAATCTCCAAATTCATGCACAAGGAGTGCGAGCTTGATGTCAGCATGAAGTCCATCACGGAACTTTTCCTGTCTGCGAGCATTAGTGGCAATGTCTTCTTCAGCATAGCGGGATAATACCAGAAACTCCCGCTGATAAGCATCCACAGTCTTGTTGCCCTGGGTGAGGTTGCGGAACTCACGCTTCTTCCTATCCATGATTCCCTAAGGAATGAAGCGGGCACAGAAGGCGGCTTGGAATTCCGGCCAAGTGATGATTGTTCCAACAGGCAGTGTACGCATGTGGCTGTCCCACCATTGAGCAGCGGGACCCTTCAGATAGTATGCCGCGAAGGTGACATAGTTGGCAGCGGCAACTCCAGCAGACTCCAGTTCAAAGGCAATGTAACGGAGCCAGTCATTAGCATCAAGAAGCTGAGTTGAGCTGCGGTAGACGGATGGGTTGAGGCGAGCAAAGTCATTCAGTGTTATTGCGCCATGCTGCTGATCCATGTTGGGGCGAGGGAACTGAGCCATGACAGTCTCCATGAACTGGCGAGTCAGCTCCAACTGTTGGATCATACCGGCCATGTATTCGGGCGGTGGTGGGGCGTTGCCACCACGACCACGGCCAGCTGGTCTAACCATCCTGCTAATATATAACAGGTGTAGTTCAGCATTGAGAAATTTTCAAACACAAGAATCATTCATGAATGAAACATGCATAATGAAAGGAGCACCTAAAATACCACATAGTAGTCGGCATATATTACAAAAGGGGTGCATGCATAAAGTTTAGTACACAGAGTTCAGTACATAAACTAAGGATACCATAGGCGGCACGCAGGCTCGCGGCGAATGCATCTAGTACTAACAAGTAAGACTACATCAGTCCCAGGCAGAACTGTGGAGGTAGAGGTAGTCTGACAGCTAGCAGTGCTGCAACGAAAAGTCCTCCACGCCATCAACCTGATGGCCGTGGATACTCTGGTGCAGAACCCAACATCCAGGTGGCAACAGAGGACCAAGTGCGGGAGTGTAGCCTCCCATATCTGGCCAACCGACACTAGGAGGCATCACGGTCCTAGCTGGGTAGATCACAGCAGGCGGCAACTGTCTAGATAGGACAAAGGGGTGCAACAGTGTCAAGGCGCGGTACAGGTGCTGACGGGTGGTGTACAACTCGTGGCGAAGAGCTCGGTTAGCTCGATCCATCCCATCAGCATGCAGAACAAGGTTCTGATGATGGAAGGGCTCTCGGGTGACAGTGGAGTAGGGAGCAGTGTAGTATCCACCCGCTCCATCGTCGGAGGCGATAGCAACGTGCCTGAAAGGGGAAGTGTCCAACGCCCGATACTCTCCACGAAGGCGTGTCAGAGCAGCGTAAGCAGCATCGTGAACTGTCATATCGATGGTCACTCCAACACCATGAGCGGTGTGCAGCACAGTAGAGGAGTCCTCTGCATGAGAGTAGAGGCGGACGATGGCACGATACTGCTCCTGGTTAAAGTCCTGGTACTGCTCGTACACGGTATACTCAGGATGCCAGCGATAACCCAGATAGGTCATCATCTCAGCTAGCATAGCAGGTGATCCCGAGGCACCAATGGCCTGCGTGTGGCGCACGACCTGCCTCAATGGGTTCCATCTGAAAACAAAGATGTTTCAAAGGAGTCAAATGACAGTGTGGGGATTATGCAAAATACTATTCTAAGCAATAACTATGGCTTATCCAACTTTGGGGTGAGGGGTCTCGGGGATCCTAGTGTTAGAGTTAGTAAAATCATTTTACCCGAAATAGGAGAGTGTTCAGAATCCCAGAGTAAAGATCGAGGAGTAAAAGAATCTAGTACCACCCAAATGGCGACGTGGGCCCGTAAGCCACACAACCATGTTAGTAAAAGTTTTGCAATGTCTAGACTTGACTTCGGCCAAGGAGTGTGGAAGGGGGATTCCTACAAGCAGTCGGCTCTGATACCAACTTGTGACGCCCCCGATTTGTCCGTACACTAATCATGCACGCAAATGTGTATGGCCAAGATCAGGGACTCACTGGTAGATATCACAACACAACTCTAAAATAAAAGAAGTCATACAAGCTTCATATTACAAGCCAGGGGCCTCGAGGGCTCGAATACAAGTGCTCGATCATAGACGAGTCAGTGGAAGCAACAAATATCTGAGTACAGACATAAAGTTAAATAGGGTAACATAAGATGGCCAGCACAAACTAGGATACAGATCAAAAGAGGAGCAGGCCTCCTGCCTGGGATCCTCCTATACTACTCTTGGTCGTCGTCGGCAGACTGCACGTAGTAGTAGGCGCCTCTGGTGTAGTAGGAGTCGTTGTAGGTGGCGTCTGGCTCCTGGGCTCCACCATCTGGTTGCATCATCCGAGAAGAAGGAACAGAAGGGGAAAAGGGGGAAAAAGCAACCGTGAGTACTCATCCAAAGTACTCGCAAGCAAGGATCTCTACTACATATGCAATGGTAACAATGATATGGGTAGTATCGGTGGATTGAACTGCAGCAAGCCAGAATAAGAGGGGGATAGCTAATCCAAACGAAGACTACGCTTCTGGCAGCCTCCATCTTGCAGCAGTAGAAGAGAACAGATGGTAAGTTCACCAAGTAACATCGAATAGAATAATCCTACTCGGCGATCCTCCCGCACATCACCCTGTGAGTGAGCAACCACCAAGTTATATCTGGAACTCATCTGGGTGTGTTTTATTAAGTATCGGGTTCTAGTTGTCATGAGGTCGGAGTACAACTCTGGGTCGTCCTTTTAGCGAGGGACACGGCTATTCGAATAGATTAACTTCCCTGCAGGGGTGCACCACATAACCCAGCACGCTTGATCCCATTTGGCCGGACACACTTTCCTAGGTCATGCCCGGCCTCGGAAGGTCAACACGTCGCAGCCATACCTAAGCACAACAGAGAGGTCAGCACGCCGGTCTAAGTCCTAAGCGCGCAGGGGTCCGGGCCCATTGCCCAACGCACACCTGCACGTTGCGTACGCGGCCGGTAAGCAGACCTAGCCTCTCCTAATACCAGAGTAGGCATTCCAGTCCAATCCGGCGCGCGCCGCTAAGCCGTTGACGTCAAGAAGGCTTCGGCTGATACCACGACGTCGAGTGCCCATAACTATTCCCACGTAGCTGGTTAGTGCGTATAGGCCAACGGCCAGACTCAAATCAAATATCCAAAATCGTTAAGCGTATTATTATGAAATAACCGCGGACAACGACCAGGGCCAGGCCCACCTGTCTCCTAGGTGTCTCAACCTGCCCTGTCGCTCCGCCACAAAGATCCACATAGAGGGCCATCGGGAAAGTATGTCCTTTCCGCCCCCAATCCGTGAATCAACCGCGGGTACTCAACGAGCCGACCCGACTTTAGTCACAACATGTATCATGTATAAGTGTATGTAGTATATACCCGTGATCACACCCAAGTGATCACGGCCCGATAGAATAGCAGGGCAGACGGACAAGGGTGTAGGGCCACTGATGGAATACTAGCATCCTATACTAAGCATTTAGGATTGCAGGTAAAGGTGTCAACAGTTGTAGCAACAATGACAGGCTATGCAGCAGAATAGGAGTATCGAAAGCAGTAATATGCTACACTACTCTAATGCAAGCAGTAGAGAGAAGAATAGGCGACATCAAGTTGATCAAGGGGGGGGGGGGCTTGCCTGGAAGCTCGGCAGCAAAGGTGGGGTCGTCAACACCGTAGTCGATCGGGGCAGCAGCAGCGTCGGTCTCGTAGTCTACCGAAGAGAAGAGGGGGAAGAAACAATGAATACACTGCAAACAGATGTGTGACGATGCATGACATGACATGTGACGGTGCTAGGTGTGCCCTAACGCAGTATCGGGTGATACTGGCGAAGGGGAGAAACATCCGGGAAAGTATTCCCGGTGTTTCGCATTTTCGGGCGGATGAAACGGAGGGGGAAAGTTGCAGGTTCGGTATGTTAGGGACGTGTGGTTGACGAACGGTCTGCGTATTCGGATGAGTCTCGAAATTCTCAGCAACTTTCATATATAAAGTATTTTCATCCGAGTTACGGATTATTTTATATTAATATTTAAAGTTTTAAATCATTTTCTAATTTATTAATTATTAAATAGCCAACATTATCCAGAATAGTGTATGCTGATGTCATCGTGACATCATCATGATGTCAGCATGACGTCAGCAGTCAAAAGGGGGTTGATTGGGTCAAACTGACGTGTGGGACCCACGTGTCATTGACTGCCTAATTAACTAACAGTTTAATTCGGTTAATTAGTGATTTAGTTAAACTAATTATGGTTAATTAACTTAATTAATTAATTATATTATTATTATTATTATTTATATATTTTTTTATTCCTTTTTAATCCTTTTTTTTGTTCTGTGCCTTGGGGCCCCACATGTAAATGGGCCAGCGGCCATAACGGGGCGGGTTAACGGGCGCGGGCGCCAGGGCGTCGGGCGTAGGCGCTCGCCCGCACGGAGCGGCGGGGCGAGGCTAGTGGCCACGGCGCCGGCCAGGCGGCCGGAGCGGCAGCCGGCAGGCAGCTGGAGAGGGGAGGCGAAGCGGCGCGTCGAGGTGGTTTGCTCGCCGGGGCGCGCGCTCACCGGCAGGCACGACCGGTACGGAGCCGCGACGGCAGAAGGAGGCTCAGGGGGGAAATCGGCAGCCGTGGCGGGGGAGGGCCCGGCAGCGGGGAGAGGCCGGCAGCGGCAGGAGGGGCCGACACATCCAGGCGGGCGCAGGCGCAGCCAGGCGCGTGAGGGGAGCCATGACGGGCGCGGTGGGGCGCCGGTGCGGCGAGTGGGACATGCACGATGTAGACAGGCGTGAGGCACGGCGCGGTCGGGGCGGTGAGTGGCGACGGGTGGCCGCAGCTATGGCTGCGCGTGAGGAGACGAGGGCGCACGGGCTTGCGGGCATGCGGCGGTCGGCGAACGTGGTGAGCGGAGCAGCGGAACGAGGCGGGCGCGGACAGTGAGGGGCCACGCGAGGAGGGCGCGTCTGTCCAGGCGCGGTGCGGAGAGGAGGCCGCAGCCGTGGGCGCGTACGCGTGCGGAGACTGGCGAGGTGCGGGAGCAGAGAGAGCGGAGGCCCGGGGCCTCACCGGCGTTGTAGATGATCGGGCGGCGAGGCGTGAAGAAGTGACTTGGGGAGGAGATGATGACGACTGCAGGGGAGCAGCCCTACGATGGTGTAGGCGCGTCGATCTCCGAGCGGCGCGGATCCAGCAGCGGCGTCGGCGACGTTGCGGCGACGGGTCCGATCCCGATCCAGATTGGATCAGGGAGGGGGG
>LR738713.1:644045410-644063878 GCA_902687465.1 Secale cereale | reverse complement strand
GAGGCCCAGTTGGCTTGGGGGGTACTTTTTTTCTTTCTTTTGTTTTTGTTTGGTTTTTTTTTGTTTTCTTTTAAATATTTCTCTTCTCTGTTTTATTTAGTTTAAAGCACTTAGTCACTTTGTAAAATTATGTTTTCTTTACTATAATTACCATAGCAATATTTGTCACACACCGAACATTTTTGTTTAATATTTTCAAAACTTTTATTATTTGCCACATTTTGAATTTGAATTTTAATCGGTTTCGAACTAACGCGAGATTAGCAACAGTAATTGAAGTGACGTGGCATCATTAGCGAAGTTTTACTATAGCCAAATTACCCGGGCGTTACACTCAGGGAGAACACTTGTACCTTGAAATTTTGTAAGGGAACATCTTATTATGCTACCATCGTTCTAAGCAAAATAAGATGCACAATAAGATAAACATCACATGCAATCAAAATATGTGACATGATATGGCCATCATCATCTTGTGCTTTTGATCTCTATCTCCAAAGCATCGGCATGATCTCCATTGTCACCGGCTTGACACCATGATCTTCATCGTAGGATCGTGGTCGTCTCGTCAACTATTGCTTCTACTACTATCGCTAACTCATAGTGATAAAGTAAAGTAATTACATGGCGTTCGCAATTCATACAATAAAGAGACAACCATAAGGCTCATGTCGGTTGCCGATAACTTACAAAACATGCTAATCTCATACAATAACGTATAACTCATCACGTCTTGACCATATCACATCACAACATGTCCTGCAAAAACAAGTTAGACATCCTCTACTTTGTTGTTGCAAGTTTTACGTGGCTGCTACGGGCTTCTAGCAAGAACCATTCTTACCTACGCATCAAAACCACAATGATTTTTCGTCAAGTGTGTTGTTTTAACCTTCAACAAGGACCGGCCGTAGTCACACTCAATTCAACTAAAGTTGGAGAAATAGACACCCGCCACCTACGTGTGTGCAAAGCATGCTGGTAGAACCAGTCTCATGAACGTGGTCATGTAATGTCGGTCCGGGACGCTTCATCCAACAATACCGCCGAATCAAAGTAAGACGTTGGTGGTAAGCAGTATGACTATTATCGCCCACAACTCTTTGTGTTCTACTCGTGTATATCATCTATGCATAGACCTGGCTCTGATACCACTGTTGGGGACGTAACATGCAATTTCAAAAAAATATCCTACGCTCACGCAAGATTTATCTAGGAGATGCATAGCAACGAGATGGGGAGAGTGTGTCCATGTACCCTCGTAGACCGTAAGCGGAAGCATTATGATAATGCGGTTGATGTAGTCGAACGTTTACTCGATCCAACCGATCCAAGTACCAAACGTACGGCACCTCCGTGTTCAGCACACATTCAGCTCGATGACGTCCCTCAAGCTCTTGATCTAGTAGAGGGTCGAGGGAGAGTTCCATCAGCACGACGGTGTGGCGATGGTGTTGGTGATGTGATCCGCGCAGGGCTTCGCCTAAGCACTACGACAATATGATCTGAGGAGTCATCTGTGGAGGGGGGCACCACACACGGCTAAGAGAAACTTGTGTGTCTTTGGGGTGCCCCCTCCCCACGTATATAAAGAAGGACGAGGAGGTAAAACGGCCCTAGGGGGCGCGCCAAGAGGGGAGTCCTACTAGGACTTCCTAGTCCTAGTAGGACTCTTCTTCAAGGAAGAGAGGGGGAAGGAAGGAGAGGGAGAGGGAGAAGGAAAGGGGGGTGCCGCCCCTTTCCCCTAGTCCAATTCGGACTACCATGGGGCAGCGGCCACCCCTTGCGGCCCTTCTCTCTTTCCACTAAGGTCCATGAAGGCCCATTAGTTCCACAGGGGGGTTCCGATAACCCTCCGGCACTCCGATAGTTATCCGGCACCTCTCGGAACTCATCCGGTGTTCGAATAACATTCTTGAATATATCATTCTTTATGTATCGACCATTTCAAGACTCCTCATCATGTCCGTGATCTCATCTGGGACTCCGAACAATCTTTGGTCACCAGAAAATCATAACTCATAATACAAATCATCATCGAACGTTAAGCGTGCGGACCCTACGGGTTCGAGAACTATGTAGACATGACCGAGAAACATCTCCGGTCAATAACCAATAGCGGAACCTGGATGCTCATATAGGCTCCTACATACTCTACGAAGATCTTTATTGGTCAAACTGCATAACAACATGCGTTCTTCCTTTTGTCATCGGTATGTTACTTGCCAGAGATTCGATCGTCAGCATCATCATACCTAGTTCAATCTCGTTACCAGCAAGTCTCTTTACTCGTTATTTAATACATCATCTCATGACTAACACATTAGTCATTTTCTTGCAAGGCTTATTATGATGTGCATTACTGAGAGGGCCCGGAGATACCTCTCGGACACTCGGAGTGACAAATCCTATTCCCAATCTATGACAACTCAACAAACACCTTCGGAGACACCTATAGAGCAACTTTATAATCACCCAGTTATGTTGTGATGTTTGATAGCACACAAGGTGTTCCTCCGGTATTCGGGAGTTGCATAATCTCATAGTCAGAGGAACATGTATAAGTCATTAAGAAAGCAATAGCCGTAAAACTAAACGATCAATATGCTAAGATAATGGATGGGTCATGTCCATCACATCATTCTCCTAATGATGTGATCCGTTCATCAAATGACAACACATGTCTATGGTTAGGAAACTCAGCCATCTTTGATTAACGAGCTAGTCTAGTAGAAGCATACTAGGGACACACTGATTTTCTATGTATTCACACATGTATCAAGTTTCCGGTTAATACAATTCTAGCATGAATAAAAGACATTTATCATGATATATAAGGAAATATAAATAAAAACTTTATTATTGCCTTTAGGGCATATTTGCTTCACCAACATATTTAGGTATGCATTAGTTTGTGAGATCATCTGCATACCTGAGTTTTTTTATCTTATTGCAAATGGTTGAGGTTAGGCATCCAGAAGGTTGGCCATCAACATCCGCATGTTGTGGCCTCGTAGGCATGGTGTGCTCTCTGCCTTGAAGGTCGTCGAAGGCCTTGGTATCGATGTGCAGCAAGCGTTCATCATCTACTTCAATGACTTTACACTGTATGTTTTCAGGGCTGAGGTACTATAGTACAAATCTTTCACCACATTTTTTGAAATAGTGGACTGTAAATAATTTATGTCGTGAAATTTTTTATCAACTTACTCGAGTTTTTCTTGATGACAGCATTGCAAGGACGGCGTTGCTCCAGCAATGTGTGGGGTTGCATCAAGTGATCTGGTGAGGAATGTAGGAGAGCCCCGACAAAACACAAAGGACAACATATATAGCAAAGGAATTTGGAAGAAGTTTTTCCTTTCCAAAATATAATTTGAAACAAGTAGTCGTGTTTTTTTACATAAGAAGCGACTTCATCTTGACTGGTCTTTCTACCTGCTCAAAGTTTTCTGGCACCAATTTATCTGCTAGTCTTTAGACTCCAAAATAATGCCATTAATCTGGTATTACTACCTAAGCCTTTGTTTTACCGTACTTCTTAGTACAAGGGTTGCGCTTATCGTGTGCACATCTGAATGTGAATTGTGTCAATTAATAACGCATAAAATATTATTGGATGATTTGTTTGTTCGCTTAATATATGCAAGGTGGAAAGCACTTTGGTGGCCAAGCAGAATTGCGTGTGATGGAGAAAATACTCACTGATCTCAACTTCAATGGCAACTAGTAAATCACAAGTAGGTTTGACATTATACATACAACATAGCAACATGCACAAAACTAAAAAAAGAATGGGAGTTGCTGATACATCTCCAACGTATCTATAATTTTTTATTGTTCCATGCTATTATTTATGATGTTTTGGATGTTTAATGGGCTTTGTTATACAATTTTATATTATTTTTGGGACTAACCTTTTAACCCAAAGGCCCAGTCCAGATTGCTGTTTTTTGCCTATTTCATGGTTTTACAGAAAAGGAATATCAAACGGAGTCCAAACTTAATGAAACTTTGGGAGAGATATTTTTGGAGCAAAATACGCACGGGAGACTTGAGAACCACGGAGTAGAGCACACGTGGCGTCCACGAGGGTGGGGGCGGGCCCCCCTGCCTCATGGGCCCCACGTCTGGCCCCCGGTTCCCTCCTTCCTCCTATATATACCTACGTAGCCCAAAACCATCAGAAGAATAGAGAAAACCCTAGTTCCACCGCCGCAACCTTCTGTTCTCGTGAGATCCCATCTTGGGGCATGTTCCGGAGCTCCGCGGGAGGGAGGATCTACCACGGAGTGCTTCTACATCATCATCATTGCCTCACCATGAGTTGTGAGTAGTTTACCACATACCTTCAGGTCCATAGCTAGTATCTAGATGGCTTCTTCTCTCTCTTTGGATCTCAATACCAAGTTATCCTCAGTCTTCGAGGAGATCTATTTGATGTAATCTCTTTTTGCGGTGTGTTTGTCGAGATCCAATGAATTGTGGGCTTATGATCAAGCTTATCTATGAGAAATATTTGGTTCTTTTCTGAACTCTTTATGTGTGATTATAATATCCTTGCAAGTCTCTTCGAATTATTGGTTTGGTTTGGCCTACTAGATCTATAGTTCTTGCAATGGGAGAAGTGCTTGGCTTTGGGTTCAATCTTGCGGTGTCCTTTCCCAGTGACAGTAGGGGCAGCAAGGTACATATTGTATTGTTGCCATCGAGGATAAAAATATGGGGTTTATATCATGTTATTTGAGTTTATCCCTCTACATCATGTCATCTTGCTTAAGGCGTTACTCTGTTCTTATGAACTTAATACTCTAGATGCATGCTGGATAGCGGTTGATGTGTGGAGTAATAGTAGTAGATGCAAAATTGTTTCGGTCTACTTGTCTCGGATGTGATGCCTATATATAATGATCATGCCTAGATAGTCTCATAAGTATTCACTTTTCTATCAATTGCTCGACAGTAATTTGTTTACCCGTCGTAGAATACCGCTATCATGAGATAAGCCACTAGAGAAAATTATGGCCCCCGGGTCTATTCTCAACATATCAATCTACAATATACTTTACTTTTCCGCTTTTGCTTTCTGGTCTTATATCCAAAAATACCAAAAATATCAAACTATCATATCTATCAGATCTCACTTTCGTAAGTGACCGTAAAGGGATTGACAACCCCTTATCGCGTTGGCTGCAAAGTTCTTATTTGTTTGTGCAGGTGCGAGGGACTCGTGCGTGGTCTCCTACTGGATTGATACCTTGGTTCTCAAAAACTGAGGGAAATACTTACGCTAATGTGCTGCATCACCCTTTCCTCTTCGAGGGAATACAACGCAAGCTCGAGAAGTAGCAAGAAGAATTTCTGGCGCCGTTGCCCGGGAGGCTTACGCAAAAGTCATATACCAAGTACCTATCACAAACCCTTATCCTTCGCATTACATTTATTTGCCTCTCGTTTTCCTCTCCCCCACTTCACCATTGCCATTTTATTTGCCCATCTTTTTGTCGTGTGTTTACCGTTCGCTTGCCTCTTGTTTGCTCGTGTTGCCATGTGCCGTCTATTAGCTTGCATCTTCGCTTGCTAAATTATGGATCCTCATCCACTTGCTAATCTTTTTAAAAGATCCAATTATGATGAACCAATTTCTAGTGAGCTGCATGCACTAGATTATCTTTATGAGGTTTAGCTTCAAATTTGTGAATCTGAAAATTGTGACGAAGTATTGAAAGAAAATTATAGAGTAATTCACGATAGCTCCTGGAGTAAAAAGCATGATTGCAATGATGTTATTATAAATTCTGTTAATGTCAATTGTGTTAATGATATGCAAAACCCTAAGCTTGGGGATGCTAGTTTTGCTATGTCTACTACTTGTTGCAATGATCATGATTGTGGTGATGATTCTTACGATCTTGAAAATTTATTTAAACTCCACCATGATTACGAGTTTGATAATATTGTGTGCCATAATATTGAAAGTAGGTTTAAAAGAATGTCAACTTTTGATCCCACTACTTTAAATATTGATCAATCTTATGAATTTTTTGATAAAAGTGGGCTTGGAGAAGCAATGACTTTGTTCTATGTTAATCCCACTATTTTGAATGAGTGTCAACTTTGCATTCATGTGGATCGTGTTGAGAATATGTTATGTGATGCTATTTTGTTGAATTTGATCATGATCCTAAATGCAATTATTATGAGAGAGGGAAATATGGTTGTAGAATTTTTCATGTTACTAAATTACCTCTCGTTATGTTGAGATTGCTATTGTTTCTTTCTTCTTCCTTGCATATGCTAGATATTGCTTGTCTTGATTTGTTTTCCTATAAAATTCCTATGCATAGGAAGTATGTTAGACTTAGATGTGTTTGCCATGTGCTTTATGATGCTCTCCTTGTGCTTCAATTCTTGTCTTTCATAAGAGCATCACAAAAATTGTGCCTAGCTAGGGACGTAAAATGATAGCGCTTGTTGGGAGGCAACCCAATTTTATATTTTTTGTTTTTGCTTCTGTTTAGGAATAAATATTGCATCTAGCTTCTGTTTCGATGTGGTTTTGTGTTTAATTAGTGTTTGTGCCAAGTAGAACCTTTGGGAAGACTTGTGTGAAGTTTATATGATCTTGCTGTGAAAAACAGAATCGTTAGCGCTTGCTAGAATGGTCACCAGATTTTGCTGGAGTGTGCTATTTAGTTGATTATTTTTGCAGATGATTAATATACAAATTCCCCACGTTTACGAAAATATTTCAATTTTTTTGGAGTTACGGAAGTATGCGAAAGCTACACATTACTACAGACTGTTCTGTTTTTGACAGATTCTGTTTTTCGTGTGTTGTTTGCTTGTTTTGATGAATCTATGAGTAGTATTGGAGGATATGAATCATAGAGAAGGTGGAATACAGTAGGTTTAACACCAATATAAAAAAAGAATGAGTTCATTGCAGTACCTTTGAGTAGTGGTATGTTTTCTTATACTAACGGAGCTCACGAGATTTTTGTCTAAGTTTTGTGTTGTGAAGTTTTCAAGTTTTGAGTATTGCTTTGATGGACTATGGAACAAAGAGTGGCAAGAGCCTAAGCTTGGGGATTCCCAAGGCACCCCAAGGTAAAATTCAAGGACAACCAAAAGCCTAAGCTTGGGGATGCCCCGGGAAGGCATCCCCTCTTTCGTCTTCATCTATCGGTAACTATACTCGGAGCTATATTTTTATTCACCACATGATATGAGTTTTACTTGGAGCATCATGTATCATTTGAGTCTTTGCCTGTTAGTTTGCCACAATTATGTTTGCTGGACACACCTTTTTGAGAGAGAGAAATATGGCCTAGGAATTGTTAGAACACTCTATGTGCTTCACTTATATCTTTTGAGTCGAATAGTTTTTGCTCTAGTGCTTCACTTATATCTTTTAGAGCACGATGGTTTTTTTTTTAAATTGTTGATCTCTCATGCTTCACTTATATCCTTTTAAGAGTCTATTAAAACAGCATGGTAATGTGCTTTGGCTATAAAACTAGCCTTCACATGATAGGCATCCAAGATCAATGTGGTAAAAACTTTCACACTAAGTGCACTGAATATGAAGAGAAGTTGGATGCTTGATAATTGTTTTGATATTTGAGGATAGTAATATTAGAGTCATGCTAATGGAGTTATTATGAAATTGAGAAATACTTGTGTTAAAGTTAGTGATTCCCGTAGCATGCCCATATGGTGAACCGCTATGTGACGAAGTTAGACATTAGGTATTTGTAGAGTGTCATCCTTTGTGTGGAGGTCGGGGGCGCGCGATGGTTAACTCCTACCAACCTCCCCCCTAGGAGCATGCGTTGATTGCTTTGTTTTGATGACTCATAAATTTTTGCAATAAGTATATGAGTTCTTATGACTAATGTTGAGTCCATGGATTATACACACTCACCCTTCCACCATTGCTAGCCTCTCTTGTACCGCGCAACTTTCGCCGGTACCATACACCCACCATATATCCTTCCTCAAAACAGCCACCATACCTACCTATCATGGCACTTCCATAGCCATTCCGAGATATATTGCCATGCAACTTTCCACCGTTCCGTTCATATGACACGCTTCATATTGTCATATTGCCATGCATGATCATGTAGTTGACATCGTATTTGTGGCAAAGCCACCATGCATAACTCTTATACATGTCACTCTTGATTCATTGCACATCCCGGTACACCGCCGGAAGCATTCATATAGAGTCATACTTTGTTCTAGTATCGAGTTGTAATTCAATATAAGTGTGATGATCATAATTATTAGAGCATTGTCCCAAGTGAGGAAAGGACGAACAAAAGAAAAGGCCCCTCCAAAAAAGAAAAAAAGAAAAAGTAAAAAAGGGGCAATTGCTACTATCCTTTTCCACACTTGTGCTTCAAAGTAGCACCATGTTCTTCATGATAGAGAGTCTCATGTTTAGTCACTTTCATATACTAGTGGGAATTCTCATTATAGAACTTGGCTTGTATATTCCAACGACGGGCTTCCTCAAATGCCCTAGGTCTTCGTGAGCAAGCAAGTTGGATGCACACCCACTTAGTTTCTTTTGTTGAGCTTTCATACATATTTAGCTCTAATGCATCCGTTGCATGGCAATCCCTACTCACTCACATTGATATCTATTGATGGGCATCTCCATAGCCCATTGATACGCCTAGTCGATGTGAGACTATCTCCCTCCTTCTTGCCTTCTCCACAACCACCACTCTATTCCACATAGTGCTATGTCCATGGATCACGCTCATGTGTTGCGAGAAAGTTGAAAGGTTTGAAAGAATAGAGTATAAAAATAAGTGCTTGGCTGAAACCGGGGTTGTGCATGATATGAATATTTTCTGTGATCAAGAGGGAGCATAGCCAGACTATATTATTTTGTAGGGATAACTTTCTTTAGCCATAGTATTTTGAGAAGACATGATTGCTTTGTTAGTGATGTCTACTACACAACCTTCTTCTTGTAGACGTTGTTGGGCCTCCAAGTGCAGAGGTTTGTAGGACAGTAGCAAATTTCCTTCAAGTGGATGACCTAAGGTTTATCAATCCGTGGGAGGCGTAGGATGAAGATGGTCTCTCTCAAGCAACCTTGCAACCAAATAACAAAGAGTCTCTTGTGTCCCCAACACACCCAATACAATGGTAAATTGTATAGGTGGACTAGTTCGGCAAAGAGATGGTGATACAAGTGCAATATGGATGGTAGATATAGGTTTTTGTAATAACAAACTATAAAAACAGCAAGGTAACTAAATATAAAAGTGAGCATAAACGGTGTTGCAATGATAGGAAACAAGGCCTAGGGTTCATACTTTCACTAGTGCAAGTTCTCTCAACAAGGATAACATAATGGGATCATATTACTAGCCCTCAACATGCAACAAAGAGTCACTCCAAAGTAACTAATGGCGGAGAACAAACGAAGAGATTATGGTAGGGTACGAAACCACCTCAAAGTTATTCTTTCTGATCAATCTATTCAAGAGTCCGTAGTAACGTTCAATCTATCATAGAGTTCGTACTAGAATAACACCTTAAGACACAAATCAACCAAAACCATAATGTCACCTAGATACTCCATTGTCACCTCAAGTATATGTGGGCATGATTGTACGATATGCATTACACAATCTCAAAAACATCTATTCAACCAACACAAAGCACTTCAAAGAGAGTCCCAAAGCTTCTACCGGAGAGTCAAGACAAAAACGTGTGCCAACCCCTATGCATAGATTCCCAAGGTCACGGAACCCGCAAGTTGATCACCAAAACATACATCAAGTGAATCACGTGATATCCCATTGTCACCACAGATAAATACATGCAAGGCATACATCAAGTGTTCTCAAATCCTTAAAGACTCAATCCGATAAGATAACTTCAAAGAGAAAACTGAATCCATTACAAGAGAGTAGAGGGGGTGAAGCATCATAAGATCCAACTAGAATAGCAAAGATCGATACATTAAGATCGTGCCATCTCAAGAACACGAGAGAGAGAGAGAGAGAGAGAGAGATCAAACACATTGCTACTGGTACATACCCTCAGCCCCGAGGGTGGACTACTCCCTCCTCGTCATGGAGAGCGCCGGGATGATGAAGATAGCCACCGGAGAGGGATTCCCCCCTCCGGCACGGTGCTAGAACAGGTCTAGATTGGTTTTCGGTGGCTACAGAGGCTTTCGGCAGCAGAACTCCCGATCTAGGTTAATTTCCGGAGGTTTCAGTATATATAGGAGGTGTTGGAGTTGGGGCCAAGCAAAGGGGGGCTACGGGCTGTCCACGAGGCAGGGGGCGCGCCCAGTAGGGGGCGCCCCCACCCTCGTGGGCAGCTCGTGGGTCCTCTCGTCCCCCTCCGGCCCTCTGTGGGCTTCTTCTGGTCCAAAAATGATCTCCGTTGATTTTCAGGTCAATTGGGCTCCGTTTGATATTCCTTTTCTGCGAAACCCTAAAACAGGAGAAAATCAGGAACTGGCACTGGGCTCTAGGTTAATACGTTAGTCCCAAAAATAATATAAAAGTGTATAATAAATCCCATAAAACATCCTAGAAGGATAATATAATAGCATGGAACAATCAAAAATTATAGATACGTTGGACACGTATCAGCATCCCCAAGCTTAATTCCTGCTCGTCCTCGAGTAGGTAAATGATAAAAACAGAATTTTTTATGTGGAATGCTAACCAACATAGTTTTCAATGTAGTTCTCTTAATTGTGGCGTGAATGCTCACATCTGAAAGATTCAAGACAAAAGTCTATATTGACATAAGAAATAATACTTCAAGCATACTACCAAAGCAATCATGTCTTCTCAAAATACTATGGCTAAAGAAAGTTATCCCTACAAAATCATATAGTCTGGCTATGCTCCCTGTTCATCACACAAAATATTCATATCATGCACAACCCCGGTTTCAGCCAAGCACTTGTTTTCATACTCTAGTCTTTCAAACCTTTCAACTTTCATGCAATACATGAGCGTGAGCCATGGACATAGCACTATGGGTGGAATAGAATGGTGGTTGTGGAGAATACAAAAAGGAGGGAGATAGTCTCACATCAAATAAGCGTATCAACGGGCTATGGATATGTCCATCAATGGATATCAATGTGAGTGAGTAGGTATTGCCATGCAACGGATGCACTAGAGCTAAATAGGTATGAAAGCTCAACAAAAGAAACTAAGTGGGTGTGCATCCAACTTGCTTGCTCATGAAGACCTAGGGCATTTGAGGAAGCCCATCGTTGGAATATACAAGCCAAGTTCTATAATGAAAATTCCCACTAGTATATGAAAGTGACTAAACATGAGACTCACTATCATGAAGAACATGGTGCTACTTTGAAGCACAAGTGTGGAAAAAGATAGTAGCAATTGTCCCTTTTTTTTGGGCCTTTTTTTTTGCCTTTCTTTTCTTTCTTTTCTTTTTGGAGGGGCTTTCTTGATTTAGCCTTTCCTCACATGGGACAATGCTCTAATAATGATGATCATCACACTTTCATTGAATTACAACTTGACATTACAACTCGATACTAGAACAAAGTATGACCTATATGAATGCCTCCGGCGGTGTACCGGGATGTGCAATAAATTAAGAGTGACATGTATGAAAAATTATGCATGGTGGCCTAGCCACAAATACGATGTCAACTACATGATCATGCATGGCAATATGACAATATGAAGCGTGTCACGGAATGGTGGAAAGTTGCATGGCAATATATCTTGGAATGGCTATGGAAATGCCATGATAGGTAGGTATGGTGGCTGTTTTGAGGAAAATATATGGTGGCTGTTTTGAGGAAGGATATATGGTGGGTGTATGGTACCGGCGAAAGTTGCACGGTACAAGAGAGGCTAGCAATGGTGGAAGTGTGAGAGTGCGTATAATCCATGGACTCAACATTAGTCATAAGAACTCATATACTTATTGCAAAAAATTATGAGTCATCAAAACAAAGCAATCAACGCATGCTCCTAGGGGGGAGGTTAGTAGGAGTTAACCATCACGCGCCCCCGACCTCCACACAAAGGATGACACTTTCCAAATACCTCATGCTCTAACTCCGTCATATAGCGGTTCACCATACGTGCATGCTACGGGAATCACTGACCTTAACACAAGCATTTCTCAATTTCATAATAACTTCACCAGAATGACTCTAATATCACTATCCTCATATCTCAAAACAATTATCAAGCATCCAACTTCTCATCATATTCAATGCACTTAGTATGAAAGTTTTTACTACATTGATCTTGGATGTCTACCATGCGGAGGCTAGTTTCATAGCCAAAGCACATTACCATGCTGTTTTAATAGGCTCTCAAAAGGATATAAGTGAAGCATGAGAGTTCATCTATTTCTTCAAAATAAAACCACCACCATGCTCTAAAAGGTATAAGTGAAGCACTAGAGCAATAACAAACTACTCCGAAAGATATAAGTGAAGATTAATGAGTAGTTGAATAATTGTGTAACTACGTGAAGACTCTCTAACATTTAAGAATTTCAGATCTTGGGATATTACTCAAACAGCAAGTAAAACAAACTAAAATAAATTGACGCTCCAAGCAAAACACATATCATGTGGTGAGTAAAAATATAGCTCTGAGTATAGTTACCGATAGATGAAGACGAAAGAGGGGATGACTTCCCGGGGCATCCCCAAGCTTAGGCTTTTGGTTGTCCTTGAATTTTACCTTGGGGTGCCTTGGGCATCCCCAAAATTAGGCTCTTGCCACTCTTTGTTCCATAGTCCATCAAAGCAATACACAAAACTTGAAAACTTTACAACACAAAACTTAGACAAAAATCTCGTGAGCTCCGTTAGTATAAGAAAACAAACCACTACTCAAAGGTACTGCAATGAACTCATTCTTTGTTTATATTGGTGTTAAACCTACTGTATTCCAACTTCTCTATGATTCATACTTCCCAATACTACTCATAGGAGGTGTTTGGTTCAGAAATTGCAACGCCAATGGTAATGGAATCAGAATACGCCTGTAAAGGAAATGGAATGAGAAAAACTCAACTTTGTTTGTTTTGTGACTGTAACGGTATGCATATACAACACTTTGTTCAGATATACAAATTGAAGAAAAATCACCACAAGAAGAGCCTTCCATCAGCGCGAACATTGCAATCACGGGAGCCAGATCCTGCACTACCATGGACGGCGCCTCGCTGCTCTCGGCCGCGTATTGCTGCACCACGGCCGCCGCGTCGTGCGGTCGTCCATCTGGACCGCCGGCATGAACGCTCGCCGGAGCCGCCGGACAGGTTGAGCAACACCGCTGCGCAGAGATTTCCGGCCGGCTCCGCTGCTCTTGCGTCCCATGCGAACCTGGGCACCTCCGCCTCATGCCATCACTACGGAGATTTCATTTGGATGGAGAGATTGGTGAGATGGTGGGGAAGAAGGCGAGAAGAAAGGCGAGATTTATTTGGCCTAGACCCCTGGTATCGGCAACCGTTTCCGCAGGGGGGTGGGTGGTATGGGCCGTGACTAGCGATGTAATTGGATTACATGGAAACGGATTACAGCCCACGTGAACCAAACACAAGTAACGTTTTCAAGTTACGGAGTAATCGGGTTACAGGCCAAGATTGACGAACCAAACACCTCCATAGATGCATTGAAATAAGCAAATAACACACGAAAAACAGAATATGACTAGCACATTTAAGTCTAACCCACTTCCTATGCATAGGGATTTTGTAATCAAACAACTTATGGGAGCAATAATCAACTAGCATAGGAAGGGAAAACAAGCATAGCTTCAAAACCTTAAGCACATAGAGAGGAAACTTGATATTATTGCAATATGTAGAAGCATGTGATCCTCTCTCATAATAATTTTCAGTAGTATCATGAATGAATTCAACAATATAACCAGCACATAAAGCATTCTTTTCATGATCTACTTGCATACAAATTTTACTACTCTCCACATAAGCAAAATTCTTCTCATTCGGAATAGTGGGAGTATCAAAAGGGACTTGAATACTATAGATTGTTTCCACATTAAAGGAGTAATGTTCAGAAAAAGGGTAGTCATAATCATGACAAGTTTTATAAATATAATCATCACTACTTTTTATATCATAAGTGTTATCACAATAATCATCATAAATAGGAGGCATGCTTTCATCATAATAGATTTGCATATCAAGACTTGGGAGGCTAAAAATATCATCTTCGTCAAACATAGCTTCCCCAAGCTTGTGGCGTTACATATCATTAGCATCATGGGTATTCAAAGAATTCATACTAACAACATTGCAATCATGCTCATCATGCCATATTTTATGCTAAGCATTCTATGTAATTCTTCTTCTAGTACTTGAGCAGAGTTTTCCTTCCCATCATTTTCACGAAAGATATTAAGCATATGAGGTAACCTTAAATCCATTTTTTTTGTAGTTTTCTTTTATAAACTAAACTAGAGATAAAACAAGAAACTAAAAGATTCGATTGCAAGATCTAAAGATATACCTTCAAGCACTAACCTCCCCGGCAACGGCGCCAGAAAAGAGCTTGATGTCTACTACACAACCTTCTTCTTGTAGACGTTGTTGGGCCTCCAAGTGCAGAGGTTTGTAGGACAGTAGCAAATTTCCCTCAAGTGGATGACCTAAGGTTTATCAATCCGTGGGAGGCGTAGGATGAAGATGGTCTCTCTCAAGCAGCCCTGCAACCAAATAACAAAGAGTCTCTTGTGTCCCCAACACACCCAATACAATGGTAAATTGTATAGGTGCACTAGTTCGGCGAAGAGATGGTGATACAAGTGCAATATGGACGGTAGATATAGGTTTTGGTAATAACAAAATATAAAAACAGCAAGGTAACTAAAGATAAAAGTGAGCATAAACGGTGTTGCAATGATAGGAAACAAGGCCTAGGGTTCATACTTTCACTAGTGCAAGTTATCTCAACAAGGATAACATAATGGGATCATATTACTAGCCCTCAACATGCAACAAAGAGTCACTCCAAAGTAACTAATGACGGAGAACAAACGAAGAGATTATGGTAGGGTACGAAACCACCTCAAAGTTATTCTTTCTGATCGATCTATTCAAGAGTCCGTAGTAACGTTCAATCTATCATAGAGTTCGTACTAGAATAACACCTTAAGACACAAATCAACCAAAACCATAATGTCACCTAGATACTCCATTGTCACCTCAAGTATATGTGGGCATGATTGTACGATATGCATCACACAATCTCAGAAACATCTATTCAACCAACACAAAGCACTTCAAAGAGTGTCCCAAAGCTTCTACCGGAGAGTCAAGACAAAAACGTGTGCCAACCCCTATGCATAGATTCCCAAGGTCACGGAACCCGCAAGTTGATCACCAAAACATACATCAAGTGAAACACGTGATATCCCATTGTCACCACAGATAAACACATGCAATACATACATCAAGTGTTCTCAAATCCTTAAAGACTCAATCCGATAAGATAACTTCAAAGGGAAAACTCAATCCATTATAAGAGAGTAGAGGGGGAGAAGCATGATAAGATCCAACTAGAATAGCAAAGCCCGCGATACATCATGATCGTGCCATCTCAAGAACACAAGAGAGAGAGATCAAACACATAGCTACTGGTACATACCCTCAGCCCCGAGGATGGACTACTCCCTCCTCGTCATGGAGAGCTCCGGGATGATGAAGATAGCCACCGGAGAGGGATTCCCCCCTCCGGCAGGGTGCCAGAACGGGTCTAGATTGGTTTTCGATGACTACAGAGGCTTTCGGCGGCGGAACTCCCGATCTAGGTTAATTTCCGGAGGTTTAAGTATATATATGAGGTGTTGGAGTCGGGGCCTAGCAAAGGGGGGCTACGGGCCGTCCACGAGGCAGGGGGCGCGCCTAGTAGGGGGGCGCACCCCCCACCCTCGTGGGTAGCCCATGGGTCCTCTCGTCCCCCTCCGGCGCTCCGTGGGCTTCTTCTAGTGCAAAAATGATCTCCGTTGATTTTCAGGTCAATTGGGCTCCGTTTGATTTTCCTTTTCTGCGAAACCATAAAACAGAAGAAAAACAGGAACTGGCACTGGACTCTGGGTTAATAGGTTAGTCCCAAAAATAATGTAAAAGTGTATAATAAAGTCCATAAAACATCCTAGAAGGATAATATAATAGCATGGAACAACAAAAAATTATAGATTCGTTGGAGACGTATCAGTTAGTATGCTTGAAGTATTATTATTTCTTATGGAAATATAGACTTTTGTCTTGAATCTTTTAGATCTTAACATTCATGCCACAATTAAGAGAATTACATTGAAAACTATGTTGGTTAGCATTCCACATCAAAAATTCTGTTTTTATCATTTACCTACTCGAGGACGAGCAGGATTAAGCTTGGGGATGCTTGATACGTCTCCAACGTATCTATAATTTTTTATTGTTCTATGCTATTATTTATGATGTTTTGGATGTTTAATGGGCTTTGTTATACACTTTTATATTATTTTTGGGACTAACCTATAAAGAAGCCACTAGAGAACACTATGGCCCCCGTGTCTATTCTCAACATATCAATCTACATCTACTTTACTTTTTCCGCTTTTACTTTCTGTTCTTATAAACAAAAATAGCAAAAATATAAATTATCATCTCTATCAAATCTCACTTTCGTAAGTGACCGTAAAGGGATTGACAACCCCTTATCATGTTGGCTGCGAAGTTCTTATTTGTTTGTGCAGGTGCAAGGGACTCGCGCGTGGTCTCCTACTGGATTGATACCTTGGTTCTCAAAAACTGAGGAAAATACTTATGCTACTGTGCTGCATCACCCTTTCCTCTTCGAGGGAATACAACGCAAGCTCGAGAAGTAGCAGTTGCCCCGGACAATCCAAATTTCAAATGTCATAAAAGAGAAAATAAATCACTCAGTTTGTCAACTTCTAACCAAGCGCCTCAGAGGAAAACTTACCACAAAATCATTAATATAATGGATTTTATAATGAATTCAAACCTCACAATTCGTTGAAGATGGTTTGTATTGTCCACAAGCAAGTATTATTTCTAAATACACTTTTCTTGGAGAAACGGATCTTCTTCAAAGAAGCCGTTCAAATATCTTGAATGGACTAGTGCCAACATGCTTAAAGTGGCCAGTTGAGTATCACTGATAAATATTTGGGATTTCTATTTTCGTGCCATCTGTTCCTTACTTCTACTCAGTTTTGCCCAACCCTCCAACTTGTGCTCACTTTTGCCCCGCTTTGTCTAGTTGAACCTCACATATGGCCAAATGCAGCATTTCTGTTGGGTCAACCCCTTCGACCGTTACACACATGATTGTGAGAATACGTCATGTGGGCCACCAGATAGTATAGCCACAACAGCCAGTCTGTGGTTAGTCGCCAATGCATAGCATGGCGGTGCGTCTTTGCTCGTCTGGCCGATTCCAGCGATGGCATGATGATATCCTGGCCTCTACAGGTAGGTGGTGCTCGTGCGTGTCGAGGGGAGGCATCAGGGTGCCCGAAGTTGGAAGAAAACGAAGGCAGTGGGTGAATAACACCGTGGCCAGAGTTCGTTGTTTGGAGGCAACAAAGCTACAACACTGATTCAAACGAGTTTTTGTTTTAATGTTGTTCTACGGCTTCTGGCTGTGGAGTATGACACAGTCACGTAATAAAATGGTCAGCGGAGTGTCTTCATGAGCTCATGCCAGATCAGCGAAGGGAGGTCATGATTAATGGCACTACAGCACGAAAACATTAACAAGTAGAGCAGGCAAATTTGTGGAGCTCACACTAAGGTTGTGGAGCACATTAACTAGGTCGGGGTGGGCTGTAGGCGACGAATCGACAGTAGCGTCCTAGGTTGCACACAGTGAAGAAGGCAGCGATTCAGGGCATTTGGTATAGCGATCTTTGTCGTGTAGGTTAACAGTGGGGAGACATAGCTAAAGGACATGCTGGAGAAGCGATGAGATCACAGTAACTATGTTGGTTGGCATCGGCGCGGCCATGGCGTTCTCGGTCATGGTTGGAGAGCAAGCAATAGGAGGGGATAGTGATGGATGGTAGATAGGTTCGAACTTGTGATATATCTTGCTTGTCTCTTGGCATAGAGTTGGGGACGAGGAAGGCCTCGAAGGCGCGAAGGCGCGAAGCAGGAGCAGGCGCTCTCAGACGCGTCGTCCACTGCCACTAGGCGCGTGGTTGAAGACAGGGTTGCCTGTAGGTGGGCTGGGCTGCACAAAGCTGAGCACCTGGGGTAGTTTTCATCTCTCTCTCTAATTATATATGTCCTTTCCTTTCGTATTTAAATATATTTTAGATCAAAAATAACGTCTAGGAAATTAACTGAGAATATAATGCATTTGAAAAAACACGGACAATTTTACATGGACGGGATTAACTGAGGCGTCGGCCCACGAACGTCGCCCAAGCCCCCCCC
>LR738713.1:643890865-644045289 GCA_902687465.1 Secale cereale | reverse complement strand
CCCTCTCACCAAATAACCGTACTGAACGATGTGGTTTAGTGCCACGTTGCCGCGCGAGTGGCTTGCCGACCTCTTTAAATAGTAGAGAGGGCCATATATAATAAACTACTATTCTAATAAGAGCATCAATGCTCGCTTTGTGAAGGAGATGATGATTTGATATTGGATCATCTCTTAATCTCTTTAACAAAGTAAGCATAGATGATCTTACTACAATAAAAGTATTTTATTTTATTTTATTTTACAAGTGGCATCATTTTCATAATTTATCTCAACAAACTAGAGCATAACACTGTTATTTTTCAATTTCAAGAAAATCAAAGAAAAGTTAAATTTTGGCACAACAATGGGTTTTACAATTGTAACATTGTTTCCATAGGTAAAATATTTTTTGGGGGTAATAAAAAGTATTACTTCCATTTCTCAACTGCAAGAAATGGCTTTTTGTGAAGGAACTGAGTGAAATATGTTATAAAACTTGGTCTTACCATTTTTCATGTAAGGTAGACCAGATTTTAAGCCCACCGACCAAGTTTCATGAATTTCAAAGTATTATTGCTATATTTCCAAGATTAACATTAACAGTGAATTATGAGATTTTTCTCATATTTGAACTACAAGTATAATGTAGTTTGGTACTGAAATTGGCAAAAAAAATCATTTTATGTTCCCATGTTGGTGGTGCATCCACTTGGGACAACCAAAATTGAAATTCTGAACCATTTCATACCGAAGTTCTACATCTCAAGATTTACCCCATTTTCGGGAAAAACAAAGAAACTGAAAAAAGCCTCAAAAATTCAAATCCTTGTGCATGATTCCCTATTGTAATACTCCATTTTCAGAAACTTGCAATACCACTAGTTTTGAAGAAAAAATCTTCACAAAATGGCCAATCTAGTATGAAGTTGCATGGATTTCAAGGCATATGTCGGGGAAACGGATCCACGAGCACCTATGGGACCGGCGGACCGAGCCCCTTTCGGTTCGGCAGGGGCGAAGATCGCACGAAGAGCGGATCAAGGCGAAGATCACGAGCAGTTTACCCAGGTTCAGGCCGCACGGATGCGTAAAACCCTACTCCTGCTTTGTGGTTTGTATTGAGTTCTTGCTCGGGAGCGCTGAGTGCTACAGTACACACCAGCAGCTAACGAGACCGAGCGCGAGTGTTTTTCTCCGTTCCTGAACCCCCCTCCACGTTGCGCATTGGCCTCCTTTTATATGCTCAAGGGGTCGCCGACAGGTGGCAACGTAGACAAGGGTAGAAATGGAAAGGTGTTGCGGTTGGTACAACTACCTGTACAGTGTATCATACCTAACTCTGATGGCAGGGGACAAGGGCATTAAATGCCCATCTGCGTCGCCCAAATAGTGCAAAAGGGACCGTTAGGGACGCCACCGCTCGCCACGATGGCAATCTTGTCAGCACCGCTTGCCACCGCGCACCGCTGGCTGCACAGCCTCCCGCCACGTACGCCTGGAAGGGTCCCAGAGCGACACGTTGGTGGATGTGCTGGAGCGCGGGTACAGAGTGGTAGCTTGCCGCGGCAAGTGCCTTGCCGCGGTCGTCGTCTTGTCGCGTCCGGGAGCTTGTCGCTTATCGGGCCTTATCAGGACGCGTGGCGCGTCGCGGCAAGTTCCTTGAGATTCCTTGGTTGGCCTTCCTGGCAAGCTCCTCTTGCCGTGGTCTTGTCTCCTTGGCTTGAATACTTTGTTCTTGAATGGCTCCAAAGGAACCACGGAGGACCTTGGCGGTCACCCGGCAAGCCTTGCCGCGGGATGCTGCGACTGCCCGTGCACAAATTCGGGATACTAGGGTACCCCTACTCTAGTACGCCGACAGGAGCCCCCGGGCCTGGGCCATACACGGTGCCGAGCGCTGTTGGGCCAGGCCCAAAACAGGGCACGGGCATCCGCGGCCTGGGTTACGCCGTATCTCTCTCCGTATCCACCGCGCCCTGCCCAAACGGCACGCGTTGAATGCGGCGTCGTGGGAGAGATCGTGGGTGGTTTGTTTATTCGGAAAGGCGGAACGTCCGCCCCCTCCCTCCTTATAAGCAGGGGAAATAGGGGCAGTTCGCCCACTCGCCGGTTGCTACTCCAATCTCGGAAACCTCCGCCGCTCCCCCGTCTTCCCAAAGCTGAAAAAGAGCAGCGCCCTGCCCCCCATCGCCACCAGCACCACCAACGCCGTCGACCTCCCCCACCACTTCCGCCATGGCTCCGAAAGCCGACAAGGTGAAGGTCGTGAAGTCGACCGAGGCGCAGCGGCTCGCGGCGCTGCGAAAGGAGCGGGCAATCTTCACCCCCAAGCTCGCCGCGAGGGAGCTGAGGAAGTATTACTACCTCTTCTGGTTGACGGAGACGCGAGCGCATCCGCGCACGAAGGTACTTCCAGCCGTCGCTTGGAAAATGGCTCCAAATGGATATCCCTTCTTCGCCTTGTTCTTCTACTGCGGGCTCTGCCCGCCTTTCTCTGAGTTTTTCTGCGATATTATGAACACCTACGGGTTCCGCCTCCTTGACTTCACCCCCAATGTTGTTCTGACCATGGCAGTTTTCGCACATCTCTGCGAAAACTTTGTCAGAGTCTATCCAAATGTAGCCCTTTTTTGCCACTTCTTTATGCACCGAGTTGAGAGAGGAGAGCCTTTATCCGGCGGAATCGCCTGGATCTCGAGAGCCGGCAAGAAGGACGCTTATATGGAGGGAGAGTTCCGCGGCAAGTGGGAGGAATGGAGAGCAGACTGGTGCTGGATTGTCGAGGAGAACTCGCAGCCGTTTACCGCCGGGCGCCAAACCCCAGTAGTGCGCGGCAGCGATTGGAGCGACGTGGCCCCGGAAGACGATAGGCTGAAGATTGCCGTCACCCGGATCCAACGCCTTAGGCTTGCCGGGCTCACTGTAGGTGCGGTTGGTGCAGATTTTCTTCGCCGCCGCATCGCCCCCCTGCAGGAGAGGAGGAGACCCGCCTGGGAGTTCAACAATGCGGCGGACATCATGAGGCTGCGCCCGGGCCTCAACTTCAACTTGACTGTTATGGAACTTGACGCAATGCTCCAGGAGCTATTCAAATACGACCCTCAACATCCCGAAGTGTTCAGGTTGCCGAAGGATGTCGTCCCGCTGTGCAACAACTCCACGCTCGACCGCATCCGTGCAATGATGCCGCTGTGCGATTTGCATGGAATTTTCCCAACTTGGCAAGAGCCTGAAGACGTCGTCGTGCAGGAGTTCTTTGACGGCTTGACAGAAGAGCTAGTCCGCTCCGACGAACAGAAAAGCCTTACCCGCGCCACCACCGATGCGGAGATGAAACGCATCGCCACTAGGCTAGAGGAGGCGGCGGCAGCCGCAGCCGCGGGCGAGTTTGGATTCACCGTGGAGGAGGCAGAGGCAGCGGAGGCGGCAAGCCTTGTCGAGCGAGAGGAGCTTGTCGGCGAGGAAGAGCCTGTCGGGCATGACGTCGAGTCGAGCGAGCCCGCCGAGGATACGAGCGGCTCGTTGGAGATCAAATCCTCTTCCTCCTCATCTTCAGACAGCTCGCCGCAAGCAGAGCCCCCAGCTCCACCTAGAGGGCATCTCCGCAAGGCCGGGGACGTAGCGGAGCAGCGGGCGAGTCGACAGTCGCCGCGCCGCGTGACACGCTCCACCGCGGCAAGCACTGTTGCCGCGGGAGCACCTCACGCTGTTGCGGCAACTGGAGCGGGGTCGTCTCGGACCACCGCTTCTGCTCCTGCCGCTTCTCACGCCGCGGCGGCAGCCGGAGCGGGGTCGTCTCGGACCACCGCCACTGCTCCCGCCAAGCGGCCAAGGGAACCTACTCCTCCGCCTCCTCGCGCCGGAGGTGAGCCGGACTTCGACTTCTCCGCGTTCAGCTCCGACGAGGAAGAAGAAGAGTAAGATTCTTTGTTGGACTTGTAGTTCTTCAATTCTTGCTATTTTGTCTTGTATCTCATTTGCTTTACTCCGAACTCATTTTCAGGACTCTGGCCCAGAGAGCGGCGAAGAGAGCCAAGGTCCAGGCGCGTCCAAAGGAGGTGATCATCGTCGAGGACGAACCCACCGCGACAACAGAGGATGCGCCCGAGACCACCTTGCCGGATCCGGCAACTATTCTCCAGAGCAGCCCCCAGCGCAGCCCCCAGCATAAGTATACGGTTCGCCTTCCGCTGTTAGGCGTGCATGGATGCTCCTTCTTTGCTGACATGTGATTGTTGGTTTGTGTAGGAGCAGAGCAGCCCCACGAGGAGCGCCCGGAGGCCGCCCCCGACAAGCCATCTGCTTCGACTACGCCGCCAAGGGAGAGTTCTCCGGCCAGGGAGAAGTCTCCGGCAAGGAAGAGTTCTCTGGCGAGGGACAGCACCAGCGGCCCCCCGGTGGCGGAGACCACGACTGCAGAACCCGGTACAGGTAATCCTCTCGCTTCAAAACTTCCCTTGGGTTCTTCTTCCTTTGATCTTCTTTTTGGATATTTGCTTGACTTTTCTCCCTTTTCCGGCCGTCAGACCCATCTGCTGCGGAGCCGATGGAGACCAAGGTTGCTGCCGACGACGCCGCTGCCACCGAAGAAGCAGCCGGCGCTGATGATCCCGTCGGCGAAGAGGCCGCCAAGGCTGCCGCCGCAGCAGCTGGCGAGGGGTCTGGCGATCGCACTGACGGCCCTGGGGCCGCAGGAGCGCCAGGCGCTACGCCGACCGCCGACCCTTCCGCCGCTACCGCAGTGCCAGGCTCCGAAGAGCCCCAGCCAGGCGTCTACTTGAAGGCTGGTGAGAACGTCTTCATCAACCTCCCCTGGGCGTCAAGCTCCAGGGCACCGGCCGAAGGAGAAAGCTTTGATGGAGAGGTGCTCGCCTCCGCCGGGCTGACGCTGGTTGATGCGCCGAGCAGCAACAGCGGCGAGCCTGAGGAGGAGCGGCTCCTGCGGAAGCTGGTGTCGCTCTACCGTGCTCGGCAAGCCAAGCTGGAATCCCGAGAGGCGCTTGTCGCGAAGGCGGGAGTGGACATCAAGAAGCGCGCGGAGGAGCTCTGGGGTCTCAACCAGGAAGCTCTCCGGTCCCTGGCAGAGGAGCGGGAGCAACTCGCCGAGGAGCAGAAGGCCTTCTTCCTAGAGAAGGCTGAAGTTGAAGAACAACAGCGGCTTGCCGCTGAGAAGCTGTCTACGCAGGAGGGCAAGCTGGCGCAACAGAAGGTAAACCTTGACAGCCATGAGGAGGAGCTCACTGCGCGAGCAAACATTCGGCGGAGCCCTCAAACAAGCAGAGGATGCTGCCGCAGCTGCCGAGGCCGCCAAGAAGGAGCTGCAGACGAAGATGCCGCGGCTGGAGGCCGACCTCAAGGCGAGCGGTGAAGAGCTTGCCGCGCTCAAGCATGAGCGGGAGAAGGACGCCTACAGCTTGTCAAAGCTGCAGGTTCGTCTCGCCGAGAAGCGCAAAGAACTTGGCGCCGCCAAGGACTCCAACGCAGATCTTGAGTTGAAGCTGACTACTTTGACCAAGACGCTGGACGGCGCCAGGGAGCAGGAGGTGGCCTTGAAGAAGAAGATCAAGGCCGATGAGGCGCTGCTGGCGAGTGCTGCTGCCGCCCAGAACACTCTTAGGGAGAATGTGGAGCACTGGACAGAGGGTCTCGTGAATTCTGCCGCACACATTGACAGGGAACTGGCGCAGCTGGGGATGGAGGATCTCGGGTATCCCTCCGATGAGAACCTCCAACCCAGCGCCAAGCTCACCTTGTTCTTCAAAGGCGTGGCGACTGCCCTCCAGCGACTCCGGGAGAAGATCCCAAAGCAGCTGGCCGACGAGTCGCGCAAGATCTGCGCGGGAGCTCTTCAAAAGGTGTTGGTGAAGGTGGCCTTCCGCAACCCGGGCCTCAACCTCACCAACGTCCTCAAGACCCTGCCACCGGATGCTGATCTGGAAGCGCTCAAGACCCTTGTCGCACCCATTGTGGACAAGGTGAGCGGGATCAAGAGGATTGAGGGCGATCGCGTAGACTAGGCCGCCCGTTTTCTTCTTTTCTTGTCGCTGCTGGTCATGTTATGAGAACAATCTGTTAGAGCCGCGACAAGCTACCTTGTAATATAACTCTATTTTGGGTAATGATTGCAATGTTATTTCCTTTACTTGACTCCTTCCTTTGTATGTTTTTGTCCTACGCTTTTAGGGAACTTGTCGGCGTAGGCACCTTAGCCGCGAGCGCTGACTGCGGGACGTCAGCAGCCTGCTGGCGGTGCCGTTACCGACAAGAAACCTTGTCGCAACTAGTCGCAGCTCACTTAAGTTGTTGAGCGGACTCAAAACAAAGTCAGGGCGCAACTAGCTACGAGTTGGTTCCTCCGCGCACAGGTTTTCCATACAAAGCACGGTCGTTCAAGGAAGATAACTTAAAAATTTTAAAAATCTGATTGCTCAAACTTTGGCAACTTAGCTTTTCTGTTGTTTGCTTCCCGGTAAGGCGAAACTTTTTTGAACGACGCCTGGTCCATACTATTATCTTCTCCTTCCGCCCCCCCCCCCGGCAAACTTGTGGGCGAGGGAACCTTCCTTTCCTTGAGAAAAAGAAAGAAGAGAAAATAAAGATATGGAACCTTACGGCTCGTTATTGCTTACCGGGGGTAAGTGCTGCACAAAGTGTCAGATAACACATGCAAAAGATAGAAAGCATGAAATTGTTAAGATGTGCGGAGCACATGAGCTTTACTTATGCACGGGGTCTGCGCCCGGCTTTGTACGAAGGATTACATGCAACAGCGGCAAGACTTGTACAAAAGGTGGTTGCCGGAACAGGTTCCGGCAACCGCGCCTTACGGTTACAAAGATGCTCAATGTTCCAGGAGTTGCTCACCGGAATTCCATCTTCGGTCTCAAGGCGGACAGCGCCAGGCCTAGTGACTCGTTTCATCCGGTAAGGGCCTTCCCACTTCTGCGTCAACTTGTTGGAATTCTTGGCGGACTGAACGCGCCGAAGAACAAGGTCGCCTTCCTCGAGACTTCTGGCGTTAACTTTGCGGCTATGGTAGCGGCGCAAAGCTTGCTGGTAGCGAGCAGCTCGTACAGCAGCCTGAAGACGGTCTTCCTCAAGGAGCAGCGCGTCATCTTGTCGCAGCTGCTCTTGCTCAAGCTCATCATAAGAGAGCACTCGAGGTGACCCGTATACGAGTTCCGTGAGGAGAACTGCCTCTGCTCCATAGACTAGAGCGAAAGGTGTCTGGCCAGTGGCTCGATTTGGCGTCGTCCTGATCGACCAAAGAACCACCGGCAGCTCCTCAATCCAGTTTCTTCCGCACTTGCGCAGCCTGTCAAAAGTCCTGGTCTTGAGCCCACGCAGCACTTCAGCATTTGCCCTCTCCGCTTGACCGTTGCTTCTCGGGTGAGCAACAGAAGCGAAGCAGACCTTGGCGCCAAGATCTTGGACGTATTGTATGAAGGTGCGGCTCGTGAATTGTGTACCGTTGTCGGTGATGATCCTGTTAGGGATCCCGAAACGGCAAACAATCGACCTGAAGAACTTGACTGCTGACTGTGCTATCACCTTCCTCACTGCTTCCACTTCCGGCCACTTTGTGAACTTGTCGATTGCAACATACAAGTAGTCAAAGCCCCCGATTGCTCGGGGAAAGGGGCCGAGGATGTCGAGTCCCCAGACCGAAAATGGCCAGGATAAAGGGATCGTCTGGAGAGCTTGAGCTGGCTGGTGTATCTGCTTGGAATGGAACTGGCACGCTTCACACTTGGTTACTTGTGCAGTTGCATCCTGGAGGGCTGTCGGCCAAAAGAAACCTGGCATGAATGCTTTGCCGGCAAGTGCTCTTGCGCCAATGTGGTGACCACATATGCCTCCATGTATCTCTGCCAACAGCTTTTGTCCGCCTTCCCGGTGAATACACTTCAATTTCACACCGTTGAGTCTTCTTCTGTACAGTGTGTTGTCGACAAACTGGTACATACTTGACTGCCGGGCTACTCTTTCCGCTTCTTCTTGCTCTTCGGGAAGTTCTCCTGTCTGAAGGAAACAGACAATCTGCTGTGCCCATGCTGGAGCTTGTGGCTCGACAACAAGGACTAAAGGCACATCTGCTGCTGCGGGAACATCCGCTTCTACGGCGAGAACCTGCGGCTCAGCCGGAGCTTGACGTTCCCCAGCAAGCTTGCCGGAGCAAAACTTGTCGGGAGCTTCTGCTTCAACGGAACAAACCCTAAGGCTTGCCGGAGCAGACTGCTCCTCAGCGCTCTTGGTGTTGATCTTGGGGACCTTCTTGGCGGCGGCTTCGGGAAGCTCTGCCGGAAAATAGTCACCAGAAATCAACTTCATCTTCTTGCTCTGTCCAGTTGATGGCGTTACAGACGGTTGAGTCAGCTTGAGCACAAAGATCCCTGGTTCCACAGGTAACTTAAGTGCGGCGCACTTCGACAGGCCATCGGCAATGTCGTTCTGAGCTCTTGGAACATGCTCCATCTGTAGGCCGTCAAAGTGCTCTTCTAGCTTTCTCACTTCATCAACGTAGGCTTCCATCAACGGACTCTGATAACTCTTGTTCACTTGGCGGACGACAAGCTGCGAGTCACCCCTGACGATGAGCTTCTTGATCCCAAGGTCCGCCGCGATCCTGAGACCGGCAAGCAAACCTTCATACTCTGCGGTATTGTTTGTTGCTTGCTCCTTGGGAAAGTGCATCTGGACTACGTACTTGAGGTGCTCTCAAGTGGGTGCAACAAGCAGCACGCCAGCATCGACGCCTTGCAGCGAGAAGGCACCATCAAAGTACATCAGCCACTCTTTGCTTGCTTCCTTGACGGGGATGCTCGTCTCTGGAATTTCTTCATCTGGTGTTGGCGTCCACTCTGCTATGAATTCTGCCAATGCTCTGCTTTGGATAGTTGAAGTGCTCTCAAACTTGAGGCCAAAGCTTGACAATTCCAGTGCCCACTCAACAATCCTGCCTGTTGCTTCTGGATTCTGCAGTATCCTCTTCAGCGGAAAACGAGTGACAACTGTGATCTCATGTGCTTGGAAGTAATGGCGCAGCTTTCTCGAGGCCATGAGAAGGCCGAAAAGCAATTTCTGCACACCAGAGTACCTTGACCTAGCCCCCTGCAGAAGGGAACTGACAAAGTAAACTGGGCGCTGCACCATTCTCTTTTGTATCTCCTCGCGCGCCTGCGCAGATCCATCTTTGTCGGGACCAGAGCTTGTCGGGGAAGCCCCCTGCTTGTCGCTGGATGTGCCTGCCGTGGTTGCTGGCTCATCATCCGCCTCCCTCTCCGCTACTAACGCAGCACTAACCACTTGATTGGTTGCCGCTATATACAACAGCAACTTCTCTTGTGGCTTAGGTGCGACAAGTGTTGGAGTGGAGGACAGGTATCTCTTCAAGTCTTGCAGCGTAGCCTCCGCTTCCGGAGTCCATTTCATTGGACCTACCTTTTTCAATATTTTGAAAAACGGCAGGGCGCGCTCAGCAGACCTAGAGATAAACCTGCTGAGAGCAGCCACGCAACCGGCAAGTCTTCGTACATCCTTGACGCGCTTTGGTGCTTCAATCTGCTCAATGGCCTTGATCTTGTCGGGATTGGCTTCAATTCCCCGCTGAGATACGAAGAACCCGAGAAGCTTGCCGGAAGGGACTCCAAACACACACTTATCGGGGTTGAGCTTGAGGCTGATCTTGCGCAGGTTTGCAAAGGTCTCATCTAAATCTTGAATCAGAGTTGCCTTGTCCTTGCTCTTGACCACTATGTCATCCATGTAGGCTTCCACATTTCTGTGTATTTGTGGCTCAAAAGTGACATGGACTACCCTTGCAAATGTTGAACCAACATTCTTCAAACCGAAAGGCATCCGTATGAAACAGTACGTGCCACATGGAGTGATGAATGCGGTCTTCTCCTCATCCTCTTCTGCCATGAAGATCTGATGGTACCCTTAGTATGCGTCAAGAAATGAAAGCAAGTCACATCCGGCCGTGGAGTCAACAATCTGGTCAATGCGCGGCAAGGGAAATGGGTCTTTGGGACAAGCTTTGTTAACATCGGTAAAGTCGATACAAAGCCTCCATTTCCCGTTTGCCTTGCGCACGACTACAGGATTGGCCAACCACGTAGGATGGAGCACTCCTCTGACAAGGCATGCTGCTTCCAACTTCTTGATCTCTTCCGCGATGAATTCTTGGCGCTCCACTGCTTGCTTCCTGACCTTCTGCTTGACGGGCCGCGCATGAGGACAGACGGCAAGATGGTGCTCAATTACTTTCCTGGGAACACCGGGGATGTCAGACGGTTGCCACGCAAACACGTCGACATTCGCCCGCAGGAAAGCAATGAGCGCGCTTTCCTATTTAGGGTCAAGAGTGGCACTGATGGTGAAGGTACCACCAGTGCCATCCTCCTTGGCGGACACATTCTTGGTCTCTGGCGGAGCTGCCATTGTCTTCTTACACTTGCCGGTGGAGCTCGATGGTGCGTCCTCGACGGTAGTGCAGCACTCCGAAGAGGTGCGCTTGCCAGGGTGGGCATCAGAACTCTTGCCGGACTTGGTCTTCTTCTTCCCCCCGGGAGCTTCAACGGCAGGTGACTTGCGCTCTGTTGCGGCTACCGCTTCCCGGTAGATCTTGTCGGCGCAAATAAGAGCATCCTTCTTGTCGCCAGGGACAGAGATGACACTTATCGGGCCTGGCATCTTCAGCATGTTGTATGTGTAGTGAGAGGCTGCCATGAACTTGGCGAGTGCTGGACGGCCGAGTATCCCATTGTAAGGCAATGGAAAATCGGCAACGTCAAAAGTGACCCTCTCAGTCCTGAAGTTCAACTCGCTGCCAAATGTCACCGGCAACGTGACCTTCCCCTTCGGCTTGCTCCTTCCTGGATTGATTCCTTGGAATGTGCCGGTCTCTTCAAGCTCGCTGTCAGGGATCTCGAGTTTCTGGAGTACAGTGGAGGATATCAGGTTCAAGCCGGCCCCGCCGTCAACTAGCATCTTAGTGACCTTGAGGTTGCGGATAGTTGGTGAAACCAACATCGGCAAGCACCCGACCGCAGTTGTGCGATCAGGGTGGTCCTCAATGTCAAAGATGATAGGCGTGCTGGACCATTTCAGAAGCTTGCGTGACTCGACAGGTGGTTCTGCCGCATTGACTTCCCGCACCCACTGCTTGAGTTGGCGGTGTGAAGTATGCAGAGAAGCACCGCCGTCAACGCACAAGACCTCTGTGGCTTTCTGGAACTCCTGCTCACTGGTCTCGACATCATCCATGTCTTCATCGTCGTCGTCATCTTCATCCTTGTCGCGGCCGCGGGGAGGTCTGTCTCCTTGCCGCGGCGTCCTCCCCGGCCGGCGCGCTTCTTGCCGGATCCTCCAGCATCTCCTTGGGCCTTCTCCTTGTCCCGTCGCTCGTATTCAGCCTTTTGCTACTCGACAAGCTGCTCGACCTTCTTGCAGCTCTAGAGGTCATGGCCCTTGGTGCGGTGGATCTTGCAGTACTGCTTGTTGGTGCCGTCCTGCTTGTCGGCGACCGCCACAGCCTGGCAGTCGGTGCATGCGGCAATCTCCTTGCCGGAGCTACCAGCTTTGGCTTTCTTGGCGCCACCTTCGTTGCCCGACTGCTCTATGACTAGCACATCTTTGCCTTTCTTCTTCATGTTGTTCCGCCGCCGGTTTTTCTTTGCCGGGGCAGCATCCTCGCTGTCAGATCCTCCTGCTCCTGTATTCTCTCCGGGGAGTTTCCTCCCTTCCTCTGCACGTGCACACTTGTCGACCAGGGCATACAGCTCACTGACGTCTCTGATCTTGCACATCGCCATCTCCTCCCGCATCCTGCGGTTACGCACGTTCTGATGGAACGCGCTGATGACCGCGGCAGGGTCGACATCTGGGATGTTGTGCTGTACACGGCTGAATCTTTGAATGTACTTGCGCAGGGGCTCTCCTTCCTTCTGGGCGAGCAGATGAAGGTCACTCTCTTGGCCATGAGGTTTGTGGCCGCCTGTAAAGGCGCCGACAAACTGATGGCATAGGTCTGCCCAGGAGGATATGGAGTTGTCCGGCAAGTGCATGAGCCGGGACCTGACGTTGGGCTTGAGCACCAGCGGGTAGTAGTTGGCAAGGATCTTGTCGTCCCGCCCCCCGGCAGCTTGCACCGCGATGGTGTAGATGCTGAGGAACTCCGACGGACGCGACTTGTCGTCGTACTTCTCTGGTATGTCTGGCTTGAAATTCTTCGTGCTGGGCCACTGGACTTGCCGCAGATCACGAGTAAACGCAGGGCAACCTACCGCGTACGGCAAGTCGCCTGGTTCCCCTGGTGCATGCATGTCGACAGAGGGCCCAGCGCGCTGGTCCGATTGACGCCGCGCTTCTCTTCGGCGCTCGATGCGAGTACGAGCGTCTTCTTACCGTCGTTCGTGAAGAACTTGGCGCTGATCGCGACGAGCTCATGGATCTGATGACGCAGTGGAGTCGCTGTCGAGGTGGATCCGGCGAGTCGGCGATCTTGGCCTTCGGGGCGGAGAGTGCACGGTGGTTGCACCCCCACCGGTCTTGTCGCCACCGGCTTGTGCCTGGCTGACTTGTCGCGGCTGCGATGTACTCGGTTGCCGTGGAGTGTCGCCGTTGGCAAAGCCGATGAGACTCTGAATGGTGGCCCTCCATTCGTCGATCTTGTCTGCCGTTGGAGGGTAGTCCAGGAGCAGTTGAGCTCGCGCCAAAGCTTCTGCTGAAGTGGCGGGTGGCGGTGGCGAACGGTGTGAGGAGCGGGATATGCTCGGACTTCTAACTATGTTAGAAGGAGCAGTATCCCGTCCAGGCGACCGTGCCTCGCTCGTGCCAGCATGTTGGCGTGCATGCTGGTCTTGAGCACTCCGAGATCCACCAGCTCGATCTTGGCCCAGCAAATGTATGGTACCGTGAGTACCATGACGCTGCCGGTCTCACGCCTCCTGAGATGGGCGCGGTGCATGTACGGACGCCGAGGTCTTGGAGTGCGCCCGGTCGTTGTGGGAGCCGACTACGCCGCCGATGGGCAGCGCAGCCTTGTCCTTGGACCTGGCAGCACCGTGAGCTCCCTCGTCGACGCCCGTCCTTCCGCCGGCGTCTACCCCACCAGCCGTTTGCTCCGGCGGTGGTGGGTTCGGCGCGGACGGAGCAGCCGCCTCCAAAGCCTTCTTCTTCGGCGGCATGTCGATGAAGACGATGAAGATCTAGCTCGTGTGAACGCCGGATCAGTTTCACACCACCTCGACGCCTCCCCCTACCTGGCGCGCCAAAGATGTCGGGGAAACGGATCCACGAGCACCTATGGGATTGGCGGACCGAGCCCCTTTCGGTTCGGCAGGGGCGAAGATCGCACGAAGAGCGGATCGAGGCGAAGCACACGAGCAGTTTACCCAGGTTCGGGCCGCACGAATGTGTGACGACCCCGGCCCGATCGTGCACTAATCATACACGCAAATGCACACGATCAAGCCTAAGGACTCACGTGAAGGAATCACAACACAACTCTAAAACATAAATAAATACATACAAGTTATATATTACAAGCCAGGGGCCTCGAGGGCTCGAATACATAACAAGTGTCACACACATAGTCAGCGGAAGCGTTAGGTATCTGGGTACAGATACAACACAGAAGAAGATAGGCCTTTTGCAAAGGCGGGGCAAAATAAAAAGCTACGATCGAAAAGGCGCAGGCCTCCTGCCTGGGACCTCCGATCCTACTCCTGGTCGTCGTCCGCCGGCTCCTCGTAGAAGTACTCGCCGGCCGGGTAGTAGTAGTAGCCAGCCTCGGGCTGGTAGTAGTAGTCGTCAACGGGGGCTGCGGGCACCATGGCTCCGTCGTCTGGTTTGTCATGCGGGTAGGACAAAAGAGGAAGCAAAGCAACCGTGAGTACTCATCCAAAGTACTCAGCAAGACTTACATCAGATCTATACTAAGCAATGCATCATTTTCAAAGGAGGCTTTATGTTGGTGGACTAGACTGCAGAAAGCCAGAGTAGAGAGGGGAAAAGCCTAGTCCTGACGAAGACTAGCATCTTCAGGGTCTTGCAGCATTAGAAGGGCACAGATTATTACATCTTAATGTAAAGTGTTTATAGTAATATCAACCTCGGCCGGGGATCCTTCCTCGACTCCCTGCGAGAAAGCAATCCCAGAGCCCTACCTCATATCTCAAGTCACCAGTTCTAGTTGTACCGAAGTGGATACAACTCCGAGTGTCCGTTACCGTAGGACAGCCTATCGATAGATGTTTTCTTCCCTGCAGGGGTGCACCAACTTACCCACCACGCTCGCTTAACTCCGGCCGGACACACTTGCTGGGTCCTGCCCGGCCTCGGCTAAACAACACGACGCAACCCGACCGGAAACCGACAGAGAGGATCGAGCACGCCGGACTAAGCCTATGCCCCCGGGGGTAATGGTCCATCGCCTCGGACGCTCCTGCACGTTGCGAGGCCGTTCGGTAGCAGACCTAGCAACCCCTTATACAAGCACGCAGTTGCATCCTGGGTCCAATCCGAACGGGCCGCTCAATCGCTGACGTCGTGACGACTCCAGCTGATGTATACGACGCAGAGCACCCACTCACACCCACGTGGTGGTTAGTGCTATCGGACCCGAAGGCCCCTCGGATCAAATATCCAAATCGCTTAGTGGATTTGGAGCGCGCGGTAACGAGCGTTGCCACCACACCGGTGGCCCCGACGTCCCGTCTCGAAGACTTGTGACAAGGACCTTACAGGACCGGCCACGCTTCGTAGTTATCTCGCGGGTACCCTCACTGGTCACCCGACTCCACAGCTCACGCCTCGAAGGCACTCGCGGGTACCCCTCAGGGTCAACCCGTCTCTATCCAACAAGTGTAGTAACAATGAAATGTCATCAGACGCACGATACCTCTGGCCGCACGCCTTTGTTCCTGGCGATGTCCGGCCTCGGGGATCGATACGTCTTTAAACACGGTACGGTAAACCAGGGCATCCGTGTGGTTTCCATGCCGATGAGGAATCCGAGGAATCACCCTCGTTGGATTCTTAAACGACAAGTCCCGTTAAGGTGATACCGGAGGAATCACCCTCGGTGGTAATCACCATAGCGGATGCATGACATAAGCTAAGTCGGAAGCGGGAAGAGGAATCACCCTCGGTAACCCACAACGAGCTAGCTATACTACAGGGACAACATCGGAAGTGAGTTCGGAGGTATCACCCTCGTCACCTGATGTTAACTCTGCGGAGTCGAGCATACTAGGGGGTGTGCGGTGATGTGAAGAAGGTCAGGGGAAGGGGCTCGATCGCTTGATCGAGGCAAGGGTACTAAGCGAGGCAACTACGAGAAAGCGGGACCACAACAGTGCTACCCAACCTATACTAAGCAGTTTAAGAATAAAGACAGGTATCAACAGTATTTGCAAAAACAGGCTATGCAGCAGTAATAGGAGCAGCAGCAGTAGCAGTAATTCTAATGCAAGAATAAGAGAGAATAGACATAGGCGATATCGGATTGATCAAGGGGGGGTTGCTTGCCTGGTTGCTCGGTGGCAAAAGCAAGGTCGTCGGAGGGGGAACCAATCACCGGGACGGCGTCGGTCTCTGGAGCGGCGTCAGCGTCGGACTCTACCGAGAGAGAAGAGGGGGGGAAGAAACAGATAAATACACAGAAAACAAGCATCACAAAGCGTGCTAGGCTAATGTGCAGTGCAGGGTTGCCTAAAAACATGTCTAAGTTATATTAGTTATTTTTAGGAATTAACTGGAATTATTTACCGGTGTATGTGCACTATTCATCTACCGGAAACGGGCTAAAAGTTGCGGGTTCACCTCCGTAGAGGGTCCCGTCACGGAAACAGATAGCACGGTTGGCTTCGTCTCGTCGTTCTGAGCAACTTTCATGTATAAAGTTTTTCCATCCGAGCTACGGATAAAAAGATATGATTTTCCTAAGTTTTAAACCATTTTCTGGAATTATTTAAAATAACAGAAAAGTATATACTGCGTCAGCCTGACGTCAGCACTGCGTCAGTAGTCGGCTGACTGGTCAAACTGACAGGTGGGACCCACCTGTCAGCCTCTTGGTCTTAACAGAATTTTAAACTAACTAACAGGGCTAACAGTGGGGTGGACCCCACATGTCATAGAGACATTTAACTAACTAAACACTGAATTAATTAACAGAGTTTAATTAGCGGGTTAATTATTTATAAAAACATTTTAGCGCACGGGCCCACTCGTCAGTGGGTCAGGGTTGCCCAGTCAGCGTGTTGACTTAGTCAACAGGTCAACGTGGGGCCCCAGGGCCCACTGGACAGTGACCCAGGAGTGGGAGCCACCCCGGCCACGTCGGACGGCGGTGGCGCGCCGGCGGTGGTGCTCCGGCGACCACAGCAGCGGCGGCGTGGCTCGGAATCCGCCGTCCGGCCACCAAAACGAGCGCCGCGAGGACCGTTCGAACGGGGCGGAGGAGCCGCACCCATCTAGCATAGCGGCGCGTCCCGGAGGTGGCCCTAAACGACGGCGGTCTCGAACGCGGCGGTGCCGGAGTTCGGGCTCGTTCGAGCGCTTGGCTACGGCTCGCTTTCGAGCGTTTCAAGCAGCTAGACGGGGTCTACGGGGCGGTAGGAACTCGACTACGCGCTCGGTGGAGCATGTCATCGCCGTGAGCGACGGTGACGAGCTCCGCGGCGGAGCCGAGCTACGGCAGCGACGGTGGGGTGGTTACGGGCACAGATTCTCATGGGGAGAAGGGGGAAAAGACGGCGACTGCTCACCGGGCCTTGCAGGTGTGCTCAAATGGGCTCGGGGAAGCGCGTCGTCGCCGGAATCATCGTCGGCGTCCGTCGGCGTCGAGGAAGAAGAAGAGCTCGTGGCGCTCAACGCGGAGGCTCCCGGCTCGAGCGACTGGGTCCAGACGGCGTAGCGAACGGAGGCGGAGCTTCACGACATCCTGGCGGGGTGAGGCGATGACGGTGGCCGTGGGATCGAACGGGTGACGGCGGCGAACGCGTCGGGCGCCGATGGGGAAGGAAGAAGAGAGCTCGGGGAGAAGGGGGGAAATGGTCGAGGAGGACCAGGGGGGAGGTAGGCTTCGGCCTTATCCTCTCCCCCTCACCTGCTACGCCCCGGTGTCGAGCGGAGGGCGGCAGCAGCGGGCGCGGCGTCGGCGGCGTCGACACGGCGGCGGGAGCAGGTAGAAGAGATGGGCTGGGCCGGCTCGGCCCAGGGGGTGAGCGCCAGGTAAGCAATTTCTTTCTCTGTTTCTTTTATTTATTTCACAGAGAAGAAAAAGAAAAGATTAAGCCTCCAAACACTTTAGTAAAAATGTGGTAGTTGGACCACAAATCACTTTGCAATATTCCTCATCACCAAAAATTGGTTTGGGCAATTTTGGACTTCTTTTGTATTTTCCAAAAATGAAATTGCATTTATTAGTGCTGTTGTGGCACTGTTTAAAATGCTCAAGCCCAAACTATGTTGATGGTGATGTTGTTTTCATTGACAACATTTATTTTGGAATATTTGCTGGATGATGAACATTTTCCATAATTTTTGGAATAACTTCAATTTGTAGCTGAATTTTGAGTTTGAATTCAGAGGGAGAATTTGATTCAAAAGATTAACCATTGTGATTATATTAGACATAAGATGATGACATGGCACCATTAGTAGAGTGTCACAGTGACATGGTACAGAGGGGCGTTACAAATTCTCCTCCTCTAAAAGAAATTCTCGTCCCGAGAATTTAGGAGGTAGAAGAAAAGAGGTCGGGGTATTCCGCCCGAAGATTTTCCTCGCGTTCCCAAGTGGCTTCATCTTCAGTATGATTCGACCACTGCACTTTCAGGAACTTGGTTGTCTTCTGGCGGGTCCGACGTTCAGCTTGATCGAGGATGCGGATCGGATGCTCCTTATAAGAAAGATCATCTTGAAGCTCGAGCATCTCGTGATCCACAGCACGATGCGGGGATTCCTTGAAGGATCGACGAAGTTGCGACACATGGAACACATCGTGGATATGAGAGAATTGCGGAGGCAATTGCAATTTGTAAGCCACGAATCCACGTCTAGCAACCACGGGAAAGGGGCCAATGTAGCGTGGAGCTAACTTGCCCTTGACGCCGAAACGGTGCGTGCCCTTCATAGGGGTGACACGAAGATAAACTTGATCACCTGGTTGATAAGTCAATCCCCATCGCTTGCGATCATAGTTGCTCTTCTGACGGTCTTGAGCCGCCTTGAGATTCTCACGCACGATACGGACTTGCTCTTCGGCGTGTTGAATAATGTCCGGACCAATAACTTGTCGTTCCCCAGTTTCTGACCAGTTCAGAGGGGTTCGACACTTACGTCCGTACAGAACTTCAAAGGGAGCCATCTTCAAGCTTGCTTGATAGCTGTTGTTATACGAGAACTCGGCATATGGAAGGGATTCTTCCCATTTCTTACCGAATGATATAACACAAGCTCGCAGCATATCTTCAAGCACTTGATTGACTCGTTCAACTTGACCTTGGGACTGGGGGTGATAAGCTGAACTCCAGTTGATATGAGTTCCCAAAGCTTCTTGAAAACTTTCCCAGAACTTGGAAGTGAACAGGGTGCCACGGTCCGTACTGATCTCCTTCGGAATTCCGTGGAGGGATACAATTCGGGAGATATACAGTTCTGCTAACTGGCTAGCAGTGATAGTCTCCTTGATTGGCAGGAAGTGTGCAACCTTTGAGAGTTGGTCGACGACGACAAGAATGGCATCGTTACCCTTCTGGGACATAGGAAAGCCAGTAATGAAATCCATCTGCACCTTATCCCATTTCCACAGCGGAATAGGAAGAGGTTGCAGAAGTCCAGCAGGCTTCTGATGTTCTGCCTTCACGCGACGACAGACATCGCATTCAGCAACATAACGAGCAATATCCCGCTTCATATTAGGCCACCAGTACCTTTGGCGGAGATCACGATACATCTTAGTACTACCAGGATGAATAGACAGCGGTGTATCATGTGCCTCCTTCATGACCTTGTCAGTCATAAGCTCGAAACGCGTTACCACGATGCGGCCTCGGAAATACAAGGTTCCATCTTCGGATATTGAGAAATCCCTGTATTTCGGAAGATGCAGTTCCTGTTTTATAACATCAACGTAAGCATCTTTGGTTTGCGCTACCTTGACAGCCTTCTCAAGATCCGGCTGTATCACAAGGTCATTAAGCGAACCATGTGGAACGATATGCAGATTCAGCTTGCGTAATTCCTCATAAAGACGAGGCTGAGCTCGCTTAATCTTGAGGTTGGTGCTGTATGACTTGCGACTCAAGGCATCGGCCATCACATTAGCCTTGCCAGGGGTATAAGAAATACCGCAGTCGTATTCAGAAATAGTTTCCAACCATCGCTGTTGGCGGAGATTAAGATCCGGCTGAGTGAATAAATATTTCAAGCTTTGATGATCAGTATAAATCTCACACCGGTTACCGAGAAGGTAATGTCGCCATAGCTTCAATGCAAAGATCACTGCTGAAAGCTCGAGATCATGCACTGGATAATTCTCTTCATGCGGTCGTAGTTGACGCGATGCATAAGCAACTACTCTTCGTTCTTGCATTAGGACACAACCTAAGCCTTGACGAGAGGCGTCACAATATATCACGAAGTCCTTGCGAGAATCTGGAGGAGCAAGCACTGGAGCCGAAACGAGCTTGTCCTTAAGAGCTTGAAAGCTTTCCTGGCATTTATCTGTCCACTCAAACTTAACGCCTTTGTGAAGCAGATTAGTCAGGGGCTTGGCAATCTTGGAAAAGTTCTCGACGAAGCGACGACAATAGCTTGCAAGGCCGAGAAAACTTCTCACTTGCTTGACATTCTTCGGAGGAGTCCAGTCAAGAATAGCCTGAACCCGTTCCGGATTAACGACAATGCCATCCTTGGAAATCACATGTCCAAGGTAGGTTACTTCAGAAAGCCAGAACTCGCATTTGGAAAACTTAGCATAAAGCTGATGCTCTCGCAGCTTCTCCAGAACAAGGCGAAGATGTTCGACGTGTTCTTCCTTGTTCTTTGAGAATACCAGAATATCATCCAGATATACCACGACAAACTTGTCGAGGTAATCCATGAATATATAATTCATCAGGCGGGAGAAGGTAGCTGGAGCATTAGTCAGTCCAAAAGACATGACAGTGTACTCATAAGAGCCATAGCGAGTTACGAATGCAGTCTTTGGAATATCCTCTTCGCGAACACGGATCTGGTGATAACCCAACCTCAAGTCGAGTTTAGAAAACACCGATGATCCAGCCAGTTGATCATATAAGTCATTGATCCGAGGAAGCGGATATTTATTCTGGATGGTTGCCTGGTTGATAGGTCGGTAATCTTGTACCAGCCTATTCGTACCATCTTTCTTCTTGACGAAAAGAGACGGTGCTCCCCAGGCAGAGGAACTAGGACGGATGAAGCCCTTCTTGAGTGACTTGTCGATTTCCTCCTTAAGCTCGAGGAGCTCATGCGGTGGCATCTTGTAAGGACGCTTCGCAATAGGAGTAGTACCCGGCTTCAAGTCAATAACAAATTCGACGGCTCGAGCAGGGGGTATTCCTGGAAGTTCTTCGGGGAAGACATCCGGGAAATCACATACAACTGGTATGCTTTCGAGCCCTTCAAGTGGTGAAGCATCCAATGCATTTGAGGCATAGATTTGAGCCTCGGCATTACGGGATATACGAGCGCGGCAATTCACGAGTTGATTCGAGGGGTGCCGAAGACGTACAGTCTTGGTGGCACAATTGATTTGGGCCTCGTGAGCCTCCAACCAATCCATTCCTAGGATAAGGTCGATGCCGCAGGATTTCAGGACAATGGGGTGTGCCTGAAACTTCCTTTCTTCTATCTCCACTACCACTTCCGGACAGAATAAGGTAGATTTGCACTGACCCGCGGAGGTTTGTACGGATACCGTGTGATATAGTTTATCTTGTTTAAAGCCATGTTTAAATGCAAATGGTTCTGATATGAAAGAATCAGACTTGTCAAGTCCTGATGATAATTAAGCAGAACTTGGTAAGAAGGTTAAACAAACAAATGGAAAGGAATGATTATCAGACTAATCAGGTCAATGATAAGAAACCGCACTGATATCCAGCTCTCCGGGTAGATGTGAAAACGAGAACCTAATGGAGTTAGTAAAACTTAACCCGAATAGACGAGAGAGAAGAGTCCCAGAGTATAGACGAGGAATAAAAGAAGCTACACCACCCAAGTGGCGACGTGGGGCCATAAGCCACACAGCCAAGTTAGTAAAACAGTTTTTGACCTCTAGACTCAACTTCGACCAAGGAGTTGGAAAGGGGGTTCCTACAGGCAGTCGGCTCTGATACCAACCTGTGACGACCCCGGCCCGATCGTGCACTAATCATACACGCAAATGCACACGATCAAGCCTAAGGACTCACGTGAAGGAATCACAACACAACTCTAAAACATAAATAAATACATACAAGTTATATATTACAAGCCAGGGGCCTCGAGGGCTCGAATACATAACAAGTGTCACACACATAGTCAGCGGAAGCGTTAGGTATCTGGGTACAGATACAACACAGAAGAAGATAGGCCTTTTGCAAAGGCGGGGCAAAATAAAAAGCTACGATCGAAAAGGCGCAGGCCTCCTGCCTGGGACCTCCGATCCTACTCCTGGTCGTCGTCCGCCGGCTCCTCGTAGAAGTACTCGCCGGTCGGGTAGTAGTAGTAGCCAGCCTCGGGCTGGTAGTAGTAGTCGTCAACGGGGGCTGCGGGCACCATGGCTCCGTCGTCTGGTTTGTCATGCGGGTAGGACAAAAGAGGAAGCAAAGCAACCGTGAGTACTCATCCAAAGTACTCAGCAAGACTTACATCAGATCTATACTAAGCAATGCATCATTTTCAAAGGAGGCTTTATGTTGGTGGACTAGACTGCAGAAAGCCAGAGTAGAGAGGGGAAAAGCCTAGTCCTGACGAAGACTAGCATCTTCAGGGTCTTGCAGCATTAGAAGGGCGCAGATTATTACATCTTAATGTAAAGTGTTTATAGTAATATCAACCTCGGCCGGGGATCCTTCCTCGACTCCCTGCGAGAAAGCAATCCCAGAGCCCTACCTCATATCTCAAGTCACCAGTTCTAGTTGTACCGAAGTGGATACAACTCCGAGTGTCCGTTACCGTAGGACAGGCTATCGATAGATGTTTTCTTCCCTGCAGGGGTGCACCAACTTACCCACCACGCTCGCTTAACTCCGGCCGGACACACTTGCTGGGTCCTGCCCGGCCTCGGCTAAACAACACGACGCAACCCGACCGGAAACCGACAGAGAGGATCGAGCACGCCGGACTAAGCCTATGCCCCCGGGGGTCATGGTCCATTGCCCCGGACGCTCCTGCACGTTGCGAGGCCGTTCGGTAGCAGACCTAGCAACCCCTTATACAAGCACGCAGTTGCATCCTGGGTCCAATCCGAACGGGCCGCTCAATCGCTGACGTCGTGACGACTCCGGCTGATGTATACGACGTAGAGCACCCACTCACACCCACGTGGTGGTTAGTGCTATCGGACCCGAAGGCCCCTCGGATCAAATATCCAAATCGCTTAGTGGATTTGGAGCGCGCGGTAACGAGCGTTGCCACCACACCGGTGGCCCCGACGTCCCGTCTCGAAGACTTGTGACAAGGACCTTACAGGACCGGCCACGCTTCGTAGTTATCTCGCGGGTACCCTCACTGGTCACCCGACTCCACAGCTCACGCCTCGAAGGCACTCGCGGGTACCCCTCAGGGTCAACCCGTCTCTATCCAACAAGTGTAGTAACAATGAAATGTCATCAGACGCACGATACCTCTGGCCGCACGCCTTTGTTCCTGGCGACGTCCGGCCTCGGGGATCGATACGTCTTTAAACACGGTACGGTAAACCAGGGCATCCGTGTGGTTTCCATGCCGATGAGGAATCCGAGGAATCACCCTCGTTGGATTCTTAAACGACAAGTCCCGTTAAGGTGATACCGGAGGAATCACCCTCGGCGGTAATCACCATAGCGGATGCACGACATAAGCTAAGTCGGAAGCGGGAAGAGGAATCACCCTCGGTAACCCACAACGAGCTAGCTATACTATAGGGACAACATCGGAAGTGAGTTCGGAGGTATCACCCTCGTCACCTGATGTTAACTCTGCGGAGTCGAGCATACTAGGGGGTGTGCGGTGATGTGAAGAAGGTCAGGGGAAGGGGCTCGATCGCTTGATCGAGGCAAGGGTACTAAGCGAGGCAACTACGAGAAAGCGGGACCGCAGCAGTGCTACCCAACCTATACTAAGCAGTTTAAGAATAAAGACAGGTATCAACAGTATTTGCAAAAACAGGCTATGCAGCAGTAATAGGAGCAGCAGCAGTAGCAGTAATTCTAATGCAAGAATAAGAGAGAATAGACATAGGCGATATCGGAATGATCAAGGGGGGGTTGCTTGCCTGGTTGCTCGGTGGCAAAAGCACGGTCGTCGGAGGGGGAACCAATCACCGGGACGGCGTCGGTCTCTGGAGCGGCGTCAGCGTCGGACTCTACCGAGAGAGAAGAGGGGGGGAAGAAACAGATAAATACACAGAAAACAAGCATCACAAAGCGTGCTAGGCTAATGTGCAGTGCAGGGTTGCCTAAAAACATGTCTAAGTTATATTAGTTATTTTTAGGAATTAACTGGAATTATTTACCGGTGTATGTGCACTATTCATCTACCGGAAACGGGCTAAAAGTTGCGGGTTCACCTCCGTAGAGGGTCCCGTCACGGAAACAGATAGCACGGTTGGCTTCGTCTCGTCGTTCTGAGCAACTTTCATGTATAAAGTTTTTCCATCCGAGCTACGGATAAAAAGATATGATTTTCCTAAGTTTTAAACCATTTTCTAGAATTATTTAAAATAACAGAAAAGTATATACTGCGTCAGCCTGACGTCAGCACTGCGTCAGCAGTCGGCTGACTGGTCAAACTGACAGGTGGGACCCACCTGTCAGCCTCTTGGTCTTAACAGAATTTTAAACTAACTAACAGGGCTAACAGTGGGGTGGACCCCACATGTCATAGAGACATTTAACTAACTAAACACTGAATTACTTAACAGAGTTTAATTAGCGGGTTAATTATTTATAAAAACATTTTAGCGCACGGGCCCACTCGTCAGTGGGTCAGGGTTGCCCAGTCAGCCTGTTGACTTAGTCAACAGGTCAACGTGGGGCCCCAGGGCCCACTGGACAGTGACCCAGGAGTGGGAGCCACCCGGGCCACGTCGGACGGCGGTGGCGCGCCGGCGGTGGTGCTCCGGCGACCACAGCAGCGGCGGCGTGGCTCGGAATCCGCCGTCCGGCCACCAAAACGAGCGCCGCGAGGACCGTTCGAACGGGGCGGAGGAGCCGCACCCATCTAGCATAGCGGCGCGTCCCGGAGGTGGCCCTAAACGACGGCGGTCTCGAACGCGGCGGCGCCGGAGTTCGGGCTCGTTCGAGCGCTTGGCTACGGCTCGCTTTCGAGCGTTTCAAGCAGCTAGACGGGGTCTACGGGGCGGTAGGAACTCGACTACGCGCTCGGTGGAGCATGTCATCGCCGTGAGCGACGGTGACGAGCTCCGCGGCGGAGCCGAGCTACGGCAGCGACGGTGGGGTGGTTACGGGCACAGATTCTCATGGGGAGAAGGGGGAAAAGACGGCGACTGCTCACCGGGCCCTGCAGGTGTGCTCAAATGGGCTCGGGGAAGCGCGTCGTCGCCGGAATCATCGTCGGCGTCCGTCGGCGTCGAGGAAGAAGAAGAGCTCGTGGCGCTCAACGCGGAGGCTCCCGGCTCGAGCGACTGGGTCCAGACGGCGTAGCGAACGGAGGCGGAGCTTCACGACATCCTGGCGGGGTGAGGCGATGACGGTGGCCGTGGGATCGAACGGGTGACAGCGGCGAACGCGTCGGGCGCCGATGGGGAAGGAAGAAGAGAGCTCGGGGAGAAGGGGGGAAATGGTCGAGGAGGACCAGGGGGGAGGTAGGCTTCGGCCTTATCCTCTCCCCCTCACCTGCTACGCCCCGGTGTCGAGCGGAGGGCGGCAGCAGCGGGCGCGGCGTCGGCGGCGTCGACACGGCGGTGGGAGCAGGTAGAAGAGATGGGCTGGGCCGGCTCGGCCCAGGGGGTGAGCGCCAGGTAAGCAATTTCTTTCTCTGTTTCTTTTATTTATTTCACAGAGAAGAAAAAGAAAAGATTAAGCCTCCAAACACTTTAGTAAAAATGTGGTAGTTGGACCACAAATCACTTTGCAATATTCCTCATCACCAAAAATTGGTTTGGGCAATTTTGGACTTCTTTTGTATTTTCCAAAAATGAAATTGCATTTATTAGTGCTGTTGTGGCACTGTTTAAAATGCCCAAGCCCAAACTATGTTGATGGTGATGTTGTTTTCATTGACAACATTTATTTTGGAATATTTGCTGGATGATGAACATTTTCCATAATTTTTGGAATAACTTCAATTTGCAGCTGAATTTTGAGTTTGAATTCAGAGGGAGAATTTGATTCAAAAGATTAACCATTGTGATTATATTAGACATAAGATGATGACATGGCACCATTAGTAGAGTGTCACAGTGACATGGTACAGAGAGGCGTTACAGAATGCGTAAAACCCTACTCCTGCTTTGTGGTTTGTATTGAGTTCTTGCTCGGGAGCGCTGAGTGCTACAGTACACACCAGCAGCTAATGAGACCGAGCGCGAGTGTTTTTCTGCGTCCCTGAACCCCCCCCCCTCTACGTTGCGCATGGGCCTCCGTTTATATGCTCAAGGGGTCGCCGACAGGTGGCAACGTAGACAAGGGTAGAAATGGAAAGGTGTTGCAGTTGGTACAACTACCTGTATAGTGTATCATACCTAACTCTGACGGCAGGGGACAAGGGCATTAAATGCCCATCTGCGTCGCCCAAATAGTGCAAAAGGGACCGTCAGGGACACCACCGCTCGCCACGATGGCAATCTTGTCAGCACCGCTTGCCATCGTGCACCGCTGGCTGCACAGCCTCCCGCCACGTACGCCTGGAAGGGTCCCAGAGCGACATGTTGGTGGATGTGCTGGAGCGCGGGTACAGAGTGGTAGCTTGCCGCGGCAAGCGCCTTGCCGCGGTCGTCGTCTTGTCGCGTCCGGGAGCTTGTCGCTCACCGGGCCTTGTCGGGACGCGTGGCGCGTCGCGGCAAGTTCCTTGAGATGCCTTGGTTGGCCTTCCCGGCAAGCTCCTCTTGCCGGGGTCTTGTCTCCTTGGCTTGAATACTTTGTTCTTGAATGGCTCCAAAGGAACCTCGGAGGACCTTGGCGGTCACCCGGCAAGCCTTGCCGCGGGATGCCGCGACTGCCCGTGCACAAGTTCGGGATACTAGGGTACCCCTACTCTAGTACACCGACAGCATATGACCATGGCCATGGCCACTTCCATGGCATAATCCATGATAACTAGTTAAAATTTGGCATAGCAATCGGCTTTACCATTGTGAACATTATATATCAATGACCCTTGTTTGGCTAGTAAAGATTTATTGAAAATTCTCATATCATGGAGGTCGACTCCACCATCCTTTTTTGGATGTGGAAATATTTTCCAAAAGACATCCAATGAACATTCCTCTTATCCTCAATATCTCCCTAGCAAAAATCCCTTATTAGTTTATCAATATCTTCACACAAAAACTCACATTTAAAACATACCCATCAGGTATGTTGGAAGCGCTTGAACTACCAATTTCACTAGATTGTCCTCCATTATCCTCCCATGGAACATAAACATCCCATCCCAATTTGTTATCCTCTTTGTGAATCTCTCAAAAATAGGCTGAAAATGACCATGCTTCATTCTTCCTTCAGGTATCAAAAGCCCTAGATATTTTTCCTCAAAAGTATTAGTCGTGATTCCCAAAGTAGTCTTGATTTCCTACTGACCACTTCCCGGGCACGCATCACTGGAAAAAATAGAGCACTTATGTGGGCTTAATAATTGTACAGTCGCTTGTTGAAATACATCCAATGCATTTTGAAACTGCTTGCTTCTTTGGCATCTGCAAATAAAAAGTGTGATATATAGGGGATGCCCCTTGCCACTTTAAGTGGAGTGATTTGACATATATTGCACTCATGATCCAGACATCTACTATGAAAAAGATGAAGTATGGACTCAAAGGGTCACCCTACCTTAGGCCTCTCGGCGATTTACAAAAACAGTAATTCTCTATTCACCCTCACAACATACCTAACTGACTGAACACAAGTCATGATCCATGAAATCCATTTCCTGCTAAAACCAAACTTATTTAGTGCTTCCTGGAGAAACTTCCATTCAACTCGGTCATAGACCTTAGCCAAGTCCAATTTATATGCACAATGAGTGTTGTGGATTGAATTGATTTTCCTGATCTTGTGAAAGGTCTCAAAAGCTATGAATGTATTGTCCATTATCATACAACTTGGGATAAAGACACTCTGATTCCCGGATACTACACTACTGCAGGTTGCTGCTAACGCGACACTACGATCAGAGACCCTTCGAGAAACTGTGTGTGATGCAATCATCGCAAACGGTGGTGTGTGAAAACCGTCAAAAATGTGTAAAACGTTTGTGGAGACGGGTGCATCAAACACAGTTCAGATTTTAGTTGCGTGTGCGATGAAGGGCATACGTTTCAGTTCAGTTAACTATTTGCGATGAGGAGGAACAAAAGAAACGGGCAGCCAGATGAAGGCGTGTGCGATACACAACATACGGTTCACTCGGATGAACTGTTTGTGATTAGGCAACACAAAAGAAACGGGCAGCCAGATGAAGGTGTTTGCGATATACAGCATACGGTTCACTTGGATGAACTGTTTGTGATTAGGCAACACAAAATAAATGGTCAGCCAGATCAAGGTGTGTCTAATACACGGCATGCGGTTCACTCAGCCTTGTCGTCAGCGTGTGACCTCTGTGGCAACCGTTTGCTCCCCACTATCCTCTTCTTGTACCGTGGCAACCGTCCACCGCCTCTTCGCCTTTCCCTCTCAATTTGGAACTGCTATCGCACGCTCTTCCTCCCTCCATTTTCCTTCACCCTTCCTTCTGCCATTGTTCGATCGTCCTCTCCATGGAGGGAACAGGCCGGAAATGACCCTGTTATTCTTGCCCCAATCTGAAAGATGACGTGGTGGAGGAATTCATTGATCCGTGCGACATCATCACCTCCGCTAGCATGGTAGGTTTGTACAAGACCATTCTCGACTCAACAAATAGGATCATTACAAAGAACCCAAGGGTTCATGAGTGATACGTCCCAAACGTATCTATAATTTCTGCTTGCTCCATGCATGTTTTGGGTGATATTGCTATGCTTTTGATACACTTTCATAGACTTTTGATCATATTTGGACTAACCTATTAACTCAGTGCACCCCAGTGCCAGTTTCTGTTTTCTGCTGTTTTTGTATTTCAGGTTTTCCCATTACTTAAATTGCCAGAAAAATTCCGGGAAAAATATATAAAAAATCAGCGCTCCAGAAGCTTCCACGCACCAGAAGTGGGGCCAGAGGGGAGCCAGGGGCAGCCCAGGCGGCCCCACCCCTGGCCGCCTAGGGGTGGCGCCTGGGCCCCCCTCTCCGCTTCTGGTGACCCCCTTTGGCATATGTTTATCTCCCGTCGCGGAAACCCTGATTCTGGAACCCTTTTCTCCAGAAGCTATTCTGATCTCCGCCGCCATCGCCACCAAGTTTCGGGGGACCAGAATTCCTGTGTCGGCATCCTGCCGGGACGGGGAAGTGCCCTCGGATTCATCTCCATCGACGTTGCTTCCTCCCTCCATGATGCGGGAGTAGCTATGTGGTCAATTCTCTCTCCCATGATGTGATCTTCGTTGTGATCATAGGCTATGTTAATCTAGGGTGATCCCATGATATTTCCCCTTCCTCTATGTATTGGATTGATGTACTCACTTGTCTTTATCTAGTATAATCTCCGAGACCAAGGTGACAGCGGTCTATTGGACATGGATTAGAAGAATATTTTCATGAGTGATTTCCTCTTTTGTGTGTTGATTGAAGATTGAGAGTCTCTTGGTGCTTGTCTTTGACTATCCTTGAGATATGTTGTGGTGATTGTGGTACTCTCTTTGGATGGCCGCGGTGACATTGGGAAATCCATAGATAGAGAACTACGAACTTAGAGGTGTGCTTTTGTAGCCCTAGATAATTCTCGTCCTCTCTTGACCACAAAGGAATGACCTCCGAGTGTGTCTCCATTATGGGAAATATCATGTGATTCGATTATGTTAATGTTGTTGGGAGTTGCCACTAGTGAAAGTAGGAAGCCTAGGCCTTGTTTCCACCATTGCAATACCATTTGTGCTCACGTTTACCACTTGTTTGCTTGATGCACTTTTTATTATAGATTTATATTACTTTGCTTTGCCACTCCTATCATCCATATTTTATCATCTCTTCGCCGAACTAGTGCACCTATACAACTCCTAGTTGTATTAGGTGTGTTGGGGACACAAGAGACTTCTTGTATCTTAGTTGCAGGGTTGCTTGAGAGAGACCATCTTCGACCTCTACTTCCCTGAGTTCGATAAACCTTAGGTCATCCACTTGAGGGAAATTGCTGCTGTCCTACAAACCTCTGCGCTTGGAGGCCCAACATAGTCTACAAGAATAGAAGCGTGTGTAGACATCAAGCTATTTCTGGCGCCGTTGCCGGGGAAGTAAGTGTTTGAAGGTATATCTTTAGATCTTACAATTAAATATTTTTGTTTCTTGTTTTTATTTCACTAGTTTTGCTTAATGGAAAACAACAAAAATATGAGAGAGCTTTATAAGCTCTACCTTGAACTTGGACATGATGTGTTTGAAGAGAAAATTAAAAAACCTTTGGAACTTTATTATTTGCATAACAATCATGATGGTGGTGATGTTATTAGTATGTTTTTTTAATATCAATATTGCTAATGACATGGAAAGCTCTAAGCTTGGGGATGACACGTTTGATGAACATGATATTTTTAGTCCCCCAACTTTTGAAGAGAAAATTTACTTTGATGATACTTTGCTTCCTAAATATGATGATTACCATGATGGTTATGATTGCTTTACTCTCACTATTCCTAATAAGAAAGATTTTGCTTATATGAAGAGTAATGATACTTTTATGCTTTTGGATCATGGAAATAATGCATTATGTGATAGTTATATTGTTGAGTTCATCCATGATGCCACTGAAATTTATAATGAGAGAGGGAGACATGGTTCTAAATATCTTAATAATAAGAAGTTTCCTCTCTTTATGGTGAATATTTTGAAGTTATGCTTGTTTTGCCTTCCTATGCTAGTTGCTTTATGCTTCAATAATTTATTTTCTTACAAGATTCTTATGCATAGGAAGCATGTTAGGCTTAAATGTGTTTGGTATTTGCTCCTTGATGCTCTGTTTTTTTCTTCAACTCTTATTCCTACGAGAGCATCATTAAAGTCTTAAGCCTATCTTTATGGCTATAAAGAAAGAGCTCTAGGGAGACAACCCTTGTTATCTTTGCTTTCAGTTTGTTCTTTCAGTTTTTAGTGGTCTTGATGTTTGTTACTACTGTAGCAACATCATTGTATCTTTTTTTTCAGCTTTGTGCCAAGTTTAGCCTCCGGTTGCAAGAAAGTTCAAAAGTTGTGACGTGCTGTCCAGAAAACAGATTATGTCCTTGGACAGAAAAATTCGTATAAAATCACCAGATCATCTTTTTGATCTGAATTTTTTGACAGCGTACTCTATACAATTGGATTTCGGGCGTCTGTTCTGAGTTTTTTGATTTGAGTTGCAGAAGTGCCCCGAAAAAATTATTTACTACCTGCTGGTCTGTTTTTCACAGATTCTGTCCTGTTTTGCCTTTTCTTCGTTTTGCAAACCTTGAGCTTGCTTTTTCTTTGCAAAAACCTTTTGGCAATCTTGAGAAACAGTAGCTCTTCAAGATTATCTTTATTTCCAGCAAGGAAAAATTATTTTATTATGGGTACTAACCTCGCTAATCAGATTATGATGAGTTATGTATGAAGGGAGTTTTCAAGTGTGCGAGGGAAGATGATAAAAAGATTCAGGAGGGTCAAACGCTCAAGCTTGGGGATGCCCCCGTGCACCCCCAAGAAATATTCAAGAAGACTCAAGCATCTAAGCTTGGGGATGCCCCCGTGCATGCCCTTCTCCATCAACAATTATCAGTTCGTCTTTCGTTCCACTATATTTTAATCACTTCATGCGTTATGTGCTATGCTCGGAGCGTCTTGCTCCTAGTTTCCTTTTTAGTTTTCTTTAGCTTTGCTTGTTGTTCATAACGAGTTAGAACCCAACTTTCTTTGTGTGGGAGAGAAACACACTCCACTTCAACCTAGAACACAACATAGGATTTTCATGCTTATCTTTGCTGTGTGTGTTCTTTGTCTTTCCATAGCTACTGTCATGTTTAGCTCTTAGTTTTCATGCTTTTCTTTTTAAGAGATTTTGTTTAGGTTGTTGCTTCTGGAACTCTCTTGAGTTATCATGCTTATCTTGTTAAGAGAGTTGGCTTCTGTGGCACTGGTTGATATGTCTATGATAAAAATGCTATGTGCATAATGGTGCTTAGTAGTTCATGTTTTCTTATGGTTAGTCTCAAATAGCTGGGGGTTCTTAATGTGTTATTAAAGTACCAACATGATTTGTTTGCCTATAATGTGGTATGGTTTAGTGATATCTTCCTCCAAGAATTTATTTTGATTGACTTGGCATATGCTCACGCATATTTAAGACTGTAAAGAAAGTCTATCAAGCCTTGATGATCTTTAATTTCTGAGTAGTGATATAACTTCCATGCCCAATTCAATGTTGCTTTGTCGCTCTGCATGATTATGGCCGTCATTGCTCTCTTAGTTGGTCGCTCCCAGTCTTTTGCTAGCCTTCACCGTACTAAGTGGACTGACTGCTTGTGCATCCAAAATCCTTGAAACCAGTTATGCCATATGAGTCCACCATACCTTCCTATATATGGTATTTACTTGCCATTCCTAACGAAGACTTTCTTGTACCATCTCAAAATTATTCAAAAGCATTTCTCTTTTGTGCCTTTGTTTTAGCTCATGAGGAAGCAGTAGGTAATTCATGATCTTCTTATGATTGGACACCCCAGGATTGCATGTCTAATTTGCAAACCCCTAATACGAGGAGGGACTGGCATGAGTGCGCCCAGCTCACAAAAGATAATAGCAACAAACAAACCCTCCTTCACGCTTTGTTCATGAGAAATCAGAAAACTCTGGCAGTGATAAACAAAGGAGATTACGGGGATGTGATCGTCCCCGCGTGGGAGCCGTTCCTCAAAACTTGTCCAGCATAAGAAGTAATTGGGTTATCTACTAGCATTCGTTGACGAATTATGCACCTTTCAAAAGCTTTTTATCTCTGTTTTAAAACCACGAGCTCTGGTACTTGTTTAGTCTTTGCTTCCAGCCACGGGTTTTCAACCTTGCCATCAAAATCCACGGTTCGAGTGTCTCCACTTTCTTTCTTCAAAGCACCAACTATTGAGAGCATGATTGTCATTCTGAGTGTAATGTGCATTGTCCCAAAGTACCATTGTCTTCTGCATGATTGTGATATCGCTTATTCTGAAATCATTGTATCTAGTCGTCACTTAAACTTCGGAGGTGCTCCTGCATTTATGTTTTGCTTCACTAAAGGGGGAAAGCAAGGTATCACTTTGTCATGTTTGCACACCATGTTCACTACAAATCTATTGGGTGTTTCAGTATCATATTGTAAACTTTCAGTTCTTTGTGATATTCTCATGAGGTAACTTAATTACTAAAGATTCATTATATCAATAAGCATTTGTCATGTGATTGTGAAAGACTCTTTGGTAGCATGTCACCACAGAAATTATGCTTGTTATCATTTGCCTACTCGAGGACGAGCAGGAATTAAGCTTGGGGATGTTGATACGTCCCAAACGTATCTATAATTTCTGCTTGCTCCATGCATGTTTTGGGTGATATTCCTATGCTTTTGATACACTTTCATACACTTTTGATCATATTTGGACTAACCTATTAACTCAGTGCACCCCAGTGCCAGTTTCTGTTTTCTGCTGTTTTTGTATTTCAGGTTTTCCCATTACTTAAATTGCCAGAAAAATTCCAGGAAAAATATATAAAAAATCAGCGCTCCAGAAGCTTCCACGCGCCAGAAGTGGGGCCAGAGGGGAGCCAGGGGCAGCCCAGGCGGCCCCACCCCTGGCCGCCTAGGGGCGCGCCTGGGCCCCCCTCTCCGCTTCTGGTGACCCCCTTTGGCATATATTTATCTCCCGTCGCGGAAACCCTGATTCCGGAACCCTTTTCTCCATAAGCTATTCCGATCTCCACCGCCATCGCCACCAAGTTTCGGGGGACCAGAATTCCTGTGCCGGCATCCTGCCGGGACGGGGAAGTGCCCCCGGATTCATCTCCATCGACGTTGCTTCCTCCCTCCATGATGCGGGAGTAGTTCCTCCTCGGGGCTGAGGTTTCTACCAGTAGCTATGTGGTCAATTCTCTCTCCCATGATGTGATCTTCGTTGTGATCATAGGCTATGTTAATCTAGGGTGATCCCATGATATTTCCCCTTCCTCTATGTATTGGATTGATGTACTCACTTGTCTTTATCTAGTATAATCTCCGAGACCAAGGTGACAGCGGTCTATTGGACATGGATTAGAAGAATATTTTCATGAGTGATTTCCTCTTTTGTGTGTTGATTGAAGATTGAGAGTCTCTTGGTGCTTGTCTTTGACTATCCTTGAGATATGTTGTGGTGATTGTGGTACTCTCTTTGGATGGCCGCGGTGACATTGGGAAATCCATAGATAGAGAACTACGAACTTAGAGGTGTGATTTTGTAGCCCTACATAATTCTCGTCCTCTCTTGACCACAAAGGAATGACCTCCGAGTGCGTCTCCATTATGGGAAATATCATGTGATTCGATTATGTTAATGTTGTTGGGAGTTGCCACTAGTGAAAGTATGAAGCCTAGACCTTGTTTCCACCATTGCAATACCATTTGTGCTCACGTTTACCACTTGTTTGCTTGCTGCACTTTGTATTGCAGATTTATATTACTTTGCTTTGCCACTCCTATCATCCATATTTTACCATCTCTTCGCCGAACTAGTGCACCTATACAACTCCTAGTTGTATTAGGTGTGTTGGGGACACAAGAGACTTCTTGTATCTTAGTTGCAGGGTTGCTTGAGAGAGACCATCTTCGACCTCTACTTCCCTGAGTTCGATAAACCTTAGGTCATCCACTTGAGGGAAATTGCTGCTGTCCTACAAACCTCTGCGCTTGGAGGCCCAACATAGTCTACAAGAATAGAAGCGTGTGTAGACATCAATGAGCTGTTTGATCTCCCCTATCTTCTTCGCCGCCCTGCTCGTCGTCACGAGGACGAAGGAAGCCTTGCCTTGTGCAAGTTGATGCCGCTTGATAATGATATGTGTGATGTTAAGATGCCATCGCTTAAGGGTAAGGCCTTGGCAGGCACAAATGGAGATTGGGTTGTTTATATTGGGAACAAATGCGAATGGGAACTTGTGAATGTGTGCACTCATCACCGAGTTCCACTTCCAAAAATCTCAGACTGCCATGAGGTTCAGCACACAGATAGTCTGCGTACGTTCAGATATGATCATCGTGACATTCTTCTACGGAAGATAGTAATTTCTTGAGTTACCAACCGCTCTTGGGAATACAAGAACTATGATGTTGTTGCTATCTTAGACAAGCTTGTTGACGTCTCTGCTTCCACGGATGGATGGATATTGCTCAAAAATCATTTTATGTACACGAATGAGTAATGTGATGCAATTAAATACGAGCGTCTTGTGTTGGCTTCCACCACTCGTGGCACTGTTTTTGCATGGGATCCTTATTGTTTCGGTACGTTTGTCTTCCACCATAATTAGAATTGTTTCATCCACATGCATGATAGTTAGTATCACCGTACTAATTAACCTTCTTGTGTTTCCAAGGTCCTATGAACATTCAACCACCTATACTTGAAAAACATTATAACCAAGGGGGAGATGACGATGGTGATGATCACGAGCATGAGGACGAGCAGGACCCATATACTTAGTGTCGCTTGGCAACTTATTCCAATGGATCACCTCTTCTTGTATGTATACAAGGCACAGCTGATGTTACCAACGAAGCAGGTGTTGTCTCCCATGGTCGCACTATCCGGACCTATTCCAACATCCGTTGTAGGGTATTCCGGATGGATACTAGTGTACTAGCTCCAACACCTCCTTCTCCCTGGTTCAGTATTGATAGTCTTGGAGAAAACTCGCTCTTCCTTGGACAAACCTATCCAATGATGGTGAAAGGCGATCCAGCTGCTGTTGACACAATGTTACTGAAGGAAATATGCCCTAGAGGCAATAATAAAGTCGTTATTTATATTTCCTTATATCATGATAAATGTTTATTATTCATGCTAGAATTGTATTAACCAGAAACTTAGTACATGTGTGAATACATAGACAAAACAGAGTGTCCCTAGTATGCCTCTACTAGACTAGCTCATTGATCAAAGATGGTTATGTTTCCTAACCATAGACGTGAGTTGTCATTTGATCAACGGGATCACGTCATTAGGAGAATGATGTGATGGACAAGACCCATCTGTTAGCTTAGCACTATGATCGTTTAGTTTTACTGCTATTGCTTTCTTCATGACTTATACATTTTCCTATGACTATGAGATTATGCAACTCCCGAATACCGTAGGAACACCTTGTGTGCTATCAAACGTCACAACGTAAGTGGGTGATCATAAAGATGCTCTACAGGTGTCTCCGAAATTGTTCGTGGTGTTGGCATAGATAAGGACTAGGATTTATCACTCCGAGTGTCGGAGAGGTATCTTTGGGCCCTCTCGGTAATGCACATCATAATAAGCCTTGAGAGCAAAAGACTAATGAGTTAGTCATGAGATGATGTATTATGGAACGAGTAAAGAGACTTGCCGGTAACGAGATTGAACTAGGTATAGAGATACCAACAATCGAATCTCGGGCAAGTAACATACCAATGACAAAAGGAACAACGTATGTTGTTATGCGGTTTGACCGATAAAGATCTTCGTAGAATATGTAGGAGCCAATATGAGCATCCAGGTTCCGCTATTGGTTATTGACCGGAGATGAGTCTCGGTCATGTCTACATAGTTCTCGAACCCGTAGGGTCCGCACGCTTAACGTTTGATGACGATCGGTATTATGAGTTTATGAGTTTTGATGTACCGAAGGAATTCGGAGTCCCGGATGAGACCGGGGACATGACGTGGAGTCTCGAAATGGTCGAGACGTAAAGATCGATATATTGGACGACTATATTCGGACATCGGAAAGGTTCCGAGTGATTCGGGTATTTTTCAGAGTACCGGATAGTTACGGGAATTCGCCAGGGAGTATATGGGCCTTATTGGGCCATACGGGAATAGAGGAGAAAGGCCAAAAGGAAGGAGGTGCGCGCCCCCCCTCTGGTCCGAATTGGACAAGGGGTGCAGCCCCCTTTTCCTTCTCCCTCTCCACCTCTTTTCTTCTCTCCTACTCCGGAAAGGAAAGGGGAATCCTACTAGGACTTGGGAGTCCTAGTAGGACTCCCCACACTTGGCGCGCCCCCTCTAGGGCCGGCCTCTCCCTTGCTCCTTTATATACGGGGGCAGGGGGGCACCCTAGGACACACAAGTTGAATTGTTTTAGCCGTGTGCGGTGCCCCCCTCCACAGAAACACACCTTGGTCATACCGTTGCAGTGCTTAGGCGAAGCCCTGTGCCGGTAGATACATCATATCCGTCACCACGCCGTCGTGCTGACGAAACTCTCCCATGAAGCTCAACTAGATCAAGAGATCATGGGACGTCATCAAGCTGAACGTGTGCTGAACGCGGAGGTGTCGTACGTTCGGTGCTTGATCGGTTGGATCGCGAAGAAGTTCGACTACATCAATCGCGTCACTTGACGCTTCCGCTCCCGGTCTACGAGGGTACGTAGACACACTCTCCCCTCTCGTTGCTATGCATCTAGTAGATAGATCTTGCGTGATCGTAGGAAAATTTTAAAATACTACGTTCCCCAACAGTGGCATCATGAGCCAGGTCTATGCGTAGATGATATACACGAGTAGAACACAATGAGTTGTGGGCGATACTAGTCATACTGCTTACCAGCATGTCATACTTTGCTTCGGCGGTATTGTGAGATGAAGCGGCCCGGACCGACATTACGCGTACGCTTACGCGAGACTGGTTTCACCGTTATGAGCACTCGTTGCTTAAAGGTGACTGGCGGGTGTCTGTCTCTCTCACTTTAGCTGAATCAAGTGTGGCTACGCCCGGTCCTTGTGAAGGTTAAAACAGCACATACTTGACGAAACATCGTTGTGGTTTTGTATGCGTAGGTAAGAACGGTTCTTGCTAAGCCCGTAGCAGCCACGTAAAACTTGCAACAACAAAGTAGAGGACGTCTAACTTGTTTTTGCAGGGCATGTTGTGATGTGATATGGTCAAGACATGATGAGTTATACGGTTTCGTATGAGATGATCATGTTTTGTAAGGTTATCGACAACTGGCAGGAGCCATATGGTTGTCACTTTGTTGTATGAAATGCAATCGCCATGTAATTGCTTTACTTTATCACTAAGCGGTAGCGATAGTCGTAGAAGCAATAGTTGGCGAGACGACAACGATGCTACGATGGAGATCAAGGTGTCGCGCCGGTGACGAAGGTGATCATGAAGGTGCTTTGGAGATGGAGATCAAAAGCACAAGATGATGATGGCCATATCATGTCACATATTTTGATTACATGTGATGTTTATCTTATTATGCTTCTTATTCTTCTTAGAACGGCGGTAGCATTATAAGATGATCCCTTACTAAATTTCAAGGTATAAGTGTTCTCCCTGAGTATGCACCGTTGCGAAAGTTCATCGTGCCGAGACACCACGTGATGATCGGGTGTGATAAGCTCTACGTTCAAATACAACGGGTGTAAGCCATTTTTGCACACACAGAATACTCAGGTTAAACTTGACGAACCTAGCATATGCAGATATGGCCTCGGAACACTGGAAACCAAAAGGTTGAGCGTGAATCATATAGTAGATATGATCAACATAAGATGTTCACCATTGAAACTACTCCATCTCACGTGATGATCGGACATGGTTTAGTTGATTTGGATCACGTGATCATTTAGATGATCGGACGGATATCTATCTAAGTGGGAGTTCTTTAAGTAATATGATTAAATTGAACTTTAATTTATCATGAACTTAGTCCTCGGTATTAGCATATCTATGTTGTAGATCAATAGCTCACGATGTTGCTCCCCGTTTATTTTTTATATGTTCCTAGAGAAAACTAAGTTGAAAGATGTTAGTAGCAATGATGCGGAATTGTTCTGTGATCTGAGGATTATCCTCATTGCTGCACAGAGAATTATGTCCTTGATGCACCGCTAGGTGACAGACCTATTGCAGGAGCAGATGTAGACGTTATGAACGTTTTGACAAAAGCTCGGTATGATGACTACTTGATAGTTTAAGTGCACCATGCTTTACGGCTTAGAACCGGGACTTCAAAAACGTTTTGAACGCCACGGGGCATATAAGATGTTCCAAGAGTTGAAATTAGTATTTCATACTCATGCCCGTTTCGAGAGGTATAAGACTTCTGACGGTACTTTGCCTACAAGATGGAGGAGAATAGCTCAACCAGTGAGCATGTGCTCAGATTGTCTGGGCACTACAATTACTTGAATCAAGTGGGAGTTAATCTTCCAAATAATATAGTAATTGACAAAGTTCTCTAGTCACTATCACCAAGTTAGTAGAACTTCGTGATGAACTATAATATGGAAGCGATGACGAAAGTAATCCCTGAGCTCTTCGCGATGCTGAAGTCGGCGAAGGTAGAAATCATGAAAAAGCATCAAGTGTTGATGGTTAACAAGACCACTTGTTTCAAGTAAAGGGAAGAGGGATAGAAGGGGAACTTCAAGAAGAATGACAAGCAAGTTGTCACTCCCGTGAAGAAACCCAAAGCTAAAACTCAAGCCTGAAACTAGGTGCTTCTACTGCAAAGGAAATGGTCACTGGAAGTGGAACTGCCCTAGATACTTGGCGGATAAGAAGGATGGCAAAGTGAACAAAGGTATATTTTGATATACAGATTATTGATGTGTACTTTACTAGTGTTCATAGCAACCCTTGGGTATTTGATATCGGTTCAGTTGCTAAAATTAGTAACTCGAAACAAGAATTGCAGAATGAACAGAGACTAGTTAAAGGTGAAGTGACGATGTGTGTTGGAAGTGGTTCCAAGATTGATATGATCATCATCGCACACTCCCTATACTTTCGGGATTAGTGTAAAACCTAAATAAATGTTATTTGGCATTTGCGTTGAGCATGAATATGATTTGATCATATGTGTTGCAATACGGTTATTCATTTAAAGTCATAGAATAATTGTTATTCTGTTTACATGAATAAAACCTTCGATGGTCATACACCCAATGAAAATAGTTTGTTGGATCTCGATCGTGGTGATACACGTATTCATAATATTGAAGCCAAAAGATGCAAGGTTAATAATGATAGTGCAACTTATTTGTGGCACTGCCGTTTAGGTCATAATGGTGTAAAGCGCATGAAGAAACTCCATAGTGATTGACTTTTGGAATCACTTGATTATGAATCACTTGGTGCTTGCGAACCATGCCTCATGGGCAAGATGACTAAAACTCCGTTCTCCAGAACAATGGAGCGAGCAACAGATTTGTTGGAGATCATACATACAGATGTATGTGGACCAATGAGTGTTGAAGCTCGCGGCGGGTATCGTTATTTTCTGACCTTCACTGATGATTTGAGAAGATATGGGTATATCTACTTAATGAAGCACAAGTCTAAAACATTTGAAAAGTTCAAAGAATTTCAGAGTGAAGTGGAGAATCATCGTAACAAGAAAATAAGAGTTTCTACGATATGATCGTAGAGGTAAAATATTTGAGTTAGCGAGTTTGGCCTTTAGTAAAAACAATGTGAAATAGTTTCACTACTCACGTCACCTGGAACACCACAGTGTAATGGTGTGTCCGAACGTCATAACCGTACTTTATTAGATATGGTGCGATCGATGATGTCTCTTACCGATCTACCACCATCGCTTTTGGGGTTATGCATTAGAGATAGCTACATTCACGTTAAATAGGGCACCATCTAAATCCGTGGAGATGACACCGTATGAACTGTGGTTTGGCGAGAAACCTAAGCTGTCATTTCTTTAAGTTTGGGACCGCGATGCTTATGTGAAAAAGTTTCAACGTGATAAGCTCGAACCCAAATCGGAGAAGTAAATCTTCATAGGATACCCAAAAGAAACTGTTGGGTACACCTTCTCTCACAGATCCGAAGGCAAGGTCTTTGTTGCTAAGAGTGGATCCTTTCTAGAGAAGGAGTTTCTCTCGAAAGAAGTGAGTGGGAGGAAAGTAGAACTTGATGAGGTAATTGTACCTTCTCCCGAATTGGAAAGTGGAACATCACAGAAACTAGTTCCAGTGATTCCTACACCAATTAGTGAGGAAGCTAATGATGATGATCATGAAACTTCAGATCAAGTTTCTGCTGAACTTCGTAGATCAACCAGAGTTTGTTCCGCATCAGAGTGGTACGGCAACCCGGTTCTGGAAGTCATGTTACTGGACCATGATGAACCTACGAACTATGAGGAAGCGATGATGAGCCCAGATTCCACAAAATGGCTTGAGGCCATGAAATCTGAGATGGGATCCATGTATGAGAACAAAGTGTGGACTTTGGTTGACTTGCCCGATGATCGGCAAGCCATCGAAAATAAATGGATCTTCAAGAGGAAGGCTGACGCTGACGGTAATGTTACTGTTTACAAAGCTCGACTTGTTGCGAAAGGTTTTCAACAAGTTCAAGGAGTTGACTACGATGAGACTTTCTCACCCGTAGCGATGCTTAAGTCTGTCCGAACCATGTTAGCAATTGCCGCATTTTATGAAATCTGGCAAATGGATAACAAAACTGCATTCTTTAATGGATTTATTAAAGAAGACTTGTATATGATGCAACCAGAAGGTTTTGTCAATCCTAAAGGTGCTAACAAAATGTGCAAGCTCCAGCGATCCATCTATGGACTGGTGCAAGCATCTCGGAGTTGGAATATACGCTTTGATAAGTTGATCAAAGCATATAGATTTATACAGACTTGCGGTGAAGCCTGTATTTACAAGAAGTGAGTGGGAGCACTACAACCTTTCTGATAAGTATATGTGAATGACATATTGTCGATCGGAAATGATGTAGAATTTTCTAGAAAGCATAAAGGAGTGTTTGAAAGGAGTTTTTCAATGAAAGACCTTGGTGAAGCTGCTTACATATTGGGCATCAAGATCTATAGAGATAGATCAAGACGCTTGATAAGACTTTCGATGAGTACATACCTTGATAAGATTTTGAAGTAGTTCAAAATGGATCAGTCAAAGAAGGAGTTCTTGCCTGACTTGTAAGGTGTGAAGTTGAGTAAGACTCAAAGCCAGACCACGGCAGAAAAATATAGAGAGAATGAAATTCATTCCCTATGCCTCAGCCATAGGTTCTATAAAGTATGTCATGCTATGTACCAAACATGTTATGTACCTTGCCATGAGTTTGTCAGGGGGGTACAATAGTGATCCAGGAGTAGATCACTGTACAGCGGTCAAAATTATCCTTAGTAACTAGATGACTAAGGAAATGTTTCTCGATTATGGAGGTGATAAAGAGTTCGTCGTAAAGGGTTACGCCGATGCAAGCTTTGACACTAAATCCAGATGACTCTAAGTATCAATCTGGATGCGTATTGAAAGTGGGAGCAATTAGCTAGAGTAGCTCCATGCAGAGCATTGTAGACATAGAAATTTGCGAAATACATACGGATCTGAATGTGACAGACCCGTTGATTAAACTTCTCTCACAAGCAAAACATGATCACACCTTATTACTCTTGGGTATTAATCACATAGCGATGTGAACTAGATTATTGATTCTAGTAAACCCTTTGGGTGTTGGTCACATGGCGATGTGAACTATGGGTTTTATTCACATAACGATGTGAACTATCGATATTAAATCACATGGCGATGTGAGCTAGATTATTGACTCTAGTGCAAGTGGGAGACTGGAGGAAATATGCCCTAGAGACAATAATAAAGTTGTTATTTATATTTCCTTATATCATGATAAATGTTTATTATTCATGCTAGAATTGTATTAACCGGAAACTTAGTACATGTGTGAATACATAGACAAAACAGAGTGTCCCTAGTATGCCTCTACTAGACTAGCTCATTGATCAAAGATGGTTATGTTTCCTAACCATAGACATGAGTTGTCATTTGATCAACGGGATCACATCATTAGGAGAATGATGTGATGGACAAGACCCATCCGTTAGCTTAGCACTATGATCGTTTAGTTTTACTGCTATTGCTTTCTTCATGACTTATACATGTTCCTATGACTATGAGATTATGCAACTCCCGAATACCGTAGGAACACCTTATGTGCTATAAAACGTCACAACGTAACTGGGTGATCATAAAGATGCTCTACAGGTGTCTCCGAAAGTGTTCGTGGTGTTGGCATAGATCAAGACTAGGATTTGTCACTCCGAGTGTCGGAGAGGTATCTCTGGGCCCTCTCGGTAATGCACATCATAATAAGCCTTGCAAGCAAAAGACTAATGAGTTAGTCATGAGATGATGTATTATGAAACGAGTAGAGAGACTTGCCGGTAACGAGATTGAACTAGGTATAGAGATACCGACGATCGAATCTCGGGCAAGTAACATACCAATGACAAAAGGAACAACGTATGTTGTTATGCGGTTTGACCGATAAAGATCTTCGTAGAATATGTAGGAGCCAATATGAGCATCCAGGATCCGCTATTGGTTATTGACCGGAGATGAGTCTCGGTCATGTCTACATAGTTCTCGAACCCGTAGGGTCCGCACGCTTAACGTTTGATGATGATCGGTATTATGAGTTTATGAGTTTTGATGTACCGAAGGAGTTCGGAGTCCCGGATGAGACCGGGGACATGACGAGGAGTCTCGAAATGGTCGAGACGTAAAGATCGATATATTGGACGACTATATTCGGACATCGGAAAGGTTCCGAGTGATTCGGGTATTTTTCAGAGTACCGGATAGTTACGGGAATTCGCCAGGGAGTATATGGGCCTTATTGGGCCATACGGGAATAGAGGAGAAAGGCCAAAAGGAAGGAGGCGCCCCCCCCCCTCTGTACCGAATTGGACAAGGGGTGCAGCCCCCTTTTCCTTCTCCCTCTCCACCTCTTTCCTTCTCTCCTACTCCGGAAAGGAAAGGGGAATCCTACTAGGACTTGGGAGTCCTAGTAGGAGTCCCCACACTTGGCGCGCCCCCTCTAGGGCCGGCCTCTCCCTTTCTCCTTTATATACGGGGGCAGGGGCACCCTAGGACACACAAGTTGAATTGTTTTAGCCATGTGCGGTGCCCCCCTCCACAGAAACACACCTCGGTCATACCGTTGCAGTGCTTAGGCGAAGCCCTGCGCCGGTAGATACATCATATCCGTCACCATGCCGTCGTGCTGACGAAACTCTCCCGTGAAGCTCAACTGGATCAAGAGCTCGTGGGACGTCATCAAGCTGAACGTGTGCTGAACGCGGGGGTGCCGTACGTTCGGTGCTTGATCGGTTGGATCGCGAAGAAGTTCGACTACATCAACCGCGTCACTTGACGCTTCCGCTCCCGGTCTACGAGGGTACGTAGACACACTCTCCCCTCTCGTTGCTATGCATCTAGTAGATAGATCTTGCATGATCGTAGGAAAATTTTAAAATACTACGTTCCCCAACAGTTACTACCATTTATGAGAAGCAACTATATCTATACCTTGGACATTTCTATGGTTCCCTACCCTGGCTATCACAATATGCATCCTAATATAGGCTGCTTCAGCCTGGATGATCAATCCTGCGTTGGTCTCGAGATTGACAATAGCTCGCTATTCCCAGAGAATCAGTCATGGTTCAAAGCAAGTGTTTCCAATGCCGGGGATTGGTTGAGCTGAAGTTCATTTCATCGCTTTGTTATTTGTTGTGTGAGAAAAACTTTACTTTACAAGAATGTTTTGTTGGAAATAATCTATATCCAACATGTATCCTTGTTGTTGTCGTGTGTTGATGACTTGTTATAGGTAATGAATGGTACATTTGCATATGCGTCCCATCAACTCACGCATGCTCGCACGTCACACGTGTCGCGTGGCGGCACATATATTATTTTTCTATTTGGATGACAAAAAAGTACAATGCCACTTTGTATTGGTGTCTATATGAACAGTGCTAGTGATTTTAGTTGGAAAAATTAGATAGTGCTTGTGATTTTTAGCTGCATATTTTCACAAATCGCATTGTTATAAGGTTGACAAATGACAATGTTACTAGATAAACAAATGTCAATCTTTCCAGTTTGACAGATGGTAACATACCCAAAATGGCAGATATGCAAATCTTACCCAATTGTTTGTACGTGGTTGCACACGGGTCATGCAAAACAACCGTTTGCGTTGTAGGGGTGCGGAAATCCTCCTCAGCACATATTCCCTTGGCCTCCTGGGGAAGCTGTCGGTTTGCATCCGGGTGTTAACTAAAACGTTTGCGATGAGTGTTTCATATTTGAAAACCATTGATGTTTTTTTTCAAAAGAAAATTGTTTGATAAGTCTGTACATTAAGAGAGAGAAACGCAAGTTCGTTCAAACCATATCTTTCATTCAGTCACGCTGCAAATTTATATTCATATGATCGAGAATTCGAGATGCAGTATTAAACCCCAAAAAAACTATTTCTGGCGGCAGCAGAGGCGGCGTGCCGCGCCGTCGTTATCGTTGTCGTCCTCCGGGACGCCGTTGTTGCAGTCTTCAAGGCAGCACAAAATGTTCTTCACTTGTAAATCAAACATCATGTCGTCGCGCGATCGACGGGTGGGGCGCGGGAGGACGGCAACTGGTGCCGCTGAGAGGTAGCCGTCGACGGCAGCGTCCCATGCCGCTGAGGGGGGGGGCGCACACATGGGCACGGGCGCGGCGGGTGCAGCCAAACTCACGGGGGGGCGGCGCCACGGTGGGTGGAGGGGCGCGCACGGGCACGGGCACGGGCGCTCGCGCTGGCATGTACACGAGCTCGCGCGGGTCCACGGAGACCTCGCTGACGCCCGCGGCTTCTAGCTCTGCGATAGTGCTCGGCGACCAGCCCATCAATGCTACGGGGATAGCCGCTGGCGCGGGCGCGGGGATGAGAGTTGGGGTAGAGCGGGGGCAGCCATCGCCGTGGCCAGCTCGTTCTGGGCCATGTCCATGAGGCCCCATTCCTCCTTATTTTCTATCTCCTTTGGCTCGGAGTCGACTTCACCAAACTTGAAGACTAGTGGCAGATGATCATTCTGCGCCATGGCGGTGGAGGTCTGCGGGGGGGAGGGGAATGGGAGGCGAATAGTAAGGCCGCCCGTGTTAAATAGCGGCTCGGGCGCCATTAATGGAGAGGAAGGCGGGCGGCCATGGAAGTCAAAGGGCTTGCTTCCCACTGAGCATGCGCAGCGTACAGCTCGCACGCTTCTCGGTGAGACTGCGCATTGGAGGACAGCTTGCACGCCTCTCGGTCAGCCTGCGCACCAGACTACGCTTGAACGCCTCCCATTCAGTCAAGGTCAAGAAGCTATCCGCACGGCACTTCCTACAGCCATTAAAACCAAGACACGTGGTGTCACGTGAATGGTTAACAGAACACACATGTTTTGAATTATACAAACGTTTGAGATATTAAAGTGGTAGCTATTTTTTCAAAATGCCTTTGTTGGTTGTCATTATTCGAGTGCGCCTTCTCTCAAAATGGACACGAAAAATACCAGATCATGTCGGGCGCCATTCCATGATAGCATGCCGAGCTTCATGAATTTCAGACGAGTTTTGGATTTACTAGAATTTAAAAACCAGGCATCCCAATATTTTGTCGGCAATCAACGGTGCCCTGGTGTTTGAAATTCATTCCCATTTTTTGCACGGGACCTAAGCATGCACCCAAGGACACAAATTTGATTTTTCAAACAATTTATATGCACGGGTGCGTGTGCGTGTAGTTCAAATTTGAATTATGCACATAAATGCATTGAAAACTCGGTTAATGCATAAAAATGTCCAAAAGAACCCCAAAAAATCACAAAAATTGACACAACACTCTTGTTGTTCTATGTTGACACAAGAAAAAATTTGGAAGCAATAAGAGGCAGTGGATATCGTTTCGTCCCCAAAGGTGGGACGTTCCCTACCGAAACCATGATGCTTGTTGTGAGAAGCTCTAGTTTGTGAGAAGCATATACCCAAACCTGGCCCAAATGGGACAAAACATTTCCACGGCATGTTGATGCCGCTCCATGAAAGCATGCCAAGTTTCATGAATTTCAGAAGAGTTTTGGATTTACTAGAATTTAAAACGAGGCATCTCAATGTTTTGCCGGCAATCAACGGTGCCCTGGTGTTTGAAATTCATTCCCATTTCTTGCATGGGACCTAAGCATGCACCCAAGGACACATATTTGATTTTTCAACCAATTTATATGCATTGGAGCATGTGCATGTAGTTCAGATTTGAATTATGCACATAAATGCATTGAAAACTCAGTTAATGCATAACAATGTCCAAACAAACCCCGAAAAATCCCAAAAATTGACACAACACTCCTGTTGTTCTATGTTGACAAGAGCAAATTTCTGAAAGCAATAAGAGGCAATGGATATCATTTCGTTCCCAAAGGTGGGACGTTCCCTACCGAAACCACCATGCTTGTTGTGAGAAGCTCTGGTTTGTGAGAAGCATATACCCGAAGCTGTCCCAAATGGGACAAATTTTGTAAGACGGCATTTTGACGCCGCTCCATGATAGCATGCCAAGTTTCATGAATTTCAGACGAGTTTTGGATTTACTACTCCCTCCGTCCCAAAATACTTGTCATCAAAATGGATAAAAGGGGATGTATCTAGATGTATTTTAGTTCTAGATACATCCCTTTTTGTTCATTTTGATGACAAGTATTTTGGGACGGAGGGAGTAGAATTTAAAAACCATGCATCTCAACATTTTGCTGGCAATCAATAGTGCCATGGTGTTAGAATTTCATTTCCATCTCTTGCATGGGACCAATAAATTCACCCAAGGAAACATATTAGATTTTTCAACCAACCTTAGTGCATTGGAGCATGTACTTGTAGTTCAAACTTGAATTATGCGCATAAAATGCCTAGAAAACCCAGTTAATGCATAGAAATGTCCGAACGAACCCTGAAAAATCACAAAAATTGACACAACACTCCTGTTGTTCTATGTTGACACTAGAAAAAATTTGAAAGCAATAAGAGGCAATGGATATCGTTTCGTCCCCAAAGGTGGGACGTTCCCTATCGAAACCATCATGCTTGTTGTGAGAAGCTCTGGTTTGTGAGAAGCTTATACCCAAACCTGCCTCAAATGGGACAAAATTTTCACCACGGCATGTTGATGCCGCTCCATGATAGCATGCCAAGTTTCATGAATTTCAGATGAGTTTTGGATTTAATAGAATTTAAAAACCAGGTATCTCAACGTTTTGCCGGCAATCAACAGTGCCCTGGTGTTCGAAATTCATTCCCATCTCTTGCATGGGACCTAGAAATTCACCCAAGGACATACATGTGACTTTTCAACCAACTTTAGTGCATTGGAGCATGTGCTTGTAGTTCAAATTTGAATTATGCACATAAAATGCCTAGAAAACCCAGTTAATGTATAAAAAGGCCAAATGAACCCCGAAAAATTCATTCCCATTTCTTCCATGTGACCTAAGCATGCACTGAAGGACAAAGATTTGTTTTTTCAAACAATTTGTATGCACCGGAGCATGTGCATGTAGTTTAATTTTGAATTGTGCACCTAAAATTGCTAGAAAACCAGTTTAATGTATGAAATGTCCAAACAAACCCTGAATAATTCCAATTCTTTTACAACAGACATACAATTGCATGTTCACTACAGATAAAAGGTCTAGCAATTCAAACACCGTCCATTGCCGTTGTGACCCCATTTTGGAATTCAAATCAAGTAGATCCCACACAGTTTATTCTCACCAACCGTGTGAGATGTAGTACAAAATATCTTCGAGCACCGTCGGTGTATAGTACGCCTATGGCTTACGCGAGAAGGTGCGTCGGCTACAGTCCACAGCCGGCGTGTCAAGCACGCTAGCTCGCTCCCCCAAAACTCCCGCCTCTGCATCCCTTGCAATCTCGAAAATATTTACCGCCTGGAAGGTTTTAATGTTTGATAGCACACGATTAGCATGTGCGGACCGTGTGCGATGTCTGTTACTCCCGCTCTGCTTCAGTCCCTTGATTCAAATTTTCAGTAGCCCCGGCATTTTACTCCCGCCTCTACATCCCTCGCAATCTCAAAAATATTTGCTCGCCCTTTGTCAGGGGTATACACCGCGGTATGACCCGGCCGGAAATATGACCCGGTAGGACTTGGCTACTCACTAGAGACCCGGCTGGAGCTTGGCGACTCACTAGCGATCCGCCCGGACCTGGCGGTTTACATGCAACCCGCCTGGACATTGTGACTCACTGGCGACCCGACGAGGCAGATCAGACGGACGACAAGGCCCAGCAGGCCGGCTCATATTCTGGTGGGCCGGCTTAAGAGGAAAGGCATGATGAATATTTCCCTTACGAGGAAGCAAGACCCAGACTTGTATCCAGTTTGTAATAGAAGATAGACTAGTCCTAATCCTACTAGGACTCTACATGTAAGCCGCCCCTTCAACTTATATAAGGAGGGGCAGGGCTCCCCAAGAGGGATGGGCAAGAAGAAACAATCTTTAGGTCTAGACACAAAGAGATGGCTTACTAGAGACTCCCCCATGATCATAATGAGACCTAGCCACAAACAGCATGTAGGGCTATTACCGGATGATGTATCCCGGGGCCCGAAGCTGTCTAAATCCTCGTCTTGTTTTGAGTCTCTCGATTCCGCTCAATCCCTCTCAAGCTACGACATAGATGTGTTGTGATGGACTGGCTTATTAGGGATGATAGACTACTCATATCAATAAGGACTTCCTTCTTTTCCGGGAGCCCATTCGGATAGAACTCCAAAGTTAAGTGTGCTCAGCTTGGAGTAGTTTCAGGATGGGTGACCGACCGGGAAGTTGCTCCCGGGTGCACACGAGTGAGGACAAAGTGCGCAGAAAAGACTAGTATTGATATGTGAGGCCAGTCTAGATCCCGCCAGGAGTAACGACCACCGGCGGGTGTGTCCGGGGCGTTACAAGTTGGTATCAGAGCCGACCCTCGCGGTTACACGGATGTTTGCGGACAGTTTGCAGTCATGTTGTGCATGACGTTTGTGACCCGTCGTGGCACACGGCATGGCACATGTGCTGTCCTGGAAGCACAGACGGTTGTGCCAAGAGGGAACGTTCCTGTGGCCCGACGAGGACGTTGGTTCCTCTGAGTGAGGGTGTATGTGATGGCCTGGCTTATTAGGGATGATAGACTACTCATATCAATAAGGACTTCCTTCTTTTCCGGGAGCCCATTCGGATAGAACTCCAAAGTTAAGTGTGCTCAGCTTGGAGTAGTTTCAGGATGGGTGACCGACCGGGAAGTTGCTCCCGGTGCACACGAGTGAGGACAAAGTGCGCAGAAAAGACTAGTATTGATATGTGAGGCCAGTCTAGATCCCGCCAGGAGTAACGACCACCGGCGGGTGTGTCCGGGGCGTTACATGTGTTGGCCTCGCGACTAAGTCCTCACACTAAGGACATCTGCCGTGACAATTCCACGATAGTTGGGGCCCACCGTGGTGCCTGCGCACGGTGGTGTTGACTTCTTGAAGGGATTTCTTCATGCATCGAGAAGCTCACAATTGGCAAGATGAAGAAAAGATGGTTTAGCGATCAGAATCATGATTAGCTTTGGAGTTTACAGCACAAGATTTGAAATCAAGAAGTTAGGGTTCCGTCGTCCGCGCCACTGGATGTGACGAAGCTATCCGTTGAAACCATTTCTACGCCAAGTACGATGTCGACAAGGAATTGATCCGCTGCATGTATACGTACAAGTTGATCCAAGGTTACGGCTGGATCTACCAAGTCCTGAAAAGTCTAGACGTGACGAGGTGATCAATGAGGATCCAAATTTTACCCGTGTATAACCCGGCCAATAAACCGAATCTCCGCAGTCAAACTCGGATTGCTTTTGTCTTAGATTAAATAAAAAGAAAGCAGAGAAGGGCCACGACCCGGACACGGACGGTCCACAGGCTCGGACTCCTCCTGCGACCCGCCTCATTGACTTGTCACGCCTCCATCGCCGACGGTTTGCGCCTCCAACTCATCGGGCGTTGCCGAGCTGCCGGTCTTGCTGCTCCCGTGTCGTGGTGCCGCCCGAGCTCTTCCGCCCCTGTCGTGAGGCCGCATGTATGATTTGCCCGTCGTCGTGGCTTGCCGGTGCCACCTCGTCTTGCCCTGAATTTGAGCCGTCGCCGCCGCGGCCTTACCTCACTTCCACCTACGTCGGGCTCCGCTTCGGTCTCCGCCACCTTCTGCTCCGAGTCAGCTGCAAGACAACACGCAACCGAGCCATCCTTCTCTCGCTGGTTCAAATGCCCGAGCATCTGCTCGCCCGCGCAGCCTTGGCCTCGGCTGGCCCCGGCCGCAGCCATGAGCCCTGGCCATCCTCCGCTCCACAATGTCTGGTTCCCGCGCCGCCTTCGAGCTGCATGCCTCTGCCTACGAGCCGCACTGCCCTCACCTCAACAGTAACCTGCGGCTGCTCCTGCCTTGAGCCGCTCGGATTGGGCCCTGCTGTGACCCACCTCGCCTGCTGTGAGCCATCTCTGCCACCGGAGAGCCTCCCTGCGTTGAGCTGCTGTCGGAGAGCCTCCGTCACACGATGAGTCGCCGCCTGCCCCTGGGTCGACTCGCGTCCGTTTCAAGCTGTTCAAATCGCCGCCTCCGCTGTCTCAAACGCGCTGTCGCTGCAGTTTTCTGAGCCGCCGCTGATGGCTTCTCGCCCCTCGTTGGTTACCCCAAGTGGAAGGTTGAGATGTAGCGTAGCGGCAAATTTCCCTTGGCAAAGATACCAAGGATCGAATCCCGTGAGACTCCGAGGGTCGACAAGTAGGTGTCAACGGCGCCAGAAACTTAGCGGTTGACGGGACATGCACACAGATACAGATAACTTTGCTCCCAACGAGTATAGAGAGGTTGTCAATCCCTCCGGCCTTGTTGCTTACAAAGGATCAAACACAAGAGATAATAATGATAGCTATGACTGCAACTAGGAAATAAAAACAGGAAGTAAATAGAAGGTGTGATCAGCGGTGGTAATATGGACCGGGGTCCCATGATGTTCACTAGTGATGTCTCTCTCCCAAAAGATGATAAAACAGCAAAGCGAGGTAAACAAATTACAGCTGGGCAATTGACAGGATTATGTGCGCAAACCAATGCTAACTATGCTGCAAAGAAAGGTAGAGGCTCAAAAGCATGGGCGGTACGCCAAGGCAAGTAGACCGAAATCCATCTACATCTACTACTAATCATCCACCTTGAGATATCTATCCAGAACATCTCGCTGGTATTAAGTTGCGAATCCCACCCAAAGTGTAAACTCAAAGCAACAGACAACTGCATTAAAAGAACTTTGCGTAAAGTAAACAATCCTTGCACCCGCAAGTACAAGCACCATTGTTTTCTCCCTTGTGGCAACAGCACATCCCCTAGACTCGTGTTTCTGTCACTCAAGCTAGTCATCAGGAGGCATGAACCCACAATCAAGCATAACGCTCCCTCTTGGAGTTACTACCTACTACTTGGCCAAAGCAATAAATAGCAACGGAGAACATGCAAGAATTACTCAAGAACAAAGATATAAAAGAGGTGAATCAAATATATTACTCAAACACAATCTGAACATAGTCTCATAATCCATCAGATCCCAGCAAACTTAGCAAAGCAACAGCAGAAAGATTACATATGTGCCTCGATCATGTAGGGCAGCTCACGAGGTCTAAACCATGAAGAGCAAAGAGGGGAGGAGAACATCACATAGCTACTGATCATGGACCCATGGTCCAAGGTGGACTACTCACGACTCATCCGGGAAGCGTCCATGGTGGTGGAGAAGCTCCCGGTGGTGGTTCTCCCCTCCGGCAGGGTGCCGGGAAGAGTTCTCCTGATGCTCCCGATCTTGGAAGCGCTGCGGTGGCGGAACAGAGGCGAGATCGCGAAAAAGGGTTCTGTCCTCGAGGGTTTCGGGACGAGAGGGATAAATAGGCGAAGGGGGGCAGCCAGAGGCGGAGCAGGGGCCCCAGGCGCCCCCCTGGCGCGGCCAGGGGTGGGGCCGCGCCAGGTGGCCGCCTGGGCCTCCCCTGGCTCCCCTCTGGCCCATCTTTGGTTCTTCGCGAAGCTTCCTGTACGCTGATTTTTCCTGGAATTTTTGGAGCACTTTTAATATGGGGGAAACCTGAAAAACAGCAGAAAACAGGAACTGGCACTGTGGTGCACTGAGTTAATAGGTTAGTCCAAATATGATCAAAAGTGTATGGAAGTGCATCAATATCATAGCAATATCACACAAAAGAAGCATGGAGCAAGCAGAAATTATAGATACGTTTTGGATGTATCAACATCCCCAAGCTTAATTCCTGCTCGTCCTCGAGTAGGTAAATGATAACAAGCATAATTTCTGTGGTGACATGCTACCAACCATATAAGAACTTTTTAAGTAAAGCCATCAAGGCATGTAATTCAATTCAAGTCATAACAAGCAAGAGTCTATATTAGCATTGTAACAAGTAACATAAGAACATAAAGATGCAAGAGCTCTCGCTGTCCGTGACTCGAATGTCTCCAAATGGTGTTTGCGTGCAAGAAAGGGGATATGGATATACGAGAGAGTAAAACATAGTTTTTGTATTGTTGAGAACTTAATCTACTAAAGTTTCACACTTGGTCTTCTTTGGAATCTTATCTTGACTCATCCCCAGACCACTAGCCAGGTACAAGTCAAAATGATCCACTCCCTTTCGATATTTTGAGCACTCATGCAATGGATGAGCGTAAGCAAGAAAGTTGACACTTAGGATGGCAAAGAGAGAAAAATGATGAAGGGGGAAGACAAAAAAAGAGGTGTGAAAGGCTGACATCAATGAGGACAATCATAGGTGAGAGAAAGCCAAATGATAGATATGATGTGAGGAGTAGGGATTGCCATGCAACGGATGCACATATGAGCTAATGTAAGCTCTCCAATGGAACTAGTGGGGGTGCATCCAACTTGCTCGCTCAAGAAGACCTAGAGCTCTTTTGAGGAGGCTCATCATTGGAATATACAAGCCAAGTTCTATAGTGTGAAGGTCCCCACATAGCTATATGCATGAATGATAATCTCTATGGAGTACAAGGTATAAGATGAAGTACGAGTGTGGATCTCTCAAAAGGAATAGTAGTGTGCCCCCTTCTCTCTTTTTATTTCTTTTTCTATTTTTTTATTTTTTTTCTGGCCTCAATGGCTCTTTCTATTTAACTCTCATTTGTCCTCTTTGGGATCTTTTGATTTTGTCCTCTTTGGGATCTTTTCCCCACTTTAGGGGCAACACTCTATAAATTACAAGAAGTATAGAAGATCTTTCACACTTTACAAGAGTACTCAACATAAAGAAGATGAAACTATCATGATGTATGCAAATGTATGCCTCTGCCAGTGTAGCAGGATATGCAATGATACTAGCGCATCATGTAGCAATGATTAGAGCAAGGCCCAACTAGCATGCGGCTCATCGATCAAGCAAAAGCATGTATGACATGAAGATCAAGTCATGAGAAGATGGATGTTGCATGGCAATGTATCTCGGAAAGGCTATGGAAATGCCTTGATAGGTAGGTATGGTGGCTGTTTTGAGGAAGGATATAATGAGGCTTATGATGACAGAGCGTATCGTGCCAAGGATTTGGATGCACCGGCGAAGTATGTGCCAACTCTCGAGGTGAGAAAGGGCAATGCACGGTACCGAAGAGGCTAGAAAAATATGGGTAGGTGGAAGTGTCAACTTTCGAATAATCACATTAGTCCGAAGAACTCATGCACTTATTATCGGTAACTCTCAATCTAATTAGGAGGTTCACAAAGAGACAAGTGCCCCGAGGAGGAGTGTATGGGGGTTTGGTTATCCTTGCGCATCCTCGACTCATGGTACGTGAGTGTACTCTAATATTCGATCCCTCCAAAGATTAGTGATCCATCTAGTAGCTAAAGTTCTCAACTATTTTGTAGGTTTTCGAAAATAAACACGGATTGCCCAAAATACGACATCTATCACTAATAGGCTAAAGCTCTTGACACCAAAAGTTCAGACATTACTCATGGCAATACCTCAAAACTATTGCAAGTTACTACTAAAATTAAATAGCAACCTCAATTACCTACTTTAAGTTAGGACACGCAACTCAGTGCAACAGGCAAACTCTCTTAACAAGATAAACATGAAAACTCAAGAGAGTTCAGCAGCCAACTAAACAAAAGCTCTTTAAAAAGAAAAGCATGAAAACTAAGAGCTAAACATGACACAGCTATGGAAAGACAAAGAACACACACAGCAAAGATAAGCATGAAAATCCTATGTTGTGTTCTAGGTTGAAGTGGAGCATGTTTCTCTCCCACACAAAGAAAGCTGGGTTCTAACTTGTTATGAACAGCAAGCAAAGCTAAAGAAAACTAAAAAGGGAAACTAAGAGCAAGACACTCCAAGCATAGCACATAACGCATGAAGTGATAAAAATATAGTGGAACGAAAGACGAACTGATAATTGTTGATGGAGAAGGGGATGCATGGGGGTATCCCCAAGCTTAGACGCTTGAGTCTTCTTGAATATTTCTTGGGGGTGCACGGGGGCATCCCCAAGCTTGAGCGTTTGACCCTCCTGAATCTTCTTTTATCATCTTCCCTCGCACACTTGAAAACTCCCTTCATACATAACTCATCATAATCTGATTAGCGAGGTTAGTACCCACAATAAAATAATTTTTCCCTACTGGAAATAAAGATAATCTTGAAGAGCTACTGTTTCTCAAGATTGCCAAAAAGTTTTTGCAAAGAAAAAGCAAGCTCAAGGTTTGCAAAACGAAGGAAAGGCAAAACAGGACAGAATCTGTGAAAAACAGACCAGCAGGTAGTAAATAATTTTTTCGGGGCACTTCTGCAACTCAACTCAAAAAACTCAGAACAGACGCTCGAAAGCCAATTGTATAGAGAACGCTGTCAAAAAAAATCAGATCAAAAAGATGATCTGGTGATTTTATTCGAATTTTTCTGTCCAAGGACAGAATCTGTTTTCTGGACAGCACGTCACAACTTTTGAACTTTCTTGCAATCGGAGGCTAAACTTGGCACAAAGCTGAAAAGAAAAGATACAATGATGATGCTACTGTAGTAACAAACATCAAGACACAACAAAAGCAAAATAAAACCTAATTCGTTGTGGGCTGCCTCCCAAAAGCGCTTTCTTTTATGCCTTTAAGCTAGGCATGATGCAAAAAGAGAAGATCAAGTTTTATCAAGAGTAAGAGAATAGCTAGCCTGTGTAACGGACTCAAAAGGCAACTTAATCTTCTTTCTAGGGAAGTGTTCCATCCCTTTCTTGAGAGGGAATTGGAATTTTATATTCCCCTCTTTCATGTCAATGATAGCACCAACGGTGCGAAGAAAAGGACGTCCCAAAATAATTGGACATGAAGGTTCACATTCAATATCCATAATAGTAAAATCAACGTGAACATAATTGTCATTGACAATGATAAGAACATCGTCGATCTTCCCCAAAGGTTTCTTTACGGAAGAATCAACAAGACGAACACCAAAAGAACAAGGATCAAAAGGTTTCAATTCAAACATATCATACATTCTTTTGGGCATAATGGAGGTACTAGCTCCAACATCACATAAAGCATAGCAAGAGAAGTTATTCAACATAATTTTAATCATAGGATCCCAACTATCTTCTAGCTTTCTAGGTATGGAGGCTTCTACCCTAAGCTTCTCCTCCCTAGCTTTGATGAGAGCATTAGTGATATGTTCGGTGAAGGCAAGGTTAAGTGTGCTAGTGTGGGGGTCTTTAGCCATTCTTTGTAAAAAGGTGACAACTTCTGAGAGACTACAATTATCAAAATCAATTTTATCATTATTGAGCAGAATTGTAGTGTCATCTTCTTTGTTTGAATTGCTCTCTATTATAAGAGTTTGGACGTCTTCCCAAGTTTGGGGAAGTGTGGGAGCAACTTTAAACAGAGGCTCATACTTTTTTCCTGGAAGACCATGCCATGGGCATAACTCTCCATTAAAACTAACATAATCACAAGGTTTATTACTTTTGTAGATCCCGACAGTGGTGATTGGCGTGATGGAAGAAGGGGTGTACCCCTCCCACTTAGTGTTTTTGGTGGAACCCATAGCAGCAGCAAGCAAGATAACTATTTTTGTGATTTTTGGTAAGGGACACTAAGGCAAAAACTGAAAGGTAAACTAACAAGACTAAAAAGCAAAGATAAAAGATAGCGTGCAACTCCCCTATCTTGAAGAGTGGAGTCCCCGGCAACGGCGCCAGAAACTTGCTTGATGGCTTCTCGCCCCTCGTTGGTTACCCCAAGTGGAAGGTTGAGATGTAGCGTAGCGGCAAATTTCCCTTGGCAAAGATACCAAGGATCGAATCCCGTGAGACTCCGAGGGTCGACAAGTAGGTGTCAACGGCGCCAGAAACTTAGCGGTTGACGGGACCTGCACACAGATACAGATAACTTTGCTCCCAACGAGTGCAGAGAGGTTGTCAATCCCTCCGGCCTTGTTGTTTACAAAGGATCAAACACAAGAGATAATAATGATAGCTATGACTGCAACTAGGAAATAAAAACAGGAAGTAAATAGAAGGTGTGATCAGCGGTGGTAATATGGACCGGGGTCCCATGATGTTCACTAGTGATTTCTCTCTCCCAAAAGACGATAAAACAGCAAAGCGAGGTAAACAAATTACAGCTGGGCAATTGACAGGATTATGTGCGCAAACCAATGCTAACTATGCTGCAAAGAAAGGTAGAGGCTCAAAAGCATGGGCGGTACGCCAAGGCAAGTAGACCGAAATCCATCTGCATCTACTACTAATCATCCACCTTGAGATATCTATCCAGAACATCTCGCTGGTATTAAGTTGCGAATCCCACCCAAAGTGTAAACTCAAAGCAACAGACAACTGCATTAAAAGAACTTTGCGTAAAGTAAACAATCCTTGCACCCGCAAGTACAAGCACCGTTGTTTTCTCCCTTGTGGAAATAGCACATCCCCTAGACTCGTGTTTCTGTCACTCAAGCTAGTCATCAGGGGGCATGAACCCACAATCAAGCATAACGCTCCCTCTTGGAGTTACTACCTACTACTTGGCCAAAGCAATAAACAGCAACGGAGAACATGCAAGAATTACTCAAGAACAAAGATATAAAAGAGGTGAATCAAATATATTACTCAAACACAATCTGAACATAGTCTCATAATCCATCAGATCCCAGCAAACTCAGCAAAGCAATAGCAGAAAGATTACATATGTGCCTCGATCATGTAGGGCAGCTCACGAGGTCTAAACCATAAAGAGCAAAGAGGGGAGAAGAACATCACATAGCTACTGATCATGGACCCATGGTCCAAGGTGGACTACTCACCACTCATCCGGGAAGCGTCCATGGTGGTGGAGAAGCTCCCGTTGGTGGTTCTCCCCTCCGGCAGGGTGCCGGGAAGAGTTCTCCTGATGCTCCCGATCTTGGAAGCATTGCGGCGGCGGAACAGAGGCGAGATCACGAAAAGGGGTTATGTCCTCGAGGGTTTCGGGACGAGAGGGATATATAGGCGAAGGGGGCAGCCAGAGGCGGAGCAGGGGCCCCAGGCGCCCATCTGGCGCGGCCAGGGGTGTGGCAGCGCCAGGTGCCTGGGCCTCCCCTGGCTCCCCTCTGACCCATCTTTGGTTCTTCGCGAAGCTTCCTGTACGCTGATTTTTCCTATATTTTTCTTGGAATTTTTGGAGCACTTTTAATATGGGGGAAACCTGAAATAGAAAAACAGCAAAAAACAGGAACTGGCACTGTGGTGCACTGAGTTAATAGGTTAGTCCAAATATGATCAAAAGTGTATGGAAGTGCATCAATATCATAGCAATATCACACAAAAGAAGCATGGAGCAAGCAGAAATTATAGATACGTTTTGGACGTATCAGCCGCCATGGTGATGCATCCGTTTCGCGTCTGCTGTGTTAAGCCGCCGGGGCCGCGTTGAGCCGCCTCTGCCGTGTTAAGCCGCCCGGGCCATATTGAGTCGCCAGTCTGTCTGAGCCGCCTTTGTTGCGTTGAACGGATCATCCGTCATCCGAACAATCAGGTGATATCTATTCGTTTAAGTTTATTTTATTAGCATATATTGCTTTTTGCCAAAGGACAAATTACTCCGGATTGTGATGTTTTTGATGCAGGGTGATTGTTCACTACAAGAGCGAGCCACCACAACTTCAAACTCAGCCACTCATTGCCTGGCCGTCGCTTCTCTATGAGCCGCCGGCGCCGGCTCACTGCCGTCGCCGCGCCTAGTGGCCTCAAGCCGCCGTTTCCATCCTGACTCGCCGACGCACCCAATGAGGGGAAGTTTTCACCCGGTGGAATAAAGAAAGAGTCAAGTTGCATAAAAAATGGTCAAACATGACGCGAAGGATCCTTCCTGAGCCACCCGGTGCCGCATTTTAAGCCGCCACCTCTGTCATCATGGCTGCAACCATACGGCTGATGATTCTGGATAAAACATAGCAGGTGAAATCCATCTTGTCAAGTTTCTGTTGATACATTTTTATTTTCTTCGATAACAATTACTCTCGTTTGTGCAAATTTTTCTGCAGAAATTCATAATTGCAAAGGAGACCATCAAGCTATGGCCCTAGCCTACATCGGATGGATCAATGGACAGGGTCATTTATAACCCGGAGAGATTCAACATATTTCAGCAATCCGTTGTTCAACTATATGCTGGTTCATATCACGGTCAAGTATGGAGAGTCTCAAGCCAACTCCTCGGGTAGTCTCAAGACTCGGGGGCTACAATGATATGACTCACCAAGTCTTGCCAGTTTCAGCAAATTCATGAACCACAGGACAATGAAGGGAAAAAATAACCCGGCCCCGGAGGCAACTGCCCTGTTGGTGAAAATTTCAAAACCGTCAGAAAAAATTTTGGCTCAAAATAAAGATTCTGGCTCAATATCCGGTTTCCAAATCCAGCTCAAGGAAAAACTGTCTTTCAACAAAGCATTAAATATCTCAATATCCGGTTTAAAATCCGGCTCAAGGGAAATCTATCTCTCACAAAGCATTTAAGCTCTCAATATCCAGTTCACAATCCGGCTCAAGGGAAATCTGTCTCCCACAAAGCTCTGAAGCTCTCAAATCTGGTTTAAAATTCTGGCTCAAGAAGAATATCTATCTCTCACAAGTTGGAGTTCTCAGGAAAATTACAAGGACCAAAGAGAGTTGGATGCATAGCACAGCTCAAACATAGGTCCCCGGCGAGCACAATTCGCAAGTATGTCACTTGGGGGCTTCCTATTCAAACATAGGCGTATTCGACCAAAGAGAACATAGCGTTACTACCATTTTGACTAGGTTATGTTCAAACATAGGCGTATTAGACCAAAGAGGACATAACATGTGGGTCATCCTACCCGTACCCAGCTGCTTCAACTTCATCAGGTCATCCTGATTGACCCGGCGAACTCTTAGCAATCAATCTTTTATGGCGTATTCAACCAAAGCTTTTGAGCTTGCTAAGGTTCAAATGCCGGCTGTCATGTGAGAGCACAACTTACAGATAGTCAGGATAGATCCAGGCTACTAAAGCCGCCTTCATTGAAACTTGGTTAAACATGCATGTTTGCTTGATGTAACTCTGACCTCGTGTACTCTCGATAGTCATATCTGAACTTATCCACGTTCAAACATCGATTGGGTCCTGTGAGAGTCGGCTACAGAATGCGAGGATACTCCAGTGGCTCAAGCTAGTTTCAATGAAGTATTTTGTCACCGTACACATACATCACCATACATTGCATCATACACATACATCATCATATATTTGCATCATACATTTCATCATCATTACATCATCATAGCATGCATCATATATGCATAGATATACTGGTTTATATTGCAGGAACCGGTTTTCATACCAGGTTATGTTATTCAAATCTCTAATAGCCAACATGGCTGGATTTTTATTATGGTTATCAATAACCAATATTATGATTGAGGTTTTCAAAGTCGCTTTAGCGCAATGGCTATTATCTTATCAATGGATATGATTTATTCTACAATGGAAGGAATAGTCCTGAGTCGTTGCAGGCTTACGACCCGGCACTTGGGGGCTACATTATTCAAGTTAAGATTACATCAAATATGCAAGTCCCATGTCATTGCCAGCATGCACCATGGCACTTGGGGGCTAATGCAAAGTCATTTTTTGCTCACCTTATTAAGGACCCGACTCATCACATTGTAATGAGTCGGCCCTTGGGGGCTACCAATTGCTCCTGTCAAAAATTCAAGGTACACAAGCTTTAATATATTATATTGAAGGATCCATTGCTCAGTTGGTAGAGTATAAGGCTCTTAACCTTATGGACGTGGGTTCGAGCCCCATGGTTGGGGTTACATCATATGATGTTATTTTTTATGAAGTCCCATCTCAATATTATCTTACTGAGCCGGCCCTTGGGGGCTACACGTTTTTGTTCAAGTCTACATGATCATATCTGTAAAGTCCCTGCTCATTATTGCATAATGACCCAGCCCTTGGGCGCTACACGTTGCTGTTCAATTCTACATAATCATATCTACAAAGTCCCTGCTCATTATTTCATAATGACTCGGCCCTTGGGGGCTATACTGGTTGAATTTTTTATGAGCATAAGGCAATTACAAGTCTCAGGTTGTTGCAAGCATGACAACCCGACACTTGGGGGCTACATATGTGCAATATTCAGTTTTGGCTAGTGACTGAGATGAACAATCTAAATTTCTTCAAGGTTGCAACATTTATATTGAAGCAAGTCTTAAGTTTTTACTATGTTCCCTTCTTAAGACTTGGGGGCTACAAGTGATATGCATATAAAGGAGGAACGTCTTCAAATTCTCTGTTTTGAGCAAATCAAGAAGATTAATTGTGTGACCCAGCGTTGGCAACAATCATGACCCGGCGTCTATAATAGTCATGACTCGGAATCATCAGTCTTTTATAACCCGGAGATTTTGGAAATTATAAACCAGCAAGTTCTACATCTTCAAGCCGGCTCGATATCAGGTAACCAGTGTCAGCTAATTGATTATGAAGCTGGCCTATTGACCCGGATTTTTTTAGAAGAAGTGCCCGGATTTTTTGCATTAGTAATATTTCAACACAACTGCTAAAGGAGATTTGCTATGAGATCATGATCATGCATCCAGGAGGAAATGACAAGGAGTTAAGGATGATCAGGCGCCGGCTTACAAGAATTTTTAACCCGGAGCACAACCTGTCAAATTTGTTCTTGTGTTTATGTTGTAGGATCAGTTTAACATGGATAAATCCAAATTAAATTGGGGGCTAATGTTAGGGATATACCCCGCGGTATGACCCGGCCGGAAATATGACTCGTCCGGACTTGGCAACTCACCAGAGACCCGGCTAGAGCTTGGCAACTCACTGGCGATCCGCCCGGACCTGGCGGTTTACATGCAACTCGCCGGGACATTGTGACTCACTGGTGACCTGACGAGGTGGATCAGACGGACGACAAAGGCCCAGCAGGCCGTCTCATATTCTAGTGAGTCGGCTTAAGAGGAAAGGCATGATGAATAGTTCCCTTATGAGGAAGCAAGACCCGGACTTGTATCCAGTTTGTAACAGAAGATATACTAGTCCTAATCCTACTAGGACTCTACATGTAAGCCGCCCCTTCAACTTATATAAGGAGGGGCAGAGCTCCGCAAGAGGGACGGGCAAGAAGAAACAATCTTTAGGGCTAGACACAAAGAGCCGGCTTACCGGCGACTCCCCCATGATCATAATGAGACCTATCCACAAACAGCATGTAAGGCTATTACCGGATGATGTTTACCGGGGCCAGAAGCTGTCTAAATCCCCGTCTTGTGTTGCGTCTCTTGATTCCGCTCAACCCCTCTCAAGCTACCACATAGATGCATTGGCCTCACGACTAAGTCCTCACACTAAGGACATCTGTCGTGACAATTTCACGACACCCTTGATCCAAATTTTCAGTAGCCCCGCCTTGTTACTCCCGCCTAGTAAAATTTTCAGTTGCCACAGTATTTCCTCAAACACAACCTCTGCTCACACAGACACACACAACCCTCAAAACCATTGGTAGGTGGCCGCCATCGCCGGCTCCTCCATCCTCAACCTCTGCCTGTTTGCCGGGGAGCTCGAGTAGCCAATGGCCAAAAAGAGGTTTATCGCGACATTTTCGCCCGATGCCGGCGAGGTGGTGCTACTTCTCGAGTTTGCGTTGTATTCCCTCGAAGAGGAAAGGGAGATGCAGCATAGTAGCGTAAGTATTTCCCTCAGTTTTTGAGAACCAAGGTATCAATCCTGTAGGAGACCACGCGTGAGTCCCTCGCACCTGCACAAACAAATAAGAACTTTGCAGCCAACGCGATAAGGGGTTGTCAATCCCTTTACGGTCACTTACGAAAGTGAGATCTGATAGAGATGATAATTTATATTTTTGGTATTTTTGTTTATAAGAACAGAAAGTAAAAGCGGAAAAAGTAAAGTAGATGTAGATTGATATGTTGAGAATAGACCTAGGGCCATAGTGTTCTCTAGTGGCATCTCTCATGATAGCGATATTCTACGGCGGGTAAACAAATTACTGTCGAGCAATTGATAGAAAAGCGAATAATTATGAGACTATCTAGGCATGATCATTGTATATAGGCATCACGTCCAAGACAAGTAAACCGACTCCTGCCTGCATCTACTACTATTACTCCACACATCGTCCGCTATCCAGCATGCATCTAGTGTATTGAGTTCATAAGAACAGAGTAATGCCTTGAGCAAGATGACATGATGTAGAGGGATAAACTCAAGAAATATGATATAAACCCCATCTTTTTATCCTCGATGGCAACAATACAATACGTGCCTTGCTGCCCCTACTGTCACTAGGAAAGGACACCGCAAGATTGAACCCAAAGCCAAGCACTTCTCCCATTGCAAGAACTATAGATCTAGTAGACCAAACAAAACCAATAATTCGAAGAGACTTGCAAGGATATTATGAGCACACATAAAGAGTTCAGATAAGAACCAAATATTTCTCATAGATAATATTGATCATAAAATCACAATTCATCGGATCTCGACAAACACACCGCAAAAAGAGATTACATCGAATAGATCTCCTCGAAGACCGAGGAGAACTTTGTATTGAGATCCAAAGAGAGAGAAGAAGCCATCTCGATACTAGATATGGACCCGAAGGTCTTTGGTAAACTACTCACAACTCATGGTGAGGGCGATGATGATGATGTAGAAGAACTCCGTGATGGATCCCCCTCCGGCGGAGCTCCAGAACAGGCTCCAAGATGGGATCTCATGAGAACAGAAGGTTAGGGCGGTGGAATTAGGGTTTTCTCTCTGTTGCTGATGGTTTCGGGGTACGTAGACTTATATAGGAGGAAGGAGGACACCGGGGGACGCTCGAGGGGGCCACGAGGCAGGGGCGTGGCCCCCACCCTCGTGGGCACCTCGTGGCCCCCTGACGTGGTTCTCAAGTTCCCTGTGCGTGATTTTCTCCAAAAATATCTCTCGCGAAGGTTTCATTCCGTTTGGACTCCGTTTGATATTCTTTTTTGCAAAACCCTGAAACAGGCAAAGAAACAGCAATCTGGACTGGGCCTTTGGGTTAGTAGGTTAGTCCCGAAAATGATATAAAAGTGTATGATAAAGCCCATTAAACATCCAAGACTTCATAAATAATATCATGGAACAATCAAAAATTATAGATACGTTGGAGACGTATCAAGCATCCCCAAGCTTAATTCATGCTCGTCCTCGAGTAGGTAAATGATAAAGAAAGAATTTTTGATGTTGAATGCTAACCAACATAGTTTCTCAATGTAATTCTCTTAATTGTGGCATGAATGTTCAGATCTGAAGATTCAAGATAAAAGTCTATATTGACATAAGAAATAATAATACTTCAAGCATACTAACAAAGCAATCTTGTCTTCTCGAAATACTATGGCTAAAGAAAGTTATCCCTACAAAATCATATAGTCTCGCTATGCTCCCTCTTCATCACACAAAACATTCATATCATGCACAACCCCGATTTCAGCCAATCACTTGTTTTCATACTCTATTCTTTCAAACCTTTCAACTTTCACGCAATACATGAGCGTGAGCCATGGACATAGCACTATGGGTGGAATAGAGAGGTGGTTGTGGAGAAGACAAAAAGGAGGGAGATAATCTCACATAAACTATGCGTATCAACGGGCTATGCAGATCCCATCAATAGATATCAATGTGAGTGAGTAGGGATTGCCATGCAACGGATGCACTAGAGCTAAATATGTATGAAAGCTCAACAAAAGAAACTAGTGGGTGTGCATCCAACTTGCTTGCTCACGAAGACCTAGGGCATTTGAGGAAGCCCATCGTTGGAATATACAAGCCAAGTTCTATAACGAAAGTTCCCACTAGTATATGAAAGTGACTAAACATGAGACTCTCTACAATGAAGAACATGGTGCTACTTTGAAGCACAAGTGTGGAAAAAAAAGATAGTAGCAATTGTCCCTTTTTTCTTTTCTTTTCTTTTTTTTCTTTTTCTTTTTTTTCTTTTTCTTTTTTTTTGGCCTTTCTTTTTTCTTTGGCCTTTCTTTTTTTTGCGGAGGGTCTTTATTGATTTAGCCTTTCCTCCCATGGGACAATGCTCTAATAATGATGATCATCACACTTTCATTACAACTCGATACTACAACAAAGTATGACTCTATATGAATGCCTCTGGCGGTGTACCGGTATGTGCAATGAAACAAGAGTGACATGTATGAAAAGTTATGCATGGCGGCCTTGCCACAAATACGATGTCAACTACATGATCATGCATGGCAATATGACAATATGAAGCGTGTCATATGAACGGAACGGTGGAAAGTTGCATGGCAATATATCTCGGAATGGCTACGGAAATGCCATGATAGGTAGGTATAGTGGATGTTCTGAGGAATAATATGGTGGCTGTTTTGAGGAAGGATATATAGTGGATTTATGGTACCGGCGAAAGTTGTGCGGTACAAGAGAGGCTAGCAATGGTGGAAGGGTGAGAGTGCGTATAATCCATGGCTCAACATTAGTCATAAGAACTCATATACTTATTGCAAAAATCTACGAGTCACCAAAACAAAGCAATCAATGCATGCTCCTAGGGGGGATGTTGGTAGGAGTTAACCATCGCGCGCCCCCGACCTCCACACAAAGGTTGGCACTTTACAAATACCTCATGCTCTAACTTCGTCACATAGCGGTTCACCATACGTGCATGCTACGGGAATCACTAACCTTAACACAAGTATTTCTCAATTTCATAATAACTCCACTAGCATGACTCTAATATCACTATCCTCACATCTCAAAATAATTATCAAGCGTCCAACATCTCATTATATTCAATGCACTTAGTGTGAATTTTTTTTACTACATTGATATTGGATGTCTATCATGTGAAGACTAGTTTTTTAGCCTAAACACATTACCATGCTGTTTTAATAGACTCTCAAATAGATATAAGTGAAGCATGAGAGTTCAACAATTTCTACAAAATATTACCACCACCGTGCTCTAAAATATATAAGTGAAGCACTAGAGCAAAAACTATTCAACTCAAAATATATAAGTGAAGCACATAGAGTGTTCTAACAATTCCTAGGCCACATTTAACTCTCTCAAATAGGTGTGTCCAGCAAGGATGATTATGACAAATTAACAAATAAAGACTCAAATTATACAAGACGCTCCAAGCAAAACACAAATCATGTGGTAAATAAAAATATAGCTCCAAGTATAGTTACCGATGGATGAAGACGAAAGAGGGGATGCCTTCCCGGGGCATCCCCAAGCTTAGGCTTTTGATTGTCCTTGAATTTTACTTGGGGTGCCATGGGCATCCCCAAGCTTAGGCCTTTGCTACTATTTGTTCCATAGTCCATCAAAGCAATACTCAAAACTTGAAAACTTCACAACATAAAACTTAGACAAAAGTTCTCGTGAGCTCCGTTAGTATAAGAAAGCAAACCACTACTTAAAGGTACTGCAATGAATTAATTCTTTGTTTATATTGGTGTTAAACCTACTGTATTCCAACTTCTATATGGTTCATACTTGCCAATACTACTCATAGATGCATTGGAATAAGCAAACAACACACGAAAAACAGAATCTGTCAAAAACAGAACAGTCTGTAGTAATCTGCAGGTTTCGCATACTTATGTAACTCCAAAAACTTCAAACTAAATTGGTAAACGTGAGGAATTTGTCTATTAATCATCTGCAAAAAGAATCAACTAAATAGCATGTTCCAGTAAAAACTGAGGACCATTCTAGCGAGCGCCAACGATTCTGTTTTTCACAGCAAGATCACATAAACTTCACACAAGTCTTCCCAAAGGTTCTACTTGGCACAAACACTAAATAAAACATGAAACAACATCTAAACATAGGCTAGATGCAATATTTATTCCCTAACAGTAGCAAAAAAAAATATAAAATCGGGTTGCCTCCCAACAAGCGCTATTGTTTTACGCCCCTAGCTAGGCACGATACAAGATAGATCTAGGTATTGCCATCCTTGGAAGGAAATTCTTTGATTAAGCACTTATGATTCTTAGGCACTTATTTGTCCCTATTGATAATCAAACTCTTTGGCAAGAAATCAAGAAATTCTAAAGTGTCAAAAGGGTCTCTTGCAAAAGTAAGAAAATTAGGGTGAACACTTATGGATTTGAGATCCGCAATTCTAGATGTTTCACCCTTGTCTTTAGGGACATACATGAACTTAGATAATTTAGTGGTAGAGGTATTTGGAGTAGTTTTTATAGCAGAAAGAGCAGAACCCACATTAGTGATAATATCCTCAAGCTTATTGATTCTAGTAGAATCATGATCTAGCTTTTCTTTAACTATGGGCTCCTTTTCCTTAAGATTTTTCAGAACAACTCCTACCTTAGATCCATATTGGATAATTTCATTATGGATTTTTCTATCCGAGTTCTCTACCAGTTCTACCGTAGCAACTTTGTTTTCAATGATTTCTAACCTTTGCATAACATGCTCCAAAGTTAAAACGGTCCCATTAACCATAAGAGGTGGTGAGACAAATAATCCAGTCATAGCATTATAAGAATCAAAGGTATGGCTACCCAAGAAATTCCCTCCGGTAATGGTGTCTAAGATAAATCTATTCCACGGAGTTATGCCAACATAAAAATTGCGAAGAAGCACGGAAGTGGAAAGCTTCCTATTGGATCTATTTTGAGCATTGCAAATTCTATACCAGGCATCTTTTAAGTTTTCTTCCTCCCTTTGTTTAAAGTTGAGGACCTCACTCTCGGGAGTGTTGATAATGATAGGTGTGCTAGTCATGGTGACAAGCAAGCAAGCAACACACAAGCAAACAAGAAACAAGCGAACGATAAACACACGGCAGAAGAAGGGCAAATAAAACGGCAAGGGCGAAGTGGGGGAGAGGAAAATGAGAGGCAAAAAATGTAATGCGAAGGATAAGGGTTTGTGATAGGTACTTGGTATATGACTTTTGCGTAAGTCTCCCCAGCAACGGCGCCAGAAATTCTTCTTGCTACTTCTCGAGCTTGTGTTGTATTCCCTCGAAGAGGAAGGGAGATGCAGCACAGTAGCGTAAGTATTTCCCTCGGTTTTTTAGAACCAAGGTATCAATCCAGTAGGAGACCACGCGCGAGTCCCTCGCACCTGCACAAACAAATAAGAACTTCGCAGCCAACGCGATAAGGGGTTGTCAATCCCTTTACGGTCACTTACGAAAGTGAGATCTGATAGAGATGATAATTTATATTTTGGGTATTTTTGTTTAGAAGAACAGAAAGTAAAAGCGGAAAAAGTAAAGTAGATGTAGATTGATATCTTGAGAATAGACCCGGGGGCCATAGTGTTCTCTAATGGCTTCTCTCATGATAGCGATATTCTACGGCGGGTAAACAAATTACTGTCGAGCAATTGATAGAAAAGCGAATAATTATGAGACTATCTAGGCATGATCATTGTATATAGGCATCACGTCCGAGACAAGTAGACCGACTCCTGCCTGCATCTACTACTATTACTCCACACATCGACCGCTATCAAGCATGCATCTAGTGTATTGAGTTCATAAGAATAGACTAACGCCTTAAGCAAGATGACATGATGTAGAGGGATAAACTCAAGAAATATGATATAAACCCCATCTTTTTATCCTCGATGGCAACAATACAATACGTGCCTTGCTGCCCCTACTGTCAGTGGGAAAGGACACCGCAAGATTGAACCCAAAGCCAAGCACTTCTCCCATTGAAAGAACTATAGATCTAGTAGGCCAAATCAAACCAATAATTCGAAGAGACTTGCAAGGATATTATGAGCACACATAAAGAGTTCAGAGAAGAACCAAATATTTCTCATAGATAATCTTGATCATAAACTCACGATTCATCGTATCTCGACAAACACACCGCAAAAAGAGATTACATCGAATAGATCTCCTCGAAGACCGAGGAGAACTTTGTATTGAGATCCAGAGAGAGAGAGAAGAAGCCATCTCGATACTAGCTATGGACCCGAAGGTCTGTGGTAAACTACTCACAACTCATGGTGAGGGCGATGATGATGATGTAGAAGAACTCTGTGATGGATCCCCCTCCGGCGGAGCTCCGGAACAGGCTCCAAGATGGGATCTCATGGGAACAGAAGGTTACGGCGGTGGAATTAGGGTTTTCTCTCTGTTGCTGATGGTTTCGGGGTACGTAGACTTATATAGGAGGAAGGAGGACACCGGGTGACGCTCGAGGGGCCCACGAGGCAGGTGGCGCTCCCCCACCCTCGTGGGCACCTCGTGCCCCCCTGACGTGGTTCTCAAGTTCCCTGTGCCTGATTTTCTCCAAAAATATCTCTCACGAAGGTTTCATTCCGTTTGGACTCCGTTTGATATTCTTTTTCCGCAAAACCCTGAAACAGGCAAAAGAACAGCAATCTGGACTAGGCCCTTGGGTTAGTAGGTTAGTCCCAAAAATGATACAAAAGTGTATGATAAAGCCCATTAAACATCCAAGACTTCATAAATAATAGCATGGAACAATCAAAAATTATAGATACGTTGGAGACGTATCAGGTGGCCGCCGAGGTGTCCCTGTCGTCCTCTGCAGGGCCGATCCGCCGTCGCCGGTCCCCCGATCCGCCCGCCGCCGCGCCCCTACGCCGGTTCGAGGACTTCCCCGTCCTCCCCCAGACCCGGCAGCCGACAAAGTCCTGCCTCGGGGTCCGGCAGCGGCGATGGGGGACGTGGGTCGCCGAGATTACAAATCGAGAGACCCACACCCGCCGGTGGCTCGGTAGCTTCCACACCGCCGAGCTCACGGCCATGGGGTACGACCACTGACAGGTCCGCTAGCACGGCGCGGCGGCTAGGCTCAATTTCCCCTTCGGCACATGTCTGGTCCACCTCGTTCCGCCAGAGCCAGGGGTGGTGAGCTCGGCTATGGCACGGGAGGACCGCGAGGCGTGGGAGCGTCTTGAGGCCGAGGCCACCAACGAGGCCTACATGCAAGAGCTCCGCCAGCAGCACCCGGAGCTCGTGGAGGCAGAGCGGGCGATCTTTGCCGGCGCGGAGGGCGGCGAGGTTATCTTGCTCTCCTCCGTTGACGAGGTCGAAGGTGGCGAGGATGGCAGCGCGGAGGGCGGTGAGGTTATCGCGCTCTCCTTGATGACGAGGTCGAAGGTGGCGGTGACGGCGGCGCGGAGGGCGTCGAGGTGGGCCCCGAGGACGAGGAGATCGACGACGACGAGTGGAGGAGTGCCATCCCCAACGACCCCCGACGATGGTACTGGCACGAGGAGATATACATGTAATAAAATCTTATATAATGGGATGGATGGAGTGTTGTACTACATCATTTTACAATTGTTGTTTAGCTTCTAATATTAACTTGGTGCTTTTATGTACATATATCATTGCCAAAGATCCACACTTTGACCCTTTCTGTGTATGGGGCAATGAGATATTCATGAACCAGCATAAAGTGAGGAAATTGATAAAGATTGTTACTAAAATGGGTCAAAAGTTGTCAATCGAACTATTTGTTTACACTTTATGCAAGACAACAATGAACTGCAGGATGGTAAGTAAGAACCATGTAGCCTTCTTTTTACTGCCCGTAATGAGTTGCGTTAGATGATAATATCTTAATCTTTTTTCTTTTGTAGTGGATCCTGAAGCAGTTTACTCAAGATTACCTCTCAAACTACATGATTGGCGGCCGGCCATCACAAGGGGTTGGACTAGAGTCATGCATGCCTTCTGCATCTAGGAGAGCACAATAGGGCCATTCCGCTTCACCTTGTTCAGCAACTAGAATGTATGTCGCCTCTTTCTTTACCATCTGTAATACTACAAGTATAGAACCCTGGTACATCATTCTTTATTTGGTGCTTCTGTAATTCTTAAGCATATGTACCTGTGAATCGAATAATGCATTGGTTGTTTGAACCTGATGGATATGAATAGAGCTATAGCCTACTTTCAAGTTTAAATTAGGTACAACTTTAAATAGCAGCAATTAAATTAGGGCGAAATTACATTGTGCAGATCATTACGGCACACACGGTTGGTAAAACACAAACGTTTGCGATATACACCATAATCCGAGACGGTTCACAGAGAGGAAACGTGTGCAAGCATGCACACAGTTGTCGTTCGCAAAGCGTGTCTGATGTCAGACACTATCACATACGGTGTGGGAAAACTAAATGTGTGTGATTGTCTACCTATCGTACACGGTTTATAATCATGAACTGTTTGTGATGTGCCAGGCATCGTAAATCTCCCGTGCCTGGAATCTGCCTAGAATCTGTCTGGAAACCTCACGTGCCTAGAATCTGCCTGGTTTTAGGCAGAACCACAAACTTCGACTGCAATGGCAATGCGAGCACAAACGAGTAGCAAGGATGAAGCGTTTGGGATATTCGAGATATCGGAAACGGTTATATAGGGACAACTGTATGCATCAAGGCTCCCTATCCCCGACGGTTTCTGGGTCGTGTGGGGAGGAACCCCCCCCCCCCTATCGCCCACACTCACTTGGTGACGGTTCCAAATGTCGTCGCGGAAAGGGGTTAAAAACCATTTGTTTAGGACCGACGCGCACCAGTGCTAGTTCTTATAAAAAAGCCCTAAGTCGGTTGATAATGCATTTTGAAATAACCTTGTACACGACATTACAAAAGTGTATTGGTCTTAATCTTTAAACTTAGCCAATTGCTTAGGGACAAATTCGCAAATCCTACCACCAATTTTCCACACACGCTATACTAATCTAATTGTACTTTCAGTAAAACAGCACCTAACTTTTAGTTTCACGTTCTTTATTATCTTGCAAACTTATCATATTACTCCTACGAAGTAGTTTTATTCTTGTTCTAGGTAAAGCAAACGTTAAGTGTACGTAGAGTTGTATCGGTGGTTGATAGAACTTGAAGGGAATATTAATTCTACCTTTTTGTTCTCATTGGGTTCAACACTATTACTTAGCAAGAAAGGCTACAATTGATCCCCTATACTTCTGGGTTATCACACAGGTCCAGCCTCCAGATCCCCTCAAGCCACTACAAGTCGGGGGCACGGAACTCGGAGGATCAGTGCATCGTGGGCGAAGGTTCCTGTCGATTGTAGGCTTGATTGGGCAACTATGATGGGTTGTGTGGGTAGGGGTAGATGGGGGACGTACGTGCGGTGCGGCCTTTTTTCAGTCGCCCTGCGACTATTGGTGGATGGTGCGGTGGCGAGCGCTCTGGGGGCGGCGGTTGTTGTGTGGGGAACGGCTCAGGTAAGGGTTGTTCGAAATGGGGAGCCGCCCACCTACCCAGGCCCCACCTATAATAAGTTGCCTCTGCCCCACCTGTCAAGGTATCAGTGTCCCCACTAGTCAGGAGGTACCCCTCAAAAAACTAGTCAGGACGTAACGGTCAGAGGCTTTGACTAGACGGCAGTGCAACGTTCGGGCTTTTGTGAGCAACTGGTGGAGGGGGGCAAAAGTGAGCAAAGTTAGTTGGCTTGGTCAAAATTGAGCACAACAAAGTAACCAGGGGCATAAAATAGAAATCCCAAAGTAAAATAAGGTAAAGAGAACACTCAAAAAGGTCGTGTTTGTATGATGTGTGGGTGCCAAACTAACAATGCTTTCCATGCCCTAGACAGACACACTAAAGCGGGAGCACTAAAAGATTCACTAAGAAGTTTTGGCACCTGCCTAAGGAAATTTCCTTCAACTTTACTGGTCCATACCGTCTGATCATTTTACTTAGCATTTGCACAAGCCACACTAGGGGAAAATTCCAAATCTTCTTCTAGCATGCATGGCATTTGCGAAATAATATTGTGCATGGAAAAAGGCAGGCAACCATATGTTCTTGTCAAATTAACAACCCGCTGAATTTGATGGAACGGGGAAGAAACCGGCACATGAAATACCAAAGAAATCATCAACCGAGATTCCTAGTACAAGCAATCATTGGACCACACCCCAATATCGATCTCTGAAACTTCACATTGATGCTTCTCCAACATTTGATTATGTTAACAGGACTTGTGAGCGTCAAGGCAATTACATGAAAAGGTAAGGGCATCTTCAACAACTTTTTTATCCATGTCATCAACAAAGAATATATCATACAAATACTCCAATCGTTTCATGTAAGGTTGGCCAATAGGATGTGAGACACTATGGCAACTTACTCTCTATTTTACCTTGGATCTTGTGCACAAGTTGTTGGTTTGTTTTCATACAACATCACACTCTCTCTTCATTTATTACTTGACACATCTTCAAAAAAGCTTACATGAAAAAATACCAACAACTATCTTACAACTATTCTTGGAGATGCCCTAGTGGGATGTGAGATTTTCTATAGGATGTCTCATCAGCTACATAGATGTGGAGGAGGCCGAGGCATGAGGTTTGATATTCGGGTTTCTCTCTCTGCAAAAAAAAGGTGTACAAGGGACCCATGATGAGTGAGTCTGATTGCTCAATGATCGTCGCTGCTCCAACAACCAAGGCCACTGACCGGTCGAAATCATGGGCGATATACGTGGAAGCCAAGGATGTAATGCTGGGCTTCGAAAGGTATAGCATCGGGAAAATTGGGAGAGGGAACAACGTGGCAGCACATGAATTGCCTACCTACTCCAGAAGCTCATGAGGATTATTTTTTTAGCATAGGACATGTGATAATATGTCTATATCATGTAATTGGAAGAGACTGTGATCTTGCTAAAAGAAACATATAAAGCTCTCTTTTATGCATAAAAAGCAGGAGGATCAAAGGGAGTTGATGTGGGGTAAAATTATTAGAGCAAGTAGCAAGTTAGGTGTTCAATGCCTCACAAGGGTGGTGTCCTGGATTTCTACGCATCACTGGTGGCAGACAGACAAGATTGGAAAGCTCGGGCAGAGGCTACTGCTGGATAGATTATTCATCTTCAAGATAATTTGTCGTGCTCCTGACAGTAGTTTTATTTTATCATCGCTCCCCTCTCTTTGTGTCTCTTCCTGGGCTTAATAAGTCGTGCAGTTCTTAGCTTGATCTATCATGGATTTTTGTAAGTTTAAGTTTGCTACTCCTCCATAGTCGACTTACCAAAAAAATCAAGGCCATCAACATTGGATTGCCTTGCGGCAGAATCTCCATAGTCCAATTCAAACCCTATGAATGTGCACCATAATCCACTCAGCATGCAAAACTCCAAGAAAAATACCTTCAAGAAGGAACCATCCCTCCCATGTCGATGTTGGTTGGTCCAAACAAAGTCAAACCTAGGGCAATCAGTCTCAAAGTAGAACTTTGAGCTAACAACTTCGGTAAGGAAATGGTGTGCGGATGTCAACACTACATGAACAAGCCAACACCTTCAACAAGAAAACTCTTGGTTTTTCACATGAAGAGAATACAACCTCATTGTCAACTGACAATGTCACCATGAACCATCCTATCAGTCTGCTCACACAGACTCGCTGATGAAGGATATTTTATTGGAAGAGAGGGCACAATCGGGTCACTTCTAGTCTTCGCTACGCCACAATATCGCCAATGGTACCTGCAAAGATCACAACAACACCTGGAGCCTCATATGTGCCTTCCCCCCAGATGTCGTGGTCATCTTGGGCCAATATCTGTGTTGCTCGCGAATTGAATCAGACCAACCATCATAGGTGCTGCCCACCGGCCTTCACATGCGCAGTTCCATGTGTAGCCAACCACCATGTTCGTTCCATCAAGCCGCCAAGTTGGTGCCACCAGGAGGACTCGCGCTAGTGCCTCCATGATAGATGGAACTCTGTAACTGTGTCGCTCAAGCCTACATTGGCTAGCGCCATGTCACGACATTACCACCGTGCTATTGAGCAGTCATGCCTGGATCCCCACACCACCCCGCATGGTGTCCTGGATTAGGGGGTGCTCATCATGTCGACCTACCAGTGATGGGTCGAGCCGAGGACCCATCGACAACTGGAGAGTGGGCCACACGAGCCATGGCCCTCGACATACTCAAGATGGAATTCTTCGAAAACTTGGCATAAACTTCAAGGCATATTCAAATGATCAGCATGTTAATCCCTAGATGAAACCGAGATACTTGTAACCCTAGATAACCCCGGTGCCTATATAAGCAGAGGGTTTTAGTCTGTAGAGGCATCCTAGAAACAATTTGAACTCATTCATATGCTCTCGGGGTAGATCACCCTATACTTTGTACCCCATCACAATCAATAAAATCAGAAGCAGAATGTAGGGTTTTACCTCTTAGAGACGGTCTGAACCTGGGTAAACATCATATATTTCTTACTTCATGTTACCATCTAGACGAGACCAGCAGATCGGGACCCCCTACTTGAGATATGGCGATTCTAGCACCAACATTGGTGGACCATTCAGGTCCCAATGTGTGGTCACGAAGGCTCGATGGAGATGTCGATAAATGATCAAATCCATGATGGCGTAAAATCTACACTAGAACTTCATAACTTAGCCTTAACCGAGGTGCATGAGGGTTCTAGAACTCCCACTTGTTGTCAGGCCATAAAACCTCACAAATCAAATCTGGCAATCGGATCTCCCATGGCATCTTTATCTAGCTGAGGGTCTTCAAGATGTCGCCACCCCTGAGCTGGTTCTGCATATGATGTCGGACAACAGTCACTCGGATCTAGCCTGGTGCTCGAACCCGAAGACTCATCTCTACAACCCAATCTATGTAGCTGAGCAATATATTTTTTTTGAATTTTTTTAGTATTTGTTTTGGTTTTTCCTGGACGGGAGCAGATGAGCCTGGGCACCGAATTGAATATCCAGTCTTGAGGTCGCCTTCGATGGATGTGAGGGAGGGAGGGATGGCTCCTTGTTTCTCAGTGATCTTACATTGTGGCTTGTCTTTTGTATTTATTTGTTTTTGTCGTTTGCGTAGCTTGTAATACATTGTGATCTTACATCGTTTTTTATATATTTTTTGTCGTTCGCGTACCTTGTAAGTTGTAATGATTTCTCCTGTATGAAATCGGAGAGAGAGCTCTTTTTTATCAATAAAAAAGAATATTGACTGCATGCCACCCAACGACATTGGGAATTTAGAATAAATAGCCTACACTTTACACGGGTAAACCATGGCATGACAGGTGCATTTCACGAGTTTTTTTTTTTTAACGGATACTGTACATTTCATGAGGTTCCGCAGGAGCTTTCCAGAGCGTCATGCTGCTCACGCGGTGAGCGGCAATGGAGCAACAAGCAGAGAGCCACGGGGGCTAGTGCTGCTTCCTGCTCAACATTTGGCAGCAATTTTTGGCCGGCCTTCCCTCAGATGTTGAACACACTTTTCCTGTGGGAAGAGCTGGCAGCACAAAACACATGACACCAAACGAAAATGGTTGTGAACAGTTCGCAGTAGAGATGTCCAAAACTATCAATGACCCTGTCCTGTCTCATGTACAGACTGTAGAAAAAAAATCTTACAAAGGCACAACTCTACAACACGCCGTGAACAGCCCGTGCTTTCCCTATACGCCACACAATGTGTGATCACAGATTACGGTACAGACTACCATCCGTTGGCAAGACAAGACATTCAGAGAGGTTTTACAGGCGAGCAAAAGAACCAGCTTGGAGTCCCAAGAGAAAGTCAGTACTGTGATGCTACATCGTCAGCGAATCAGGAAGCGAGGTCGGAGCGCCGCAGATCTTGCCACCAACGTCGGGGAAGCATTCTTGGTCGGGCAGCGGGACGATCTTACCGTCAGGCTCTACCTTCACTGGGTATCTGAGGAGGTGCCCTTGCAACGTTTTCATCTCTTCTGACGCGAATCTTTCCCAGTTTTCTTCGGCTATTTGGTTCACTAATCTTACACAGTCCACACTAGAAGGTTCCTTGAAGTGGTCATCGACCATACCAAGGTGTTCAGCCCAGAGGGAGTTCCTATACCCATACACCTGCAAGCAAAACAAAGGTTACAGCATTTCTAACGAAGCCTCTGCTGTTAACCAGTAAAAAAGAAGCTGAAGGAGAAAGCCAGTCCACCAACCTGGCCGTGAGGATGACCCTTCTTCGAAGACCATGCATGATGAGGCTGGTAAGCACCCATTGCGATTTCGGTATCTCTCGTGCCAGCCAAGGATCTCTGATTGATGTTTGCCGAGCCCAAAATGACGTATTCATCATCTACAATCATCCCTTTTGCGTGAACATAGATCATGAACCGCCGATGTTTTCTCGCCAGGCCCTATCAATTTTCAAAGGGGGGATTAAAATAACTGTGTTAATTCATATTAAACTTTTAGGAAAAGAAGAGCTACAACAATGATCATGATGACTAAATTATGTTTGCCAACTCTCCGGTCCTATATACACCATGTTACTCATAAAGAGAAAAACATTCCTTGCACCAATTTAGGGGGGGTGGGGGGGTGTTATAAATTACAACGATCAAGGATAGAAACAAAACAAAACGTCAGTCAATGTAACAGTAATTGCTTCAGTCTTTTGAAACGGCATTGGCAAACATAAAGATCCTACCGCACCAACAGTTGGCTAAACCAACATTTTGGTAACATATAAGGTAAGAAAGCAACTTTCCAAACCAATGATGTCTCAGCGTTTCTCTATCAACCTATCTGTATGTTTTGGCATCCACTAGAACTTTAGCCAAATGTCCACTAGACAAGCAAGGCTTAAAACTGATGATACTACGTACCAACTTCAGAAAATATTCTTTCTATGAAGGAATGAAGAATACAACAAGACATTACCGCTGCACTTTTATCTGTAGATTTATCTGACTCAGGGCTACCATCTGTTGACGGTTCTTCCCGATTGCCTAGACAGTAAAAGTTCAAGTAATCTTGAAGGTGTGCATCCTCAATATTCATGGCCTTGAGCTCTCTTGCGATTACTCCATACATCATCTCCATTGTCTGAGCCTGTGAGAAAAGAACAAACAATTAGTATTTTTGATTTATTCAAGCCTACATGTGAGTTGTCTTTTTATGGGGAAGCCTACAAGTGAGCTGTGTCACACTTCACTGTATATCCTCTCTTGCAGAATCAAGCCTATCAAGTATCAACAGCCATCGGGCAGAAAACTATGATTGTGGATTATGGGTTTTGATGAATCATGGGTGAAGTGATCCCAGCAGGAGAACATAGGAGTGGTGAAAGGGCCTATGGGATACTTCACATGCTAATTTGTGAAAAGCATCCGAAGCATGTCATTGTAAGCTCGGTTGCTTTTGAACTTTGGTCTTCCTTATTCTAGCGGGGATGCTTAGTATTGTGGCTGCTTTTTAGTAGTAAGATCTTGAGACATCCCATGATATGGCCTGTGTATCAGGGATGTTGGGATAGTGTTAAGCATAGGATTGTACAGGACACCACTTTTGTAATGAACAATGGGGACCATGAGAACCCTTTAATAATAGGGAAAAAAAACATCTGGAGCCTGTGCACTGTTGTAACCCCTGGTTCTATATCGAACTTCCTAATTCAACATACATGCATGTAAAAGTACAATTTATTGTATCATCTTCATTAGATTTTTCAAAGTTGTTCCCTGCCTTCAGTGGCATGGACAATTAAAGGTTTACATAAGGGGCAAATCGGAAGATCTCTTTATAATATGGTAGGCATGTATGGGATAATCATCATTCGCATACAATCAGCATTGCACTTCCGCAGATTTTACAGCAATAACGACATTACATACTACATTGCCTCTATGAAATTTTACTGCTGCTGAGCAAAAAGGATCACACAAGGTAACATTTAATAGTGAGAGATACTCCCTCCGTCCCATAATATAGGACGTTTTTTGACACTACATTATGAGACGGAGGGAGTATTTTTTTACCAAAACGAAGACGAGAATAGAATAGCGCTGAACTAAACAAAGGGGGGTGGTCATAAAGTAGAGTAATATTGTATTAAAACAAAAAAAAATAGGCATAAACATCAGGGACAGGGAGTATGCCAACATGCACTCAAATGGAAATTCATTCATTGGGAGAAGATTGAAATTACAAGGTCGAATGAGATTTCCATATCTCACTGAATCTCAGATTGGAATTTCAGTATCTCAATAAATCTCAGATTTGGAGTTTCCTAGTTAGCTGCTATAATGCTTTTACAAAAATAGAGCTTACCTGAAAGAAAAGAATTTCTTGCACAGAGGCCGAGGTAGGGACTCCTTCAGGCCACATTGGTATGACTATATAAACTGCAAACCGTTCGCCAGCTCTAATCTTGGTTGCAATTTTGAGTGCCAATTCCATTGGTATCAGATTGTCAGCACCTGCAAAATCCCAAGGGATCAAAATTCCAGTTTGTCTAGATCATGTCATAAAATTAAACATCAATGTTGAATTTACACAACAGGATCGACAGCAACAAAGGCATGAATGAAACAAAAAGAATGTGGCCTATCTAATAGAAGCAGGACGAGCAAAATGAATCCATATTCCCCCTGCAATGTAGTAGCTATCTAATAAAAGTATGAAGAGCAAACTAAATCTATGTTCTCCCTGCATTATGTGGTGCATGTTTTGCCTTGTTTTACCAGCAGAAGAATATGCATGCAACTGTGGAAGGTATGCTATACCTAACAATAAATATTCCATGTTTCAGACAGGATACAAAGGAAGAACCCCAAACCTGAATTCACATAGGATGGCCACTCGTACGAAGAACCAAGAAAATACTGATTTTCTATATAAATGAAATGTTGCGCTGATCTGATTGCCCGGACATATGCTGTGTGAATGCTCTTATCAATTATGAGGTTCTTTCGGCACACAAGATTCTGCACAAGTCCATTAAATGGTAAGTAATTTATACAAGAAGAACGTTGTTTCAAATAGTACAGGAGAAGATCAAAATGAAAAAAGAAAAAGATGAAACAGCACCACAAATTTCAGTATAGATGTGGATTTATTGAACATTGCGAAGGAGTATAATGAAGACGTGCAAAACTAACCTGCTTTGAAGCCTCTTTGCAATCACTAGGAAATCCTTTTAGAGAGCCTGAGTCAATTGACCGGAACACCTGAAGAATTAATATATGTTAACCAGTGCCTATAATTCACAAGTACTGACATAAGCACAACTTAAAGAGCAGTGCCAAGACCTGAACATGCCAATTTTCAGGATCTTCTTCTTTTGAAACCCGCAAACTAACATGATCATTTGGAACATTAGGTGAAGGACTAAGAATCCACGAGATACGCTCCAGCTTTATCAGGGCATCATCTTTCCAGCGAGATACTTTCCTAAATCGATCACGGAATTTGGATGCCTTCCTCCAGCGTTGTTCAAAATTCTTCAAGACATCATAGGCAGCTGGTCCATCAATCTTACAGTGCAAATCATGCCATGGTTGTCTCGGTCCTTTTGTGCCTGCCTGCGTCAAGGAAATACATATGACGACAGTAAGATTAAAACTCAATGAGATTAATGTGGTGCAAGATAAGCTCTGGCAGTCAGGCATTCACACATGGCACCAGCTCCCAGAAGCTTACTTCCTCGACTTCAACTTGATAAGCATAGAGTAAAACATATTGGCAAAAATGAACTCACCGAAAATGTTGGGTTATGGAAATCATTTTCAAATACTGTGTCAAGGTCTTTAAAAAGCCTATGTTGAGGAGTATCATAACGCCCATCACAAAGATCTAGGCCCCCAACGAAAGCAGTAACTTTCCGCTTGTTCCCCGAAGCTTGTGTATCAACCAGCACACATTTTTGGTGGTGTGTAAACAATGTCCCAACAACCTGCAAGATAGTAGTTCAAGATTGCCAAATGTGGCAAAAAAAAAGAGAGCAGATGAATAGCCTGCAGAATACAAAAGATATTCACAAGACTGAGATGATGCTTATTCTGAAAGCAACATGACGGTGACCTCCTGATTTTATTTATATATATAAAGCTATCTGTCAACTTAGTTGGTATCATTTACTATCCATAAGGCACCAACACACACATCATGATTTTAAAGAACATTCAAATTCTCCTAAAAGAGGATGCATGAGTAAATATTAACTTGCTTAAGGTTTATGATGATAGCAATTACTTGCAACCTATCAACAAAAGAAATAAAATACAAATAAAGTACAAGCACACTGCCTGAACTTGCCTGTTGTTTGAAAATGCTCAGCTTACTGCTGGCATATCGAGGTGAAAGAACACAGATGACTGAGGAATGCTTGAAAAACTTTCTAGTTTCTTCATCATGTGTTCCCATCACACCACCCTGCAAATCATAGAAAGGAGGACTTACTCTCAGATATTATGACATAGAACCCCTTATTAAAGAACAGCACATCAAAAGGAAGAGCAAGTATGAACTATGATGGGGATGATAAACTGTGCAGTGTGCACCTTTTTATGAATGAAAATGCGGGCCGTGTGGCCCCTTTAATCAAAAAATTAAACTGTGCATACTAATTACTCCCTCTGTCCCATAATATAAGAGCGTTTTTGGCACTACACTAGTGCCAAAAACGTTCTTATATTATGGGACGGAGGGAATAGTAGATTTGGAGAACACGGCCGAGGTGTGAGTTCGGAAAAGACGTATGGTCATAGATTATGGTAAACTGGAATCAGAGAGAACACTCCCAGGCCAAATATCCAGGTTCAGAATATATTTTTTATAAGAATATCCAGGTTCAGTTGATTGTTGCAAGTCTATAACAGTCATCGATTGATTGTTACCCTCTATTACATTCCTACGAATATGGAAATTACTTATGAACAAGTACTGCTTGACTGAAGAACACTCAAATGCACCAACCTGCGGAATAAAAAATCCCTATTATGGAACAAAATCCAAAGAATTCATCGCAATCAAGTCAACATCAAATGCATCTGGGGACGTTTCCGACGGCTATCCAAACTAGGCAGTGAAATTAGAGGCAGAAGCAGATCGTAATGCCTCACCGTTTTGATGAAGAGCTTGTCATGGGACGTCTTGTCGTCCCAGACGAGCAGGCACACTCTCACGCCCTCCTGCGACTTGAACTTGAGCAGCTCTCCGAGCGTGAGCTCGCCGCCCTCCGGGAGCGGCCTGGACGACGACGCCTCGCGCACCAGCTTCACCTTGTCGTAGATCGACCAGCCGACGATGTAAATCATATGGTGCGCCTCGAGTATGGCGTGGCAGATGTCCTCCCAGCACTGGTTGTGCTCGAACTTCTTCCCCCGCTCGAGCTCGACGTCCGGCAGGTCCCCCTCGCTGACGTGCGCGTCCTGGTAGAGCGTGACTTTTCCGCCGTGGCGGAGCGGGAAGTAGGAGTCCTTGACGCCCTGCTGGTCCGGGTCGCCGGGGATGCCGCGGCGGTAGACCGGGTTGGCGGCGAACGGGCGGAAGCGGTAGCGGATGAAGAGCGCGGTGCGGGGCTTGTAGGTCTTGCCGCTGGTGCCGAGGATGGGGACCCACTCCTCGACCTCGTCGGCCGCGGCGACGACCCGGTCGGCGGGGACGGAGGCGGTGCCGATGAGCTGCGCGCCGAAGGTGTCGTTGTCCTTGACCTGGAACTCGAGGAGGGTGGCGCGGTGCGCGAGCGGCACGAAGAACTGCTCGTCCCAGCGCGGCTCCTGGCTGTTGGGGATGACGGCGGTGCGCGCGACGACGGCGCCGGCGACGGAGAGCGTGACGTAGGGGTCGCTGGTGATGATCCTGCGGTGGTGGTGGCGGCGGCTGCCGGCCTCCCCGACGCCGCGGCTGTTGGGCGGGGGCTGCCTGGGCGCGCAGGAGGAGGCGGTGCCGCAGGAGGCGAAGCAGCGGCGGATGTGCTCGGAGAACATGTCCATGTTGGGCAGCAGCCGCGCCTCGACGACCCACAGGTCGAGGTCCCCGTGCAGGAGCACGGGCTTGGCCGTCGACGGCGACTCGTCCCCGCCCGACGACGCCATCGACGGCGACGCGGACGGGGGAGCGGCGGCGGTGGCGGCGGCGGCCAGCTTGAAATCGGAGCCGGGCCCCCGGTGCCGGGAGGCCCTCCTGTTGCGCAACCGCGACGGCCCCCGCTAGGCGGCGGGGATTCCGGTGGGGGAGGCGAGGCCACCCACGCGGGGAGGACGCGGACCCGAACGGCAAAGCTGGAGGAGGAGGTGGGTGGTGAGGTGGTGGAGGATCTCGGCGTTGGCAATCTAGCCTAAAATAGCATGGGTTTTACTTTTCTCCAAAGAAATACGTAGTACTAACAACGCATGGGGTTTACGTTCCACTGCCGATTTCTCATCTCATCTTGCCAAAACAAAGGGGGCTGCATGAAAATGTTCCTCGACCCAATACAACTCCTTGCCTTGATTCATTCCGAGACAGTTACATCGATGAAGAAGAGGCTCCCATCTAAAAAAAAACTTCACCTGAAAAAAAAAAAGGCTTAGGGGGACTATGCAAATCCGGCCGGGCGCGTCCGCGGGCATTGACAGGGCACGCCTTATATTTTCTTCTTCACATCCAACTCTCTCATGTTCATCCCCTAAATCCATACAAAATCATGCACAATACTTTCGTTCCCAAATATTTATCTTTCTAAAATTTTCAATAAATGACTACTACAAAATATGTCTACATACATGTTGTATTTCATTTGAAATGTCTAGTAAGACAAATATTTAGAAACGGAGGGACTATATTGCTACGTACTGTATTATGTTTTATATACTGCTACTAATATGTCGTCGTCGTCGGAGATGGCCTGAGTCGCCTGCACTGGGGCCGAAACTGGAGCCGCCAGCGCCGGTGCCTGAGTCGCGTGCGCCGCAGCCCGCGCCACCTCCATCTGCCGCCAGTTCACGATGGTGAGTCCTCCTGCATCGCCGGCGCCTCCTCCTCCCCCACGTCCAACGGCGGCTCCCGCTCCTCCTCATCTTCCTCTTCCTCCTCAAAATCCTCCTCCGGTTCCAGAGGTAGCCTTGCTTCCCTCAGACCCGGACCTGCTCAAGGAGGAAGAGACGATGCTCGATCATATGATGGCATGGCTACTAGGCGGACGGGTGGAGTGGAAAGTGGCGGCGGCGTCGAACAGGAGGAGGAAATGTCGATGGATGGTAGGGTTTCGGTGGCGTCGGTCGACTTAAATAGCCGTGCAATGCACTACGCGGGCTGCCGGAGCTGCACCACGGGGCGCCACCGGTCCGACGGAGGGGACGAGCTTCGGACCGCCGGGTTTGAGGGCATTTCCGGCTAGGACCCCATCACCAGTCCGACATGGCGGGCGTGCTCGGGCGTCCCATATCTGCCACATATTTTGGTTGGATATAAGGGATGCCGGTCAGCTCAGGCATTTGAGAGCCATTTAAGAGGCCCGTCTGGATCAAAAAATTATGACCGGGCAGTGACCGAGCGGTCCGCCCGAACGTATGAGACGGGTTTAAGAGGTTCGGTTGTAGATGATCTTAGAAGATTCAAAATGGAATTGCAACCAAAAACTCTCTGCACTGCGCTGCACTGCAGATCAAAGATGAAAAATATAGCCTTAAAAAATACAAAACATAAGCTCGAACGAACTGTGGTGGGTGTATTTTAACCGGAGGAGTCGAGCGACTATTTTCTGGCGCGCACGGGGGGTTGCGAGGGGGAAGAAACGACTTTTCCCTGGGCGTTGCCGTGCGTTTTATGGAACGCGGGCGCAACGGTCGCATGTACAGTACGCACGGCCAGCCCCGGCGTAACGGGCGCTGACCGGTGGAGCCCGCGAGATCCGATCGGGGAGGCCGGGCCCGGGCCCCAGGGTCGCGTCCCTCACGCGCGCGCGTGGTTGGGTTGGGATCTGCGTTGCGTGCGGCCAGGTTCAGGTCGGCCGAGTGGTGATCTGGATTCCCCGGCGGGCAGGTGGGTGGTTGCGATGTGAGGTGGTGGGCGGCGGGGCACGTCGCGGGCGTGTGGAAGCGCGGGGCGGATTGATGATGGTGACGGCGTACGCGTCGGGTCGCGTGGCGCCGTGCGAGGCGGAGCGGGAGTGGGTCAAACTGAGCACGCGAGGTGGCCTCTGCGCTGGACGCGCCCACGGAACGGAAGGCCGAGCTGGCGGAGGTAGGTTTTGGCGCCGGGACTCGGTGCGCGGGCGGGCGGCCCGTCTGTCGCCTTCCGCTCCCCAGCCCAAATCCAACTTCTCCAACGCTCCCCGACTCTTTTTTTGAACTTTTGAGGATAAACGCTCCCCAGCTCGGTGGTAGGGTCAGGCCGTTTTGGCGCCGGTGTAGATAGATGTTTGTTAGGGCATGTACAATGGTTCTAGCTTAAGGATGTCACGTAAGATAAATGATGAGGTGGAGGAGAGAGAAATCATAAGAGAAGGCTTGTCTTAGCTTATTTAAGCAAAGACAAGAGATGATAGCTTAGCACAATTTGTCTCACCATGTTTTTAGGAATAACTAATTATTGAAGATAAGGCTAAGAGATGACCCATTGTAGACTTGTTTTTTTGTCATCTCTAATTTACATGCAAAACTTAAGATAAGACTATCTTCGCAACCATTGTACATGCCCTTACAGGCGGGTTCGGGAGTTACTTTCTTTCTGGGGTCGTTTTTGTAGGATTGGCGTCGTTTCCATTTTACTAGATTTTGGAAAAAGCGGGGTTTGTTTGGTGTCATTTCCTCCAACCGGTGTAAAGCACAAGCAGAAGCAGCAGGAAAAGCATGCGCCCGTGCGAAGCGGACTGGCGGTTAGGCCAACTTCAAGGCCCCACCCAAACAAAGGATTTTTTTAGACTTTCTTTTGAGATATCTGGGGATATTTTTAGATGATATAGGCAGACACGGAATTGGCCCGTTTTTTATCCGTTTGGGATTGTTGTAGGCATGCCAACAATCCACGTCAGCCCAGGTCTAGTTAGTGCGCTCAATTGCCGATCCATTTCATCTGTATGCCGATTCTTTCGGAACAAACATATATTTTCACGCTGACCAGCAGCCATAGTTCATGCCGGCATACATGCCAATATAAAGTATTCATCATGATCCTTATTGGCACACTTGTCACCACACAAAAAAGAGGTCATGCATCTCGGTTAGAATTCTTGCCGGGATACAAAATGATCACGCCTCCAACACACATGACGGCATACAAAATGATCGTGCCCCGCCCATAGTTCATCAATATAGCTCAAGCATCTCCTTTTGTCTCTTCTTGAATCAAACCCTTCTTCTTAGGACACCTTGGTCAAGTTGGCCGTCATGATCTTCGTTTCCTTCGCCATTACCATGAGTGCCACCTCTTTTACTTTTGTTGTTGCAATGCTCGCCTCGATCTCAAGCTGCTTTTTTTGTATCTCGATGTAGGACTTCATTTGATCCTCCTTCTCTTGTCGCTTCCTCTTCTCCCTCGCTTTCTTTTGGGTCATGAACCCCTCCAAAGTTTCTTGCAACGCTAATGTGACCGCATCACGCTTGTCATCCACCTTCGAGTTGGTCTTTCTCCTTCCCCCTTTGGCCACCCGCCCTCCATTCTTCTTTTGGACGGCATATTGCTCCTTAAACTTAGGGCAATCACAAATGACCGTCCAACAAATGGGTGAGGGTGAATGGCTTGTCCCCATGTTGGTCCTTGAAGGCTTCAAAAGCTTGGATTGCCTATAATTCAAAATGATGACAGTAATATACATTCATATGTAATGGAGTTGAAAGCATCAATCAATTAGATACACACATATGAACAAAGGGTAGGAGAGGAGTACCATGTATTTGATGCTTGTGCCACTCACGGGACGGCCTTCAATGCTGTCAAGGGTTACACAAAACTTGTTGCACTCTTGTTGGATAAACCCCACCTCTTTGCGATTGACACATCGTCACACTTGCTCTCAAACTTGTAGGACGGGAACTTCCTATGTTCATGGAAGTATGCATGGACCCTCGCCCAAAACGTTGATGTTTTTTGCTCGGCGCCGGCCTTGGGGTATCGTCCAATGTCCTTCCAAGCTTCGCAAATCAACTTGTCGTCATCCTTGGTGTATGCTCCCACCCGAATGTTTTTCCGTCTCGGTTGTGCATTGACTTGTTGAGCGAGCTCATCGTGAACAATATCTCCCCCTCGATGTCCACATCATCTTCCTCTTGATCGTAGGTGTCTTCTTGCCATTGCTCGCCTTGGTTGTCGATGTCTTCTTGGTTGTCATGGTCGTCCATGTATTCTTGGCCTTGGGTGAAGTGGTCGCGACCATCTTGACTTTGGATCTCATCAACATTATAGTCTTGGCCACCCTCAAAAATTATGTTTTCCATGAAATCACTACAGTAGACCGGTTCATCACGCGTCGTCGTCAGGACCGGCGTATCATCGAACAGGGTGTGGGCATCGGGAAGGTTTCCCATAGGGATCTCCCGTGACTGCTTTCGCTGCGTCTCGGTGGACGATTGGGCGACCGATGGTGTGGCATTCAGGTGTATGGTCGCGGGCACGGGGATGGTCAGTGCAATCAGGTGCACTTCCACGCGAGCGGTCCTGGGGCGAGGTGGAGAAGCAGGATGCGCCATGTTGGGGAGGGAATCCGTTCTTCTACAACATTGGGGAGGTGCGTGGTGACTCCGGCCATGGCGGGCGCGAAGCCAATGAGTTTCTGCTCGCCGCGGCCATGGCGGTGGCGGCAAGAATGGCCAGCTCGCCACATGGGAACCCTAGCATGACGAGGGCCTGGTGTGTGGCCTTGGCGGCGGGGGCCTCTTATTCTGCAACATAACGGTGACTTGCTGTTGCGTGGCGGCGGCTACTGCTTTTTTTCTCCACCTCTTTGGCCCTCCGGCCTGCCCTCTTCGATGTCTCCTTAGTCGTCTCCTCCGGCGTGCGTACTTTCTTGCGCTTCTTCTTTACGCACGGGTCCGACGCCCATTAAGTGGACCATGGCAGCCAGGAAGGTGGCGGCGGGGGTTGGCGTGTCCGCCGTGGCGAACACATGGGAGGGTTTTGGGGAAAGAGAGTAAATGAGGATGGATGTTCGACTAACAGGCGGTCCAGGGGGATAAGGGCGGGCGACGTGTGCGTCCGCACCCTGTCTGCGCCGACGCAAAGTCGGCCCAATTTTGGTCCGAAAATGGGTCACGGGCGGACGAAAAATAGACACTCGTCCGTTTGCTTCGGCACGTTGGGCCGCGATTTTTATCTGTTTCGACCCAAACGGACGCTCGCGAATCAAATGGGTCGCCGCTAGGCCAATTCCAACACCTCGACCTTTTGTACACCTGCCATTTGTATGCGGTCTGGCGGACAAAAAATGTGGCCCAACGCGCCGACGCAAACGAAGAGATATCCATTTTCCAGTTTCTTTAGAACCATTTTGTTGGAAATATGCCCTAGAGGCAATAATAAATTGGTTATTATTATATTTCCTTGTTCATGATAATTGTTTATTATCCATGCTAGAATTGTATTGATAGGAAACTCAGATACATGAGTGGATACATAGACAAACAACATGTCCCTAGTGAGCCTCTAGACGACTGGCTCGTTGATCAATAGATGGTTACGGTTTCCTAACCATGGACATTGGATGTCGTTGATAACGGGATCACATCATTAGGAGAATGATGTGATGGACAAGACCCAATCTTAAGCCTAGCACAGATCGTGTAGTTCGTATGCTAAAGCTTTTCAATATGTCAAGTATATTTTCCTTAGACCATGAGATTGTGCAACTCCCGGATACCGTAGGAATGCTTTGGGTGTACCAAACGTCACAACGTAACTGGGTGACTATAAAGGTGCACTACAGGTATCTCCGAAAGTGTCTGTTGGGTTGGCACGAATCGAGACTGGGATTTGTCACTCCGTATGACGGAGAGGTATCTCTGGGCCCACTCGGTAGGACATCATCATAATGTGCACAATATGTGATCAAGGAGTTGATCACGGGATGATGTGTTACGGAACGAGTAAAGAGACTTGCCGGTAACGAGATTGAGCAAGGTATCGGTATACCGACGATCGAATCTCGGGCAAGTGCTATACCGATAGACAAAGGGAAACGTATACAGGATTGATTGAATCCTTGACATCGTGGTTCATCCGATGAGATCATCGTGGAACATGTGGGAGCCAACATGGGTATACAGATCCCGCTGTTGGTTATTGGCCGGAGAGTTGTCTCGGTCATGACTACATGGTTCCCGAGCCCGTAGGGTCTACACACTTAAGGTTCGATGACGCTAGGGTTATAGGGAAAGTATGTACGCGGTTACCGAATGTTGTTCGGAGTCCCGGATGAGATCCCGGACGTCACGAGGAGTTCCGGAATGGTCCGGAGGTAAAGATTCATATATGGGAAGTCCTGTTTTGGTCACCGGAAAAGTTTCGGGCGATATCGGTAATGTACCGGGACCACCGGGAGGGTCCCGGGGGTCCACCAGGTGGGGCCACCAGCCCCAGAAGGCTGCGTGGGCTAAGTGTGGGAGGGGACCAGCCCCAAGGGGGCTGGTGCGCCCCCCACCAAGTCCCTAGGCGCATGGAGAGTGGAGGGGGGCAAACCCTAGGTCCAGATGGGCCTTAAGGCCCACCCTAGGGCGCCCCCTCTCTCTCCCCCCTTTGGCCGCACCCTAGATGGGTTTCTAGGGCTGGCCGCACCCCTAGGGGTGGGAAACCCTAAAGGGGGCGCAGCCCTCCCTTCCCCCTATATATATGTGAGGTTTTGGGGCTGCTAGACACACGAGAACATCTCCCTCTTGGCGCAGCCCTACCCCTCTCCCTCCTCGTCTCTTACAGCGCTTGGCGAAGCCCTGCTGGAGTCCCGCGCTCCTCCACCACCACCACGCCGTCGTGCTGCTGTTGGATGGAGTCTTCCCCAACCTCTCCCTCTCTCCTTGCTGGATCAAGGCGTGGGAGACGTCACCGGGCTGCACGTGTGTTGAACGCGGAGGCGCCGTTGTTCGGCGCTTAGATCGGAATCAACCGCGATCTGAATCGCAGCGAGTACGACTCCTTCATCCGCGTTCTTGCAACGCTTCCGCATCGCGATCTACAAGGGTATGTAGATCCGACTCTTCCCTCGTAGATGCATCTCCTAGATTGATCTTGGTGAGCGTAGGAAATTTTTTGTTTCCCATGCTACGTTCCCCAACAGTGGTATCAGAGCTAGGTTCTTGCGTAGATGCTTTCACGAGTAGAACACAAAGAGGTTTGTGGGCGTTGATGTTTAGATTGCTTCCCTCTTTGGTCTTTCTTGATTCAGCGGCATTATGGGATGAAGCGGCCCGGACCAACTTTACATGTCCACGTACATGAGACCGGTTCCATCGACAGACATGCGACTTTTGTTGCATAAGATGGCTGGCGGGTGTCTGTCTCTCCTATCTTAGTTGAATCGGATTCGACGAAGGCGGTCCTTGTAGAAGGTTAAATAGCAACTTAAATATCACCGTTGTGGCTTTGCGTAGGTAAGAAGCGTTCTTGCTAGATACCCATAGCAGCCACGTAAAACATGCAACAACAAATTAGAGGACGTCTAACTTGTTTTTGCAGGGTATGTATGTGATATGATATGGCCAAAGACATGATGAGATATATTTGATGTATGAGATGATCATGTTGTAATAGTTAATATCGACTTGCATGTTGATGTATACGTCAACCGGCAGGAGCCATAGGGTTGTCTTTAATTTTTGTATGACCTGCGTGTCAATCATTAAGCGCTATGTAATGCTTTACTTTATCGCTAAACGGTAGCAATAGTAGTAAGAGCATGGTGGGCGCGCGACAACCCCGATGGCGACACGATGATGGAGATCATGATGATGGGGATCATGGTGTTACGCCGGTGACGATGGAGATCATGCCGGTGCTTTGGAGATGAAGATCAAAAGCACGAGTTGATGGCCATATCATGTCACTTATGATTTGCATGTGATGTTAATCCTTTTATGCATCTTATTTTGCTTAGGACGACGGTAGCATTATAAGATGATCCCTCACTAAAATTTCAAGATAAAATTGTGTTCCCCCCAAGTGTGCGCCGTTGCGAAGGTTCGTCGTTTCGAAGCACCACGTGATGATCGGGTGTGATAGACTCTACGTTCGCATACAACGGGTGCAAGCCAGTTTTGCACATGCAGAACACTCGGGTTAGACTTGACGAGCCTAGCATGTACAGACATGGCCTCGGAACACGGAAGACCGAAAGGTCGAGCATGAGTCATATAGTAGATATGATCAACATGAAGATGTTCACCATTGACACCACCTCATCTCACGTGATGATCGGACTTGGGGTGGTGGATTTGGATCATGTCACGCTCGGATGACCAGAGGGATGTCAATTTGAGTGGGAGTTGTAAGTAATTTGATTAGTTAAACTCACTTATCATGAACAATAGTCTAAGTTGTCTTCGCAAATTATGTAGTAGACCAATAACTGCGTTGTAGCTCCCTGTTTAATACGATCCTAGAGAAAGACTAAGTTGAAAGATAATGTGAGCAATGATGCGGACTGGGTCCGTAGTCCGAGGAGTGTCCTCACTGCTGCACAGAAAGCTTACATCTTTGATGCACCGCTTGATGTACAAACCCCTACAACGTTGTCTGTGGATGTTGTGAACACCTGAGAGACACGTCCTGATGACTACTTGATAGTTTAGTGCACCATACTTTACGGCTTAGAATCGGGATTCCAATGACGTTTTGAACGCCATAGAACATATGAGATGTTCTAAGAGCTGAAATTGGGATTTCAGGCTCATGCCCGTGTTGAGAGGTATGAGACCTCTGACAAGTTCTTTTGCAAAAAAAGATGGAGGAGAATAGCTCAACTAGTGAGCGTGTGCTCAGAATGTCTGGGTGCTAAAATCACTTGAACCAAGTGGGAGTTAATCTTCCAGGTGAGATAGTGGTTGACGGAATTCTCTAGACACTATCACCAAGCTACTAGAACTTCGTGATGAACTATGACATGCAAAGGATGGTGATGATCCCGGTGCTGTTAGCGGTTCTTAGTACCGCAAAAGTAGAAATCAAGAAAGAGCATCAAGTGTTGATGGTTTAACAAGACCACTGGTTTCAAAAGGGGTAAGGGCTAGAAGGGAAACTTCATGAATGGCAAACCTGTTGTCGCTCTGATGAAGGAACCCATGGTTAAACCCAAACCTCGAGACTAAGTGCTTCTAATGTAAGGGGAACGGTCACATGGTAGCGGAACCACCCCAAATACATGGTAGATATGATAGCTGGCAACTTCAACAAAGTATATTTGATATACGTGTTATTGATGTGTACCTTAGTAGTACTCCTTGTAGCACCTGGGTATTGGATACCGGTTCAGTTGCTATTATTAGTGACTTGAAGCAAAAGCTACGGACTGAACGGAGACTAGCTAAGGGAGAGGTGACGATGTGTGTTGGAAGTGTTTCCAAGGTTGATAAGATCACCATCGCACACTCCCTCTATTTTCGAGATTAGTGTTGAACTTAGATAAATGTTATCGGGTGTCTACGTTGAGCATGAATGTGATTAGATCATATTCATTGCAATACGGTTATTCATTTAAGTCAGAGAATAATGGTTATTCTGTTTACATGAATAATACCTTTGTGGTCATGCACCCAATGGTTTGTTGAATCTCGATCATAGTAATACACATGATGATAATATTAATGCCAAAAGATGTAGAGTTAATAATGATAGTACCACTTTCTTGTGGCACTGCCGCTTAGGTCATTTTGGCATAAAATGCATGAAGAAACTCCATACTGATGGATGTTTTGAGTCACTTGATTTTGAATCGCTTGACACATGCGAGCCATGCCTCATGGGCAGGATGACTGAGATCCCGTTTTTAGGTACAATGAAACGGGCAAGTGACTTGTTGGAAATCATACATGCTGATGTATGTGATCCAATGAGAGTTAAGGCGTGTGGTGGATATCGTTATTTTCTCATCTTCACTGACGATTTGAGTAGATATGGTATATTTACTTAATGAAGCAAAAGTCTGAAACGTTTGAAAGGTTCAAAAATTTCAGAGTGAAGATTTAGAATCATCATAACAAGAAGATCATGTTCCTACGATCTGATCAAGTGGATATTATCTGAATTATGAGTTTGGCAATCACTTAAGACATTGTGGAATTGTTTCGCAGTTGAAGCCCCCTGGAACACCACAGCGTAATGGTGTGTCCGGACATCGTAATCGAACCTTATGAGATATGGTGCGATCTATGGTGTATCTTACCGATCTACCGCTGTTATTTTGAGGTTATGCATTAGAGACAGCTGCATTCACTTTAGATAGGGCACCATCTAAGTCCGTTGAGACGACGTCGTATGGTTTGGCAAGAAACCGTAGTTGTCGTTTCTCAATGTTTGGGGCTGCGAGGCTTATGGTTTCAGCCGGGAAAAGCTCGAACCCAAAGCGGACAAATACATCTTCATAGGATACCCAAAGGTAACAGCTGGGTATACCTCCTATCTCAGATCCAAGGACAAAAATGTTTGTCCCTAAGAACGGGTCCTTTCTCGAGAAGGAGTTTCTCTCGAAAGAATTGAGTGGGAGGAAGATAGAACTTGGTGAGGTTGTCGAACCCTCACTTCAACCGTAGAGTAATGCAACACAGAAAGATGTTTCTGTGGAACCTACGACAGTTGAAGAGGAAACTAATGATAGTGATCATGAAGCTCCATATCAAGTTGCTATCGAACCTCATAGGTCGACAAGGATATGTACTACTCCTGAGTGGTACGGTGATCCTGTCTTAGAGGTCATGTTGTTGGACAACGATGAACCTACGAACTATGGAGAAGCGATGGTGGGCCCATATTCCGACAAATGGTTAGAAGCCGAGAAATCCGAGATAGGATCCATGTATCAAAACAAAGTATGGACTTTGGTGGACTTGCCCGATGACTGGCAAGCCATTGAGATAAATGGATCTTTAAGAAGAAGACGGACGTGGACGGTATTGTCACCGTCTATGAAGCTCGACTTGTGGCAAAGAGTTTTTCACAAGTTCAAGGAGTTGACTACGATGAGATTTTCTCACCCGTAGCGATGCTTAAGTCCGTCGGAATCATGTTAGCATTAGCTGCATTTATGAAATCTGGCAGATGGATGACAAAACAAGTTTCCTTATCAGTTTTGTAAGGAAAGGTTGTATATGATACAATCAGAAAGGTTTTGTCGATTCCAAGGATGCTAAAAGATATGCTAGCTCCAGCGATCCTTCTATGGACTAGAGCAAGCATCTCGGAGTCGGAATATATACTTTGATGGAGTGATCAAAGTTTTCGGGTATACAAAGTTTGTTAGAAACTTGTATTTACAATAAAGTGAGTGGGAGCACTACAACATTTCTGATAAGTATATGTGAATGACATATGGTTGATCTGAAATGATGTTGAATTTCTGGAAAGAGTAAAGGGTTGTTTGAAAGGTATTTTTCAAAGGAAGACCTGGATAAAGTTGCTTACATAATTGGGCATCAAGATCTATAGAGATAGATCAAGACGCCTGATGATACTTTCAAAAGAACACACACCTTGTCATGATTTTGAAGGAGTTCAAAATAGATCAGTCAAAGAAGGAGTTCTTGCCTGAGTTGTAAGGTGTGAAGTTGAGTAAGACTCAAAGCTTGACCACGGCAGAAGAAAGAGGAAGGACGAAGGTCGTCCCCTATGCTTTTGTCATAGGCTCTATACGGTATGCCATGCAAAGTACCGCACCTGATGTGTGCCTTGCCACATGTCTGGCAAGAGGGTACAAAGGTGATCCAGGAGTGGATCACTAGATAGTGGTCAAAATTATCCTTAGAGGAATAAGGAAATGTTTCTCGGTTATGGAGGTGATAAAGAGTTCGACGTAAAGAGTTTCGTCGATACAAGCTTAACACCTATCCGGATAACTCTAAGTGGAGATACCGGATACGTATGATGGAGCAACAGTTTGGAATAGCTCCAAGTGGAACGTGGTAGCAGCATCTACGATATGACATAAAGTTTTGCGAAGTACATAGGGATCTGAATGTTGCAGACCCGTTGACTACAACCTCTCTCACAAGCATAACATGATCAAACCCAGAACTCATTGAGCGTTAATCACATATTGATGTGAACTAGATTACTGACTCTAGTAAACTCTTTGGATGTTGGTCACATAGCGATGTGACCTGTGAGTGTTAATCACATGGCGATGTGAACTAGATTATTGACTCTAGTGCAAGTGGGAGACTGTTGGAAATATGCCCTAGAGGCAATAATAAATTGGTTATTATTATATTTCCTTGTTCATGATAATTGTTTATTATCCATGCTAGAATTGTATTGATAGGAAACTCAGATACATGAGTGGATACATAGACAAACAACATGTCCCTAGTGAGCCTCTAGACGACTGGCTCGTTGATCAATAGATGGTTACGGTTTCCTAACCATGGACATTGGATGTCGTTGATAACGGGATCACATCATTAGGAGAATGATGTGATGGACAAGACCCAATCTTAAGCCTAGCACAGATCGTGTAGTTCGTATGCTAAAGCTTTTCAATATGTCAAGTATATTTTCCTTAGACCATGAGATTGTGCAACTCCCGGATACCGTAGGAATGCTTTGGGTGTACCAAACGTCACAACGTAACTGGGTGACTATAAAGGTGCACTACAGGTATCTCCGAAAGTGTCTGTTGGGTTGGCACGAATCGAGACTGGGATTTGTCACTCCGTATGACGGAGAGGTATCTCTGAGCCCACTCGGTAGGACATCATCATAATGTGCACAATATGTGATCAAGGAGTTGATCACGGGATGACGTGTTACGGAACGAGTAAAGAGACTTGCCGGTAACGAGATTGAGCAAGGTATCGGTATACCGACGATCGAATCTCGGGCAAGTGCTATACCGATAGACAAAGGGAAACATATACGGGATTGATTGAATCATTGACATCGTGGTTCATCCGATGAGATCATCGTGGAACATGTGGGAGCCAACATGGGTATCCAGATCCCGCTGTTGGTTATTGGCCGGAGAGTTGTCTCGGTCATGACTACATGGTTCCCGAGCCCGTAGGGTCTACACACTTAAGGTTCGATGACGCTAGGGTTATAGGGAAAGTATGTACGCGGTTACCGAATGTTGTTCGGAGTCCTGGATGAGATCCTGGACGTCACGAGGAGTTCCGGAATGGTCCGGAGGTAAAGATTCATATATGGGAAGTCCTGTTTTGGTCACCGGAAAAGTTTCGGGCGATATCGGTAATGTACCGGGACCACCGGGAGGGTCCCGGGGGTCCACCAGGTGGGGCCACCAGCCCCAGAAGGCTGCGTGGGCTAAGTGTGGGAGGGGACCAGCCCCAAGGGGGCTGGTGCGCCCCCCCACCAAGTCCCTAGGCGCATGGAGAGTGGAGGGGGGCAAACCCTAGGTCCAGATGGGCCTTAAGGCCCACCCTAGGGCGCCCCCTCTCTCTTCCCCCCTTTGGCCGCACCCTAGATGGGTTTCTAGGGCTGGCCGCACCCCTAGGGGTGGGAAACCCTAAAGGGGGCGCAGCCCTCCCTTCCCCCTATATATATGTGAGGTTTTGGGGCTGCTAGACACACGAGAACATCTCCCTCTTGGCGCAGCCCTACCCCTCTCCCTCCTCGTCTCTTGCAGCGCTTGGCGAAGCCCTGCTGGAGTCCCGCGCTCCTCCACCACCACCACGCCGTCGTGCTGCTGTTGGATGGAGTCTTCCCCAACCTCTCCCTCTCTCCTTGCTGGATCAAGGCGTGGGAGACGTCACCGGGCTGCACGTGTGTTGAACGCGGAGGCGCCGTTGTTCGGCGCTTAGATCGGAATCAACCGCGATCTGAATCGCAGCGAGTACGACTCCTTCATCCGCGTTCTTGCAACGCTTCCGCATCGCGATCTACAAGGGTATGTAGATCCGACTCTTCCCTCGTAGATGCATCTCCTAGATTGATCTTGGTGAGCGTAGGAAAATTTTTGTTTCCCATGCTACGTTCCCCAACACATTTCCAAACCAATTTTTGGTCGAGATTGCTTTCGCACGGACACGCAGTAGATGTCCAGGACGTCCTCCCACTGGCCCGCCCGTTTGTGGCACGCCAAGGCGCCATTCTGTCCACTCTATTCCAAAACTCTCCCGCCCTCCCGCCATGGTCGACACGCCCAACCCCACCATTGCCCTTTCCCGGCGGCCACTGTCCATGACGTAGTCGCCTGAGCTGTGTGCCCAAAAAAGTCAAAGAAGGTGCGCACCTTGGAGGAGACGGTGGACCAGACAGCGAAGAGGGCTGCCTGGAGGAAGAAGGAGGTGGAGAAAAAGGACGCCGCCGATATTGCCGCCCTAGCCGTAGCCGCTAAACACCAGGCTGCCGTTGCGGAGCGCGATGCCTTTGTTGCCAAGGCCACGCAACAAGTCCTCATCATGCCAGGGTTCCACAACGAGCCGAGCATTCTCGTTGTCGCCACTGCAGCCGCGGCCAACACGTGCTCGTCCGCCGCCCGCCGCCCAGAGGCGCCGCACAACCAGACAACATATGGTTCCTTTCTCAACACGCCCCGGTCGCGACCCGCTTCTCCATGCCGTCTCGGGGCGGCTCATCAGAAATGGGTGAATTTGTGTCGACGGTGCCCGTGGTGGCGGCCCTTGACCTCAACGCCACATCTATGCTCGGCCAGTCCACCGGGACGCAAAGGAAGCAGTCGCGGAAGATCCTCATGGGCGACTTTCCTAATGCCCGCAACCTGTTTGCGATATGTCTATGCCGGCGTCGACGACGGACGACAGGGCCTACTACAATGAATGCATGGAGGAGTTGATCTTCGAGGGTGGCCAAGCATACGACCCCGAAGAGAGTTGATCTTTGAAGGTGACTAGCCACAATTTTTTGTACGCTGGCATGAACTCTGACCGAGAGACGTTTTTTGTATGTTGGCATGTATGTCGACGTGAACTATGGCTGAGAGGCATTTATTTGGCATGATGGCATGATGCCGGCGTGAATTCTAGCTTCATTTTCGCAATCTAACTAGCTATGTTTGATGGTGCAAATATGTTTGTTGGGAAAAATCCGATCATGCGAATCAAATGGGCTAGATGGTTGGGTGCACTAGCATCATTAATCGGAGACGAGGATGGAGACGCCACTCCTACAGCCTATCCAAACAAGAGAGAAAACGAACCAAATGCGCATCCATTGGCGCGTTGGAGTGGTCGCCTCCCCCTGCCCCACGCGTCGCCTCCCCCTGGGCGACGCCAGGGCCCCTAAACCCTAGTGCCTCGGGCCCCCCTTTGCGCCTCCTCCTGCCGCCACTGCCGCCGGCGTGGGCGGGTGGTTGCTGCGAGATCCCATCTGACGGGCAGGGGCGGCACCTCTCGTGGGATTCCGAAGGCGGCGGCTAGGGCGGCGACCCTATGCCGTGCGGCGGCGGCCAAAGCACCATGGCCGACGGAGAGGCGGCCCTGAGATGGGCGGCGATGGTGGCAGCGCCCCACCCGGTAGGGTTGGCTGGTCTGTGCGGAGATGGTGACGACGGCGGCTGCGGATCCAACGCCCCGATCGGATCCGCCGCGGTGTGGCCTTCCGCCAACCGGCGGCGCGTGGAGGGACCGGTGGGGAGATGATGGATCTCCGTCGGAATACTGACGACGGCGTACGCCTTCGTGGCGAGGCTCTGCTCGGTTCCAGTCAGCCGCGAGATTGAGACGACGTGGCTTCCGGTGAAAATCGCGCCTGACGGCGGTCATGGCGGACGATGGCGGCGTCTCAGAGGTCGTTCCCTTCTCGAGGCATCATCGTTGCAGGTCACGTCAACTTGATCGAGAGGTTCCGAGGGAAACCCTAGATCTGGGTCTACCGGATCGGACGATGACGACGTCGGTGTCAGTTTCCCTCCTGAGGGCATCATTTTGTTGCAAGTGCTGACTGGAGGGGACAAGAGGAGGAGCGGTGCTTCATCTTGCCCATTGAGGACGGTGGATCTTGGCGGCGTAGCGCAGTGGAGACTTAGCACCCAATGTGCGGAGATGAACTCGCTCAGGAGGAGGAAGCTGTCTGGAGTCATGGTGGCATTGATGGCAGAGAGGCCTGGCAAGGTCGGTGCAACAGTTTTGTTCTGAGGATGGACCGAGGGATGACGGAGGTGACGGCCCCTTGCAGCGTGCAGTGCTCACTAGGAGTGTGACTGACTGGTGTGGGACCCAATCCAGGTAGTGGCTTGGATGGGACACCGGCTTTAGATGTTAGACTTTAGTGCGATGTCTGTTTGGTATTAGGCCCGGACATTCGGCACACTTTCATCAAGGGATAGGAGTAGCAAAGGTGTTGGCAAGATGGTGGCTTCAGGCTTATTGATGTATCACTTTGTATGGTCTTTGTTTTTTTTCAAAAAGGGGGACTCCCTGGCCTCTGCATCAGAACGATGCATACGGCCATCTTATTAAACAAATAAATAGGTTCCAACAAGGTCTTAAAGTCTCCAAATGAAAATAAAAAAGAGCTCACACAGAGCTAGGTAAAAGGGCTAGAAGACAAACTAACCAAATAAAGGATGCCACAACCAGTTGGCAAAAGAGAGATAGGTAAACTAATTGCATATCCTATTACATGACTGCCATCCAAACCGGTTGAAGATATCCCGAGCTACCATCTCCCAGCGGATAGATCCAGTAACCAAACACTCCCTGGCCTCCGCCGGAGTGAGTAGCGACCACGAACGAATCAATGCCGTGGCTCGGAAAATAACCTGCAAAAAATGAATGCGTGTTGTCCTATTAAAAACCAAATCATTTCTGCAATTTCAGATTGCCCACAACAAGGCATAGACTCCTACGCGAATATGTCTCGCTAATTCGGGCTCTATCCCGTTAAGCCACGTTCTAAATAACGTGTTGACAGAACTCGATGGAGTAATATTAAAAGCAATATGGACCGTCCGCCATAAAACTTTGGCTAGCGGACAATCAAGAAAGAGGTGTTTGATCGTCTCACCCCGATCACAGAAACTACACCTAGTAGGTCCTGCCCAATTACGCTTTGTCAAGTTGTCCTTGGTCAAAATAACTTGTTTATGAACAAACCACATAAACACCTTGATTTTCAAAGGAACTTTGACAGCCCAAACATGTTTTGAACTAGGAATCGAGCTTGAATTGATAACATCAATATACGTTGATTTAACTGTAAATACTCCAGACCTAGTAAGCTTCCATCGTAATTCATCGGGTTGTTGAGAAAGCTGAACCTCCATCAGTCTACTCACTAGAAGGAGTCATTCTTCCCAACGATTCCCCACTAGCGCCCTTCTGAACTGAATATTAAGGGGGCTAGATTGAAGTACCGTTGCAAAAAAAACCTCACGTCGTTGAACAATACGATACAAAGACGGGTATTGAACGGCTAAGGGTGTCTCTCCGAGCCAAGTATCCTCCCAGAATCACGTACTAGCACCGTTACCAATAATAAACTTTGTCCTATTAAACAAGGATAGTTTGACTTTCATAAGCCCTTTACAAAAAGGTGAGTCAGTCGGCCTTACTGTCACCTGAGACAAAGTTTTGGTTTGAAGATACTTGTTACGGAGGATTTGCGCCCAAGTGGCATCAGTCTCACTTGATAACTTCCACAGCCACTTGCTGAGAAGACATCTGTTCTTAACTTCAAGATTCTCAATACCAAGACCCCCTTGGTCTTTCGGTCTATAGATGATATCCCATTTGGCTAGACGGTATTTTCTTTTTAGTTCATCACCCTGCCAAAAGAATCATGATCGATAAAAGTCCAGTCTTTTCCTAACTCCAACTGGGACTTCGAAGAACGACAAAAGAAACATAGGCATACTCATGAGAACCAAATTAATCAGAATTAATCGGCCTCCGTATGACATGAGCTTGCCCTTCCAGCAACTCAGTTTCTTTTCAAATCGGTCATCGATGCACTTCCATTCTCTGTTTGTCAGCTTACGATGGTGGATTGGTATTCCTAAGTATGTGAAAGGCAAAGCCCCCAAATCGCACCCAAACAATTGCATATAAGCCTCTTGTTCGTCATTGGTTCTACCAAAGCAGAACAACTCGCTTTTGTGAAAGTTAATCTTTAACCCGGTCAATTGTTCAAATAGGTATAACACCAGCTTCATATTTCTCGCTTTGGCCAAGTCATGCTCCATGAAGATGATTGTATCATCGGCGTATTGAAGGATGGATACACCTCTGTCAACTAGATGAGGTACCAGGCCACCCACTTGACCAGCCTCCTTAGCCCTTCCTATCATAATTCCAACATATCAACTACAATGTTGAACAGGTTAGGGGACATCGGATCCCCTTGTCCCAGGCCCTTATGTGTCTAGAAATAATGACCAATTTCGTCATTCACTTTAATTCCAACACTCCCTTTTTGCGTATACGATTCAACCTGGCAGCGCCGGGCTTCATCAAAACCTTTCATATGCAATGCCTGTTGGAGGAATGGCCATTTGACTTTATCGTACGCTTTCTCGAAATCCACCTTAAAAACAACCCCAACTAGTTTTTTCGAGTGAATTTCATGGAGCGTTTCATGAAGGACCACCATCCCTTCTAGGATGTTTCTGTCCGGCGTGAAAGCAGTTTGGGATTGCTGCAGCACAGAATGCGCAATCTGTGTGAGCCGATTAGTCCCAACCTTGGTGAAATTTTTGAAACTAACATTAAGAAGACAGATCGGCCTGAACTGCTCGATTCTCACAACATCCGTTTTCTTAGGAAGCAGTGTTATTGTTCCAAAATTTAAGTGAAATAACTAAAGCTGTCCAAAGAATAGATCATGGAACAATGGTATCAAATCCCCCTTAATAATATGCCAACACTTTTTGTAGAACTCTGCCGGGAATCCATCTGGCCCAGGAGCCTTATTATTTTTCATCTGTGTTATAGCATCAAACACCTCCTTCTTCGAGAATGGGGCAACCAAAATATCATTATCATTAGCAGTTAGTTGAGGCACATCCTCAATCCTGGACTCATCGAGGGACACACAACTATCCTCCGGAGGTCCAAATAACTACTTATAATACTCGGTTATGTAGAGTTTTAGGTTGTCCTGTCCTAAAATAGTTCCTTCATCTTGTTCAAGCTGAAAGATTCTCTTCTTTCTGTGCTTGCCATTAGCAATCAAGTGAAAGAATTGGGTGTTCGCGTCCCCCTGGACAACTTTGCGGACCTTAGCCCGCAGCGCCCACTTCAATTCTTCTTCGTGGAGAAGTTCTTTCAACCTCATCTCCGCATCTAGTTTAACCTGAAGCTCTGTGATGTCTACTACGCAACCTTCTTATTGTAGACGTTGTTGGGCCTCCAAGTGCAAAGATTTGTAGGACAGTAGCAAATTTTCCTCAAGTGGATGACCTAAGATTTATCAATCTGTGGGAGGCGTAGGATGAAGATGGTCTCTCTCAAACAACCCTGCAACCAAATAATAAAGAGTCTCTTGTGTCCCCAACACACCCAATACAATGGTAAATTGTACAGGTGCACTAGTTCGGCGAAGAGATGGTGATACAAGTACAATATGGATGGTACATATAGGTTTTTGTAAACTGAAAATATAAAAACAGCAAGGTAGCAAGTGGTAAAAGTGAGCATAAACGGTGTTGTAATGCTTTGAAACAAGGCCTAGGGTTCATACTTCCACTAGTGCAAGTTCTCTCAACAATAATAACATAACTGGATCATATAACTATCCCTCAACATGCAACAAAGAGTCACTCCAAAGTAACTAATAGCGGAGAACAACCGAAGAAATTATGGTAGGGTACGAAACCACCTCAAAGTTATTCTTTCTGATCGATCTATTCAAGAGTCCGTAGTAAAATAGCACGAAGCTATTCTTTCCGTTCGATCTATCATAGAGTTCGTACTAGAATAACATCTTAAGATACAAATCAACCAAAACCCTAATGTCACCTAGATACTCCATTGTCACCTCAAGTATCAGTGGGCATCATTATACGATATGCATCACACAATCTCAGATTCATCTATTCAACCAACACAAAATACTTCAAAGAGTGCCTCAAAGTTTCTACCGGAGAGTCAAGATGAAAACGTGTGCCAACCCTATGCATAGATTCCCAAGGTCACGGAACCCGCAAGTTGATCACCAAAACATACATCAAGTGAATCACGTGATATCCCATTGTCACCACAAATAAGCACATGCAAGGCATACATCAAGGTCGTGCCATCTCAAGAACACGAGAGAGAGAGAGATCAAACACATAGCTACTGGTACATACCCTCAGCCCCGAGGGTGAACTACTCCTCCCTCGTCATGGAGAGCGCCGGGATGATGAAGATGGCCACCGGAGAGGGATTCCCCCCTCCGACAGGGTGCCAGAACGGGTCTAGATTGGTTCTCGGTGGCAACAGAGGCTTTCGGCGGCGGAACTCTCGATCTAGGTTATTTTCCAGAGGTTTCTGTATTTATAGGGTTTTTTGGCGTAGGGCAAAGTCAGGGGGATCTCCGGGCTGTCCACGAGATAGGGTGGCGCCACCAGTTGGGGTGGGCGCGCCCCCCACCCTCATGGGCAGCCCGTGGCTCTGGTGGCCCAACTCTTTTACTTCGGGGGCTTCTTTTGGTCCAGAAAAAAATCATCAAAAATTGGCTCGTCAATTGGACTCCGTTTGATATTCCTTTTCTGTGAAACTCAAAAACAAGGAAAAAAAACAGAAACTGACACTGGGCTCTGGGTTAGTAGGTTAGTCCCAAAAATCATATAAAAGTGTATAATAAAGCCCATAAAACATCCTAGAAGGATAATATAATAGCATGGAACAATAAAAAATTATAGATACGTTGTGAAGGAAATATGCCCTAGAGGCAATAATAAAGTGGTTATTTTATATTTCCTTATATCATGATAAATGTTTATTATTCATGCTAGAATTGTATTAACTGGAAACTTAGTACATGTGTGAATACATAGACAAAACAGAGTGTCCCTAGTATGCCTCTACTAGACTGGCTCATTGATCAATGATGGTTATGTTTCCTAACCATAGACATGAGTTGTCATTTGATCAATGGGGTCACATCATTAGGAGAATGATGTGATGGACAAGACCCATCCGTTAGCTTAGCAACTTGATCGTTTAGTTTTATTGCTATTGCTTTCTTCATGACTTATACATGTTCCTATGACTATGAGATTATGCAACTCCCGAATACCGAAGGAACACTTTGTGTGCTACCAAATGTCACAACGTAACTGGGTGATTATAAAGGTGCTCTACAGGTGTCTCCGAAGGTACTTGTTGGGTTGGCGTATTTCGAGATTAGGATTTGTCACTCCGATTGTCGGAGAGGTATCTCTGGGCCCTCTCGGTAATGCACATCATAATAAGCCTTGCAAGCAAATGACTAATGAGTTAGTCACGAGATGATGTATTACGGAACGAGTAAAGAGACTTGCCGGTAACGAGATTGAACTAGGTATTGAGATACCGACGATCGAATCTCGGGCAAGTAACATACCGATGACAAAGGGAACAATGTATGTTGTTATGCGGTTCGACCGATAAAGATCTTCATAGAATATGTAGGAGCCAATATGGGCATCCAGGTTCCGCTATTGGTTATTGACCGGAGAGATGTCTCGGTCATGTCTACATAGTTCTCGAACCCGTAGGGTCCGCACGCTTAAACGTTCGTTGACGATATAGTATTTAATGAGTTATGTATGTTGGTGACCGAATGTTATTCGGAGTCCCGGATGTGATCACGGACATGACGAGGAACTCTGGAATGGTCCGGAGATAAAGATTAATATATGGGATAATAGTGTTTGACCTCCGGAAGGGTTCCGGAATTCACCGGAAGGGGTTCCGGATGTTTCCCGAAGTGTTTGGGTACGAGAACACTTTATTTGGGCCAAAGGGGAAAGCCCACGAGGCTTTAGGAAAGTGGAAAAGGAAGTTTTGCGGAGACCAGAGGCTAGACGCCAGGAACCCTGGCGTCTAGGGGGCAGACGCCGGGAACCCTGGCGTCTAGCCCTGGAGTCCGAGTGGGACTCTTTCCTTTCGGGCAAAACCGACTTTGAGGAGGCTTTTGCTCCAAGTTTCGACCCCAGGGCTCAACATATAAATAGAGGGGTAGGGCTAGCACCCAAGACACATCAAGATACACCAAGCCGTCTGCCGGCAACCCCGACCCTCTAGTTTATCCTCCGTCTAGTTTCTGCAGTGCTTGGCGAAGCCCTGTAGAGATTGTTCTTCATCAACAACCGTCACCACGCCGTCGTGCTGCCGGAACTCATCTAATACTTCGCCCGTCTTGCTGGATCAAGAAGGCGAGGACGTCATCGAGCTGAACGTGTGCTGAACGCGGAGGTGCCGTACGTTCGGTACTAGATCGGGACGGATCGTGAAGGTGCACGACTACATCAACCGCGTTGATAAACGCTTCCGCTTTTGGTCTACGAGGGTACGTAGACACACTCTCCCCTCTCGTTGCTATGCATCTAGTAGATAGATCTTGCGTGATCGTAGGAAAATTTTGAAAATACTACGTTCCCCAACAGTGGTATCAGAGCCAGGTCTATGCGTAGATGATATGCATGAGTAGAACACAAGTGAGTTGTGGACGATACTAGTCATACTGCTTACCAGCATGTCATACTTTGCTTCGGCGGTATTGTGAGATGAAGTGGCCCGGACCGACATTACGCGTACGCTTACGCGAGACTGGTTTCACCGTTATGAGCACTCGTTGCTTAAAGGTGACTGGCGGGTGTCTGTCTCTCTCACTTTAGCTGAATCGAGTATGCCTACGCCCGGTCCTTGTGAAGGTTAAAACAGCACATACTTGACGAATCATCGTTGTGGTTTTGTATGCGTAGGTAAGAACGGTTCTTGCTAAGCCCGTAGCAGCCACGTAAAACTTGCAACAACAAAGTAGAGGACGTCTAACTTGTTTTTGCAGGGCATGTTGTGATGTGATATGGTCAAGACATGATGAGTTATACGGTTTTGTATGAGATGATCATGTTTTGTAATGTTATCGGCAACTGGCAGGAGCCATATGGTTGTTGCTTTATTGTATGAAATGCAATCGCCATGTAATTGCTTTGCTTTATCACTAAGCGGTAGCGATAGTCGTAGAAGCAATAGTTGGCGAGACGACAATGATGCTACGATGGAGATCAAGGTGTCGCGCCGGTGACGAAGGTGATCATGACGGTGCTTTGGAGATGGAGATCAAAAGCACAAGATGATGATGGCCATATCATGTCACATATTTTGATTTTTCATGTGATGTTTATCTTATTATGCTTCTTATTTTGCTTAGTACGACGGTAGCATTATAAGATGATCCCTTACAAAATTTCAAGGTATAAGTGTTCTCCCTAAGTATGCACCGTTGCGAAAGTTCGTCGTGCTGAGACACCACGTGATGATCAGGTGTGATAAGCTCTACGTTCAAATACAATGGGTGTAAGCCAGTTTTGCACACGCAGAATACTCGGGTTAAACTTGACGAGCCTAGCATATGCAGATATGGCCTCGGAACACTGGAGACCGAAAGGTCGAGCGTGAATCATATAGTAGATATGATCAACATAAGATGTTCACCATTGAAACTACTCCATCTCACGTGATGATCGGACATGGTTTAGTTGATTTGGATCACGTGATCATTTAGATGACTAGAGGGATGTCTATCTAAGTGGGAGTTCTTAAGTAATATGATTAAATTGAGCTTTAATTTATCATGAACTTAGTCCTCGTAGTATTAGCATATCTATGTTGTAGATCAATAGCTCATGATGTTGCTCCTCGTTTATTTTTTATATGTTCCTAGAGAAAACTAAGTTGAAAGATGTTAGTAGCAATGATGCGGAATTGTTCCGTGATCTGAGGATTATCCTCATTGCTGTACAGAAGAATTATGTCCTTGATGCACCGCTAGGTGACAGACCTATTGCAGGAGCAGATGCAGACGTTATGAACGTTTTGACAAAAGCTCGGTATGATGACTACTTGATAGTTTAAGTGCACCATGCTTTACGGCTTAGAATCGGGACTTCAAAAATGTTTTGAACGCCACGGAGCATATAAGATGTTCCAAGAGTTGAAATTTGTATTTCATACTCATGCCCGTGTCGAGAGGTACAAGACCTCTGACAGTACTTTGCCTACAAGATGGAGGAGAATAGCTCAACCAGTGAGCATGTGCTCAGATTGTTTGGGTACTACAATTACTTGAATCAAGTGGGAGTTAATTTTATAGATAAGATAGTAATTGACAAAGTTCTCTAGTCACTATCACCAAGTTAGTAGAACTTCGTGATGAACTATAATATGCAAGGGATGACGAAGGTAATTCCCGAGCTCTTCGCGATGCTTGAAATCGGCAAAGGTAGAAATCAAGAAAGAGCATCAAGTGTTGATGGCTAATAAGACCACTTGTTTCAAGTAAAGGGCAGAGGGATAGAAGGGGAACTTCAAGAAGAATGACAAGCAAGTTGTCACTCCCATGAAGAAACCTAAAGCTAAACTCAAGCCTGAAACTAAGTGCTTCTACTGCAAAGGAAATGGTCACTAGAAGTGGAACTGCCCTAGATACTTGGCGGATAAGAAGGATGGCAAAGTGAACAAAGGTATATTTGGATATACAGATTATTGATGTGTACTTTACGAGTGTTCATAGCAACCCCTCGGTATTTGATACTGGTTTAGTTGCTAAAGAGTAGTAACTCAAAATGGGAGTTGCATAATGAACAGAAACTAGTTAAAGGATGAAGTGACGATGTGTATTGGAAGTAGTTCCAAGATTGATATGATCATCATCGCACACTCCCTATACTTTCGGGACTAGTGTTGAACCTAAATAAGTGTTATTTGGTGTTTGTGTTGAGCATGAATATGATTTGATCATGTTTATTGCAATACGGTTATTCATGTAAGTTAGAGAATAATTGTTGTTCTGTTTACATGAATAAAACCTTCTATGGTCATACACCCAATGAAAATGGTTAGTTGGATCTCGATCGTGTGATACACATATTCATAATATTGAAGCCAAAAGATGCAAGGTTAATAATGATAGTGCAACTTATTTGTGGCACTGCCGTTTAGGTCATATTGGTGTAAAGCGCATGAAGAAACTCCATAGTGATGGACTTTTGGAATCACTTGATTATGAATCACTTGGTGCTTGCAAACCATGCCTCATGGGCAAGATGACTAAAACTCCGTTCTCCGGAACTGTGGAGCGAGCAACAAAGTTGTTGGAAATCATACATACTGATGTATGCAGACCAATGAGTGTTGAAGCTTGCGGCGGGTATCGTTATTTTCTGACCTTCACTGATGATTTGAGCAGATATGGGTATATCTACTTAATGAAGCACAAGTCTGAAACATTTGAAAAGTTCAAAGAATTTCAGAGTGAAGTGGAGAATCATCGTAACAAGAAAATAAGAGTTTCTACGATATGATCGTAGAGGTAAAATATTTGAGTTAGCGACTTTGGCCTTCAGTAGAAACAATGTGAAATAGTTTCACTACGCACGCCACCTGGAACACCACAGTGTAATGGTGTGTCTGAACGTCATAACCGTACTTTATTAGATATGGTGCGATCGATGATGTCTCTTACCGATCTACCACTATCGCTTTTGGGGTTATGCATTAGAGACAGCTACATTCACGTTAAATAGGGCACCATCTAAATCCGTGGAGATGACACCGTATGAACTGTGGTTTGACGAGAAACCTAAGCTGCCATTTCTTTAAGTTTGGGACTACGATGCTTATGTGAAAAAGTTTCAACATGATAAGCTCGAACCCAAATCGGAGAAGTAATCTTCATAGGATACCCAAAAGAAACTGTTGGGTACACCTTCTATCACAGATCCGAAGGCAAGGTCTTTGTTGCTAAGAGTGGATCCTTTCTAGAGAAGGAGTTTCGCTCGAAAGAAGTGAGTGGGAGGAAAGTAGAACTTGATGAGGTAATTGTACCTTCTCCCGAATTGGAAAGTGGAACATCACAGAAACTAGTTCCAGTGATTCCTACACCAATTAGTGAGGAAGCTAATGATGATGATCATGAAACTTCAGACCAAGTTTCTGCTGAACGTCGTAGATCAACCAGAGTACGTTCTGCACCAGAGTGGTACGGCAACCCAGTTCTGGAAGTCATGTTACTAGACCATGATGAACCTGCGAACTATGAGGAAGCGATGATGAGCCCAGATTCCGCAAAATGGCATGAGGCCATGAAATCTGAGATGGGATCCATGTATGAGAACAAAGTGTGGACTTTGGTTGACTTGCCCGATGATCGGCAAGCCATCAAAAATAAATGGATCTTCAGGAGGAAGACTGACACTGACGGTAATGTTACTGTTTACAAAGCTCGACTTGGTGCGAAAGGTTTTCGACAAGTTCAAGGAGTTGACTACGATGAGACTTTCTCACCCGTAGCGATGCTTAAGTCTGTCCGAATCATGTTAGCAATTGCCGCATTTTATGACATCTGGCAAATGGATAACAAAACTGCATTCTTTAATGGATTTATTAAAGAAGAATTGTATATGATGCAACCAGAAGGTTTTGTCAATCCTAAAGGTGCTAACAAAATGTGCAAACTCCAGCGATCCATCTATGGACTGGTGCAAGCATCTCGGAGTTGGAATATACGCTTTGATAAGTTGATCAAAGCATATAGATTTATACAGACTTGCGGTGAAGCCTGTATTTACAAGAAAGTGAGTGGGAGAACTACAACCTTTCTGATAAGTATATGTGAATGACATATTGTCGATCGGAAATGATGTAGAATTTTCTGGAAAGCATAAAGGAGTGTTTGAAAGGAGTTTTTCAAAGAAAGACCTTGGTGAAGCTGATTACATATTGGGCATCAAGATCTATAGAGATATATCAAGACGCTTGATAAGACTTTCGATGAGTACATACCTTGATAAGATTTTGAAGTAGTTCAAAATGGATCAGTCAAAGAAGGAGTTCTTGCCTGACTTGTAAGGTGTGAAGTTGAGTAAGACTCAAAGCCAGACCACGGCAGAAAAATATAGAGAGAATGAAAGTCATTCCCTATGCCTCAGCCATAGGTTCTATAAAGTATGCCATGCTGTGTACCAAACATGATGTGTACCTTGCCATGAGTTTGACGGGGAGGTACAATAGTGATCCAGGAGTAGATCACTGTACAGCGGTCAAAATTATCCTTAGTAACTGGATGACTAAGGAAATGTTTCTCGATTATGGAGGTGATAAAGAGTTCGTCGTAAAGGGTTACGTTGATGCAAGCTTTGACACTAAATCCAGATGACTCTAAGTATCAATCTGGATGCGTATTGAAAGTGGGAGCAATTAGCTAGAGTAGCTCCATGCAGAGCATTGTAGACACATAGAAATTTGCGAAATACATACGGATCTGAATGTCACAGACCCGTTGACTAAACTTCTCTCACGAAGCAAAACATGATCACACCTTAGTACTCTTTGGGTGTTAATCACATAGCGATGTGAACTAGATTATTGACTCTAGTAAACCCTTTGGGTGTTGGTCACATGGCGATGTGAACTATGGATGTTAATCACATGACGATGTGAACTATCGGTGTTAAATCACATGGCGATGTGAACTAGATTATTGACTCTAGTGCAAGTGGGAGACTGAAGGAAATATGTCCTAGAGGCAATAATAAAGTGGTTATTTTATATTTCCTTATATCATGATAAATGTTTATTATTCATGCTAGAATTGTATTAACTGGAAACTTAGTACTGTTGGAAATATGCCCTAGAGGCAATAATAAAAGTATTATTATTATATTTCCTTGTTCATGATAATCGTCTGTTATTCATGCTTGAATTGTATTGTACGGAAACAGCGATACATGTGTGAATACATAGACCACAATGAGTCCCTGGTAGGCCTCTAGTTACCAGCTCGTTGATCAACAGATGATCACGGTTTCCTGATCATGGACAAGTGATGTCAGTGATAACGGGATCACATCATTAGGAGAATGATGTGATGGACAAGACCCAATTCTGAGCATAGCACGAGATCGTATAGTTCGTAATGCATAAGCTTTTCAGTGTCAAGTATTTATTCCTTAGACCATGAGGTTGTACAACTCCCGGATGCCGTAGGAATACTTTGGGTGTGCCAAACGTCACAACGTAATTGGGTGGCTATAAAGGTACGCATCAGGTATCTCCGAAGGTGTCTGTTGAGTTGGTACGAACCGAGACTGGGATGTTGTCACTCCGTATGACGGAGAGGTACCTCTGGGCCCACTCGATAAGACATCATCATAATGAGCTCAATGTGACTAAGTGGTTAGTCACGGGATGATGGATTATGGATTGAGTAAAGAGACTTGCCATGACGAGATTGAACAAGGTATCGGGGATACCGACGATCGAATCTCGGGCAAGTACCGTACCGATGGACAAAGGGAATAACATATGGGATTGAGTGAATCCTTGACACGGTGGTTCATCCGATGAAGATCATCGAGGAACACGTGGGAACCAACATGGGTATCCAGATCCCGCTATTGGTTATTGACCGAAGAGTCGTCTCGGTCATGTCTACGTGTCTCCCGAACCCGTAGGGTCTACACACTTAAGGTTTGGTAACGCTAGGGTCGTAGAGATAAATGCACGTGGAAACCCGAAAGTTGTTCGGAGTCCCGGATGAGATCCCGGACGTCACGAGGAGTTCCGGAATGGTCCGGAGGTAAAGATTGATATATAGGAAGTCAGGTTTCGGCCATCGGGTGATCTCCGGGGGTCACCGGGAGCGTCCCGGGACCACCGGAGGGGCCCCGGGGGTCCACCGGGTGGGGCCACCCATCCCGGTGGGGCCCCTAGGCCGCAAGGGGACGTGTCCAGCCCTAATGGGCTGGCGCACCACTAGGGGCCCACCTCCCCATGCGCCTAGGGTTGAAACCCTAGGGGGGAGGGGGCGCCCCACATGCCTTGGGGGGCAAGGACTCCCCCCTGGCCGCCGCCCCCCTGCAGATTGGATCTGCAGGGCCCTGGCACCCCCTGGCCCCCTATATATATGTGGGAGGGGAGAGGGCAGCCGCACCCTTGCCCTGGCGCCTCTCCCCCTCCCGTCACACCTCCATACTCCCAACGCAGGGCGCGCGGCGAAGCCCTGCTGCGATCTCCACTGCATCCACCACCACGCCGTTGTGCTGCTGGATCTCTGACGACTTCTCCTCCCCCCCCTTGCTGGATCAAGAAGGAGGTGACGTTGCTGCATCGGACGTGTGTTGAACGCGGAGGTGCCGTCCGTTCGGCGCTAGATCATCGGTGACGAAGAACGTGAAGAGTACGACTACTTCATCCACGCTTCTTCGAAAGCTTCCGCTCGCGATCTACATAACGGTATGTAGATGCACTCTTACTTGCTCGTTGCTAGATGTCTCCATAGTTGGATCTTGGTGAAAGCGTAGAAAATTTTGAATTCTGCTACGTTCCCCAACAGTGGCATCTGAGCTAGGTTTTATGTGTAGCATCTTGCACGAGTAGAACACAAAGCAGTTGTGGGCGTTTGAGTTTGTTCAACTTTCTTACCGTTACTAGTCAATCTTGATTCGGCGGTATTGTGGGATGAAGCGTCCCGGACCGACTTTACACGTACGCTTACGTGAGACTGGTTCCACCGACAGACATGCACTAGTTGCATAAGGTGGCTGGCGGGTGTCTGTCTCTCCTACTTTAGTCGGATCGGATTCGATGAAAAGGGTCCTTATGAAGGGTAAATAGAAGTTGACAAATCACGTTGTGGTTTTGGCGTAGGTAAGAAACGTTCTTGCTAGAAATCCTATAGAAGCCACGTAAAACATGCAACAACAATTAGAGGACGTCTAACTTGTTTTTGCAACATGTGCTATGTGACGTGGTATGGCCAAAACGAAGATATGATGAATGATATATGTGATGTATGAGATTGATCATGTTTTTGTAATAGGGAATCACGACTTGCATGTCGATGAACTTGATAACTGGCAGGAGCCATAGGAGTTGTCTTAATTATTGTATGACCTGCGTGTCACTGAATAACGCCATGTAATTACTTTACTTTATTGCTAAACGTTAGCTATAGTAGTAGAAGTAATAGTTGGCGTGACGACTTCTTCAAGACACGATGATGGAGATCATGATGATGAAGATCATGGTGTCGAGCCGGTGACAAGATGATCATGGTGCCCCGAAGATGGAGATCCAAGGAGCAAGATGATATTGGCCATATGATGTCACTTTAATTGATTGCATGTGATGTTTATCATGTTTATGCATCTTGTTTACTTAGAACGACGGTAGTAAATAAGATGATCTCTCACTAAAATTTCAAGAATTGTGTTTCCCCTAACTGTGCACCGTTGCTAAAGCTCATTGCTCCGAAGCACCACATGACGATCGGGTGTGATAGGTTCTAACGTTCGCATACAACGGGTGTAAGACAGATTTACACACGCGATACACTTAGGGTTCTCTTGACGAGCCTAGCATGTACAGACATGGCCTCGGAACACAGAAGACCGAAAGGTCGAACATGAGTCGTATAGAAGATACGATCAACATGAAGATGTTCACCGTTGATGACTAGTCCGTCTCACGTGATGATCGGACACGGGCTGGTCGATTCGGATCGTGTATCACTTAAGATGACTAGAGAGATGTCATTCTGAGTAGGAGTTCATTAAAATTTGATTAAGATGAACTTAATTATCATGAACTTAGTCTAAATTCTTTACAATATCTCTTGTAGATCAAATGGCCCACGCTCAGGTTTCCCTCAACTTCAACGCGTTCCTAGAGAAAACCAAGCTGAAAGACGATGGTAGCAACTATACGGATTGGGTCTGTAACCTGATGATTATCCTCATAGCTGCCAAGAGAACTTATGTCCTAGAAGCACCGCTAGGTGATGCACCTGCTCCCGATGCGGCCCAAGACGTTTTGAACGTCTGGCAGTCGTGTAGTGATGATTACTCCCTGGTTCAGTGCGGCATGCTTTACAGCTTAGAGTCGGGGCTCCAAAAACGTTTTGAGCACCACGGAGCATATGAGATGTTCGAAGAGCTGAAAATGGTTTTCCAAGCTCATGCCCGAGTCGAGAGATATGATGTCTCCGACGCATTCTACAGCTGTAAGATGGAGGAGAACAGTTCTGTCAGTGAGCACATCCTCAAGATTTCAGGATTGCACAATCGCTTGTCTCAGCTGGGAATGAATCTCCCAGAAGAAGCGATCGTTGACAGAATCCTCCAGTCGCTCCCACCAAGCTTCAAGAGCTTCGTGTTGAACTTCAATATGCAGGGGATGGAGAAGTCCATTTCCGAGGTATATTCAATGCTGAAATCAGCGGAGGTAGACATCAAGAAAGAACATCAAGTGTTGATGGTCAATAAAACCACTAAGTTCAAGAAAGGCAAGGGTAAGAAGAACTTCAAGAAGGACGGCAAGGGAGTTGCCGTGCCTGGTTAGCCTGTTACCGGGAAGAAGCCAAAGTATGGACCCAAGCCTGAGACAGAGTGCTTTTATTGCAAGGGAACGGGTCACTGGAAGCGGAACTGTCCCAAATACTTAGCAGACAAGAAGGCCGGCAACGTCAAAGGTATATATGATATACATGTTATTGATGTGTACCTTACCAGCACTCGTAGTAGCTCCTGGGTATTCGATACCGGTGCAGTTGCTCACATTTGTAACTCAAAACAGGAGCTGCGGAATAAACGGAGACTGGCGAAGGATGAGGTGACGATGCGCGTCGGGAATGGTTCCAAGGTCGATGTGATCGCCGTCGGCACGCTACCTCTACATCAACCCTCGGGATTAGTTTTAAACCTCAATAATTGTTATTTAGTACCAGCTTTGAGCATGAACATTGTTTCTGGATCTCGTCTTATGCGAGATGGCTACTCTTTCAAATCGGAGAATAATGGTTGTTCTATTTATTTGAGAGAAATGTTTTATGGTCATGCCCCACTGGTCAATGGTTTATTTTTGATGAATATCGAGCGTAGTGATACACATATTCATGGTGTAGATGCCAAAAGATGTAAAGTTGATAATGATAGTCCCACATACTTGTGGCATTGCCGCCTTGGTCATATTGGTGTCAAACGTATGAAGAAGCTCCATTCAGATGGACTTCTAGAGTCTCTTGATTATGAATCATTTGACACGTGCGAACCATGCCTCTTGGGCAAGATGACCAAGACTTCGTTCTCCGGAACAATGGAGCGAGCAACCAACTTGTTGGAAATCATACATACCGATGTGTGCGGTCCAATGAGTGTTGAGGCTCGCGGAGGCTATCGTTATGTTCTCACCCTCACGGATGACTTGAGTAGATACGGGTATATCTATTTAATGAAACACAAGTCTGAGACCTTTGAAAAGTTCAAGGAATTTCAAAATGAGGTTGAGAATCAACGTGACAGAAAAATAAAGTTCTTGCGATCGGATCATGGGGGTGAATATTTAAGTATTTGGCACACACCTTAGGAGCTGTGGAATTGTTTCACAATTGACATCGCCCGGAACACCTCAACGTAACGGTGTGTCCGAACGTCGAAATCGTACTCTGTTGGACATGGTGCGATATATGATGTCCCTCTCCGATTTACCGCTATCTTTTTGGGGTTATGCTTTAGAGACTGCCGCATTCACTTTAAATAGGGCTCCGTCAAAATCCGTTGAGACGACTCCGTATGAACTTTGGTTTGGCAAGAAACCGAAGTTGTCATTTCTAAAAGTTTGGGGTTGCGATGCTTATGTCAAGAAACTTCAACCTGAAAAGCTCGAACCCAAATCGGAGAAATGCGTCTTCATAGGATACCCAAAGGAAACAATTGGGTACACCTTCTACCACAGATCCGAAGGCAAAGTCTTTGTTGCCAAGAATGGATGCTTTCTGGAGAAAGAGTTTCTCTCGAAAGAAGTGAGTGGGAGGAAAGTAGAACTTGATGAGGTGACAGTCACCCCTCCTGGACCGGAAAGTAGCGCAGCGCAGGAAACTGTTCCTGAGGTGCCTGTACCGACAAGGGAGGAAGTTGACGATAATGATCATGAAGAAACTGATCAAGTTACTACTGAACTTCGAAGGTCCACAAGGGCACGTTCCGCACCAGAGTGGTACGGCAACCCTGTCCTAGAAATCATGTTGTTAGACAACAGTGAACCTTCGAACTATGAAGAAGCGATGGCGGGCCCGGATTCCAATAAATGGCTTGGAGCCATGAAATCCGAGATAGAATCCATGTATGAAAACAAAGTATGGACTTTGGTGGACTTGCCTGATGATAGGCACGCCATAGAAAACAAATGGATATTTAAGAAGAAGACAGACGCGGATGGTAATGTAACCATCTATAAGGCTCGGCTTGTCGCTAAGGGTTATCGACAAGTTCAAGGGATTGACTACGACGAGACTTTCTCTCCCGTAGCGATGCTGAAGTCAGTCAGAATCATGTTAGCTATTGCCGCATTCTATGATTATGAGATATGGCAAATGGACGTCAAAACAGCATTCCTTAATGGCTTCCTCAAGGAAGAGTTGTATATGATGCAACCGGAAGGTTTTGTCGATCCAGAGAACGCTAACAAGGTATGCAAGCTCCAGCGCTCGATTTACGGGCTGGTGCAAGCATCTCGGAGTTGGAATATTCGCTTTGATGAAGTGATCAAAGCGTTTGGCTTTATACAGACTTATGGAGAAGCCTGTATTTACAAGAAAGTGAGTGGGAGCTCTGTGGCATTTCTCATATTATATGTGGATGACATATTGCTGATGGGAAATGATATAGAATTGTTGGAAAATGTAAAGGCCTACTTGAATAAAAGTTTTTCAATGAAGGACCTTGGAGAAGCTTCTTACATATTAGGCATCAAAATCTATAGAGATAGATCAAGACGCCTCATTGGTCTTTCACAAAGTACATACCTTGACAAAATATTGAAAAAGTTCAATATGGATCAGTCAAACAAAGGATTCTTGCCTGTTTTGCAAGGTATGAGATTGAGCAAGGCTCAGTCGCCGACCACGGCAGAAGATAGAGAAAATATGAGTGTCATTCCCTATGCCTCGGCCATAGGTTCTATCATGTATGCCATGTTGTGTACCAGACCTGATGTGAACCTTGCCATAAGTTTGGTAGGGAGGTACCAAAATGATCCCGGTGTGGAACACTGGACAGCGGTCAAGAACATCCTGAAGTACCTGAAGAGGACTAAGGATATGTTTCTCGTTTATGGAGGTGACGAAGAGATCGTCGTAAAGGGTTACGTCGATGCTAGCTTCGACACAGATCTGGATGACTCTAAGTCACAAACCGGATACATGTATATTTTGAACGGAGGGGCAGTCAGCTGGTGCAGTTGCAAGCAAAGCGTCGTGGCAGCATCTACATGTGAAGCGGAGTACATAGCTGCTTCCGAAGCAGCGCAGGAAGGAGTCTGGATGAAGGAGTTCATCACCGACCTAGGAGTCATACCAAGCGCGTCAAGCCCGATGACTCTCTTCTGTGACAACACTGGTGCTATTGCTATTACCAAGGAGCCCGGGTTTCACAAGAAGACCAAGCACATCAAGCGCCGTTTCAACTCCATCCGGAATTATGTTCAGGATGGAGATATAGATATTTGTAAAGTGCATACGGATCTGAATGTAGCAGACCCGTTGACTAAACCTCTTCCACGGGCAAAACATGATCAACACCAGAACTCTATGGGTGCTCGATTCATCACAATGTAACTAGATTATTGACTCTAGTGCAAGTGGGAGACTGTTGGAAATATGCCCTAGAGGCAATAATAAAAGTATTATTATTATATTTCCTTGTTCATGATAATCGTCTGTTATTCATGCTTGAATTGTATTGTACGGAAACAACGATACATGTGTGAATACATAGACCACAATGAGTCCCTGGTAGGCCTCTAGTTACCAGCTCGTTGATCAACAGATGATCACGGTTTCCTGATCATGGACATGTGATGTCAGTGATAACGGGATCACATCATTAGGAGAATGATGTGATGGACAAGAACCAATTCTGAGCATAGCACGAGATCGTATAGTTCGTAATGCATAAGCTTTTCAGTGTCAAGTATTTATTCCTTAGACCATGAGGTTGTACAACTCCCGAATGCCGTAGGAATACTTTGGGTGTGCCAAACGTCACAACGTAACTGGGTGGCTATAAAGGTACACATCGGGTATCTCCGAAGGTGTCTGTTGAGTTGGTACGAACCGAGACTGGGATGTTGTCACTCCGTATGACGGAGAGGTACCTCTGGGCCCACTCGGTAAGACATCATCATAATGAGCTCAATGTGACTAAGTGGTTAGTCATGGGATGATGGATTACGGATCGAGTAAAGAGACTTGCCATGACGAGATTGAACAAGGTATCAGGGATACCGACGATCGAATCTCGGGCAAGTATCGTACCAATGGACAAAGGGAATAACATACGGGATTGAGTGAATCCTTGACACGGTGGTTCATCCGATGAAGATCATCGAGGAACACGTGGGAACCAACATGGGTATCCAGATCCCGCTATTGGTTATTGACCGGAGAGTCGTCTCGGTCATGTCTACGTGTCTCCCGAACACGTAGGGTCTACACACTTAAGGTTCGGTAACGCTAGGGTCATAGAGATAAATGCACGTGGAAACCCGAAAGTTGTTCGGAGTCCCGGATGAGATCCCGGACGTCACGATGATTTCCGGAATGGTCCGGAGGTAAAGATTGATATATAGGAAGTCAGGTTTCGGCCATCGGGTGATCTCCGGGGGTCACCGGGAGCGTCCCGGGACCACCGGAGGGGCCCCGGGGGTCCACCGGGTGGGGCCACCCATCCCGGTGGGGCCCCTAGGCCGCAAGGGGAAGTGTCCAGCCCTAATGGGCTGGCGCACCACTAGGGGCCCACCTCCCCATGCGCCTAGGGTTGAAACCCTAGGGGGGAGGGGGCGCCCCACATGCCTTGGGGGGCAAGGACTCACCCCTGGCCGCCGCCCCCCTGCAGATTGGATCTGTAGGGCCCTGGCGCACCCCCCTGGCCCCCTATATATATGTGGGAGGGGAGAGGGCAGCCGCACCCTTGCCCTGGCGCCTCTCCCCCTCCCGTCACACCTCCATACTCCCAACGCAGGGCGCCCGGCGAAGCCCTGCTGCGATCTCCATTGCATCCACCACCACGCCGTTGTGCTGCTGGATCTCTGACGATTTCTCCTCCCCCCCCTTGCTGGATCAAGAAGGAGGTGACGTTGCTGCACCGGACGTGTGTTGAACGCGGAGGTGTCGTCCGTTCGACGCTAGATCATCGGTGACGAAGAACGTGAAGAGTACGACTACTTCATCCACGCTTTTTCGAAAGCTTCCGCTCGCGATCTACATAACGGTATGTAGATGCACTCTTACTTGCTCATTGCTAGATGTCTCCATAGTTGGATCTTGGTGAAAGCGTAGAAAATTTTGAATTCTGCTACGTTCCCCAACAAGTACATGTGTGAATACATAGACAAAACAGAGTGTCCCTAGTATGCCTCTACTAGACTGGCTCATTGATCAAAGATGGTTATGTTTCCTAACCATAGACATGAGTTGTCATTTGATCAATGGGGTCACATCATTAGGAGAATGATGTGATGGACAAGACCCATCCGTTAGCTTAGCAACTTGATCGTTTAGTTTTATTGCTATTGCTTTCTTCATGACTTATACATGTTCCTATGACTATGAGATTATGCAACTCCCGAATACCGAAGGAACACTTTGTGTGCTACCAAATGTCACAATGTAGCTGGGTGATTATAAAGGTGCTCTATAGGTGTCTCCGAAGGTACTTGTTGGGTTGGCGTATTTCGAGATTAGGATTTGTCACTCCGATTGTCGGAGAGGTATCTCTGGGCCCTCTCGGTAATGCACATCATAATAAGCCTTGCAAGCAAATGACTAATGAGTTAGTCACGAGATGATGTATTACGGAACGAGTAAAGAGACTTGCCGGTAACGATATTGAACTAGGTATTGAGATACCGACGATCGAATCTCGAGCAAGTAACATACCGATGACAAAGGGAACAATGTATGTTGTTATGTGGTTCGACCGATAAAGATCTTCGTAGAATATGTAGGAGCCAATATGGGCATACAGGTTCCGCTATTGGTTACTGATCGGAGAGATGTCTCGGTCATGTCTACATAGTTCTCGAACCCGTAGGGTCCGCACGCTTAAACGTTCGTTGACGATATAGTATTTAATGAGTTATGTATGTTGGTGACCGAATGTTATTCGGAGTCCCGGATGTGATCACGAACATGACGAGGAACTCTGGAATGGTCCGGAGATAAAGATTAATATATAGGATAATAGTGTTTGACCTCCGGAAGGGTTCCGGAATTCACCGGAAGGGGTTCCGGATGTTTCCCAAAGTGTTTGGGTACGAGAACACTTTATTTGGGCCAAAGGGGAAAGCCCACGAGGCTTTAGGAAAGTGCAAAAGGAAGTTTTGCGGAGACCAGAGGCTAGACGCCAGGAACCCTGGCGTCTAGGGGGTAGATGCCGGGAACCCTGGCGTCTAGCCCTGGAGTCCGAGTGGGACTCTTTCCTTTCGGGCAAAACCGACTTTGAGGAGGCTTTTGCTCCAAGTTTCGACCCCAGGGCTCAACATATAAATAGAGGGTTAGGGCTAGCACCCAAGACACATCAAGATACACCAAGCCGTGTGCCGGCAACCCCGACCCTCTAGTTTATCCTCCGTCTAGTTTCTGCAGTGCTTGGCGAAGCCCTGCATAGATTGTTCTTCATCAACAACCGTCACCACGCCGTCGTGCTGCCGGAACTCATCTACTACTTCGCCCGTCTTGCTGGATCAAGAAGGCGAGGACGTCATCGAGCTGAACGTGTGCTGAACGCGGAGGTGCCGTACGTTCGGTACTAGATCGGGACGGATCGTGAAGGTGCACGACTACATCAACCGCGTTGATAAGCGCTTCCGCTTTCGGTCTACGAGGGTACGTAGACACACTCTCCCCTCTCGTTGCTATGCATCTAGTAGATAGATCTTGCGTGATCGTAGGAAAATTTTGAAAATACTACGTTCCCCAACACGTTGGAGACGTATCACTCTGCGGCTTGCAAAATCGTGGATTCGGCTTTCAAATCTAGGGATTGAATAAGAGAAAGGAGCCTTTCCTTTTCAACCTTATAAATCCCACTAAGGTGCTTAGCCCATCCCCGTAGGAAACTTCTCAAATGCCTAATCTTATTCTGCCAACGCTCAACAGAAGTCGTACCTCCTGCATCCTTAGCCCATTCCCTGGCAATCAGATCCAAGAATCCTTCTCGTTCAAACCATGCCAGCTCGAAAGAAAAGGTGTTTTTGTTTCCCGCGTGGTTTGGCTCACCTGAGTCCATGAATAGAGGTGTGTGATTCGAGATTCCGTGCGAGAGAGCCTGAACCGTTACGAGAGGGACCTTCTGTTCCCACTCGATACTCGCGAGGACTCGATCAAGCTTATCATACGTTGGGTTTGGCAACGTATTAGCCCAAGTAAACTTTTTACCGGAAAACTCTATCTCTCTCAGATCCAGGCTTTCAATAATGGTATTAAACATAACGACCATCTGCCGTCAAAATTGTCATTATTCTTTTTCTCTCTCCTCCTAATGATGTTGAAGTCACCCCCAACTAAAATTGGGAGCTGCTCGGATCCGCAGATCCGACCAGGGTCCGCTAAAAACTCCGGTTTAAGCTCGGGCTGTGCGGCACCATAAACCGCCACCAGAGCCCAGTTAAACCCATCAGCTTTGGACCTGGCCCGGAACTTAACCGCGAAGTCACCCATCACTACACTTCGGACTTCCAGCGAATCGCATCTCACTCCAAGCAAGATCCCACCCGATCTTCCTGGCGGAGGAAGGCAATGCCAATCAAAATCGACATCGCCTGATAAAGTATTGAGAAACTGGGGCGCAAAATTATCTCTACCAGTTTCCGAGAGAGCAATAAAATCTAATCTACTCCCTCCGTCCAGTAAAGAGTGTACGCTTGGCTTCAAAATTTGTCCACAAAAGAGTGTAATTCTACCTTCCCAATGCACTTTAATGTATTTCTCTCTCATCACACGGTAATCAAGACCAATAACAATCTATGCATGATCTTCTTAATTTATACATGCACTTAGCTCATTGGGGGTTGGGTAATTAAAGAGAAAAGAGATGGTGGCTTGCACCTTCCCAATGAATTTTTACTTCACTCCATAATTTGTTCTAACATCTCTAGATGTTCATTCTTCACCGGACGGAGGGAGTATGCTCAAAAGACGCCTCAGCAATAAATTTTTTTTTAGCCAAGTCTTTATGAATAATTAATAATATGGCTGCATGCATCGTTCAGATGCAGAGGCCGGAGGTTCATCCTCCTTTTCTAAAAAAAATAAAAAAAAATCGGCGCGTTGGAGTTGGCCTTAGGTGCCGTCCGACGGTCTCGGGATATCCATTGCATCTCATCTTCACGCGTTCAGTAAACCCCGTTTGTTGTTTAACCCGTCGTCAGGCGTCAGTCTTACACCACCGGTTCTGACGCCGAGCTGGGCGAAATGGGGCGCACGACGCACGACGACCTGTCACGAGACGCCAGGTTAGACACACGAGCAAACGGTTCAGGCCAGCTCATTGTTGCCGCTAGTATATTCACTAAAATACCACCTGATGTACGTTAGTACGTAGGTCAACTACATAGAAGATACGATGCCCCAAGTAATCGAGAGCACGAGCCAGGTGTACGGGGAGCGGACTAAACTATTGGCGACCGATCCCCTGGCCAGCGGCGGGACACGATCCGCCCTTTGCTGCCGCCGAGCAAAGCGACCTCCTACGGTAGGTCTCCTACCCATCATCGTCATTAATCAATTTAACACTTTACGCGGCACAGTAGCTTCCCTCCCAAGCGCCGCGCCGCGCCGTGCCTAATGACACAATGACCAACTTTCAAGCCAGTGGATTTAGCACAAATCTCCCATGCGGCCCGCCATCATTCGCCTCTGCTTTTTCCTTGCCGCAGCGCATTGGACGACAGGAATCATCTTTTTCTTTCACGTGGCCAGAAAATTAGAACAGCGCTGAAAAAGTACTCCATATGGAAACAAATTAGACAGACCGTATTCTTCTGCCCCAGCCAGCCGGTGGTCGGATGGGGCTTGCCTGCGCCCCTATGTGCGCCCATCCGTGCGCCCCGCATTCATCAACGGTCCTTCTTTTTCTGTCTGCAATTTATTTCTTTCCAAAAAAACATCACAACATCACAATGCCCCGTACGCCACGACCAACAAACCATCGATCTGTAGGGGCGCACTGATGGGCGCACATGACGGGCGCAGGCAAGCCCCGTCCCCGGTGGTCAGGCTCATCAGGCGGCTGCGATTGGCTCCTGTCCTGAGAGAGTAGTCGTCCGTGAAAAGCAAGCGGGCCTTTTCGTCTTGTTTTCGTGAGATCTTGTATTGGCTTGGCTCATGATCAGTCAAACAGCGTGCTTGTGTTTCACGCCACCGAAAGCCCGTTACGTCGAGTGACAAAACCGCCAGAGTAGGCTGTGCTGTTGTTTCACGCCGAGCCAGGACGGTGGTGCGCCCCAGCCCGCCTTGGCGCCAGATCTGAGCAGGCCGGCATGGAGAACAAATCCCACTGTAGGAGTATGCCTTGCTGTCCTGTCCTCTCCGTCGAAAACTTCAGATGACGCGAAGACAGCACGGGCCATGGATTTGTCTTTGTCGGCATGGACGTGTGGGTACGCCGCTGATCGATACCATGTGTAAATGTGTCTTCACGGACGGAACCCTCGTAAGATCCGAGGCCTGAGGCGCACCAAACGTCTGAATCCAGCTGGTGGTACGTTTCTGTCCTCTCTGTAACTGTGACCGCCCTGCCGCTCCAAACTTAGGGGAGGCAGGCCCAGCGACCCAGCCAATCCTCCGTGCTGGCCCACTCCACAGCGACGGGAGCCGGCGACGGCGACGGCGACAGTGCCGGCCGTCAGCGTCGTCGATCGAGTGCTCAGCTCAGTCCCCCACGTACACACCGGAGCGGTCCTAGTCTCTTTGTCTGGCAAACAGCGACCCCGAGACAATGGTAGATAGACGATGAATGGATCTGTCTCCAAGCATGTAAACAAATCAACCTAAGATCTGTTTTCAGAATGCTTAATTTGGCGGCAGAGCAAACAGACGTGCCACCACCACCACGCACAATGCTTTACCAGTTTGCCAAATTTTAGCAAGTTCTTGGGAGTGCCTAATCAAACATCTACGATAAACTTAAGCGGAAAGATCTCCAACCTAGTATTATTGACAGAATTATTAAAGGCATTCATGCCTATCATAAAGTGCTCGTTTGATTAGCATTCCTGCCCATTGTATGTTTGCTTCATTTTATAAAATGGGGCAGGGGGCAACCCCCTTCCGTTTAACAAAAAACATCTACGACATGGCTATTGGGGACTGATAGCCGAACTCCCAGTCCCTTCGTGTCTGCTTTTCTCTGCGGTCCAGACGAATTGTACCCAAAAAAAGTTAGATCCTCCAGAAGAATTATAGAGCGTGGGTTATGGTCCGGGAACAACTAGTGAAATAGCGCTTCTTCGAGAGCCTCACAATGATCATTTGCGGTGGGGATGAGAGCGCGCCACATGTCGCGCCCTAGGCACTTCCTTCGGATTTTTTTCGCACGCGTTTTTTTAGATGTTTTTTTTTTATTTTTGGTTTTTCACTGGTCTTTCTTAGCATTTCGACAAAAGAATTCTGAAAAAAAAATTGCACGAAAAAATGTGTTTTTTTCCTTTCTTAAGAGGCACGTTTTTACTTCCACGAAAGGCATGGTTTTGATTCCGCCAGAGGCACGGTGCCTCTTGGAAACGGAAAAAAAAACTCACCTTTTCCTTCTTCCGTGAGAGGCACGGTTATTCCGCGCGAAAAAAATGTGTTTTCTGTTGAGGCATGGTTTTGCTTTCGTAAGAGGCACGGTCGTGCCTCTCGAAAACAAAGAAACACATATTTTCCTTTCTTGAGAGGCATGTTTTTGCGTCCGCGAGAGGCACGACCGTGCCTCTCGGAAACGAAAAAGACGTATTTTCTCTTATTCTTTTCTTCGCGAGAGACATAGTTTTGCTTCCGCGAGACGCAAACGGCTTCCGGAAAGGGAAAGAGTGCTCTCGGTTCTGTTTTCTCGTTCGAGTTTTTTTCGTGAAAAAAAATCATCAAAACCCATCAACCCGGGATCTAGTTTTGAAGATCTTGACGCGAGCAATCCAACAGAGAAAATGGTTCGAGATTTGGACATATGATTTAAGAGATAAAACGTTTTGAATAAACGAATCTACGATAAAAAGAAAAACTCACAGGTTGCAAGAAGTGGCGCAACTGGCCACGTTTTGTTTTGCAACACGCCACTTGTCACAATCTAGGGAGGTGGAAGTGATCTTCCAAAGGAGTACCCCTCGATCAGTGATTTCAAGTTGGTCCACGTCGCACTTTCGTCCACGTTTCTACATGGGTTCAAGCGATCACTCGACCAATTGTTTTGCTAGAGCACTTGGTTTTGTACAAACAGTTGTTGATTTTGAAAATGTCATTCAATTTGAAAAATCATCAGTTTTGAGAAAAAAAATCATGGAATTTAGAAATCTTCATCGAATTTGAAAAAAATCATCGATTTTGAATTGTTTTAATAGTTTTTAATTTTTTTTATCAAATTTGTCTAAAAAATCATCTATTTTGAAAAAATTTCATCAAAACTAAAAAAATACAGGGATTTGAAAAAAATGTTCATTGAATTGAAAGGGTTTGGGCATTTTCGAAAAATAAGAGAATAAATAAAGGAAAAATATTAAAGATTAAAGAAATGAAATAGAAAAAATGATCAAAAAACAACAATGAAATATGGAAAATGAAAACGGTCTAGGACCTCCCAGAAGCTTCCCAAATAGACCATGAAGATTCTAGAAGTTTCCTAAAATCAGAGTAGAAATCACGTTATGCTCTTAAAATGGGTCGCCACATCTCATGCAATGCGCCTGGGCAGGGGCGTGCGTCGGGACGAGACTTGCCTGCTCCCCGCGCGTGTGCCCATCCGTGCTCCCGCATACGTGGCTTGATTTGATTGGAACAAAATAAGGCTCGGCCCACTCCTTTAAAATCAGGGAGGAGATGATTAGATTAGAAAGGAAAAATGAAAAAGAACAGCCGTAGGATGAAGTTGGAGCACGGATGGGAGCATGAGGAAAAAACAGGCAAGCCGGATCCCCGTGCGTCGTTTGTGATTAACGTTGTAAGCCGCGCTTTGGGTGCCGTATAGGAAATGGATTAAACGTCACATTACCAAAAGATGCGCCCGAATTATATTCAACACTTACAACACTATAAATAGACCAGGAATTTTTTTTAAACACCAGAAATATGTGTGTGCGTATATATATATATATATATATATATATATATATATATATATATATATATATATATATATATATATATATATATATTTGACATCCCAGGAATATATTTATATCGCTCAACACGAGTCGGAAGATAGTCTCGCCTGAAGCCCTTTACTTCCCGCTTATCACTCGGCCAGCCCATCGTTCCCGCTCCTTCGCACGCTCGTGCTATTTTTTCTCGTATTATTCCCCTTTTTCTACTACATCATGGGTTTCTTTGGGAAAACGGTCATTTCCGGTCCCTCGGGCGCTCGTGCTTTTTTGTCTTCGTTTTCTTCTGGTTTTTTTTTGACGATGATAACTGCCACACGTGTGGCATCTAGGGGTGTGGCGCACGCCCGTGTGGCATCAACACAATCCCGCTCGCACGGGGACGTTCAGGCGCACCCAGCCACAGCCCGCGTGTCCGGTGTGCGGCGCGATCGCCCCCACGTCCAGGCGAGCGACCCCTCCGCGGCCCGCACGACCAAATCAGTCTATCGGTCGTCTTCCCTCCCCGCCTACGAGTCAGAGTAGCCACCGTCGGTCATCTCCAACCTCCAAATTTGAAACTGCAAGTGCCAAATTAAATGTACGACTGCCATCCGTCATAAGTGATTGCGCGCAGTTGCCATGTCTTAACAACTATAGTTGCCATATCTGAACAACTTCAGTTGCCATGACTAAACAACTACAGTTGCCACGTATAAATAACTGCAGTTGCGATGAGTGAACAACTACGTGCGTGATTACATGCAGTTGCCATGTCTGCACAACTGCAGTTGCCATGACTGAACAACCGCAGTTGCCATGTTTGAACAAACTGCAGTTGCCATGTTTGAACAAACAGCAGTTGCCATGTCTGAACAAACACACCACCAGAGGTCTCATGGCAAACTGCGGCATTGTTGTATGTGTGTATTTGCCAAGTGTGATTATCTGCAGTTGCCTTGTGTGCTCATACCTAGAGTGTGTTTGACGTTAATATGTTGATTGCAATGACTTGGGAGACGCGGAAGACTGTGAACAGTAGCCGTGCGCGGCGTGCGGGCGCGACGGCAGTTCCACCGCACGTCCCGACCCGCATCCGACCTCGTCCGATGGAGAAAACAACGTGCGGGCGAACTAACGAAACTCCACACACCGGCCTTGTCCCATGTGGCACCCAAAAATTTCCTAAGTGTGTCAAGATTCGCGCAACTTTATCTGTACGGTAATACAAGCGTGTGGGCGTTACTGTTTTCATTTTTTTTGCTTCGTCATGGGTTTACTCAGTTTTTTTTGCTGTTTCTTTATTTTCTTTTGGTATTTTTACTGTTTCTTTTACTTTGGTTTTATTTTGTTCATTTCTCCATTTTATTGGTTTTAACTTATTTTATTTAATTTCCATCAGAATTTTTTATTTCTTTGTTCTTCGGTTTTCTTTTGTTTTTCTTGGGTTTTCTTATTTTCCTCACGGGTTTTCACGGTTTTCTTTGGGTTTTTGGTTCTCTTTGTTTCTAAAGTGTTTATTTTGCTTCTTTCTTTGTTTCCACAGCTTTTATTCTCTTTTTTTCTTTTTATTTCAGCACATGTCCACATTTTTAATACATATTTGTATATTTTATGTATACAGTAGGACATTTTTTTAAACATGTTTAATATTCAAAAAGTATGTTTGTTGACTACTTCTTTCATACACTTTGTTAATTTTTGGAATATATTTAAAAACATTTTAGTACATGTTTAACATTTTGGAAGTATATGATTGACATTTTTTATAAATGATATGAAATTTTACTTATTTTATGTTTAAATATTTTAGGATCGCTCTGCATTTTTCTTATTCAGCATGAATATTTTTATATGTTTAATATTTGAAGTAGATGAAGTATTTAAAATATTTGTGTTTAACGCCTACTTGTTTCATACATATAGTACATTTTCGGTATATATCAGGACTGGTTTCTATACATGTTTAACCTATTTTAATATATGATTAACATTTTTTGATACACAATCTATATTTTTCAAACTTTATGTTTCTATGTTCAATTATTTTAATACACGTTCTGCATTTTTTTCATACATCAGCAATACACATTTAACATTTATAAAATTGATCATTATTTTTTTTCCAATTATTTGTCTTAAAAAGTATTTTTTTATACATTGTACACTTTTCGTATATAGCATGATTTTTTTGTTAAAGAGTACTTGCTTAATTTTTCTTCAAATGCTCAATTTATTTGAAATACATATTCAACTTTTTCCATACACATTGTATATTTATTGTATACAGTTTTCGTGGACATGAGAAACATTTTATACACATTTTAAACATTCTTCAAATGTTAGATTAACATTTTCCAAATGATTAGTGTAGAGTAATTTTGTAATATATATTTATATATTTAAAATACTTTTTGAAATCAAACAACCAAAATAACAAAATAAAATAAAGTAGGCTATGGCCTCCCGCGAAACGGGTCGCCCTAGTCTCACGCTCCCTCGGGCAAGGCTGCCTACGTCTCACGTCAAGCGAGACATAGGCGCGCCCGGAGATCGCTTCCGAGGAATAGGCATCTCGCATACGTACCGCCCACACCCCACAGCGATCTCCGGCTGCTTCCTACTGGCCGGGCCATGTTGGCGTTTTTCACTGGTTTTGGTTCTTTTGTAGTTTTTCCTGGGGCATTTGTATTTCTCAGGATTAGTTTTCTCTGATTTTTCCTTTTCCTTTTCCTTTTTTCCTTTTTCCTTTTTCATCTTTTGATCACCTAACATTTTCAAATTCATGAACTTTTTTCCAAATTTGTATGCTATTTTTTCCAAATAGATTAACTTTTCTGAAATTTAGGAATTTTTTTAAGGTAGACAAACTTTTCTCAAATTTCAGAACTTTTTTTCCAAATCCAGAAATATTTTTTGTTAACTTGTTAAGTTTGTGATTCTTTTTTGAAAATTCGGGAACATTTTTTGAATGTTCTTCAAATTCGTGAACACTTTTCAAGTATGTGAATATTTTTCAAATCCTTGAAATGTTTTCAAATTCGTGACTTTTTCCAGATCCATTAACATTTTTTGTATCCGTGAACATTTTTTCAATTTTTTTTTCTGTTACGCCATTTTTCCAAAATGAATAAAACGGACCAACAGAGAGTAAATTGGAATCCTGAAGCAACACCACAGATGCGCGTGCGCCTGCAGGGCGGTAAGACACCACCCTGCTAGCAGCTAGCTTTCAAAGAAACAGAAGCGAAACGCTATGCCGGGGCGAGGGGATCGGAAAAGAAACTGCTCTGAAGAAAGATACTGGGGTTCCCAATGCTTCTCCACGCCCAATGAGACGCGCCAACCTCGGGATGCTTTACCACGACGGTTTCAAGATGGAGCTTAACATGAGTCTCGGTTAAGAACAACGACGATCTATGTGTCACACCGTGCATGATTCCATGGATAGTTTCATTCAATATCGTGATTGAGGACATAACTTACGATCATCGGCTTTGATCATGCCACTAGGCATTTTATTAAGACATGCACAATTATCCGAACACTTTCTTGCATCTCTTCGATACGGAAACAATAACGATCATAGGGGTCTCCTCTGTTACCTACTGGTACGTCAAGATCTGATTGGTCATGAACATCATAAGGTGCTGCTCTTTGTGAATCCCAACATACCCCAAGTTGGGATGGGTAGGCCCACCACTTCACTTTTGCATACTTAGGTTTGGGCAAGTCAGTGCGGGGCCGTGTCGCCCCCCCCCAAACAAACTGTACATGGGAGTGTCCCTTCATGCGGCTGTAATCATTCTCCGATGCCTCAAAAGTCATTTTTCCTTATGATCTGGTGGTTCGCAGACGTGCAAACGAGCACCATCCACAATAGCAAGGAACTATGACCAATAGAGTCAGACACATAGTGTCATACTTCTTTATATTGTGATGGTTGAGGAGTTTCTTTCTCAGAGCGTGCGGGACACTTGTGGAGCTGCGCCATTCGTACCACCACATGTCGTTCTTGGGCAGATCCGGCTCCTAAACATAAGGGAGGGATAGGGGAAAGGGGCCCTCAAAATCATATAAATAGGGTTGTAGAAAGACCACTTTCATTCGACATTTTGGGGCGTCCGATTCGATCGATGAATTTGGCGAGCTCATCTGCTTTTATCAGGAGAAATCCTAGTCAGGCACCTTTTCGGTGCAGGTCACGTGACATATAGCTCGGCCTTCGCTTTTTGAGACTTCATCTAGCCACATCTCTATGTTCCTGTAGCACTTTCATATGGAGAAAGACGGGCTTACCATGTTCCATCATAACCAAACTTATGCTGATTTTTGCGGACCGAGCTCCACCCCAATGAACTGATGCGGTTTCGACATGCCCAGAGGCCAGAGGTGAATCCATTCACGGTCTGTAGGACCAACACCATTTGAAGGTTGATGGCCCGCCCCGCCTAGAATAGGAATCTTTGAATGGGCTTAAACACATTCGCTCACTTATGCTGCCCCCTCCCCTCAGCTGGCCCTAGCCCCGGGTACGTCATCTCCAAGGCTTCACACAAATCTTCCCCGACAACATATGCATGCTTTTGTAGGGTGTCGATGTCAAAACCGGCAGATCTCAGGTAGGGGGGCCCAAGATGCGTATCTGAAGATCGGTGGTAGCAGGGGGAGACAAGGACACGATGTTTACCCAGGTTCAGGCCCTCTCGATGGAGGTAATACCCTACTTCCTACTTGATTGATCTTGATGGATATAGAGATTACAAGATTTGATCTACCTCGAGATCATAATGGATAAACTCTAGATGTCTAGCCTATGATTGTTTAGTCAGCCTCTACGGACTAAACCCTCCGTTTTGTATACACACCGTAGGGGGCCTAGGGTTGTACAAAGTTGACATGAGGAGGAAGGAATCATTACATCTGGTCATCAAAAGTTGAACAAAGTTGCACTAGTTCGGCAAAGAGATGGTGATACTAGTGTAATATGGATAGTAGATATTGCTTTTTGTAATAGGAACAATAAAAAAACAGCAAGGTAGCGAGTGAACAAAGTGAGCACAAACGGTATTGCAATGCTTGAAAACAAGGCCTAGAGTCCGTACTTTCGCTAGTGCAATCTCTCAACAATACTAATATAATTGGATCACATAACCATCCCTCAACGTGTGATGAAGAATCACTCCAAAGTTCCTATTTAGCGTAGAACATAAGAAGAAACTGTTTGTAGCTATTCTTTCCGGTCGATCTATCCAAGAGTCCGTACTAAAATAACACCAGGTTATTCTTTCCGATCGATCTATCAAGAGTTCGTACTAAAATAGCACAAGTTATTCTTTCCGATCGATCTATCAAGAGTTCGTACTAAAATAACACCAAAACAAGTTCAGATTTATAATACTCAATCCAACACAAAGAACTTCAAAGAGTGCCCCAAGATTTCTACCGGAGAAACAAAGACAAGAACGTGCATCAACCCCTATGCATAAATTACCCCAATGTCACCTCGGGAATCCGCGAGTTGAGTGCCAAAACATATATCAAGTGAATCAATACGATACCCCATTGTCACCATGAGTATTCAATTGCAAGACATATATCAAGTGTTCTCAAATCCACAAAAGTATTCAATTCGATAACAATGAAATCTCAAAGGGAAAAACTCAATTCAACACAACAAGATAGCGAGGGGAAAACACCATATGATCCGACTATATTAACAAAGCCGCGATACATCAAGATTGCGCATCTCAAGAACATGAGAGAGAACACATAGCTACTGGTACAAACCCTCAGCCCCGAGGGTGGACTACTCCCTCCTCATCACGGTGGCTGACGGGATGATGAAGATGGCCACTTGTGATGGTTTCCCCCTCCGGTGGTGTGCCGGAAAGGGCTCTAGATTGGATCTCGTGGACTATAGAGCCTTGCGGCGGCAGAACTTCTGATCTAGGTTCACCACGAGGGTTTTCAGAATATTTCGGAATTTATAGGGTAAAGAGGGGGTGCGGGAGGCCACAGAGGTGGGCAAAACCGACCTGGGCGCGCCTGGGCCCCCAGGCGCGCCCTGGTGGGTTGTGCCCCCCTCGGGGCACCCCAAGGTGCTGCTCTAGCCTATTGGTGATATTTTGGTCCATAAAAAATCCACAAAAAGTTTCACGGTGTTTGGACTTCGTTTGATATTGATTTCTTGCGATGTAAAAAACATGCAGAAAACAACAATTGGCACTTGGCACTATATCAATAGTTTAGTCCCAAAAATGATACAAAATGATTATAAAATGATCGTAAAACATCCAAGAATGATAATATAACAACATGGAACAATAAAAAATTATAGATACGTTGGAGACGTATCAGCATCCCCAAGCTTAATTCCTGCTCGTCCTCGAGTAGGTAAATGATAAAAACAGAATTTTTGATGTGGAATGCTGCCTAACATGTCATATCATATTCTTTTCTTTAAGCATGGACATTTGGACTTTTATATGGTTCAAATCAATAGTCTAGTTTTGACATGAGATTTAAATACTCAAGTATATCAACAAGCAACCATGTCTTTCAAAATATCAATGCTAAAATAAGTTATCCCAAACCCATCATGCTCAACCATTGATCCATTCATGAAACACACTCGCACATTAACTACACCCAATACTCAAGTACGATCATAGTGCCTCCTAGTTGGTGCTTTATAAGAGAAGATGGAGACTCAAATTCAAAATAAAAAAATTGCATGAAGTAAAAGAAAGGCCCTTCGCAGGGGGAAGTAGGAATTTGTAGAGGTGCCAGAGCTCAAAGCTTAAATTGCGAGATAAAATTATTTTGGGTGGCATACTTTTCCCACCAACGAAAACAACTTAGAGTTCCCAACATTTTCCATGCTAGATATATCATAGGAGGTTCCCATAAAATAAAGTTTATTTCTTTTTCCACCAAACTTTCACAAGCCACGGCTAACCGTATCCACCAGTGCCCTCCATACCAACACTTTCCAAGGAATTTATTATTTGACAACATAAAGTAAATTCAATTTTTCATTTCGGGACTGGGCATCCCTAGTACCTTTGCCTTACTCTCGTGCAATGACAAGTGAATAAACACTCATCATGAGAATAACACATCTATCATGGAAAATATTAGCCACCCCTCACCGCCTCGCGAACGATACGAGCACACAAAAGAGAAATTTATTTTGAAAATTAGAGATGGTACATACAAATTTGCTTAGAACGCCAAAGGAATACCACATATAGGTAGGTATTGTTGGGGAACGTAGTATTTCAAGAAAAATTCCTACGATCACACAAGATCTATCTACTAGATGCATAGCAACGAGAGGGGAGAGTGTGTCTACGTACCCTCGTAGACCGAAAGCGGAAGCGTCTAGTGACGCGGTTGATGTAGTCGAACGTCTTCGCGATCCAACCAATCAAGCACCGATCGTACGACACCTCCGCGTTCAGCACACATTCAGCTCGATGACGTCCCACGAGCTCTTGATCCAGTTGAGCTTCACGGGAGAGTTTCGTCAGCACGACGGCATGGTGACGGAGATGATGAAGCTACCGGCGCAGGGCTTCGCCTAAGCACTGCAATGGTATGACCGAGGTGTGTTTCTGTGGAGGGGGAGGACCGCACACGGCTAGAACAAAGTTTCTTGTGTGTCTTTGGGTGCCCCTGCCCCCGTATATAAAGGAGCAAGGGGGAGGTGCGGCGGGCCCATGTATGGTACGCTAGGAGTAGGATTCCTACTCCTAGTAGGAATAGGAATCCCCTTTCCTATTCCTACTAGGAGTAGGAAAGGAAAGGGAAGAGGAGAGGGGTGCCCCCACTCCAAGTCCAACTAGGAACCCTAGGGGGGTGCGGCCAGCCCTAGTGGGCTGCCTCTCTCTTTCCCCCATTGGCCCACTATGGCACATACTCCCTCGGGGGGTTCCGGTAACGCCCTCCGGCACTCCGGTTTTACCCGATAACACCCGGAACACTTCCGGTGTCGGAATATAGTCATCCAATATATCAATCTTTATGTCTCGGACATTCCGAGACTCCTCGTCATGTCCGTGATCTCATTCGGGACTCCGAACTACCTTCGGTACATCAAAACTCATAATATCGATCATATATCGAACGTTAAGCGTGCGGACCCTACGGGTTCGAGAACTATGTAGACATGACCGAGACTCATCTCCGGTCAATAACCAATAGTGGAACCTGGATGCTCATATTGGTTCCTACATATTCTACAAAGATCTTTATCGGTCAAACCGTATAACAACATACGTTGTTCCCTTTGTCATCGGTATGTTACTTGCCCGAGATTCGATCGTCGGTATCTCAATACCTAGTTAAATCTCATTACCGGCAAGTCTCTTTACTCGTTTCGTAATACATCATCTCATGACTAACTCATTAGTCATTTGCTTGCAAGGCTTATTATGATGTGTATTATCGAGAGGGCCCAGAGATACCTCTTCGACACTCGGAGTGACAAAGCATATTCTTGATCTATGCCAACACCACGAACACCTTTGAAGACACCTGTAGAGCATGTTTATAATCACCCAGTTACGTTGTGACGCTTGATAGCACACAAGGTGTTCCTTCGGTATTCGGGAGTTGCATAATCTTATAGTCATAGGAACATGTATAAGTTATGAAGAAAGCAATAGCAGTAAAACTAAAAGATCATAGTGCTAAGCTAACAGATGGGTCTTGTCCATCACATCATTCTCCTAATGATGTGATCCCGTTGATCAAATGACATCTCATGTCTATGGCTAGGAAACTTAACCATCTTTGATCAATGAGCTAGTCTAGTAGAGGCATACTAGGGACACTCTATTTTGTCTATGTATTCACACATGTACTAAGTTTCCGGTTAATACAATTCTAGCATGAATAATAAACATTTATCATGATATAAGGAAATAAATAACAACTTTATTATTGCCTCTGGGACATATTTCCTTCAGTCCCCCACTTGAACTAGAGTCAATAATCTAGATTACATAGTAATGATTCTAACACCCATGGAGTCTTGGTGCTGATCATGTTTTGCCCATGGAAGAGGCTTAGTCAACGGGTCTGCGACATTTAGATCCGTATGTATCTTGCAAATTTCTATGTGTCCCTCCTTGACTTGATCGCGGAAGGAATTGAAGCATCTTTTGATGTGCTTAGTTCTCTTGTGAAACCTGGATTCCTTCGCCAAGGCTATTGCTCCAGTGTTGTCACAAAAGATTTTCATTGGACCCGATGCACTAGGTATTACACCTAGATCGGATATGCTCCTTCATCCAGACTCCTTCATTTGCTTCTTCCGAAGCAGCTATGTACTCCGCTTCACATGTAGATCCCGCCACGACGCTCTGCTTGGAACTGCACCAACTGACAGCTCCACTGTTCAATAAAAATACATATCCGGTTTGTGACTTAGAGTCATCCGGACCAGTGTCAAAGCTTGAATCGACATAACCGTTTACGATGAGCTCTTTGTCACCTCCATAAACGAGAAACATATCCTTTGTCCTTTTCAGGTACTTCAGGATGTTCTTGACCGTTGTCGAGTGATCCACTTCTGGATTACTTTGGTACCTCCCTGCTAAACTTATAGCAAGGCACACATCAGGTCTGGTACACAACATTGCATACATGATAGATCCTATGGCTGATTCATAGGGAATGACTTTCATTTTCTCTCTATCGTCTGCAGTGGTCGGGCATTGAGTCTTACTCAACTTCACACCTTGTAACACATGCAAGAACCCTTTCTTTGACTGATCCATTTTGAACTTCTTCAAAACTTTATCAAGGTATGTGCTTTGTGAAAGTCCAATTAAGCGTCTTGATCTATATCTATAGATCTTGATGCCTAATATATAAGCAGCTTCACCGAGGCCTTTCATTGAAAAATCTTATTCAACTATCCTTTTATGCCATCCAGAAATTCTATATAATTTCCAATCAGCAATATGACATCCACATATAATATCAGAAATGCTACAGATCTCCCACTCACTTTCTTGTAAATACAGGCTTCTCCAAAATTCTATATAAAACCATATGCTTTGATCACCTCATCAAAGCGTATATTCCAACTCCGAGATGCTTGCACCAGTCCATAGATGGATCGCTGGAGCTTGCACACTTTGTTAGCACCTTTAGGATCGACAAAACCTTCTGGTTGCATCATATACAACTCCTCTTTGAGGTATCCATTTAGGAATGCAGTTTTGACATCCATTTGCCAGATTTCATAATCATAAAATGCGGCAATTGCTAACATGATTCGGACCGACTTAAGCATCGCTACGGGTGAGAAAGTCTCATCGTAGTCAACTCCTTGAACTTGTCGAAAACCTTTCGCAACAAGTCGAGCTTTGTAGACAGTAACGTTACCGTCGACATTGGTCTTCCTCTTGAAGATCCATTTATTTTCAATGGCTTGCCGATCATCGGGCAAGTCAGCCAAAGTCCATACATTGTTCTCATACATGGATCCCATCTCAGATTTCATGGCCTCAAGCCATTTTGCGGAATCGGGTCTCACCATTGCTTCCTCATAGTTCGTAGGTTCATCATGGTCTAGTAACATGACTTCCAGAACTGGGTTGCCGTACCACTCTGGTGCGGGACGTACTTTGGTTGATCTACGAAGTTCAGTAGTAACTTGTTTCAAAGCTTCATGATAATCATCATTAGCTTCCTCACTAATTGGTGTAGGGATCACTGGAACTAGTTTATGTGATGTGCTACTTTCCAATTCGGGAGAAGGTACAATTACCTCATCAAGTTCTACTTTCCTCCCACTCACTTCTTTCGAGAGAAACTCCTTCTCTAGAAAGGATCCATTCTTAGCAACAAATATCTTGCCTTCGAATCTGTGATAGAAGGTGTACACAACAGTCTCCTTTGGGTATCCTATGAAGACACATTTCTCCGACCTGGGTTCGAGCTTATCAGGTTGAAGCTTTTTCACGTAAGCATCGCAGCCCCAAACTTTAAGAAATGACAACTTCGGTTTCTTGCCAAACCACACTTCATAAGGCGTCGTCTCAACGGATTTAGATGGTGCCCTATTTAACGTGAATGCAGTTATCTCTAAAGCATAACCCCAAAACGATAGTGGTAAATCGATAAGAGACATCATAGATCGCACCATATCTAATAAAGTACGGTTACGACGTTCGGACACACCCATTACGCTGTGGTGTTCCGGGTGGTGTGAGTTGTGAAACTAATCCACATTGTTTCAAATCAAGACCAAACTCGTAACTCAAATATTCGCCTCCATGATCAGATCGCAGAAACTTTATTTTCTTGTTACGATGATTCTCTACTTCACTATGAAATTCTTTGAACTTTTCAAATGTTTCAGACTTGTGTTTCATCAAGTAGATATACCCATATCTGCTCAAATCATCAGTGAAGGTCAGAAAATAACGATACCCGCCGCGAGCTTCAACACTCATTGGTCCACATACATCAGTATGTATGATTTCCAACAAATCAGTTGCTCGCTCCATTGTTTCGGAGAACGGAGTTTTAGTCATCTTGCCCATGAGGCATGGTTCGCAAGCACCAAGTGATCAATAATAAAGTGATTCCCAAAGTCCATCAGCATGGAGTTTCTTCATGTGCTTTACACCAATATGACCTAAACGGCAGTGCCACAAATAAGTTGCACTATCATTATTAACCTTGCATCTTTTGGTTTCAATACTATGAATATGTGTATCACTACGACCGAGATCCAACAAGAATAGACCACTCTTCAAGGGTGCATGACTGATAACCCACAAGTGTAGGGATCACAACAGTTTTCGAGGGTAAAGTATTCAACCCAAATTTATTGATTCGACACAAGGGGAGCCAAAGAATACTCTTAAGTATTAGTAGCTGAATTGTCAATTCAACCACACCTGGAAACTTAGTATCTGCAGCAAGATAGTTTAGTAGCAAAGTGATATGATAGTAGCGGTAGCGGCAATAAAAGTAACGATAGTGTTTTTGTAGTTTTTGTAATAGTAGCAATGGAAAAGTAAATAAGCAACAAGCAATATGGGAAAAGCTCGTAGGCATTGGATCGATGATGGGAAATTATGTCGGATGCAATTCATCATGTAGAAGTTATAACCTAGGGTGACACAGAACTAGCTCCAGTTCATCAATGCAATGTAGGCATGTATTCCGAATATAGTCATACGTGCTTATGGAAAAGAACTTGCATGACATCTTTTGTCCTACCCTCCCGTGGCAGTGGGGTCCTAATGGAAACTAAGGGATATTAAGGCCTCCTTTTAATAGAGTACCGGACCAAAGCATTAACACATAGTGAATACATGAACTCCTCAAACTATGGTCATAACTGGGAGTGGTCCCGATTATTGTCACTTCGGGGTTGCCGGATCATAACACATAGTAGGTGACTATAGACTTGCAAGATAGGATCAAGAACACACATATATATATTCATGGAAACATAATAGGTTCAGATCTGAAATCATGGCACTCGGGCCCTAGTGACAAGCATTAAGCATAGCAAAGTCATAGCAACATCAATCTCAGAACATAGTGGATACTAGGGATCAAACCCTAACAAAACTAACTCGATTACATGATAGATCCCATCCAACCCATCACCGTCCAGCAAGCCTACGATGGAATTACTCACGCACGGCGGTGAGCATCATGGAATTGGTGATGGAGGAAGGTTGATGATGATGATGGCGATGATCTCCACTCTCCGGAGCACCGAGAACGGACTCCAGATTAGCCCTCCCGAGAGAGATTAGGGCTTGGCGGCGGCTCCGTCTCGTAAAACATGATAATTCTTTCTCCTTGATTTTTTTCTCCCCGAAAGTGAATATATAGGATCTAGGGATACGTCGGTGGAGCCCTAGGAGGCCCACGAGGCAGGGGGGGCGCCCTAGGGGGGCACCCCCACCCTCGTGGACAGGGTGTGGGCCCCCCTGGTCTGGATCTTCTTGCAGGTATTTTTTATATTTTCCAAAATAATTCTCCGTGGAGTTTCAGGTCATTCCGAGAACTTTTTATTTCTGCACAAAAACAACACCATGGCTATTCTGCTAAAAACAGCGTCAGCCCGGGTTAGTTCCATTCAAATCATGCAAGTTAGAGTCCAAAACAAGGGCAAAAGGGTTTGGAAAAGTAGATACGTTGGAGACGTATCAATGACTATAAAAGATATTACTCATATAAAGAGAACAACAATTATTCTCAGATTTAAATGAATAACCGTCTCGCAATAAACAAGATCTAGATATAATGTTCATGCTTAACGCTGGCACCAAATAACAATTATTCAGGTCTAAAACTAATCCCGAAGGTAGATGTAGAGGTAGCGTGCCGACGGCGATCACATCGACTTTGGAACCATTTCCCACGCGCATCGTCACCTCGTCCTTAGCTAATCTTTGTTTAATCCGTAGCCCCTGTTTCGAGTTACAAATATTAGCAACCGAACCAGTATCAAATACCCACGCGCTACTACGAGCATTAGTGAGGTACATATCAATAACATGTATATCACATAACCTTTGTTCACTTTGCCATCCTTCTTATCCGCCAAATACTTAGGGGCAGTTCCGCTTGCAGTGTCCAGTCCCTTTGCAGTAAAAGCACTCAGTTTCAGGCTTGGCTCCAGACTTGGGTCTCTTCGTCGGAGTAGCAACTGTCTTGCTATTCTTCTTGAAGTTCCCCTTCTTTCCCTTGCCCTTTTTCTTGAAACTAGTGGTCTTGTTAACCATTAACACTTGATGCTCCTTTTTGATTTCTACCTCCGCAGCTTTGAGCATAGCGAAGAGCTCGGGAATTGTCTTCTGCATCCCTTGCATATTATAGTTCATCACGAAACCTTTATAGCTTGGTGGCAGTGATTGAAGTACTATATCAATAACACTATCGTCGTCAACTTTGCATCCAAGTTGAGTCATATGATTATGGTACCCAGACATTCTGAACAAGTGTTCACTGATAGAACTGTTCTCCTCCATCTTGCAGCTGTAGAACTTATTGGAAATCTCATATTTCTCAATCCGGGCATTTGCTTGAAATATTAACTTCAACTCCTGGAACATCTCATATGCTCCATGATGTTCAAAACGTCGTTGAAGTCCCGGTTCTAAGCCGTAAAGCATGGCACACTGAACTATCATGTAGTCATCAGAACGAGCTTGCCAAACGTTCATAACGTCTGGAGTTGCTCCTGCAGCAGGCTTGTCACCTAGCAGTGCTTCAAGGACATAATTCTTCTGTGCAGCAATGAGGATAATCCTCAAGTTACGGACCCAGTCCATGTAATTTCTACCATCATCTTTCAACATAGCTTTCTCTAGGAAAGCATTAAAATTCAAGGGAACGGTAGCACGGGCCATTGATCTACAACAACATAGATATGCAAAAACTATCAGGACTAAGTTCATGATAAATTAAAGTTCAATTAATCATATTACTAAAGAACTCCCACTTAGATAGACATCCCTCTAGTCATCTAAATGATCACGTGATCCAAATCAACTAAACCATGTCCGATCATCACGTGAGATGGAGTAGTTTTCAATGGTGAACATCTTATGTTGATCACATCTACTATATGATTTACGCTCGACCTTTCGGTCTCTAGTGTTCCTGGCCATATCTGCATATGCTAGGCTCGTCAAGTTTAACCCGAGTATTCTACGTGTGCAAAACTGGCTTGCACCCGTTGTATGTGAACGTAGAGCTTATCACACCCGATCATCACATGGTGTCTTGGCACGACGAACTTTCGCAACGGTGCATACTCAGGGAGAACACTTGTACCTTGAAATTTTGTAAGGGATCATCTTATAATGCTATCGCCATACTAAGCAAAATAAGAAGCATAATAAGATAAACATCACATGCAATCAAAATATGTGACATGATATGTCCATTATCATCTTGTGCTTTTGATCTTCATCTCCAAAGCATTGTCATGATCTCCATTGTCACCGGCTTGACACCATGATCTTCATCGTAGTGCCGTGGTCTTCTCGCCAACTATTGCTACTACTACTATCGCTAACTCATAGTGATAAAGTAAAGCAATTACATGGCCTTCGAAATTTATACAATAAAGAGACAACCATACGGCTCCTGCCGGTTGCCGATAACTTTACAAAACATGATCATTTCATACAATAACGTATAACTCATCACGTCTTGACCATATCACATCACAACATGCCCTGCAAAAGCAAGTTAGACGTCCTCTACTTTGTTGTTGCAAGTTTTACTTGGATGCTATGGGCTTAGCAAGAACCGTTCTTACCTACGCATACAATACCAGAACGATTTTTCGTCAATTATGTGCTGTTTTAACCTTCACAAGGACCGGGCGTAGCCACACTCGATTCAGCTAAAGTGAGAGAGACAGACACCCGCCAATCACCTTTAAGCAACCAGTGCTTGTAACGGTGAAACCAGTCTCGCGTAAGCGTACGCGTAATGTCGGCCCGAGCCGCTTCATCTCACAATACCGCCGAATCAAAGTATAACATGCTGGTAATCAGTATGACTATTATCGCCCACAACTCATTGTGTTCTACTCGTGCATATCATCTATGCATAGACCTGGCTCATGATGCCACTGTTGGGGAAAGTAGTATTTCAAAAAAAAAATCCTACGATCAAGCAAGATCTATGTATTAGATGCATAGCAATGAGAGGGGAGAGTGTGTCTACGTACCCTCGTAGACCAAAAGCGGAAGCGTCTAGTGACGTGGTTGATGTAGCCGAACGTCTTCGCGATCCAACCGATCAAGCACAGAACGTACGGCACCTCCGCGTTCAGCACACATTCAGCTCGATGACGTCCCACGAGCTCTTGATCCAGTTGAGCTTCACGGGAGAGTTTCGTCAGCACGACGGCGTGGTGACGGAGATGATAAAGCTACCGGCGCAGGGCTTCGCCTAGGCACTGCAACGGTATGACCGAGGTGTGTTTCTGTGGAGGGGGGCACCGCACACGGCTAGAACAATGTTTCTTGTGTGTCTTTGGGTGCCCACTGCCCCCGTATATAAAGGAGCAAGGGGGAGGTGTGGCCGGCCCATGTATTGGCGCGCCAGGAGTAGGATTCCTACTCCTAGTTGGAATAGGAATCCCCTTTCCTATTCCTACTAGGAGTAGGAAAGGAAGGGGAAGAGGAGAAGGAAGGAGAGGGGTGCCCCCACTCCTAGTCCAACTAGGAACCCTAGGGGGGTGCGGCCAGCCCTAGTGGGCTGCCTCTCTCTTTCCCCCATTGGTCCACTATGGCCCATACTCCCTCGGGGGGTTCCGGTAACCCCCTCCGGGACTCTGGTTTTACCTGATAACACCCGGAACACTTCCGGTGTCCGAATATAGTCGTCCAATATATCAATCTTTATGTCTCGGACATTTTGAGACTCCTCGTCATGTCCGTGATCTCATGCGGGACTCCGAACTACCTTCAGTACATCAAAACTCATAAACTCATACTACCGATCGTCATCGGACGTTAAGCGTGCGGACCCTATGGGTTCGAGAACTATCTAGACATGACCGAGACTCATCTTCGGTCAATAACTAATAGCAGAACTTGGATGATCATATTGGTTCCTATATACTCTACAAAGATCTTTATCGGTCAAACCGTATAACAACATACGTTGTTCCCTTTGTCATCGGTATGTTACTTGCCCGAGATTCGATCGTCAGTATCTCAATACCTAGTTCAATCTCGTTACCGGCAAGTTTCTATACTCGTTCCTTAATACATCATCTCATGACTAACTCATTAGTCATTCTCTTGCAAGGCTTATTATGATGTGTATTACCGAGAGGGCCCAGAGATACCTCTCCAACACTCGAAGTGCCAAATCCTATTCTTGATCTATGCCAACACCACGAACACCTTCGGAGACACCTGTAGAGCATCTTTATAATCACCCAGTTACGTTATGACATTTGATAGCACACAAGGTGTTCCTCCGGTATTCGGGAGTTGCATAATCTGATAGTCATAGGAACATGTACTCCCTCCGTCCCAAAATAAGTGACTCAAAAATGACTCAATTTTGTACTAACTTTAGTATAAAGTTGAGTCACTTTTGAGTCACTTATTTAGAGACGGAGGGAGTATAAGTTATGAAGAAAGCAATAGCAGTAAAACTAAACGATCATAGTGCTAAGCTAACCGATGGGTCTTGTCCATCACATCATTCTCCTAATGATGTGACCCCGTTGATCAAATGACAACTCATGTCTATGGCTAGGAAACTTAACCATCTTTGATCAATGAGCTAGTCTAGTAGAGGCATACTAGGGACACTCTGTTTTGTCTATGTATTCACACATGTACTAAGTTTCCGGTTAATACAATTCTAGCATGAATAATAAATATTTATCATGATATAAGGAAATAAATAACAACTTTATTATTGCCTCTAGGGCATATTTCCTTCAGGTATGATGGACTCATGTGGCAAAACTGGTTTAAAGGATTTTGGATGCACAAGTAGTGATCATACTTAGTGTAAAATGAAGGGTAGCAAAAGATTGGGAAGCGACCAACCAAGAAACCAATAATCTCATAAGCGAGCATTAAGAATAATTAACACCGAATAATGCACCACAAGTAGGATGTAATTTCATTGCATGACTATTGACTTTCTTGCTTGCATAGGCAATCACAAACCTTAGCACCAATATTCTTACTAAAGCACAATTACTCATCAACATGACTCATGTATCATATCATCATATCTCAAAACTATTACAAGAAATCAAGTTTATTTTGTCTAATGATCTTCATGAAAGTTTTTATTATATCCTTCTTGGATATCTATCGCTTTGGGACTAATTTTCATGTGTTGCTTTTGTTAAGCTCAAACTAATATAAGTGAAGATCATGAGCATAATTTTTCTTTCTCTCAAAATAATTTAAGTGAAGCAAGAGAGAATTTCTTCAAAATACTAAAGCACACCGAGCTCAAAAAGATATAAGTGAGCACTAGAGCAACGACGCCAGAAAAGAGCTTCGTTGATGGCATGTGAATGCCCCTTACCAAGCCTCCCTGGTAACTATTTGGGGGCTCTATTTTATTTAAAGACTTTCGGATCTAAGTATTTTATTAAAACAACAAGCAAACAAAATAAAATAACATGTCAAGATTAGCACATTTCATGTGAAGAAGCAAAAACTTAGGATCAACCGATACTAACCGATAATTGTTGATGAAGAAAGGTGGGATGCCTATCGGGGCATCCCCAAGCTTAGATGCTTGAGAATTCTTGAAATATTATCTTGGGGTGCCTTGGGAATCCCCAATCTTGACATTTTGTGTCTCCTTAATTCTTCTCAAATCACGTTTTTCCTAAATCTCAAAAACTTCATCCACACAAAACTCAACAAGAACTTGTGAGATAAGTTAGTATAAATCAATGCAAAACCTTATCATTCTCTAATGTAGAAAATCGCTAAAATTATTATTCAACATTGCATACTAAATGCCTCTGCATATTTAATACTCCTATCCTCAAATAGAATCATTAAACACGCAAACATATGCAAACAATGCAAACATAACAACAATATGCCAAAACAGTACAGTCTGTAAAGAATGCAAGAGGATCCATACTTCCCTAACTCTTTTTTTTGAAAATTTAACACGCTATAGGAAATTTATCATAGCTTGCTGTGCAAAAAGGTTCAACCTCTTATCACATTCTGACTTTTCTCGGGAATTTTTACAACCGCGACAAACTTTCTGTTTTCAAACAGCAACATGTAGACTTGCAAAATAAGCATGGTAAAGGATATCCTTGACACTTTTATTGAAATAAAAGATACAAAAAATTATTATAAATACCAGCAAGAAAATCCTAACAAAATAAAATGATGCTCCAAGCAAAACACATATCATGTGACGAAAAAAAATATAGCTTCAAGTGAGGTTACCGATAATGTTGGAGACGAAAGAGGGGATGCCTTCTGGGGCATCCCCAAGCTTAGTTGCTTGGGTATTCCTTGAATATTTCCTTGGGGTGCCTTGGGCATCCCCAAGCTTAGGGTATTGCTGCTCCTTATTCTCCTCATATCTATATCTCACCCAAAACTTGAAAACTTCAATCACACAAAACTTAACAAAACTTCGTGAGATGGTTTAGTATGATAAAACAAATCATTCACTTTGGGTACTGTCAAAGAAAAGATTCATAATTGTTCTCACACAATGCCTACTACAGCGTATCATTTCTACAATTTATATTGATCAATATAAGCCATAGAAACTAGAAAACAAGCAAACTATGCATTGAAAACAGAATCTGTCAAAAACAGAACAGTCTGTAATGATCTGGACAACCACCATACTTATTCAACTCTAAAATTCTAAAAAATTAGGACAACGTAGGAAATTTTTATATCAACCATGTGTCAAAATTTCAGCTAATTATCACGTTCCAGTGATTTATTGAATTTCTGCACTGGACGCAAAACTTTTTGTTTTTGCACAAAATCAAATCAACCATCATCCACACTACCCCAAAGGCTTTACTTGTCACTTTATTGAAACAAAACATGTAAAACATGATTACTATAGTATCTTAACCATGTGAACACACAAAAACAGTAGGTATAAGTGTGGGTTGTCTCCCAACAAGCGCTTTTCTTTAATGCCTTTTAGCTAGGAATGATGATTTCAATGATGCTCCAATAAAACATAAGAATTGAAACATAAAGAGAGCATCATGAATCACATGGCAAGCACATTTAAGTATAACCCACTTACTATGCATAGGGATTTTGTGAGCAAACAATTTATGGGAACACGAATCAACTAGCATAGGAAGGCAAAACAAGCAAAACTTCAAGATTTTCAAAACATAGAGAGGAAACTTGATATTATTGCAATACCTACAAGCATATGTTCCTCTCTCATAGTAATTTTCACTAGCATCATGCATGAATTCAGCAATATAACCATCACTTAAATCACTCTTTTCATGATGCATAAGCATTGGTACGCAACTTATCTATAATTTTTGCTTGTTCCATGCTGTTATATTATCAATCTTGGATGTTTTATAACCATTTTATAGTCATTTTATATCATTTTTTGGTACTAACCTATTGACATAGTGCCAAGTGCCAGTTGCTGTTTTCTGCATGTTTTTTACATCGCAGGAAATCAATATCAGATGGAGTCCAAATGTCCCGAAGCTTCACAGAGAATTTTTATGGACCAGAAGGAACGTAATGGGCCCTGGCTACGCCTGGGGGGTGCCCCGAGGGGGGCACAACCCACCAGGGTGCACCAGGAGGCCCAGGTGTGCCCTGGTGGTTGTGCCCACCTCGGGTGCCCCCCGGACCGCCTCTTTGCTTTATAAATACTCTAATATTCCAGAAACCCTAGGGGAGTCGACGAAATATTCATCCAGCCACCGTAGAGTCCAAAACCACCAGATCCAATCTATACACCATCTCAGATGGGGTTCACCTCCTCCATTGGTGCCTCTCCGATGATGCGTGAGTAGTTCTTTGTAGACTTTCGGGTCTGTAGTTAGTAGCTAGATGGCTTCCTCTTTCTCGCTGAATCCTCAATACAATGGTCTCTTGGAGATCCATATGATGTAACTCTTTTTTGCGGTGTGTTTGTTGGGATCTGATGAACTTCGAGTTTATGACCAGTTATATCTTTTTATATCCATGAAAATTTGAGTTTCTTTGATCTCTGTTATGCATGATTGCTTATAGCCTCATATTCCTTCTCCGATATTTGGGTTTTGTTTGGCCAACTTGATCTATTTATCTTGCATTGGGAAGAGGTGCTTTGTAGTGGGTTCGATCTTACGGTGCTTGATCCCAGTGACAGAAAGGGAACCGACACGTATGTATCATTGCTACTAAGGATAAAACGACGAGATCTATATCTACGCAATAGATAAACGGATCTTGTCTACATCATGTCATTGTTCTTATTGCATTACTCTGTTTTCCATGAACTTAATACACTAGATGCATGCTTGATAACGGTCGATGTGTGGAGTAATAGTAGTAGATGCAGGCAGGAGTCGGTCTACTAATCTTGGATGTGATGCCTATATAATGATCATTGCCTGGATATCGTCATGATTATTTGAAGTTCTACCAATTGCCCAACAGTAATTTGTTTACCCACCATTTGCTATTTTTCTCGAGAGAATCCACTAGTGAAACCTACCGCCCCCGGGTCTTCTTTCTCATATATTTGCCTTTGCGATCTACTTTTTCCTTGCATTTATTTTCAGATCTATTAAACAAAAAAAATACAAAAATACCTTGATTCAATTTATTCTTATTTATTTTATTTGGCGTTCGATCTACCAATTTGCTACAAATTCCTCACGTCTGTTTTGCCTATCTTGAGGCGCCATACCCCGAAAGGAATTGACAACCCCTTGAACACATCGGGTTGCGAGAAGTTGTTATTTGTGTGCAGGTGCTGTTTATGTTGTGTTGCTTGATTCTCCTACTGGTTCGATAACATTGGTTTCATATCTGAGGGAAATACCTACTGCCGCTGTGCTGCATCATCCCTTCCACTTTGGGGAAATACCGACGTAGCTTTAAGGGACATCAAAAGGAATTTCTGGCGCCGTTACCGGGGAGCACCTTCAACATATACCAGGTTCGTAATCACAAATCTCACCTCCTTGCAATTACATTATTTGCCATTTTCCTATCGTTTTCCTCTCCCTCACTTCACAAAAATTCGTCGTTTTATTCGCCCTCTTTTCCGTTTGCCGTTTTTCCGGTCGGATCTATCGCCACTTGTGTTCTTGTTTACAATTGCTCAAAAATGACGCAAGAGAACACTAAGTTGTGTGATTTTTCCAATACCAACAACAATGATTTTATTGGCACTCCTATTGCTCCTCTCGCCACTAGTGCGGAAACTTGTGTATTAATACTGCTTTGTTGAATATTGTCTTGAAAGATCAATTTTCCGGCACTCCTAATGAGGATGCCGCGTCCCATCTCAATACCTTTGTGGAACTATGCAATATGTAAAAGAAAAGAGATGCGGACAATGATGTTGTGAAATGGAAATTATTTTCATTTTCTTTGCGAGATCATGCAAAAATTTGGGTTTCTTCTTTACCTTGCAATAGCATTGATTCTTGGAACAAATGCAAAGATGCTTTTATCAGTAAATATCCCCCCCCCCCCCGCAAAAATTATATCCCTTAGAACCCAGATCATGAATTTCAAGGAACTTGAACATGAGAATGTTGCACAATCTTGGGAAATGATGAAAATGATGCTAAGGAATTGCCCAACTCATGGGTTAAATCTTTGGATGATCATACATTTTTTTATGCGGGATTGAATTTTGTTTCTAGAAATGTTTTGGACTCCGCCACTTGTGGCACTTTTATGGAAATTACTTTGGGAGAAGCCACCAAATTGCTTGATAATATTATGGCGAATTATTCACAATGGCATACCGAAAGGGCGCCGACAAGCAAAAAGATTAATGCAGTTTAGATTGATTCTTCGAATGAAAAAGTTGATGCTCTTATGAAAATGGCTGCTAGTAAAAGTGCTCCTATTGATCCTAATGATATGCCTTTGTCTACCTTGAGTGAGCAAACTAGTGAAGCTATAGATGTGAACTTTATCTCTAGAAATAATTTTAATAACAATGCTTATAGAGGTAATTTTAATCCTAGGCCTTTTCCTAGTAATTCCTCTAATAATTATGGTAATTCCTATGGAAATCAATCTTACAATAATAGTAGGAACACCTCTGATCTAGAGAATAATATTAAAGAATTTATCAATACTCAAAAGGTTTTCAATGCTTCCATAGAAGAAAAATTGAATAAGATTGATGATTGATACGTCCAAAACGTATCTATAATTTCTGCTTGCTCCATGCCTCTTTTGTGTGATATTGCTATGATATTTATGCACTTCCATACACTTTTGATCATATTTGGACTAACCTATTAACTCAGTGCACCATAGTGCCAGTTCCTGATTTCTGCTGTTTTTCTATTTCAGGTTTCCCCCATATTAAAAGTGCCCTAAAAATTCCGGGAAAAATACAGGAAAAATCAGCGTATCGGGAGCTTCCGGAAAAACCAAGGCAGGGCCAGAGGGGAGCCAGGGGCAGCCCAGGCGGCCTGCCCACGCGGCCCCCCTCCTGGCCGCGCCGGGGGGGGGGGGGGGCGCCTGGGCCCCCCTCTCCGCCTCTGGTGACCCCCTTTGGCATATATTTAGCACGCGTCCCGAAACCCTCGAGGACGGAACCCTTTTTCGCGATCTCATCTCTGTTCCACCGCCGCCGCGCTTCCAAGATCGGGAGCACCAGGAGAACTCTTCCCGGCACCCTGCCGGAGGGGAGAACCACCACCGGGAGCTTCTCCACCACCATGGACGCTTCCCGGATGAGTTGTGAGTAGTCTCCCTTGGACCATGGGTCCATGACCAGTAGCTATGTGATGTTCTCCTCCCCTCTTTGTTATTCATCGATTAGACCTAGTGAGCTGCCCTACATGATCGAGGCACATATGTAATCTTTATGCTGTTGCTCTGCTGAGTTTGCTGGGATCCGATGGATTATGAGATTATGTTCAGATTGTGTGTGAGTAATATATTTGATTCACCTCTTTTATATTTATGTTCTTGAGTAGTTCTTGCATGTTCTCTGTTGCTATTTATTGCTTTGGCCGAGTAGTAGGTAGTAACTCCAAGAGGGAACGTTATGCTTGATTGTGGGTTCATGCCCCTCGATGACTAGCTTGAGTGACAGAAACATGAGTCTAGGGGATGTGATGTTGCCACAAGGGGGAAAACAACGGTGCTTGTACTTACGGGTGCAAGGATTGTTTACTTTACGCAAAGTTCTTTTAATGCAGTTGTCTGTTGCTTTGAGTTTACACTTTGGGTGGGACTCGCAACTTAATACCAGCGAGATGTTATGGATAGATATCTCAAGGTGGATGATTAGTAGTAGATGCAGATGGATTTCGGTCTACTTGCCTTGGCGTACCGCCCATACTTTTGAACCTCTACCTTTCTTTGCAGCATAGTTAGCATTGGTTTGCGCACATAATCCTGTCAATTGCCCAACTGTAATTTGTTTACCTCGCTTAGCTGTTTTATCGTCTTTTGGGAGAGAGACATCACTAGTGAACATCATGGGACCCCGGCCCATATTACCATCACTGATCACACCCGCTATTTACTTCCTGTTCTTATTTCCTAGTTGCAGTCATACCTATCACTATTATCTCTTGCGTTTGATCCTTTGTAAATGACAAGGCCGGAGGGATTGACAACCTCTCTGTACTCGTTGGGAGCAAAGTTATTTGTATCTGTGTGCAGGTCCTGTCAAGCGAAAGTTTCTGGCGCTATTGACACCTTCTTGTCGACCCTCGGAGTCTCACGGGATTCGATCCTTGGTATCTTTGCCAAGGGAAATTTGCCGCTACGCTACATCTCAAACCTTCCGCTTGGGGTAACCAACGAGGGGCGAGAAGCCATCAAGCAAGTTTCTGGCGCCGTTGCCGGGGACTCCACTCTTCAAGATAGGGGAGTTGCACGCTATCTTTTACCTTTGCTTTTTAGTCTTGTTAGTTTACCTTTCAGTTTTCTTTATGTCTTTTCACTAGTTTTGCTTAATGGAAAACAACAAAAATATGAGAGAGCTTTATAAGCTCTACCTTGCTTTGGGACATGATGTGTTTGAAGAGAAAATTAAAAAACCTATGGAACTTTATTATTTGCATGACAATCATGATGGTGGTGATGTTATTAGTATGCTTTCTTTGAATATCAATATTGCTAATGACATGGAAAGCTCTAAGCTTGGGGATGACACGTTTGATGAACATGATATTTTTAGTCCCCCAACTTTTGAAGAGAAAATTTAGTTTGATGATACTTTGCTTCCTATATATGATGATTAAAATGATGAATATGATGTTTTCAGTCCACCTACTATTGAGGATAAAATTTATTATGATTATGATATGCCTCCTAAATACAATGATTACCATGATGGTTATGATTGCTTTACTCTCACTATTCCTAATAAGAAAGATTTTGCTTATATGAAGAGTAATGATACCTTTTTGCATGTGGATCATGGTAACAATGCTTTATGTGATGCTTATATTGTTGAGTTTATTCGTGATCCCACTGAAAATTATTATGAGAAGGGAACATATGCTTATAGATATTTCAACAATATCAAGTTCCCTCTCTTTATGTTGAAGGTTTTGAAGCTGCACTTGTTTTGTCTTCCTATGCTTATTGCTTTGTGCTTCAATGAATTATTGTATTGCAATATTCCTATGCATAGGAAGCATGTTAGTCTTAAATGTGTTTGGTATTTGCTTCTTGATGCTCTCTTTTGTTCTTCAACTCTTATTCCTACGAGAGCATCATTAAAGTCGTAAGCCTATCTTTATGGCTATAAAGAAAGAGCTCTAGGGAGACAACCCTTGTTATCTTTTTTTTTCAGTTTGTTCTTTCAGTTTTAGTGGTCTGTATGTTTGTTACTACTGTAGCAACATCATTGTATCTTTACTTTTCAACTTTGTGCCAAGTTTAGCCTCCGATTGCAAGAAAGTTCAAAAGTTGTGACGTGCAGTCCAGAAAACAGATTCTGTCCTTGGACAGAAAAATTCGTATAAAATCACCAGATCATCTTTTTGGTCTGAATTTGTTTGACAGCGTGCTCTATACAATTGGCTTTCGGGCGTCTGTTCTGAGTTTTTTGATTTGAGTTGCAGAAGTGCCCCGAAAAATCTATTTGCTACCTGCTGGTCTGTTTTTCACAGATTCTGTCCTGTTTTGTCTTTTCTTCGTTTTGCAAACCTTGAGCTTGCTTTTTCTTTGCAAAAACCTTTTGGCAATCTTGAGAAACAGTATCTCTTCAAGATTATCTTTATTTCCAGCAAGGAAAAGTTATTTTATTATGGGTACTAACCTCGCTAATCAGATTATGATGAGTTATGTATGAAGGGAGTTTTCAAGTGTGCGAGGGAAGATGATAAAAAGATTCAGGAGTGTCAAACGCTCAAGCTTGGGGATGCCCCCGTGCACCCCCAAGAAATATTCAAGAAGACTCAAGCGTCTAAGATTGGGGATGCCCCCGTGCATCTCCTTCTCCATCAAGAATTATCAGTTCGTCTTTCGTTCCACTATATTTTAATCACTTCATGCGTTATGTGCTATGCTTGGAGCGTCTTGCTTTTAGTTTCCTTTTTAGTTTTCTTTAGCTTTGCTTGCTGTTCATAACGAGTTAGAACCCATCTTTCTTTGTGTGGGTGAGAAACACGCTCCACTTCAACCTAGAACACAACATAGGATTTTCATGCTTATCTTTGCCGTGTGTGTTCTTTGTCTTTCAATAGCTACTGTCATGATTAGCTCTTAGTTTTCATGCTTTTCTTTTTAAAGAGCTTTTGTTTAATTGGTTGCTGAACTCTCTTGAGTTTTCATGTTTATCTTGTTAAGAGAGTTTGCCTGTTGCACTGAGTTGTGTGTCTTAACTTAAAGTAGGTAATTGAGGTTGCTATTTAATTTTAGTAGTAACTTGCAATAGTTTTGTGGTATTGCCATGAGTAATGTCTGAACTTTTGGTGTCAAGAGCTTTAGCCTATTAGTGATAGATGTCGTATTTTGGGCAATCCGTGTTTATTTTCGAAAACCTACAAAATAGTTGAGAACTTTAGCTACTAAATGGATCACTAATCTTTGGAGGGATCGAATATTAGAGTACACTCACGTACCATGGGTCGAGGATGCGTGTCGGTGTACTAAGATAGGGGTACCTTAGTACCCCAACTTGTGCACGGGCAGTAGCAGCTTCCCGCGGCAGGGCTCACCACGTGCTCGCCGGAGACCTTTCTGATCCATATAAAGCCATTCAAAAACAAAGTATACAAGACAGAAGATCAGGGCCCCGGCAAGTGGAGCTTGCCGGGAAGGCCGTCCCAGGCTCAAGATTATCACATTAACACAAAACCCTGGTAAGAGGAGCTTGCCAGGAAGACCAGAAGACTGCATTTCAGAAGACATGCCTCGGCGCACCCTGCGCCCCGGCAGGGCCCGGGGAGCGACAAGCTTCCGGGCCCGGCAAGATCAAGACCCCGGCAAGGTGCTTGCCGGGGGAAGCCTGCGCTGTGTGCCCGCGCTCCAGCTCATCGGCCCACGCGTCGCCCTGGGGCCCTTCCAGGGACGCGTGGCGGATGGCTGTGCAGCCTGGGGGACACGGTGGCACTCCACGGTGACGAGGCTACCGCCGTGGCGAATGGAGACGCATGGACGGGCGCTTTTGGGGTCGACGGTGATGGGCATTTAATGCTCCTGTCCCCCACTGTCTATGTTAGGTGAAGACCACTGTTTATCCACTGTTCATGCACTGTTCTCGCACTGTTACAACTACCACCAAAGTTACATTTCTACCCTCCTCTACGTTGACACCTGTCGGTGACCCCTTGGGCTATAAAAGGAGGCCCATGCACAACGTAGAGGGGGTTCGGAACCTAGATAGCTCTCTTGCTCAGTGTAGCTAGCTCTTCAAGCTTCCGAGCTCACAAACTCAATACAAACCAAGCAGGAGTAGGGTTTTACGCGTCCGCGCGGCCCGAACCTGGGTAAACTGCCCGCGTGTGCTCTTCGATCCGCTCTTTGTGCTCCCTCCGCTCCCTTACCGCAACGTACAAAGGGGCTCCGGTCCCATAGGTGTTCGTGGTGGACAGTTTCCCCCGACATCTTTGGCGCGCCAGGTAGGGGGCGTCGAGGTTGTGCGAACCTGATCCGG
>LR738713.1:643806828-643890783 GCA_902687465.1 Secale cereale | reverse complement strand
ACATCTTTGGCGGGGGCTATAAAAGGAGGCCCATGCACAACGTAGAGGGGGTTCGGAACCTAGATAGCTCTCTTGCTCGGCGTAGCTAGTTCTTCAAGCTCCCGAGCTCACAAACTCAATACAAATCAAGCAGGAGTAGGGTTTTACGCGTCCGCGCGGCCCGAACCGGGGTAAACTGCCCGCGTGTGCTCTTCGATCCGCTCTTTGTGCTCCCTCCGCTCCCTTACCGCAACGTACAAAGGGGCTCCGGTCCCATAGGTGTTCGTGGTGGACAGTTTCCCCCGACATCTTTGGCGCGCCAGGTAGGGGGCGTCGAGGTTGTGCGAACCTGATCCGGCGCTCACGCGGGCGCATTCTTCATCAACCTCTCCAACTTCGCCAACTTCATCAGCGGCAGCAATATGGCCCCGAAGAAGAAGGCTTCGGAGGTCGCAGGCCCGTCTGCGTCGATTCCCCCGCCACCAGAACCAACGGTGGGTGGAGGAGACGCCGGCGGAAGGGTGGTCGCCGGCGAGGAGACTCACGGCACCGCCAAATCCAAGGACAAGGCGGACGACCGGACCAACTCCAAGGCCTCGGTGTCCGTAGACGCGCCACGTCCATCTCAGCAGACGACAGGCCAGCAGCGCCGTGGTACAGGAGGTACCATCCGCTTGCTGGGCCAAGGACAAACCGGAGGCTCGCGGGATGCTCAAGGCCATCGTCCTGGCACGAGCAAGGCGCGGTCGCCGGGGAGAGAGACTGCTCCTTCTAACCCTGTTAGAAGTCCGAGCATATCTCGCTCCTCGCACCGCTCGCCACCGCTCCCCTCCTCTCCAGCAGAAGCTCTCGCAAGAGCGCAACTGCTCCTCGATTTCCCTCCAGCGGCAGACAAGGCCGAAGACTGGAGGGAAACAATCCAAAGCCTCATCGCCTTCGCCAACAACGACACACCGCAGCAGCCGGCGACATCGCGGCCACGGCAAGTCGACCAAGCGAAGGCCGACGGCGACAAGACCGCCGGGGGTGCAACCACCGTGCACTCCCCGCCGCGGAAGCAGAAGACGCCTCCCCGCCGGATTAACGTCGACGACGACTCCACGGCGTCGTCGGATCCGCGGGCCCGTCGGGACCAGCGCCAAGTCCTCGACGATCGGCGACAAGAAGATGCTCGGACGATGATCGAGCGCCGGCGAGAAGCCCGGCGACAATCAGATCAGCGCGCTGGGACCGCTGTCGACACGCACGCGCCCGGTGAACCAGGCGACTTGCCGTACGCGGCAGGTTGCCCTGCGTTTACCCGTGAGCTGCGGCGCGTCCAGTGGCCCAGCATGAAAAACTTCAAGCCCGACGTACCCGAGAAGTACGACGGCAAGACACACCCCTCGGAGTTCCTCAGCATCTACAACATCGCGGTGCAGGCTGCCGGGGGACGCGACGAGAAGATATTGGCCAACTACTTCCCGCTGGTGCTTAAGCCGAACGTCCGTTCTTGGCTTATGCACTTGCCGAAAGGCTCCATTTCTTCGTGGGCAGATCTGTGCCACCAATTTGTTGGCGCCTTCACGGGCGGCCACAAACCCCACGGCCAGGAGAGTGATCTCCATATCTTGGCCCAGAAGGAAGGAGAATCCCTGCGCAAGTACATTCAACGGTTCAGCCGCGTGCAGCACAATATTCCCGGCGTCCACCCCGCCGCGGTTATCAGCGCGTTCCACCAGAACGTGCGTAACCGTCGCATGCGGGAAGAGATGGCCATGACCAAGATATGGGATGTCAGCGAGCTCTATGCTCTGGCTGACAAGTGCGTGCGCGCCGAAGAGGGGAGGAGACTCCCCGGGGAGGATGCTGGCGCAGGGGGAAGCGACAGCGAGGATGCCGCCCCGGCAAAGAAGAGCCGGCGGCGGAACAACAGAAAGAAGAAGAGCAAGGAGGTGCTGGTCATCGAGAAGTCCGGCAAGGAGGCTCCCGCCAAGACAACACAGGCTGGCGGTTCCGGCAAGGAACCTGCCCCTGTAGCGGCGGCCGACAAGCAATATTGCAAGATCCACCGCACCAAGGGCCATGACCTTTCGAACTGCAAGTGAGTCGAGTACCTCGTAGAGCAGCAGAAAGCTGAATACGAGCGTCGCGACAAGGAGAAGGCTCAAGGTGGCGGAGGAGAGCCAAGCAAGAAGCGGCCATTCAATGGCCGGGGAGGACGCCGCGGCAAGGCCAAGCAGCGGCAAGGAGATCGACCTCCCCGGGGCCGCGACAAGGATGAGGAAGAAGACGACGACGACGACATGGAGGAAGGTGATAATAGCGAGCAGGAGTTCCAGAAGGCCACAGAAGTTCTGTGTGTCGACGGAGGCGCCTCTCTGCACGCTTCCCACCGCCAACTCAAGCAGTGGGTGCGGGAAGTAAACGCAGCCGAGCCGCCCGTTGAGTCGCGCAAGCTGCTGAAGTGGTCCAGCACGCCCATCATTTTTGATCTTGAGGATCACCCTGACCGCACAACTGCGGTCGGGTGTTTGCCGATGTTGGTCTCTCCCACCATACGCAACCTCAAGGTCACCAAAATGTTGGTTGACGGCGGGGCCGGCCTGAACTTGATCTCCACGGCTGTGATCAAGAAACTCCAGATCCCAGACGGCGAGCTCGAAGAAACCGGTTCGTTCCAAGGAATAAACCCGGGGAGGAGCAAGCCGAAGGGCAAGATTACTCTGCCAGTGACCTTTGGCGGGCAGCTTAACTTCAGGACGGAGAGGATAACCTTTGACGTGGCCGATATCCCATTGCCATACAATGGGATACTTGGACGTCCTGCCCTCGCCAAGTTCATGGCAGCTTCCCACTACGCCTACAACATACTCAAGATGCCGGGGCCGATAAGCGTCATCTCTGTCCCTGGCGACAAGAAGGACGCGCTTATCTGCGCCGACAAGATATACCGGGATGCAGCAGCCGCGGTGGAAAGCAACACACTTTCCGCTGAAGCTCCCGGGGGGAAGAAGACCAAGACCAAGTCCGGCAAGTGCTCTGGGGCCCACTCCGGCAAACGCACCTCTTCGGAGTGCTGCGCTGCCGTCAAGGACGTTCCATCGAGCTCCACCGGCAAGTGCAAGAAAGGGATGGCCGCTCCACCGGCAACCAAGAAGGTGTCCGCCAAGGAGGACGGCACTGGTGGTACCTTCACCATCAGTGCTACACTCGATAACAAATAGGAAAGCGCGCTCGTTGCCTTCCTGCGGGCGAATGTCGATGTGTTTGCGTGGCAACCATCTGACATCCCCGGCGGTCCTAGGAAGGTAATTGAGCACAAGCTTGCTGTTTGTCCTCATGCGCGGCCCGTCAAGCAGAAGGTCAGGAAGCAAGCCGTGGAGCGCCAAGAATTCATTGCCGAAGAGATCAAGAAGCTAGAAGCAGCGGGCCTGGTTAGAGGAGTGATCCATCCAACGTGGTTAGCAAATCCAGTTGTCGTGCGTAAGGCTAACGGGAAGTGGAGGTTGTGTATAGACTTCACTGATGTGAATAAAGCATGTCCCAAAGATCCATTTCCCTTGCCGCGCATTGACCAGATTGTTGACTCCACTGCTGGATGTGAGCTGCTCTCCTTCCTTGATGCATACTCACGCTACCACCAGATTTTTATGGCCAAGGAAGATGAAGAGAAGACTACATTCATTACTCCATGTGGCACGTATTGCTTCATTCGCATGCCTTTTGGATTGAAGAATGCAGGCTCAACATTTGCAAGGGTGGTGCACACTTCTTTTGAGCCACAGATCCACAGAAATGTAGAAGCTTACATGGATGACATAGTGGTCAAGAGCAAGAGCAAAGATACCCCGATCCAAGATTTAGAAGAAACATTTGCAAATCTGCGCAAGATCCAGCTCTAGTTAAACCCCGAGAAGTGCGTCTTCGGAGTCCCCTCCGGCAAGCTTCTCGGGTTCTTTGTGTCCCAGAGGGGGATTGAAGCCAATCCCGACAAAATAAAAGCCATCGAGCAGATCGAAGCCCCGAAGCGCGTCAAGGACGTAAGGAGACTTGCTGGTTGTGTGGCTGCCCTCAGCAGGTTCATTTCAAAATCTGCAGAACGCGCCCTGCCTTTCTTCAAAATCTTGAAAAAGGCAGGTCCTATGAAGTGGACTCCGGAAGCGGAGGCAGCGCTGCAGGATTTGAAAGGATACCTATCCTCCACTCCAATACTTGTCGCACCTAAACCACAAGAGAAGTTGCTGCTGTACTTAGCGGCAACCAATCAAGTGGTTAGTGCTGCGTTGGTAGCGGAAAGGGAGGCAGAGGAAGAGCCCACACCTCCGGCGAGCGAGTCCAGCGACAAGCAGGGGGCTCCATCGACAAGCTTTGGCCCCGACAAGGACAACTCTGCGCAGGTGCAAGGAGAAGTGCGAAGGAAGATGGTGCAGCGCCCGGTGTATTTTGTGAGTTCCCTCTTGCAGGGGGCTAGATCAAGATACTCCGGGGTGCAGAAGTTGATTTTCGGTCTCCTCATGGCCTCGAGAAAGCTGCGCCATTACTTCCAAGCACACGAGATAACAGTGGTCACTCGCTTTCCGTTGAAGAGGATACTGCAAAATCCAGAAGCAACAGGCAGGATCGTGGAACTGTCGAGCTTCGGCCTCAAGTTTGAAAGTACTTCAACCATACAGAGCAGAGCTTTGGCCGAATTCATAGCTGAATGGACCCCAACGCCGGATGAAGAAGTTCCAGAGACTAGCGTCCCCGTGCAAGAAGCGACAAGCGAATGGGTAATGTACTTTGATGGTGCTTTCTCGCTGCAAGGCGCCGGTGCCGGCGTGGTACTCATAGCGCCCACCGGAGAGCACCTCAAGTATGTTATCCAGATGCACTTTCCCAGGGAACAAGCAACAAACAATACTGCAGAGTATGAAGGTCTGCTTGCCGGCCTCAGGATTGCAGCTGAACTTGGGATTAATAAATTAATTGTGCGGGGAGATTCTCAGTTGGTGGTCCGACAAGTGAACAAAAGTTATCAGAGCCCTTTGATGGAAGCTTATGTAGATGAAGTGAGAAAGCTTGAAGAGCACTTTGAAGGTCTGCAAATGGAGCACGTCCCGAGAGCTCAGAATGATATTGCAGATGGCCTTTCAAAGTGTGCTGCAATGAAGTTACCTGTGGAACCAGGGACCTTCCTGCTCAAGCTGACTCAGCCATCCGTTACACCATCAATTGGGCAGCCCAAGAAGAGAAAGTTGGTCTCCGGCGACTACTTTCCGGCGGATCTCCCCGAAGCCGCCGCCAAGGTCCCCAAGATCAACGATCAGAACGCTGAGGAACAATTTGCTCCTGCAGATCTAAGGGTCTGTACAGTTGAAGCAAGCGTTCTCGACAAGCCTTGCCCCGGCAGGCTTGCCGGGGGACCATTAGCTCCGGCAGAACCAGAGGTTCTTGCCGTAGAAGCTGGGGTTCCCGCAGCGGCCCTCATGCCTTTAGTCCTTGCCGTTGAGCCTCGGGCTCCAGCATGGGCACAGCAGATCGTCCGTTTTCTGCAAACTGGAGAACTTCCCGACGACCCAGCAAAGATAGAGAAAATAACCAGGCAGTCAAGTATGTACCAGTTCGTGGACAATGAACTGTACAGAAGAAGGCTCAATGGTGTCAGGTTGAAGTGCATTTCCAGAGAAGATGGGCAGAAGCTGTTGGCAGAAATACATGGAGGCATATGTGGCCACCACATCGGTGCAAGGGCACTTGCCGGGAAGGCATTCCGGCAAGGGTTCTTTTGGCAAGAAGCCCTCCAAGATGCAACTGCACAAGTAACCAAGTGTGAAGCGTGCCAGTTCCATGACAAACAAATTCACCAGCCAGCTCAAGCTCTCTAGACGATCCCTTTGTCCTGGCCCTTCTCGGTCTGGGGGCTCGATATCCTCGGCCCCTTCCCCCGTGCTGTCGGGGGCTTTGAGTACTTGTACGTAGCGATCGACAAGTTCACAAAGTGGCCAGAAGTGGAACCAGTGAGAAAGGTGACAACACAGTCAGCAGTCAGGTTCTTCAGAGCGATTGTTTGCCGTTTCGGAATCCCTAACAGGATCATCACCGACAACGGCACACAATTCACTAGTCGCACCTTCATGCAGTACGTCCAAGACCTTGGCGCCAAGGTCTGCTTCGCTTCTGTTGCTCACCCGAGGAGCAATGGTCAAGCGGAGAGGGCCAATGCTGAAGTGCTGCGCGGGCTCAAGACAAGAACCTTCGACAGGCTGCGCAAGTGCGGAAGAAATTGGATAGAGGAGTTGCCGGCGGCTCTTTGGTCAATCAGAACGACACCAAGTCGAGCCACCGGGCAGACACCCTTTGCCCTTGTCTATGGGGCAGAGGCAGTTCTCCCCATGGAACTCGTATACGGATCTCCTCGAGTGCTCGCTTATGATGAGCTCGAGCAAGAGCAACTGCGACAAGATGATGCATTGCTCCTCGAGGAGGAACGTCTCCAGGCTGCTGTACGAGCTGCTCGATACCAGCAAACCTTGCGCCGCTACCATAGCCGCAAGGTTAAGGCCAGGAGTCTCGAGGAAGGCGACCTTGTTCTTCGGCGTGTTCAGTCCGCCAAGAATTCCAACAAGTTGACACCGAAGTGGGAAGGCCCTTATCGGGTGAGACAAGTCACAAGGCCCGGCGCTGTCCGCCTTGAGACCGAAGAAGGCTTACCGGTGAGCAACTCCTGGAACATAGAGCATCTTCGCAAGTTTCACCCATAAGGCACGGTTGCCATGATCCGCTCCGGCAACCACCTTTTGTACGAGTTTTGCCGCTGTCGCATGTAAACCTTTGTACAAAGCCGGGCGCAGATCCCGTGCATCAGTAAAGCTTTTGTGTTTCGCACTATTTGCCATTTTACATGCCTTTCTTCGTTATTTGCATGCATTGTTTGGCATCTTGTGCAACACACATATCCGGTAAGCATTACCACGCCGAGAAACCCTATACTTGTTTCCTCTTCTCCTTTTCTTTCCCTCTTAAGCAGAAGATACATTCCTCGCGCACAAGTTTGCCGGGGGGAAGGAGGTGGAGGACGAACCAATTGCTGTTCTAGAAAGAGAAGCTTACCGGAGAACGAACAGATTATGAAAGCTAAGTTACCAGAATTTGAGCAGTTCAAATTTTTTAAATTTTAGTTATCTTCCTTGAACAACCACACTTTGTATGGAAAACCTGTGCGCGGAGGAACCTACCCGTGGCTAGCCGCACCCTTACCTTGTTTTCGAGTACGCTCAACGGCTTAAGTGAGCTGCGACAAGTGTCGCGCCCTTACTTCGTTTTCGAGTTCGCTCAGCAAGCTAAGTGCGTTGCGACTAGCTGCGGCAAGGTTGCTTGCCGATAAGGCCTTTGCCAGCAGGCTGCTCAGAGTCCAGCACTCAGCGCTCGCGGCAAAGGTCCCTTGCCGGCAAGTTCCCTAAAAGCGTTGGGTAAAAAGCATACAAAGTAAAGGACCAAAAGCAAGGGAGATAACAATGCGTCAATTGCTCGGAAATAAGATAATATATTACAGAGATAACTTGTCGCAATGACTGATAGATTCATGTTCATGACACACTTCGCAACAGCAAAGGAAATAAAAAGAAAGAGGCCTAATCTACGCGGTCGCCTTCACGCCTGGAGATCTTGTTCACCTTGGCGATGATGTGGGCGACCTGCGCCTTCAGCGCCTCCAAATCTGCATCGGCCGGCAAGCTGCGGAGGACGTTGACGAGATTGATGCCAGGGTTGCGGTAGACTATCTTCGTCAAGACGTGCTCCAAGGTGCCCGCGCAGAGCTGGCGCGACTCCTCGGCCAGCTGCGCGGGAAGCTTCTCTGGCAGCCGTGCAAGCGCCGGCGCGATTCCCCTGAAGAAAAGACTTAGCTTGGCGCTGTGCGGGAGATTCTGGTCCGGAGAGTACACGAGGTGCTCCACCCTCAGCGCCATCAGCTCCTTGTCGATGCTGGCAGCAGAAGTGACCAGATCGTCCGTCCATTGCTCCACCGCCCGAGTAAAGTTGTTCGCTGAGACGGCGGCGCTCTCCACCAGACCTCGTTCCTTGCGGAGCTCGGCCTTCAGTTTCGTTTCGCGATCCCGGGCGGCGTCAAGCGAGCCAGTCAACGTAGAGACCTTCAGCTCCAAATCAGCAATTGAATCCTTGGCGGCTTTGAGCTCATCGCCCTGCTTGGAGAGGTGTACCTGAAGATCAGAGTTGGTATGGGCGTCCTTTTCCCGCTCCATATTGAGTGCGGTGATCCTGTCCGTGCTCGCCTTCAGGTACTGCTCCAGCTGCGCCACCTTGGCCTCAAGATCCTTCTTGACAGTTTCCGCGGTGGCGGCGGCAGCTTTCGCCTCCTTCAGGGCCCCGCCAAGGGCCTGCTCCCGGGCGGTAAGGTCGTCCTCGTGAGCGTCGAGGTCGACCTTCCGCTGGTTGAGCGCTCCTTCTCGCCGGGACAGCTCTTCACCGACCAGTCGCTGCTGCTCCTCGGCCTCCGCCTTCTCCAGGAGGAACTCTTGCTGCTCTCCGGCAAGCCTCTCGCGCTCCTCCGCAGAGTCGCGGAGGGCCGCCTGGTTGGCGGCGCGGAGCTCCATGGCGCGCTTCTCCAAGTCTGCTCCAGCCTTGGCGGTGAGGGCTTCCCGGGACTCCAGCTTCGCCTGCCTGGCCCGGTAAAGGGCCAGGAGCCGGTGAAGTAGCTTCTCCTCTTCGGGCTTGTCGCTCCCGCCAGGTGCTTCAACAATCTTCAAACCCGCGGAGGCGAGGACCTCTCCATCAAAGGTCTCTCCCTCCACGGGGGCTCGCAACGAAGATGCCCACGAAACTTGTATGAAGACTCCGTTGGGCGCTTCGAGATAGACGCCCGACCGCTCCATGGATGCGGAGGGGTCGGCGGCCGGCGCAGCGCTTGACGCTCCTGCTGCCTCCGGGTCAGCAGTGCGGTCGCCGGTCCCTTCCTCGCCCGCGGCGTCTGCGGTCGGCGCGGTCTCCCCAGCGGCAGGATCGCCGGCTCCAGCCATGCCCTCAGTGGCAGTGGCGTTGCCGTCGCCGCCGTGCGCCTCCTCCTCGACGGTGACCTCCGTCTCCATCCGCTCCGGGGGAGGAGGATCTAACAGAAGAAGAAGAAAAGGAAAGTTCAAGCAAATATCCAAAAAGACAAGTTCAAGAAGATAAAGTTACAAGACTCACCTTCGCGGACCTCCTCGATGACAGGCTCCCTCGCCGGGGAATCCTCCCTTGGCGGTGGAGCAGTGGCTCCTGCTGGCGGAGGGCCGCCCGCGCCCTCACTTGGCGGGGTGGCCACCCTCGTCGGGCTGCTCGCCCTTGGCGGGGTGCCCGCCCTCGGCGGGGTGCCCGTCCTTGGCGGAGCGTCCTCCCTCACCGGGGAGCTCATCCTTGGCGGGGAGGGTGGAACCTGCAGCTCCTCGGGAGTAGTCTCCGGGCGCTCCTGCAGCTGCGGCTCCACTTCTGCACAAGACAAATGAAGCAGCAAGATGTTAGTACAAGTTAAAACCTCAAGCGCGCCCGACGAACAAAAAATCCAAAACCCAGACTTACGCTGGGGGCTGCTCCTCGGAGCAGCAGGTTGGTCCGACGAGCCTGTCGCTGGCGCGTCTTCGGTCGCCGCGGCGGGCGAGTCGTCCTCGACCTCAACCACGGGGATCTTGGCCCTCTTCGCCAGCCGCTGGGTCAGGGTCCTGCAAGCAAAGCAAGAACAAGATCAGAATCATCAAGGAAAGAATCAAGACAGAATCGAAGAAATTACAAATACTTACTCCTCTTCCTCGTCGTCGTCGGAGCTGAGGGCGGAGAAGTCAAACTCCACCTGAGTTGCTCCCGCGCGAGGAGCAGGAGGAGAAGGCTCCCTCGGGCGCTTGGCGGTCTCCGGGGCTGGGGGCTGCGAAGACCCAGCCTCCGTTGGCGCCGGGGCCCGAGGAGCAGGCGGAGCGGCCGCTTCGCTCCGGGAGGATCCCCCTCCGCTTGACGCTGGTGCGCGGGGCGCCTCCGTCGCGGCTTGGCTCGCTCTGGTGGCGCGCGTCGCCCGGCGAGTAGGCTGGTGTCGGGGCGCCTGCGTCCTTGTCGCTGTAGCCGCCTTGCGGAGGCGCTTCAACGGTGTTCGCTTGGGACTTGCCCGAGGCGGGGAGTTCTCCGAGGACGAGGAGGCGTCGTCATCAAGCCCCAGAGACCCACCGGTGTCCTCATCGGCCTCGGCATCCTCCTCCTCCTCCCCGGCGGGCCCGCTGGGTCCAGCATCTTGTCCTGCGGCCCCGCTCCCTCCGGTGACTCCGCTCCCTCTGGCACCTCTGTTCCCTCCGGCAACCTCGCCTCCCGCGGCGGCCTCGCTCACAACCCCGGGGATCCCGGCATGCCTCAGGGAAGGAACCCCGGCAAGCTCGTCGGGTGGAAGCTTAAGCAGCCTGCGGATCTCTGCCTCCTCGGCTTTGCACGACGCATCCGCAGCCTCTGCCTCGTCGACGGTGAATCCGAAGTCTCCTGCCGCTGCGGCTGCGGCGGCCTCTTCCATCCGGGAAGCGATATAAGCAATATCCCGCTCCGTGGTGGCCCGGGTGAGGCCTTTGATCTCCTCGGTGTTCTTCGGCACCTCAACCAAGTTATCAAAGAAGCTCAGAATGGCATCTCCCGGAGGCTGGATCCAGGTGGGGACGATGCCGTGGGAGTCGCACTCCGGCATCATTGCTCGCAAGGAATCACGAGCGGTGCTGTTGCATAGCGGCACCACTCCCTTGGCGGGTCTGAACCACTCTGGATGCGCCGGGTCATGCTTGAAGAGTTCTCGCACCATTCCTTTCAGCTCCAAAGCGGTGAAATTGAAGTTCAATCCGCAGCGCAACCTCATGATATCCGCCGCATTGCCAAATTCCCAGGCGGGCCTTTTCCTCTCTTGTAAAGGGGCAATGCGGCGGCGGAGGAAATCTGCGCCAACCTCTCCGATGGTCAGATTGGCTACCCGGAGACGGATGATTCTGACAAGGGCAACACTGAGTTTGTTGTCTTCCGGGGCCAGTTCACTCCAGTCTCTCCCGCGCACTATAGCAGTAGTGCGCGACGCGGTGAAGGGCTCCGGCTCGTCCTCCACTACCCAGCACCAATATGCGCGCCATTCTTCCCACTTGCCGCGGAGTTCTCCCTTCAGGTACGAGTCCTTCTTGTTCAAACGGAAGATCTAGGAGATTCCGCCGGAGAGGGGAGCGCCAGCCTCTACTCTAGGCATGAAGAAATGGCGAAAGAGTGCTACGTTTGGATGGATCCCTATGTAGTTTTCGCACAGATGTGCGAAAACGGCCATCGTAAGGATGGCATTGGGGGTGAAGTCTAGGAGGTGGAGGTTGTACGTGTTCATGATATCACAGAAAAACTCCGAAAACGGAGGGCACAACCCGCAGTGAAAGAAGGCAGCGAAGAAGAAATACCCGCCGGGAACCAGATCTTTGGCGATGGCGGGGAAGACTCTGGTGCGGGGATGAGCCTTGGTCTCCCCGGACCAGAAGAGGTAGTACTTGTTCCATAATTCCCGCGCGCTGAGCCTCGGCGCGAAGACCACATTCCTCTTCCGCAAGGCGACAGCTTCGCCGCCTGCTCGGACTTCTCCTTCTTGGTCTTCTCCGCTTTCGCCTTCTCGCTCTTCGGAGCCATGGCGGAGGTGGCGAGGGGAGAGGCGAGGAGCTCGACGGCGCCGCGGATGCGGAAAGCGGCGGAGGAGGGGTGGAAGCAGAGAGCGCGGAAGTTTTCTGGAGGTTGAAGACGCAATGAAGACGAAGGAGGGAAACTGCCCGCTGCTTCCTCTGCTTTTAAGGGGGAGGTGGGGGACGCTCCGCATTTCCCATTAAAGAACGAGGCCACGATCTCTCCCACGACGCCGCAATCGACGCGTGCCGTTAGGGAGGGGCGCTGCGGATGCGGAAGGGGATTCGGCGTGCCGTGGGCCGCGTGTGCCCGTGCACTGTTTTGGGCCTGGCCCAACAGCGCTCGGCACCGTTTGTGGCCCAGGCCCGGGGGCTCCTGTCGGTGTACTAAGATAGGGGTACCTTAGTAACCCAACTTGTGCACGGGCAGTAGCAGCTTCCCGCGGCAGGGCTCACCACGTGCTCGCCGGAGACCTTTCTGATCCATATAAAGCCATTCAAAAACAAAGTATACAAGACAGAAGATCAAGGCCCCGGCAAGTGGAGCTTGCCGGGAAGGCCGTCCCAGGCTCAAGATTATCACATTAACACAAGACCCTGGTAAGAGGAGCTTGCCATGAAGACCAGAAGACTGCATTTCAGAAGACATGCCTCGGCGCACCCTGCGCCCCGGCAGGGCCCGGGGAGCGACAAGCTTCCGGGCCTGGCAAGATCAAGACCCCGGCAAGGTGCTTCCCGGGGGAAGCCTGGGCTGTGTGCCCGCGCTCCAGCTCATCGGCCCACGCGTCGCCCTGGGGCCCTTCCAGGGACGCGTGGCGGATGGCTGTGCAGCCTGGGGGACACGGTGGCACTCCACGGTGACGAGGCTACCGCCGTGGCGAACGGAGACGCATGGACGGGCGCTTTTGGGGTCGACGGTGACGGGCATTTAATGCTCCCGTCCCCCACTGTCTATGTTAGGTGAAGATCACTGTTCATCCATTGTTCATGCACTGTTCCCGCACTGTTACAACTACCACCAAAGTTACATTTCTACCCTCCTCTACGTTGACACCTGTCGGTGATCCCTTGGGCTATAAAAGGAGGCCCATGCACAACGTAGAGGGGGTTCGGAACCTAGATAGCTCTCTTGCTCGGCGTAGCTAGTTCTTCAAGCTCCCGAGCTCACAAACTCAATACAAATCAAGCAGGAGTAGGGTTTTACGCGTCCGCGCGGCCCGAACCTGGGTAAACTGCCCGCGTGTGCTCTTCGATCCGCTCTTTGTGCTCCCTCCGCTCCCTTACCGCAACGTACAAAGGGGCTCCGGTCCCATAGGTGTTCGTGGTGGACAGTTTCCCCCGACATCTTTCCGCCGCGCCCCTCCCTAACGGCACGCGTCGATTGCGGCGTCGTGGGAGAGATCGTGGCCTCGTTCTTTAATGGGAAATGCGGAGCGTCCCCCACCTCCCCCTTAAAAGCAGAGGAAGCAGGGGCAGTTTCCCTCCTTCGTCTTCATTGCGTCTTCAACCTCCAGAAAACTTCCGCGCTCTCTGCTTCCACCCCTCCTCCGCCGCTTTCCGCATCCGCGGCGCCGTCGAGCTCCTCGCCTCTCCCCTCGCCACCTCCCCCATGGCTCCGAAGAGCGAGAAGGAGAAAGCGGAGAAGACCAAGAAGGAGAAGTCCGAGCAGGCGGCGAAGCTTGTCGCCTTGCGGAAGAGGAACGTGGTCTTCGCGCCGAGGCTCAGCGCGCGGGAATTATGGAACAAGTACTACCTCTTCTGGTCCGGGGAGACCAAGGCTCATCCCCGCACCAGAGTCTTCCCCGCCATCGCCAAAGATCTGGTTCCCGGCGGGTATTTCTTCTTCGCTGCCTTCTTTCACTGCGGGTTGTGCCCTCCGTTTTCGGAGTTTTTCTGTGATATCATGAACACGTACAACCTCCACCTCCTAGACTTCACCCCCAATGCCATCCTTACGATGGCCGTTTTCGCACATCTGTGCGAAAACTACATAGGGATCCATCCAAACGTAGCACTCTTTCGCCATTTCTTCATGCCTAGAGTAGAGGCTGGCGCTCCCCTCTCCGGCGGAATCTCCTGGATCTTCCGTTTGAACAAGAAGGACTCGTACCTGAAGGGAGAACTCCGCGGCAAGTGGGAAGAATGGCGCGCAGATTGGTGCTGGGTAGTGGAGGACGAGCCGGAGCCCTTCACCGCGCCGCGCACTACTGCTATAGTGCGCGGGAGAGACTGGAGTGAACTGGCCCCGGAAGACAACAAACTCAGTATTGCCCTTGTCAGAATCATCCGTCTCCGGGTAGCCAATCTGACCATCGGAGAGGTTGGCGCAGATTTCCTCCGCCGCCGCATTGCCCCTTTACAAGAGAGGAAAAGGCCCGCCTGGGAATTTGGCAATGCGGCGGATACCATGAGGTTGCGCTGCGGATTGAACTTTAATTTCACCGCTTTGGAGCTGAAAGGAATGGTGCGAGAACTCTTCAAGCATGACCCGGCGCATCCAGAGTGGTTCAGACCCGCCAAGGGAGTGGTGCCGCTATGCAACAGCACCGCTCGTGATTCCTTGCGAGCAATGATGCTGGAGTGCGACTCCCACGGCATCGTCCCCACCTGGATCCAGCCTCCGGGAGATGCCATTCTGAGCTTCTTTGATAACTTGGTTGAGGTGCCGAAGAACACCGAGGAGATCAAAGGCCTCACCCGGGCCACCACGGAGCGGGATATTTCTTATATCGCTTCCCGGATGGAAGAGGCCGCCGCAGCCGCAGCGGCAGGAGACTTCGGATTCACCGTCGACGAGGCAGAGGCTGCGGATGCGTCGTGCAAAGCCGAGGAGGCAGAGATCCGCAGGCTGCTTAAGCTTCCACCCGACGAGCTTGCCGGGGTTCCTTCCCTGAGGCATGCCGGGATCCCCGGGGTTGTGAGCGAGGCCGCCGCGGGGGGCGAGGTTGCCGGAGGGAACAGAGGTGCCGGACGGAGCGGAGTCACCGGAGGGAGCGGGGCCGCAGGACAAGATGCTGGACCCAGCGGGCCCGCCGGGGAGGAGGAGGAGGATGCCGAGGCCGATGAGGACACCGGTGGGTCTCTGGGGCTTGATGACGACGCCTCCTCGTCCTCGGAGAACTCCCCGCCTCGTGCAAGTCCCAAGCGAACACCGTTGAAGCGCCTCCGCAAGGCGGCTACAGCGACAAGGACGCAGGCGCCCCGACAGCAGCCTACTCGCCGGGCGACGCGCGCCACCAGAGCGAGCCAAGCCGCGACGGAGGCGCCCCACGCACCAGCGTCAAGCGGAGGGGGATCCTCCCGGAGCGAAGCGGCCGCTCCGCCTGCTCCTCGGGCCCCGGCGCCAACGGAGGCTGGGTCTTCGCAGCCCCCAGCCCCGGAGACCGCCAAGCGCTCGAGGGAGCCTTCTCCTCCTGCTCCTCGCGCGGGAGCAACTCAGGTGGAGTTTGACTTCTCCGCCCTCAGCTCCGACGACGACGAGGAAGAGGAGTAAGTATTTGTAATTTGTAACTTCTTTGATTCTGTTAGATCCTCCTCCCCCGGAGCGGATGGAGACGGAGGGCACCGTCGAGGAGGAGACGCACGGCGGCGACGGCAACGCCACTGCCACTGAGGGCATGGCTGGAGCCGGCGATCCTGCCGCTGGGGAGACCGCGCCGACCGCAGACGCCGCGGGCGAGGAAGGGACCGGCGACCGCACTGCTGACCCGGAGGCAACAGCAGCGTCAAGCGCTGCGCCGGCCGCCGACCCCTCCGCATCCACGGAGCGGTCGGGCGTCTATCTCGAAGCGCCCAACGGAGTCTTCATACAAGTTCCGTGGGCATCTTCGTCGCGAGCCCCCGTGGAGGGAGAGACCTTTGATGGAGAGGTCCTCGCCTCCGCGGGGTTGAAGATTGTTGAAGCGCCTGGCGGGAGCGACGAGCCCGAAGAGGAGAAGCTTCTTCGCCAGCTCCTGGCCCTTTACCGGGCCAGGCAGGCAAAGCTGGACTCCCGGGAAGCTCTCACCGCCAAGGCCGGAGCAGACTTGGAGAAGCGCGCCGCGGAGCTCCGCGCCGCCAACCAGGCGGCCCTCCGCTACCTGGCGGAGGAGCGCGAGAGGCTTGCCGGAGAGCAGCAAGAGTTCCTCCTGGAGAAGGCTGAGGCCGAGGAGCAGCAGCGACTAGTTGGTGAAGAGCTGTCCCGGCGAGAAGGAGCGCTCAACCAGCGGAAGATCGACCTCGACGCCCACGAGGACGAACTCACCGCCTGGGAGCAGGCCCTTGGCGGGGCCCTGAAGGAGGCGAAAGCTGCCGCCGCCACCGCTGAAACCGTCAAGAAGGATCTTGAGGCCAAGGTGGCGCAGCTGGAGCAGTACCTGAAGGCTAGCACGGACAGGATCACCGCACTCAATGTGGAGCGGGAAAAGGACGCCCACACCAACTCTGACCTTCAGGTACGCCTCTCCAAGCAGGGCGACGAGCTCAAAGCCGCCAAGGATTCAATTGCTGATCTGGAGTTGAAGGTCTCTACTTTGACTGGCTCGCTTGACGTCGCCCGGGATCGCGAGACGAAGCTGAAGGCCGAGCTCCGCAAGGAACGGGGCCTGGTGGAGAGTGCTGCCACCTCAGCGAATAACTTTACTCGGGCGGTGGAGCAATGGACGGACGATCTGGTCGCTTCTGCTGCCAACATCGACAAGGAGCTGATGGCGCTGAGGGTGGAGCACCTCGTGTACTCTCCGGATCAGAATCTCCCCCACAGCGCCAAGCTAAGTCTTTTCTTCAGGGGAATCGCGCCGGCGCTTGCACGGCTGCAGGAGAAGCTTCCCGCGCAGCTGACCGAGGAGTCGCGCCAGCTCTGCGCGGGCACCTTGGAGCGCGTCTTGACGAAGATAGTGTACCGCAACCCTGGCATCAATCTCGTCAACGTCCTCCGCAGCTTGCCGGCCGATGCAGATTTGGAGGCGCTGAAGGCACAGGTCGCCCACATCATCGCCAAGGTGAACAAGATCTCCAGGCGTGAAGGCGACCGCGTAGATTAGGCCTCTTTCTTTTTATTTCCTTTGCTGCTGCGAAGTGTGTCATGAACATGAATCTATCAGTCATTGCGACAAGTTATCTCTGTAATATATTATCTTATTTCCGAGCAATTGACGCATTGTTATCTCCCTTGCTTTTGGTCCTTTACTTTGTATGCTTTTTACCCTACGCTTTTAGGGAACTTGCCAGCAAGGGACCTTTGCCGCGAGCGCTGAGTGCTGGACTCTGAGCAGCCTGTTGGCAAAGGCCTTATCGGCAAGCAACCTTGCCGCAGCTAGTCGCAACGCACTTAGCTTGCTGAGCGAACTCGAAAACGAAGTAAGGGCGCGACACTTGTCGCAGCTCACTTAAGCCGTTGAGCGTACTCAAAAACAAGGTAAGGGTGCGGCTAGCCACGGGTAGGTTCCTCCGCGCACAGGTTTTCCATACAAAGTGTGGTTGTTCAAGGAAGATAACTAAAATTTAAAAATTTTGAACTGCTCAAATTCTGGTAACTTAGCTTTCATAATTTGTTCGTTCTCCGGTAAGCTTCTCTTTCATGAACATCACTTGGTTCGTCCTCCACCTCCTCCCCCCCCGGCAAACTTGTGCGTGAGGAATGTTTCTTCTGCTTAAGAGGGAAAGAAAAGGAGAAGAGGAAACAAGTATAGGGTTTCTCGGCGTGGTAATGCTTACCGGATATGTTTGTTGCACAAGATGCCAAACAATGCATGCAAATAACGAAGAAAGGCATGTAAAACGGCAAATAGTGCGAAACACAAAAGCTTTACTGATGCACGGGATCTGCGCCCGGCTTTGTACAAAGGTTCACATGCGATAGCGGCAAAACTCGTACAAAAGGTGGTTGCCGGAGCGGATCACGGCAACCGCGCCTTATGGGTGAAACTTGCGAAGATGCTCTATGTTCCAGGAGTTGCTCACCGGTAAGCCTTCTTCGGTCTCAAGGCGGACAGCGCCGGGCCTTGTGACTTGTCTCACCCGATAAGGGCCTTCCCACTTTGGCGTCAACTTGTTGGAATTCTTGGCGGACTGAACACGCCGAAGAACAAGGTCGCCTTCCTTGAGACTCCTGGCCTTAACCTTGCGGCTATGTTAGCGGCGCAAGGATTGCTGGTATCGAGCAGCTCGTACAGCAGCCTGGAGACGTTCCTCCTCGAGGAGCAATGCATCATCTTGTCGCAGTTGCTCTTGCTCGAGCTCATCATAAGCGAGCACTCGAGGAGATCCGTATACGAGTTCCGTGGGGAGAACTGCCTCTGCCCCATAGACAAGGGCAAAGGGTGTCTGCCCGGTGGCTCGACTTGGTGTCGTTCTGATTGACCAAAGAGCCGCCGGCAACTCCTCTATCCAGTTTCTTCGCACTTGCACAGCCTGTCGAAGGTTCTTGTTTTGAGCCCGCGCAGCACTTCAGCATTGGCCCTCTCCGCTTGACCATTGCTCCTCGGGTGAGCAACAGAAGCGAAGCAGACCTTGGCGCCAAGGTCTTGGACGTACTGCATGAAGGTGGGACTTGTGAACTGTGTGCCGTTGTCGGTGATGATCCTGTTAGGGATTCCGAAACAGCAAACAATCGCTCTGAAGAACCTGACCGCTGACTGTGCTGTCACCTTTCTCACCGGTTCCACTTCTGGCCACTTTGTGAACTTGTCGATCGCAACGTACAAGTACTCAAAGCCCCCGACAACACGGGGGAAGGGGCCGAGGATATCGAGCCCCCAGACCGAGAAGGGCCAGGACAAAGGGATCGTCTGTAGAGCTTGAGCTGGCTGGTGAATTTGTTTGGCATGGAACTGGCACGCTTCACACTTGGTTACTTGTGCAGTTGCATCTTGGAGGGCTTCTTGCCAAAAGAACCCTTGCCGGAATGCCTTTCCGGCAAGCGCCCTTGCGCCAATGTGGTGGCCACATATGCCTCCATGTATTTCTGCCAACAACTTCTGTCCATCTTCTCTGGAAATGCACTTCAACCTGACACCATTGAGCCTTCTTCTGTACAGTTCATTGTCAACGAACTGGTACATACTTGACTGTCTGGTTATTTTCTCTATCTCTGCTGGGTCGTCGGGAAGTTCTCCAATTTGCAGAAAATGGACGATCTGCTGTGCCCATGCCGGAGCCCGAGGCTCAACGGCAAGGACTAAAGGCATGAGGGCCGCTGCGGGAACCCCAGCTTCTACGGCAAGAACCTCTGGTTCTGCCGGAGCTGATGGTCCCCCGGCAAGCCTGCCGGGGCAAGGCTTGTCGGGAACGCTTGCTTCAACTGTACAGACCCTTGGATCTGCAGGAGCAAACTGTTCCTCAGCGTTCTGGTTGTTGATCCTGGGGACCTTGGCGGCGGCTTCGGGAAGATCCGCCGGCAAGTAGTCGCCGGAGACCAACTTTCTCTTCTTGTTCTGCCCAATTGATGGTGTAACGGATGGCTGAGTTAGCTTGAGCAGGAAGGTCCCTGGTTCCACAGGTAACTTCATTGCAGCACACTTTGAAAGGCCATCTGCAATATCATTCTGAGCTCTCGGGACGTGCTCCATTTGCAGACCTTCAAAGTGCTCTTCAAGCTTTCTCACTTCATCTACATAAGCTTCCATCAAAGGGCTCTGATAACTTTTGTTTACTTGTCGGACCACCAACTGAGAATCTCCCCGCACAATCAATTTCTTGATCCCAAGTTCAGCTGCAATTCTGAGGCCGGCAAGCAGACCTTCATACTCTGCAGTATTGTTTGTCGCTTGTTCCCTGGGAAAGTGCATCTGGATAACATACTTGAGGTGCTCTCCGGTGGGCGCTATGAGTACCACGCCGGCACCAGCGCCTTGCAGCGAGAAAGTACCATCAAAGTACATTACCCATTCGCTTATCGCTTCTTGCACGGGGACGCTTGTCTCTGGAACTTCTTCATCCGGCGTTGGGGTCCATTCAGCTATGAATTCTGCCAAAGCTCTGCTCTGTATGGTTGAAGTACTTTCTAACTTGAGGCCAAAGCTCGACAGTTCCAGTGCCCACTCGACGATCCTGCCTGTTGCTTCTGGATTTTGCAGTATCCTCTTCAACGGAAAGCGAGTGACCACTGTTATCTCGTGTGCTTGGAAGTAATGGCGCAGCTTTCTCGAGGCCATGAGGAGGCCGAAAAGCAACTTCTGCACTCCGGAGTATCTTGATCTAGCCCCCTGCAAGAGGGAACTCACAAAATACACCGGGCACTGCACCATCTTCCTTCGCACTTCTCCTTGCTCCTGCGTAGAGTTGTCCTTGTCGGGGCCAGAGCTTGCCGGTGGAGCCCCCTGCTTGTCGCTGGACTCGCTCGCCGGGGGTGTGGGCTCTTCCTCTGCCTCCCTTTCCGCTACCAACGCAGCACTAACCACTTGATTGGTTGCCGCTAAGTACAGCAGCAACTCATCTTGTGGTTTAGGTGCGACAAGTATTGGAGTGGAGGATAGGTATCCTTTCAAATCCTGCGGTGCTGCCTCCGCTTCCGGAGTCCACTTCATAGGACCTGCCTTTTTCAAGATTTTGAAGAAAGGCTGGGCGCGTTCTGCAGATTTTGAAATGAACCCGCTGAGGGCAGCCACACAACCAGCAAGTCTCCTTACGTCCTTGACGCGCTTCGGGGCTTCGATCTGCTCGATGGCTTTTATTTTGTCGGGATTGGCTTCAATCCCCCTCTGGGACACAAAGAACCCGAGAAGCTTGCCGGAGGGGACTCCGAAGACGCACTTCTCGGGGTTTAACTTGAGCCGGATCTTGCGCAGATTTGCAAATGTTTCTTCTAAGTCTTGGATCAGGGTATCTTTGCTCTTGCTCTTGACCACTATGTCATCCATGTAAGCTTCTACATTTCTGTGGATCTGTGGCTCAAAAGCAGTGTGCACCACCCTTGCAAATGTTGAGCCTGCATTCTTCAATCCAAAAGGCATGCGAATGAAGCAATATATGCCACATGGAGTAATGAATGCAGTCTTCTCTTCATCTTCCTTGGCCATAAAAATCTGGTGGTAGCCTGAGTATGCATCAAGGAAGGAGAGCATCTCACATCCAGCAGTGGAGTCAACAATCTGGTCAATGCGCGGCAAGGGAAATGGATCTTTGGGACATGCTTTATTCACATCAGTGAAGTCTATACACAACCTCCACTTCCCGTTAGCCTTACGCACGACAACTGGATTTGCTAACCACGTCGGATGGATCACGCCTCTAACCAGGCCCGCTGCTTCTAGCTTCTTGATCTCTTCGGCAATGAATTCTTGGCGCTCCACGGCTTGCTTCCTGACCTTCTGCTTGACGGGCCGCGCATGAGGACAAACAACAAGCTTGTGCTCAATTACCTTCCTGGGAACGCCGGGGATGTCAGATGGTTGCCACGCAAACACATCGACATTCGCCCGCAGGAAAGCAACGAGCGCACTTTCCTATTTGTTATCAAGTGTAGCACTGATGGTGAAGGTACCACCAGTGCCGTCCTCCTTGGCGGACACCTTCTTGGTTGCCGGTGGAGCGGCCATCCCTTTCTTGCACTTGCCGGTGGAGCTCGATGGAACGTCCTCGACGGCAGCGCAGCACTCCGAAGAGGTGGGTTTGCCGGAGTCGGCCCTAGAGCACTTGCCGGACTTGGTCTTGGTCTTCTTCCCCCCGGGAGCTTCAGCGGCAAGTGTGTTGCTCTCCACCGCAGCTGCTGCATCCCGGTATATCTTGTCGGCGCAGATAAGCGCGTCCTTCTTGTCGCCAGGGACAGAGATGACACTTATCGGCCCCGGCATCTTGAGTACGTTGTAGGCGTAGTGGGAAGCTGCCATGAACTTGGCGAGGGCAGGACGTCCAAGTATCCCATTGTATGGCAATGGGATATCGGCAACATCGAAGGTTATCCTCTCCGTCCTGAAGTTGAGCTCCCCGCCAAAGGTCACTGGCAGAGTAATCTTGCCCTTCGGCTTGCTCCTCCCCGGGTTTATTCCTTGGAACGAACCGGTTTCTTCGAGCTCGCCGTCTCGGATCTGGAGTTTCTTGATCACAGCCGAGGAGATCAAGTTCAGGCCGGCCCCGCCGTCAACCAACATTTTGGTGACCTTGAGGTTGCGGATGGTGGGTGAGACCAACATCGGCAAGCACCCGACCGCAGTGGTGCGGTCAGGGTGATCCTCAAGATCAAAAATGATGGGCGTGCTGGACCACTTCAGGAGCCTGCGTGACTCGACGGGCGGCTCTGCTGCGTTTACTTCCCGCACCCACTACTTGAGTTGGCGGTGGGAAGTGTGTAGAGAGGCGCCTCCGTCGACACACAGCACTTCTGTGGCTTTCTGGAACTCCTGCTCGCTGTTATCACCTTCCTCCATGTCGTCGTCGTCCTCTTCCTCCTCATCTTTGTCGCGGCCCCGGGGAGGTCGATCACCTTGCCGCTGCTTGGCCTTGCCGCGGCGTCCTCCCCGGCCATTGAATGGCCGTTTCTTGCTTGGCTCTCCTCCGCCACCTTGAGCCTTCTCCTTGTCGCGACGCTCGTATTCAGCTTTCTGCTGCTCTACGAGGTACTCGACTCGCTTGCAGTTCGAAAGGTCATGGCCCTTGGTGCGGTGGATCTTGCAATATTGCTTGTCGGAGCCGTCCTGCTTGTCGGTCGCCGCTACAGGGGCAGGTTCCTTGCCGGAACCGCCAGCCTGTGTTTTCTTGGCGGGAGCCTCCTTGCCGGACTTCTCGACGACCAGCACCTCCTTGCTCTTCTTCTTTCTGTTGTTCCGCCGCCGGCTCTTCTTTGCCGGGGCGGCATCCTCGCTGTCGCTTCCCCCTGCGCCAGCATCCTCCCTGGGGAGTCTCCTCCCCTCTTCGGCGCGCGCGCACTTGTCAGCCAGAGCATAGAGCTCGCTGACATCCCGTATCTTGGTCATGGCCATCTCTTCCCGCATGCGACGGTTACGCACGTTCTGGTGGAACGCGCTGATAACCGCGGCGGGGTGGACGTCGGGAATATTATGCTGCACGCGGCTGAACCGTTGAATGTACTTGCGCAGGGATTCTCCTTCCTTCTGGGCCAAGATATGGAGATCACTCTCCTGGCCGTGGGGTTTGTGGCCGCCCGTGAAGGCGCCAACAAATTGGTGGCACAGATCTGCCCACGAAGAAATGGAGCCTTCCGGCAAGTGCATAAGCCAAGAACGGACGTTCGGCTTAAGCACCAGCGGGAAGTAGTTGGCCAATATCTTCTCGTCGCGTCCCCCGGCAGCCTGCACCGCGATGGTGTAGATGCCGAGGAACTCCGAGGGGTGCGTCTTGCCGTCGTACTTCTCGGGTACGTCGGGCTTGAAGTTTTTCATGCTGGGCCACTGGACGCGCCGCAGCTCACGGGTAAACGCAGGGCAACCTGCCGCGTACGGCAAGTCGCCTGGTTCACCGGGCGCGTGCGTGTCGACAGCGGTCCTAGCGCGCTGATCTGATTGTCGTCGGGCTTCTCGCCGGCGCTCGATCATCGTCCGAGCATCCAACCAGGCAAAGTCGACCAGGCGAAGGTCGACGGCAATCGGACGATCGGCGACAATCGGACGATCCAACCCGTCGGGACCAGCGCCAAGTCCTCGACGATCGGCGACAAGAAGATGCTCGGACGACGATCGAGCGCCGGCGAGAAGCCCGGCGACAATCAGATCAGCGCGCTGGGACCGCTGTCGACACGCACGCGCCTGGTGAACCAGGCGACTTGCCGTACGCGGCAGGTTGCCCTGCGTTTACCCGTGAGCTGCGGCGCGTCCAGTGGCCCAGCATGAAAAACTTCAAGCCCGACGTACCCAAGAAGTACGACGGCAAGACGCACCCCTCGGAGTTCCTCAGCATCTACACCATCGCAGTGCAGGCTGCCGGGGGACGCGACGAGAAGATATTGGCCAACTACTTCCCGCTGGTGCTTAAGCTGAACGTCCGTTCTTGGCTTATGCACTTGCCGGAAGGCTCCATTTATTCGTGGGCAGATCTGTGCCACCAATTTGTTGGCGCCTTCACGGGCGGCCACAAACCCCACGGCCAGGAGAGTGATCTCCATATCTTGGCCCAGAAGGAAGGAGAATCCCTGCGCAAGTACATTCAACGGTTCAGCCGCGTGCAGCACAATATTCCCGACGTCCACCCCGCCGCGGTTATCAGCGCGTTCCACCAGAACGTGCGTAACCGTCGCATGCGGGAAGAGATGGCCATGACCAAGATACGGGATGTCAGCGAGCTCTATGCTCTGGCCGACAAGTGCGCGCGCGCCGAAGAGGGGAGGAGACTCCCCGGGGAGGATGCTGGCGCAGGGGGAAGCGACAGCGAGGATGCCGCCCCGGCAAAGAAGAGCCGGCGGCGGAACAACAGGAAGAAGAAGAGCAAGGAAGTGCTGGTCGTCGAGAAGTCCGACAAGGAGGCTCCCGCCAAGACAGCACAGGCTGGCGGCTCCGGCAAGGAGCCTGCCCCTGTAGCGGCGGCCGACAAGCAGGACGGCTCCGACAAGCAATATTGCAAGATCCACCGCACCAAGGGCCATGACCTTTCGAACTGCAAGCGAGTCGAGTAACTCGTAGAGCAGCAGAAAGCTGAATACGAGCGTCGCGACAAGGAGAAGGCTCAAGGTGGCAGAGGAGAGCCAAGCAAGAAGCGGCCATTCAATGGCCGGGGAGGACGCCGCGGCAAGGCCAAGCAGCGGCAAGGAGATCGACCTCCCCGGGGCCGCGACAAGGATGAGGAAGAAGACGACGACGACAACATGGAGGAAGGTGATAACAGCGAGCAGGAGTTCCAGAAGGCCACAGAAGTTCTGTGTGTCGACGGAGGCGCCTCTCTGCACGCTTCCCATCGCCAACTCAAGCAGTGGGTGCGGGAAGTAAACGCAGCAGAGCCGCCCGTCGAGTCACGCAGGCTCCTGAAGTGGTCCAGCACGCCCATCATTTTTGATCTTGAGGATCACCCTGACCGCACCACTGCGGTCGGGTGCTTGCCGATGTTGGTCTCACCCACCATCCGCAACCTCAAGGTCACCAAAATGTTGGTTGACGGCGGGGCCGGCCTGAACTTGATCTCCTCGGCTGTGATCAAGAAACTCCAGATCCCAGACGGCGAGCTCGAAGAAACCGGTTCGTTCCAAGGAATAAACCCGGGGAGGAGCAAGCCGAAGGGCAAGATTACTCTGCCAGTGACCTTTGGCGGGGAGCTCAACTTCAGGACGGAGAGGATAACCTTCGATGTTGCCGATATCCCATTGCCATACAATGGGATACTTGGACGTCCTGCCCTCGCCAAGTTCATGGCAGCTTCCCTCTACGCCTACAACGTACTCAAGATGCCGGGGCCGATAAGTGTCATCTCTGTCCCTGGCGACAAGAAGGACGCGCTTATCTGCGCCGACAAGATATACCGGGATGAAGCAGCTGCGGTGGAGAGCAACACACTTGCCGCTGAAGCTCCCGGGGGGAAGAAGACCAAGACCAAGTCCGACAAGTGCTCTGGGGCCGACTCCGGCAAACGCACCTCTTCGGAGTGCTGCGCTGCCGTCGAGGACGTTCCATCGAGCTCCACCGGCAAGTGCAAGAAAGGGATGGCCGCTCCACCGGCAACCAAGAAGGTGTCCGCCAAGGAGGACGGCACTGGTGGTACCTTCACCATCAGTGCTACACTTGATAACAAATAGGAAAGCGCGCTCGTTGCTTTCCTGCGGGCGAATGTCGATGTGTTTGCGTGGCAACCATCTGACATCCCCGGCGTTCCCAGGAAGGTAATTGAGCACAAGCTTGTTGTTTGTCCTCATGCGCGGCCCGTCAAGCAGAAGGTCAGGAAGCAAGCCGTGGAGCGCCAAGAATTCATTGCCGAAGAGATCAAGAAGCTAGAAGCAGCGGGCCTGGTTAGAGGCGTGATCCATCCGACGTGGTTAGCAAATCCAGTTGTCGTGCGTAAGGCTAACGGGAAGTGGAGGTTGTGTATAGACTTCACTGATGTGAATAAAGCATGTCCCAAAGATCCATTTCCCTTGCCGCGCATTGACCAGATTGTTGACTCCACTGCTGGATGTGAGCTGCTCTCCTTCCTTGATGCATACTCAGGCTACCACCAGATTTTTATGGCCAAGGAAGATGAAGAGAAGACTGCATTCATTACTCCATGTGGCATATATTGCTTCATTCGCATGCCTTTTGGATTGAAGAATGCAGGCTCAACATTTGCAAGGGTGGTGCACACTGCTTTTGAGCCACAGATCCACAGAAATGTAGAAGCTTACATGGATGACATAGTGGTCAAGATCAAGAGCAAAGATACCCTGATCCAAGACTTAGAAGAAACATTTGCAAATCTGCGCAAGATCCAGCTCAAGTTAAACCCCGAGAAGTGCGTCTTCGGAGTCCCCTCCGGCAAGCTTCTCGGGTTCTTTGTGTCCCAGAGGGGGATTGAAGCCAATCCCGACAAAATAAAAGCCATCGAGCAGATCGAAGCCCCGAAGAACGTCAAGGACGTAAGGAGACTTGCTGGTTGTGTGGCTGCCCTCAGCGGGTTCATTTCAAAATCTGCAGAACGCGCCCTGCCTTTCTTCAAAATCTTGAAAAAGGCAGGTCCTATGAAGTGGACTCCGGAAGCGGAGGCAGCACTGCAGGATTTGAAAGGATACCTATCCTCCACTCCAATACTTGTCGCACCTAAACCACAAGAGAAGTTGCTGCTGTACTTAGCGGCAACCAATCAAGTGGTTAGTGCTGCGTTGGTAGCGGAAAGGGAGGCAGAGGAAGAGCCCACACCCCCGGCGAGCGAGTCCAGCGACAAGCAGGGGGCTCCACCGGCAAGCTCTGGCCCCGACAAGGACAACTCTGCGCAGGAGCAAGGAGAAGTGCGAAGGAAGATGGTGCAGCGCTCGGTGTATTTTGTGAGTTCCCTCTTGCAGGGGGCTAGATCAAGATACTCCGGAGTGCAGAAGTTGCTTTTCGGCCTCCTCATGGCCTCGAGAAAGCTGCGCCATTACTTCCAAGCACACGAGATAACAGTGGTCACTTGCTTTCCGTTGAAGAGGATACTGCAAAATCCAGAAGCAACAGGCAGGATCGTCGAGTGGGCACTGGAACTGTCGAGCTTTGTCCTCAAGTTTGAAAGTACTTCAACCATACAGAGCAGAGCTTTGGCAGAATTCATAGCTGAATGGACCCCAACGCCGGATGAAGAAGTTCCAGAGACAAGCGTCCCCGTGCAAGAAGCGATAAGCGAATGGGTAATGTACTTTGATGGTACTTTCTCGCTGCAAGGCGCCGGTGCCAGCGTGGTACTCATAGCGCCCACCGGAGAGCACCTCAAGTATGTTATCTAGATGCACTTTCCCAGGGAACAAGCGACAAACAATACTGCAGAGTATGAAGGTCTGCTTGCCGGCCTCAGAATTGCAGCTGAACTTGGGATCAAGAAATTGATTGTGCGGGGAGATTCTCAGTTGGTGGTCCGACAAGTAAACAAAAGTTATCAGAGCCCTTTGATGGAAGCTTATGTAGATGATTGAGAAAGCTTGAAGAGCACTTTGAAGGTCTGCAAATGGAGCACGTCCCGAGAGCTCAGAATGATATTGCAGATGGCCTTTCAAAGTGTGTTGCAATGAAGTTACCTGTGGAACCAGGGACCTTCCTGCTCAAGCTAACTCAGCCATCCGTTACACCATCAATTGGGCAGAACAAGATGAGAAAGTTGGTCTCCGGCGACTACTTGCCGGCGGATCTTCCCGAAGCCGCCGCCAAGGTCCCCAGGATCAACAACCAGAACGCTGAGGAACAGTTTGCTCCTGCAGATCCAAGGGTCTGTACAGTTGAAGCAAGCGTTCCCGACAAGCCTTGCCCCGGCAGGCTTGCCGGGGGACCATCAGCTCCGGCAGAACCAGAGGTTCTTGCCGTAGAAGCTGGGGTTCCCGCAGCGGCCCTCATGCCTTTAGTCCTTGCCGTTGAGCCTCGGGCTCCGGCATGGGCACAACAGATCGTCCGTTTTCTGCAAACTGGAGAACTTCCCGACGACCCAGCAGAGATAGAGAAAATAACCAGACAGTCAAGTATGTACCAGTTCGTTGACAATGAACTGTACAGAAGAAGGCTCAATGGTGTCAGGTTGAAGTGCATTTCCAGAGAAGATGGACAGAAGCTGTTGGCAAAAATACATGGAGGCATATGTGGCCACCACATTGGCGCAAGGGCGCTTGCCGGAAAGGCATTCCGGCAAGGGTTCTTTTGGCAAGAAGCCCTCCAAGATGCAACTGCACAAGTAGCCAAGTGTGAAGCGTGCCAGTTCCATGCCAAACAAATTCACCAGCCAGCTCAAGCTCTACAGACGACCCCTTTGTCCTGGCCCTTCTCGGTCTGGGGGCTCGATATCCTCGGCCCCTTCCCCCGTGCTGTCGGGGGCTTTGAGTACTTGTACGTTGCGATCGACATGTTCACAAAGTCGCCAGAAGTGGAACCGGTGAGAAAGGTGACAGCACAGTCAGCGGTCAGGTTCTTCAGAGCGATTGTTTGCCGTTTCGGAATCCCTAACAGGATCATCACCGACAACGGCACACAGTTCACAAGTCGCACCTTCACGCAGTACGTCTAAGACCTTGGCGCCAAGGTCTGCTTTGCTTCTGTTGCTCACCCGAGGAGCAATGGTCAAGCGGAGAGGGCCAATGCTGAAGTGCTGCGCGGGCTCAAAACAAGAACCTTCGACAGGCTGCGCAAGTACGGAAGAAACTGGATAGAGGAGTTGCCGGTGGCTCTTTGGTCAATCAGAACGACACCAAGTCGAGCCACCGGGCAGACACCCTTTGCCCTTGTCTATGGGGCAGAGGCAGTTCTCCCCACGGAACTCGTATACGGATCTCCTCGAGTGCTCGCTTATGATGAGCTCGAGCAAGAGCAACTGCGACAAGATGATGCATTTGAAGGAAATATGCCCTAGAGGCAATAATAAAGATGTTATTTGTATTTCCTTATATCATGATAAATGTCTTTTATTCATGCTAGAATTGTATTAACCGGAAACTTGATACATGTGTGAATACATAGACAAAATAGTATGTCCCTAGTATGCCTCTACTAGACTAGCTCATTGATCAAAGATGGCTATGTTTCCTAGCCATAGACATGAGTTGTCATTTGATTAACGAGATCACATCATTAGGAGAATGATGTGATGGACTAGACCCATCCGTTAGCATAGCACTATGATCGTTTAGTTTTACTGCTATTGCTTTCTTCATGACTTATACATGTTCCTATGACTATGAGATTATGCAACTCCCGAATTCTATAGGAACACCTTGTGTGCTATCAAACGTCACAACGTAACTGGGTGATCATAAAGATGCTCTACAGGTGTATCCGAAAGTATTCGTGGTGTTGGCATAGATCAAGATTAGGATTTGTCACTCCGAGTGTCGGAGAGGTATCTCTGGGCCCTCTCGGTAACACACATCATAATAAGCCTTGCAAGCAAAAGACTAATGAGTTAGTCACGAGATGATGTGTTACGGAACGAGTAAAGAGACTTGCCGGTAACGAGATTTAACTAGGTATAGAGATACCGATGATCGAATCTCGGGCAAGTAACATACCGATGACAAAAGGAACAACGTATGTTGTTATGCGGTTTGACCGATAAAGATCTTCGTAGAATATGTAGGAGCCAATATGAGCATCCAGGTTCCGCTATTGGTTATTGACCGGAGATGAGTCTCGGTCATGTCTACATAGTTCTCGAACCCGTAGGGTCCGCACGCTTAACGTTTGATGACGATTGGTATTATGAGTTTATGAGTTTTGATGTACCAAAGGAGTTCGGAGTCCCGGATGAGACCGAGGACATGACGAGGAGTCTCGAAATGGTCGAGACGTAAAGATCGATATATTGGACGACTATATTCGGACATCGGAAAGGTTCCGAGTGATTCGGGTATTTTTCGGAGTATATGGGCCTTATTGGGCCACACGGGAATAGAGGAGAAAGGCCAAAAGGAAGGAGGCGCGCCCCCCCCTCTGGTCCGAATTGGACAAGGGGTGCAGCCCCTTTTTCCTTGTCCCTCTCCACCTCTTTCCTTCTCTCCTACTCCGGAAAGGAAAGGGGAATCCTACTAGGACTTGGGAGTCCTAGTAGGACTCCCCACACTTGGCGCGCCCCCTCTAGGGCCGGCCTCTCCCTTGCTCCTTTATATACGGGGGCAGGGGGGCACCACAGAGACACACAAGTTGAATTGTTCTAGCCGTGTGCGGTGCCCCCCTCCACAGAAACACACCTCGGTCATACCGTTGCAGTGCTTAGGCGAAGCCCTGCGCCGGTGAATACATCATATCCGTCACCACGCCGTCGTGCTGACGAAACTCTCCCGTGAAGCTCAACTGGATCATGAGCTCGTGGGACGTCATCAAGCTGAACGTGTGCTGAACGTGGAGGTGCCGTACGTTCGGTGCTTGATCGGTTGAATCGCGAAGAAGTTCGACTACATCAACCGCGTCACTTGACGCTTCCGCTTCCGGTCTACAAGGGTATGTAGACACACTCTTCCCTCTCGTTGCTATGCATCTGGTAGATAGATCTTGCGTGATCGTAGGAAAATTTTCAAATACTACGTTCCCCAACAGTGGCATCATGAGCCAGGTCTATGCGTAGATGATATGCACGAGTAGAACACAATGAGTTGTGGGCGATACTAGTCTTACTGCTTACCAGCATGTCATATTTTGCTTCGGCGGTATTGTGAGATGAAGCGGCCCGGACTGACATTACGCGTACGCTTACGCGAGAATGGTTTCACCGTTACGAGCACTCGTTGCTTAAAGATGACTGGCGGGTGTCTGTCTTTCTCACTTTAGCTGAATCAAGTGTGGCTATGCCCGGTCCTTGTGAAGGTTAAAACAGCACATACTTGACGAAACATCGTTGTGGTTTTGTATGCGTAGGTAAGAACGGTTCTTGCTAAGCCCGTAGCAGCAACGTAAAACTTGCAACAACAAAGTAGAGGACGTCTAACTTGTTTTTGCAGGGCATGTTGTGATGTGATATGGTCAAGACATGATGAGTTATACGGTTTTGTATGAGATGATCATGTTTTGTAATGTTATCGGCAACTGGCAGGAGCCATATGGTTGTCGCTTTATTGTATGAAATGCAATCTCCATGTAATTGCTTTACTTTATCACTAAGCGGTAGCGATAGTCGTAAAAGCAATAGTTGGCGAGACGACAACGATGCTACGATGGAGATCAAGGTGTCGCGCCGGTGACGAAGGTGATCATGACGGTGCTTTGGAGATGGAGATCAAAAGCACAAGATGATGATGGCCATATCATGTCACATATTTTGATTGCATGTGATGTTTATCTTATTATGCTTCTTATTTTGCTTAGAACGATGGTAGCATTATAAGATGATCCCTTACTAAATTTCAAGGTATAAGTGTTCTCCCTAAGTATGCACCGTTGCGAAAGTTCGTCGTGCCGAGACACCACGTGATGATCGGGTGTGATAAGCTCTACGTTCAAATACAACGGGTGTAAGACAGTTTTGCACACGCAGAATACTCGGGTTAAACTTGACGAGCCTAGCATATGCAGATATGGCCTCGGAACACTGGAGACCGAAAGGTCGAGCGTGAATCATATAGTAGATATGATCAACATAAGATGTTCACCATTGAAAACTACTCCATCTCACGTGATGATCGGACATGGTTTAGTTGATTTGGATCACGTGATCATTTAGATGACCGGAGGGATGTCTATCTAAGTGGGAGTTCTTTAATTAATATGATTAAATTGAACTTTAATTTATCATGAACTTAGTCCTCGTAGTATTAGCATATCTATGTTGTAGATCAATAGCTCACGATGTTGCTCCCCGTTTATTTTTTATATGTTCCTAGAGAAAACTAAGTTGAAAGATGTTAGTAGCAATGATGCGGAATTGTTCCGTGATCTGAGGATTAACCTCATTGCTGCACAGAGAATTATGTCCTTGATGCACCGCTAGGTGACAGACCTATTGCAGGAGCAGATGTAGACGTTATGAACGTTTTGACAAAAGCTCGGTATGATGACTACTTGATAGTTTAAGTGCACCATGCTTTACGGCTTAGAACCGGGACTTCAAAAACATTTTGAACGCCACAGAGCATATAAGATGTTCCAAGAGTTGAAATTAGTATTTCATACTCATGCCCGTGTCAAGAGGTATAAGACTTCTGACAGTACTTTGCCTACAAGATGGAGGAGAATAGCTCAACCAGTGAGCATGTGCTCAGATTGTCTAGGTACTACAATTACTTGAATCAAGTGGGAGTTAATCTTCCAGATAAGATAGTAATTGACAAAGTTCTCTAGTCACTATCACCAAGTTAGTAGAACTTCATGATGAACTATAATATGCAAGGGATGGCGAAAGGAATTCCCGAGCTCTTCGCGATGTTGAAGTCGGCGAAGGTAGAAATCATGAAAAAGCATCAAGTGTTGATGGTTAACAAGACCACTTGTTTCAAGTAAAGGGCAAAGGGATAGAAGGGGAACTTCAAGAAGAATGACAAGCAAGTTGTCACTCCCGTGAAGAAACCCAAAGATAAAACTCAAGCCTGAAACTAAGTGCTTCTACTGCAAAGGAAATGGTCACCGGAAGTGGAACTGCCCTAGATACTTAGCGGATAAGAAGGATGGCAAAGTGAACAAAGGTATATTTGATATACAGATTATTGGTGTGTATTTTACTAGTGTTCATAGCAACCCCTCGGTATTTGATACTGGTTCAGTTGCTAAAGAGTAGTAACTCGAAATGGGAGTTGCATAATGAACAGAAACTAGTTAAAGGATGAAGTGACGATGTGTATTGGAAGCAGTTCCAAGATTGATATGATCATCATCGCACACTCCCTATACTTTCGGGATTAGTGTTGAACCTAAATAAGTGTTATTTGGTGTTTGTGTTGAGCATGAATATGATTTGATCATGTTTATTGCAATACGGTTATTCATGTAAGTTAGAGAATAATTGTTGTTCTGTTTACATGAATAAAACCTTCTATGGTCATACACCCAATGAAAATAGTTTGTTGGATCTCGATCGTGTGATACACATATTCATAATATTGAAGCCAAAAGATGCGAGGTTAATAATGATAGTGCAACTTATTTGTGGCACTGCCGTTTAGGTCATATTGGTGTAAAGCGCATGAAGAAACTCCATAGTGATGGACTTTTTGAAATCACTTGATTATGAATCACTTGGTGCTTGCGAACCATGCCTCATGGGCAAGATGACTAAAACTCCGTTCTCCGGAACTGTGGAGCGAGCAACAGAGTTGTTGGAAATCATACATACTGATGTATGCAGACCAATGAGTGTTGAAGCTCACGGCGGGAATCGTTATTTTCTGACCTTCACTGATGATTTGAGCAGATATGGGTATATCTACTTAATGAAGCACAAGTCTGAAACATTTGAAAAAGTTCAAAGAATTTCAGAGTGAAGTGGAGAATCATCGTAACAAGAAAATAAGAGTTTCTACGATATGATCGTAGAGGTAAAATATTTGAGTTAGCGAGTTTGGCCTTCAGTAAAAATAATGTGAAATAGTTTCACTACTCACGCCACCTGGAACACCATAGTGTAATGGTGTGTCCGAACGTCATAACCGTACTTTATTAGATATGGTGCGATCGATGATGTCTCTTACCGATCTACCACTATTGCTTTTGGGGTTATGCATTAGAGATAGCTACATTCACGTTAAATAGGGCACCATCTAAATCCGTGGAGATGACACCGTATGAACTGTGGTTTGACGAGAAACCTAAGCTGTCATTTCTTTAAGTTTGGGACTGCGATGCTTATGTGAAAAAGTTTCAACATGATAAGCTCGAACCCAAATCGGAGAAGTAAATCTTCATAGGATACCCAAAAAAAACTATTGGGTACACCTTCTATCACGATCCGAAGGCAAGGTCTTTGTTGCTAAGAGTGGATCCTTTCTAGAGAAGGAGTTTCTCTCGAAAGAAGTGAGTGGGAGGAAAGTAGAACTTGATGAGGTAATTGTACCTTCTCCCAAATTGGAAAGTGGAACATCACAGAAACTAGTTCCAGTGATTCCTACACCAATTAGTGAGGAAGCTAATGATGATGATCATGAAACTTCAGATCAAGTTTCTGCTGAACGTCGTAGATCAACCAGAGTACGTTCCGCACCAGAGTGGTACGGCAACCTAGTTCTGGAAGTCATGTTACTAGACCATGATGAACCTACGAACTATGAGGAAGCGATGATGAGCCCAGATTCCGCAAAATGGCTTGAGGCCATGAAATCTGAGATGGGATCCATGTATGAGAACAAAGTGTGGACTTTGGTTGACTTCCCCGATGGTCGGCAAGCCATTGAAAATAAATGGATCTTTAAGAGGAAGACTGACGCCGATGGTAATGTTACTGTCTACAAAGCTCGACTTGTTGCAAAAGGTTTTCGACAAGTTCAAGGAGTTGACTACGATGAGACTTTCTCACCCGTAGCGATGCTTAAGTCTGTCCGAATCATGTTAGCAATTGCCGCATTTTATGAAATCTAGCAAATGGATAACAAAACTGCATTCTTTAATGGATTTATTAAAGAAAAAAATTGTATATGATGCAACCTGAAGGTTTTGTCAATCCTAAAGGTGCTAACAAAATGTGCAAGCTCCAGCGATCCATCTATGGACTGGTGCAAGCATCTCGGAGTTGGAATATACGCTTTGATAAGTTGATCAAAGCATATAGATTTATACAGACTTGCGGTGAAGCCTGTATTTACAAGAAGTGAGTGGGAGCACTACAACCTTTCTGATAAGTATATGTGAATGACATATTGTCGATCAGAAATGATGTAGAATTTTCTGGAAAGCATAAAGGAGTGTTTGAAAGGAGTTTTTCAAAGAAAGACCTTGGTGAAGCTGCTTACATATTGGGCATCAAGATCTATAGAGATAGATCAAGACGCTTGATAAGACTTTCGATAAGTACATACCTTGATAAGATTTTTGAAGTAGTTCAAAATGGATCAGTCAAAGAAGGAGTTCTTGCCTGACTTGTAAGGTGTGAAGTTGAGTAGGACTCAAAGCCAGACCACGGCAGAAAAATATAGAGAGAATGAAAGTCATTCCCTATGCCTCAGCCATAGGTTCTATAAAGTATGCCATGCTGTCTACCAAACATGTTGTGCACCTTGCCATGAGTTTGTCAAGGGGGTACAATAGTGATCCAGGAGTAGATCACTGTACAACGGTCAAAATTATCCTTAGTAACTGGATGACTAAGGAAATGTTTCTCGATTATGGAGGTGATAAAGAGTTCGTCGTAAAGGGTTACGCCGATGCAAGCTTTGACACTAAATCCAGATGACTCTAAGTATCAATCTGGATGTGTATTGAAAGTGGGAGCAATTAGCTAGAGTAGCTCTATGCAGAGCATTGTAGACATAGAAATTTGCAAAATACATACGGATCTGACTGTGACAGACCCGTTGACTAAACTTCTCTCACAAGCAAAACATGATCACACCTTATTACTCTTGGGTATTAATCACATAGCGATGTGAACTAGATTATTGAATCTTGTAAACCCTTTGGGTATTGGTCACATGGCGATGTGAACTATGGGTGTTATTCACATAACGATGTGAACTATCGGTATTAAATCACATGGCGATGTGAGCTAGATTATTGACTCTAGTGCAAGTGGGAGACTGAAGGAAATATGCCCTAGAGGCAATAATAAAGATGTTATTTGTATTTCCTTATATCATGATAAATGTCTTTTATTCATGCTAGAATTGTATTAACCGGAAACTTGATACATGTGTGAATACATAGACAAAATAGTATGTCCCTAGTATGCCTCTACTAGACTAGCTCATTGATCAAAGATGGCTATGTTTCCTAGCCATAGACATGAGTTGTCATTTGATCAACGAGATCACATCATTAGGAGAATGATGTGATGGACTAGACCCATCCGTTAGCATAGCACTATGATCGTTTAGTTTTACTGCTATTGCTTTCTTCATGACTTATACATGTTCCTATGACTATGAGATTATGCAACTCCCGAATTCTATAGGAACACCTTGTGTGCTATCAAACGTCACAACGTAACTGGGTGATCATAAACATGCTCTACAGGTGTATCCGAAAGTATTCGTGGTGTTGGCATAGATCAAGATTAGGATTTGTCACTCCGAGTGTGGGAGAGGTATCTCTGGGCCCTCTCGGTAACACACATCATAATAAGCCTTGCAAGCAAAAGACTAATGAGTTAGTCACGAGATTATGTGTTATGGAACGAGTAAAGAGACTTGCCGGTAAGGAGATTTAACTAGGTATAGAGATACCGACGATCGAATCTCGGGCAAGTAACATACCGATGACAAAAGGAACAACGTATGTTGTTATGCGGTTTGACCGATAAAGATCTTCGTAGAATATGTAGGAGCCAATATGAGCATCCAGGTTCCGCTATTGGTTATTGACCGGAGATGAGTCTCGGTCATGTCTACATAGTTCTCGAACCCGTAGGGTCCGCACGCTTAACGTTTGATGACGATTGGTATTATGAGTTTATGAGTTTTGATGTACCGAAGGAGTTCGGAGTCCCGGATGAGACCGAGGACATGACGAGGAGTCTCGAAATGGTCGAGACGTAAAGATCGATATATTGGACGACTATATTCGGACATCGGAAAGGTTCCGAGTGATTCGGGTATTTTTCGGAGTATATGGGCCTTATTGGGCCACACGGGAATAGAGGAGAAAGGCCAAAAGGAAGGAGGCGCGCGCCCCCCCTCTGGTCCGAATTGGACAAGGGGTGCAGCCCCTTTTTCCTTGTCCCTCTCCACCTCTTTCCTTCTCTCCTACTCCGGAAAGGAAAGGGGAATCCTACTAGGACTTGGGAGTCCTAGTAGGACTCCCCACACTTGGCGCGCCCCCTCTAGGGCCGGCCTCTCCCTTGCTCCTTTATATACGGGGGCAGGGGGCACCACAGAGACACACAAGTTGAATTGTTCTAGCCGTGTGCGGTGCCCCCCTCCACAGAAACACACCTCGGTCATACCGTTGCAGTGCTTAGGCGAAGCCCTGCGCCGGTGAATACATCATATCCGTCACCACGCCGTCGTGCTGACGAAACTCTCCCGTGAAGCTCAACTGGATCATGAGCTCGTGGGACGTCATCAAGCTGAACGTGTGCTGAACATGGAGGTGCCGTACGTTCGGTGCTTGATCGGTTGAATCACGAAGAAGTTCGACTACATCAACCGCGCCACTTGACGCTTCCGCTTCCGGTCTACAAGGGTATGTAGACACACTCTTCCCTCTCGTTGTTATGCATCTGGTAGATAGATCTTGCGTGATCGTAGGAAAATTTTCAAATACTACGTTCCCCAACAGCATTGCTCCTTGAGGAGGAACGTCTCCAGGCTGCTGTACGAGCTGCTCGATACCAGCAAACCTTGCGCCGCTACCATAGCCGCAAGGTTAAGGCCAGGAGTCTCGAGGAAGGCGACCTTGTTCTTCGGCGTGTTCAGTCCGCCAAGAATTCCAACAAGTTGACGCCGAAGTGGGAAGGCCCTTATCGGGTGAGACAAGTCACAAGACCCGGCGCTGTCCGCCTTGAGACCGAAGAAGGCTTACCAGTGAGCAACTCCTGCAACATAGAGCATCTTCGCAAGTTTCACCCATAAGGCGCGGTTGCCGTGATCCGCTTCGGCAACCACCTTTTGTACGAGTTTTGCCGCTGTCGCATGTAAACCTTTGTACAAAGCCTGGCGCAGATCCCGTGCATCAGTAAAGCTTTTGTGTTTTGCACTATTTGCCGTTTTACATGCCTTTCTTCGTTATTTGCATGCATTGTTTGGCATCTTGTGCAACACACATATCCGGTAAGCATTACCACGCCGAGAAACCCTATACTTGTTTCCTCTTCTCGTTTTCTTTCCCTCTTAAGCAGAAGAAACATTCCTCGCGCACAAGTTTGTCGGGGGGGAAGGAGGTGCAGGACGAACCAAGTGTTGTTCAAGAAAGAGAAGCTTACCGGAGAACGAACAGATTATGAAAGCTAAGTTACCAGAATTTGAGCAGTTCAAAAATTTTAAATTTTAGTTATCTTCCTTGAACAACCACACTTTGTATGGAAAACCTGTGCGCGGAGGAACCTACCCGTGGCTAGCCGCACCCTTACCTTGTTTTCGAGTACGCTCAACGGCTTAAGTGAGCTGCGACAAGTGTCGCGCCCTTACTTCGTTTTCGAGTTCGCTCAGCAAGCTAAGTGCGTTGCGACTAGCTGCGGCAAGGTTGCTTGCCGATAAGGCCTTTGCCAGCAGGCTGCTCAGAGTCCAGCACTCAGCGCTCGCGGCAAAGGTCCCTTGCCGGCAAGTTCCCTAAAAGCGTAGGGTAAAAAGCATACAAAGTAAAGGACCAAAAGCAAGGGAGATAACAATGCGTCAATTGCTCGGAAATAAGATAATATATTACAGAGATAACTTGTCGCAATGACTGATAGATTCATGTTCATGACACACTTCGCAGCAGCAAAGGAAATAAAAAGAAAGAGGCCTAATCTACGCGGTCGCCTTCACGCCTGGAGATCTTGTTCACCTTGGCGATGATGTGGGCGACCTGTGCCTTCAGCGCCTCCAAATCTGCATCGGCCGGCAAGCTGCGGAGGACGTTGACGAGATTGATGCCAGGGTTGCGGTAGACTATCTTCGTCAAGACGCGCTCCAAGGTGCCCGTGCAGAGCTGGCGCGACTCCTCGGCCAGCTGCGCGGGAAGCTTCTCCTGCAGCCGTGCAAGCGCCGGCGCGATTCCCCTGAAGAAAAGACTTAGCTTGGCGCTGTGGGGGAGATTCTGATCCGGAGAGTACACGAGGTGCTCCACCCTCAGCGCCATCAGCTCCTTGTCGATGTTGGTAGCAGAAGCGACCAGATCATCCGTCCATTGCTCCACCGCCCGAGTAAAGTTATTCGCTGAGGTGGCAGCACTCTCCACCAGGCCCCGTTCCTTGCGGAGCTCGGCCTTCAGCTTCGTCTCGCGATCCAGAGCGGCGTCAAGCGAGCCAGTCAAAGTAGAGACCTTCAACTCCAGATCAGCAATTGAATCCTTGGCGGCTTTGAGCTCGTCGCCCTGCTTGGAGAGGCGTACCTGAAGGTCAGAGTTGGTGTGGGCGTCCTTTTCCCGCTCCACATTGAGTGCGGTGATCCTGTCCGTGCTCGCCTTCAGGTACTGCTCCAGCTGCGCCACCTTGGCCTCAAGATCCTTCTTGACGGTTTCAGCGGTGGCGGCGGCAGCTTTCGCCTCCTTCAGGGCCCCGCCAAGGGCCTGCTCCCGGGCGGTGAGTTCGTCCTCGTGGGCGTCGAGGTCGACCTTCCGCTGGTTGAGCGCTCCTTCTCGCCGGGACAGCTCTTCACCAACTAGTCGCTGCTGCTCCTCGGCCTCAGCCTTCTCCAGGAGGAACTCTTGCTGCTCTCCGGCAAGCCTCTCGCGCTCCTCCGCCAGGTCGCGGAGGGCCGCCTGGTTGGCGGCGCGGAGCTCCGCGGCGCGCTTCTCCAAGTCTGCTCCGGCCTTGGCGGTGAGAGCTTCCCGGGAGTCCAGCTTTGCCTGCCTGGCCCGGTAAAGGGCCAGGAGCTGGCGAAGAAGCTTCTCCTCTTCGGGCTCGTCGCTCCCGCCAGGCGCTTCAACAATCTTCAACCCCGCAGAGGCGAGGACCTCTCCATCAAAGTTCTCTCCCTCCACGGGGGCTCGCGACGAAGATGCCCACGGAACTTGTATGAAGACTCCGTTGGGCGCTTCGAGATAGACGCCCGACCGCTCCATGGATGCGGAGGGGTCGGTGGCCGGCGCAGCGCTTGACGCTCCTGCTGCCTCCGGGTCAGCAATGCGGTCGCCGGTCCCTTCCTCGCCCGCGGCGTCTGCGGTCGGCGCGGTCTCCCCAGCGGCAGGATCGCCGGCTCCAGCCATGCCCTCAGTGGCAGTGGCGTTGCCGTCGCCGCCGTGCGCCTCCTCCTCGACGGTGCCCTCCGTCTCCATCCGCTCCGGGGGAGGAGGATCTAACAGAAGAAGAAGAAAAGAAAAGTTCAAGCAAATATCCAAAAAGACAAGTTCAAGAAGATAAAGTTACAAGACTCACCTTCGCGGACCTCCTCGACGACAGGCTCCCTCGCCGGGGAGTCCTCCCTTGGCGGTGGAGCGGTGGCTCCCGCTGGCGGAGGGCCGCCCGCGCCCTCCCTTGGCGGGGTGGCCACCCTCGTCGGGCTGCTCGCCCTTGGCGGGGTGCCCGTCCTTGGTGGAGCGTCCTCCCTCGCCGGGGAGCTCGCCCTTGGCGGGGAGGGTGGAACCTGTGGCTCCTCGGGAGTAGTCTCCGGGCGCTCCTGCAGCTGCGGCTCCACTTCTGCACAAGACAAATGAAGCAGCAAGATGTTAGTACAAGTTAAAACCTCAAGCGCGCCCGACGAACAAAAAAAATCCAAAACCCAGACTTACGCTGGGGGCTGCGCTGGGGGCTGCTCCTCGGAGCAGCAGGTTGGTCCGACGAGCCTGTCGCTGGCGCGTCTCCGGTCGCCGCGGCGGGCGAGTCGTCCTCGACCTCAACCACGGGGATCTTGGCCCTCTTCGCCAGCCGCTGGGTCAGGGTCCTGCAAGCAAAGCAAGAACAAGATCAGAATCATCAAGGAAAGAATCAAGACAGAATCGAAGAAATTACAAATACTTACTCCTCTTCCTCGTCGTCGTCGGAGCTGAGGGCGGAGAAGTCAAACTCCACCTGAGTTGCTCGCGCGCGAGGAGCAGGAGGAGAAGGCTCCCTCGGGCGCTTGGCGGTCTCCGGGGCTGGGGGCTGCGAAGACCCAGCCTCCGTTGGCGCCGGGGCCCGAGGAGCAGGCGGAGCGGCCGCTTCGCTCCGGGAGGATCCCCCTCTGCTTGGCGCTGGTACGCGGGGCGCCTCCGTCGCGGCTTGGCTCGCTCTGGTGGCGCGCGTCGCCCGGCGAGTAGGCTGCTGTCGGGGCGCCTGCGTCCTTGTCGCTGTAGCCGCCTTGCGGAGGCGCTTCAACGGTGTTCGCTTGGGACTTGCCCGAGGCGGGGAGTTCTCCGAGGACGAGGAGGCGTCGTCATCAAGCCCCAGAGACCCACCGGTGTCCTCATCGGCCTCGGCATCCTCCTCCTCCTCCCCGGCGGGCCCGCTGGGTCCAGCATCTTGTCCTGCGGCCCCGCTCCCTCCGGTGACTCCGCTCCCTCCGGCACCTCTGTTCCCTCCGGCAACCTCGCCCCCCGCGGCGGCCTCGCTCACAACCCCGGGGATCCCGGCATGCCTCAGGGAAGGAACCCCGGCAAGCTCGTCGGGTGGAAGCTTAAGCAGCCTGCGGATCTTTGCCTCCTCGGCTTTGCACGACGCATCCGCAGCCTCTGCCTCGTCGACGGTGAATCCGAAGTCTCCTGCCGCTGCGGCTGCGGCGGCCTCTTCCATCCGGGAAGCGATATAAGCAATATCCAGCTCCGTGGTGGCCCGGGTGAGGCCTTTGATCTCCTCGGTGTTCTTCGGCACCTCAACCAAGTTATCAAAGAAGCTCAGAATGGCATCTCCCGGAGGCTGGATCCAGGTGGGGACGATGCCGTGGGAGTCGCACTCTGGCATCATTTCTCGCAAGGAATCACGAGCGGTGCTGTTGCATAGCGGCACCACTCCCTTGGCGGGTCTGAACCACTCTGGATGCGCCGGGTCATGCTTGAAGAGTTCTCGCACCATTCCTTTCAGCTCCAAAGCGGTGAAATTGAAGTTCAATCCGCAGCGCAACCTCATGATATCCGCCGCATTGCCAAATTCCCAGGCGGGCCTTTTCCTCTCTTGTAAAGGGGCAATGCGGCGGCGGAGGAAATCTGCGCCAACCTCTCCGATGGTCAGATTGGCTACCCGGAGACGGATGATTCTGACAAGGGCAATACTGAGTTTGTTGTCTTCCGGGGCCAGTTCACTCCAGTCTCTCCCGCGCACTATAGCAGTAGTGCGCGGCGCGGTGAAGGGCTCCGGCTCGTCCTCCACTACCCAGCACCAATCCGCGCGCCATTCTTCCCACTTGCCGCGGAGTTCTCCCTTCAGGTACGAGTCCTTCTTGTTCAAACGGAAGATCCAGGAGATTCCGCCGGAGAGGGGAGCGCCAGCCTCTACTCTAGGCATGAAGAAATGGCGAAAGAGTGCTACGTTTGGATGGATCCCTATGTAGTTTTCGCACAGATGTGCGAAAACGGCCATCGTAAGGATGGCATTGGGGGTGAAGTCTAGGAGGTGGAGGTTGTACGTGTTCATGATATCACAGAAAAACTCCGAGAATGGAGGGCACAACCCACAGTGAAAGAAGGCAGCGAAGAAGAAATACCCGCCGGGAACCAGATCTTTGGCGATGGCGGGGAAGACTTTGGTGCGGGGATGAGCCTTGGTCTCCCCGGACCAGAAGAGGTAGTACTTGTTCCATAATTCCCGCGCGCTGAGCCTCGGCGCGAAGACCACGTTCCTCTTTCGCAAGGCGACAAGCTTCGCCACCTGCTCGGACTTCTCCTTCTTGGTCTTCTCCGCTTTCGCCTTCTCGCTCTTCGGAGCCATGGCGGAGGTGGCGAGGGGAGAGGCGAGGAGCTCGACGGCGCCGCGGATGCGGAAAGCGGCGGAGGAGGGGTGGAAGCAGAGAGCGCGGAAGTTTTCTGGAGGTTGAAGATGCAATGAAGACGAAGGAGGGAAACTGCCCCTGCTTCCTCTGCTTTTAAGGGGGAGGTGGGGGACGCTCCGCATTTCCCATTAAAGAACGAGGCCACGATCTCTCCCACGACGCCGCAATCGATGCGTGCCGTTAGGGAGGGGCGCGGCGGATGCGGAAGGGGATTCGGCGTGCCGTGGGCCGCGTGTGCCCATGCACTGTTTTGGGCCTGGCCCAACAGCGCTCGGCACCGTGTGTGGCCCAGGCCCGGGGGCTCCTGTCGGTGTACTAAGATAGGGGTACCTTAGTACCCCAACTTGTGCACGGGCAGTAGCAGCTTCCCGCGGCAGGGCTCACCACGTGCTCGCCGGAGACCTTTCTGATCCATATAAAGCCATTCAAAAACAAAGTATACAAGACAGAAGATCAAGGCCCCGGCAAGTGGAGCTTGCCGGGAAGGCCGTCCCAGGCTCAAGATTATCACATTAACACAAAACCCTGGTAAGAGGAGCTTGCCAGGAAGACCAGAAGACTGCATTTCAGAAGACATGCCTCGGCGCACCCTGCGCCCCGGCAGGGCCCGGGGAGCGACAAGCTTCCGGGCCCGGCAAGATCAAGACCCTGGCAAGGTGCTTGCCGGGGGAAGCCTGCGCTGTGTGCCCGCGCTCCAGCTCATCGGCCCACGCGTCGCCCTGGGGCCCTTCCAGGGACGCGTGGCGGATGGCTGTGCAGCCTGGGGGACACGGTGGCACTCCACGGTGACGAGGCTACCGCCGTGGCGAACGGAGACGCATGGACGGGCGCTTTTGGGGTCGACGGTGACGGGCATTTAATGCTCCTGTCCCCCACTGTCTATGTTAGGTGAAGATCACTGTTCATCCACTGTTCATGCACTGTTCCCGCACTGTTACAACTACCACCAAAGTTACATTTCTACCCTCCTCTACGTTGACACCTGTCGGTGACCCCTTGGGCTATAAAAGGAGGCCCATGCACAACGTACAGGGGGTTCGGAACCTAGATAGCTCTCTTGCTCAGTGTAGCTAGCTCTTCAAGCTCCCGAGCTCACAAACTCAATACAAACCAAGCAGGAGTAGGGTTTTACGCGTCCGCGCGGCCCGAACCTGGGTAAACTGCCAGCGTGTGCTCTTCGATCCGCTCTTTGCGCTCCCTCCGCTCCCTTACCGCAACGTACAAGGGGCTCCGGTCCCATAGGTGTTCGTGGTGGACAGTTTCCCCCGACAATGCGCAAGGGTAACCAAACCCCCATACACACCTCCTCGGGGTACTTGTCTCTTTGTGAACCTCCTAACTAGATTGAGAGTTACCGATAATAAGTGCATGAGTTCTTCGGACTAATGTGAGTATTCGAAGGTTGACACTTCCACCTAACCATATTTTTCTAGCCTCTTCGGTACCGTGCATTGCCCTTTCTCACCTCGAGAGTTGGCGCATACTTCGCCGGTGCATCCAAATCCTTGGCACGATACGCTCTGTCATCATAAGCCTCATTATATCCTTCCTCAAAACAGCCACCATACCTACCTGTCAAGGCATTTCCATAGCCTTTCGGAGATACATTGCCATGCAACATCCATCCTCTCATGACTTGATCTTCATGTCATACATGCTTTTTGCTTGATCGATGAGCCGCATGCTAGTTGGGCCTTGCCCTAATCATTGCTACATGACGCGCTAGTATCATTTCATATCCTGCTACACTGGCAGAGGCATACATTCGCATACATCATGATAGTTTCATTTTCTTTATGTTGAGTACTTTTGTAAAGTGTGAAAGATCTTCTATACTTCTTGTAATACATAGAGTGTTGCCCCTAAAGTGAGGAAAAGATCCCAAAGAGGACAAATCAAAAGATCCCAAAGAGGACAAATCAAAAGATCCCAAAGAGGACAAATGAGAGATAAATAGAAAGAGCCATTGAGGCCACAAAAAAATAAATAAAAATAGAAAAAAGAGAAAAAGAAATAAAAAGAGAGAAGGGGGCACACTACTATTTTCTTTTGAGAGATCCACACTCGTACTCCATCTTATACCTTGTACTCCATAGAGATTATCATTCATGCATATAGCTATGTGGGGACCTTTACACTATAGAACTTGGCTTGTATATTCCAATGACGAGCCTCCTCAAAAGAGCTCTAGGTCTTCTTGAGCAAGCAAGTTGGATGCACCCCCACTAGTTCCATTGGAGAGCTTACCTTAGCTCATATGTGCATCCGTTGCATGGCAATCCCTACTCCTCACATCATATCTATCATTTGGCTTTCTCTCGCCGATGATTGTCCTCATTGATGTGAGCCTTTCACACCTTTTTTGTCTTCCCCCTCTATCATTTCTCTCTGTCGGGGGAAACTGTCCGCCACGAACACCTATGGGACCGGAGCCCCTTGTCTGTGCGGTACGAGGGCGGAGGGAGCACAAAGAGCAGATCGAAGCAGACACGCGGGCAGTTTTACCCAGGTTCGGGCCGCACGGATGCGTAAAACCCTACTCCTGCTTGGTTGTGTATTGAGTTGAGCGCTCGGGAGCTTGAAGAAGCAGCTACACCGGCGCGAGAGTGATCAAAGTTCCGAACCCCCTCCACGTTGTGCATGGGCCTCCTTTTATAGTGTAAGGGGTCACCGACAGGTGTCAACGTAGGAGAAAGGGGTAAAAAAGTAAAAGAGGTGGTAGTTGTAACAGTGCGGGAACAGTGGAGCTACAGTACAGAACAGTGGTCTATACCTACTTTAACAGTGGGGGACAAGGGCATTTAATGCCCGTCGCCGTCGACCCCAAAAGCTCCCGCCTTAGCGTCTCCGTCCGCCACGGCGACGGATTTACCGCCGTGGAGTGCCACCGTGTACCCCAGGCTGCACAGCCATCCGCCACGCGTCCCTGGATAGGCCCCAGGGCGACGCGTGGGCCGATGAGCTGGAGCGCGGGCACACAACGCAGCCTTCCCGGCAAGTACCTTGCCGGGGCCTTGATCTTGCCGGGCCCGGGAACTTGCCGCTCCCCGGGCCCCTTGCCGGGGCGCGCATAGCGCCGAGGCGATGTCTTCTAGTCTTCCTGGCAAGCTCCTCTTGCGAGGGTCTTGTGTTAGTGGAACAGTCTTGAGCCTGGTACGGCCTTCCCGGCAAGCTCCTCTTGCCGGGGTCTCGGTCTTATGTCTTGTATACTTTGTTTTTGAATGGTTAGATAGGGGGCAGGAAGGTCTCCGGCGAGCACGCAGTAAACCTTGCCGCGGGAAGCTGCAACTGCCCGTGCACAAGTTGGGGTACTGGGGTACCCCTACCTTAGTACACCGACAGGAGCCCCCGGGCCTGGGCCACACACGGTGCCGAGCGCTGTTGGGCCAGGCCCAAAATAGTGCACGGGCACCCGCGGCCCGCGGCGCGCCGAATCCACTTCCATATCCGCCGCACCCCACGGTAACGGCACGCGTCGATTGCGGCGCCGTGGGATGGGACGTGCCCACGATCTCTTAATGGAAAGGGCGAAACGCCCCCCACTCCCCCATAAAAGCAGAGGTAGCGGGCGCGGTTCCCCTCCCTGTGCTCTCATTACATCGTCTTCCACCTGCAAAAGATTCCTTCTTGCGCTCCGCCTCCACACCTCCGCCGCCGCCGAGCTCTTCGTCCCCTTCCTTCCGCCGCGTCCGCCATGGCCCCAAAGACCGACAAGGCGAAGGCGGAGAAGTCCAAGAAGGAGAAATCCGAGCAAGCGGCCAAGCTCATCGCTTATCGGAAGCGGCACGTCGTCTTCCCGCCGAAGCTCGGCGTGCAGGAACTCTGGAACAAGTATTACTTGTTCTGGTCCAAGGGAACCGATGCGCATCCCCGCACGCGAGCATACCCGGCCGTCGCCAAGGACAACTATCCCGGCGGGTATCACTTCTTTGCTGCCTTTTTCCATTGTGGTCTCTGTCCTCCTTTTTCGAACTTCTTCTGTGATATCATGAACACATATGGCTTCCATCTGCTTGACTTCACCCCCAACGCCATTCTCACCATGGCTGTTTTTGCACATATGTGCGAAAACTTCATAGGAGTCCACCCCAATGTAGCCCTCTTTAGACACTTCTTCACTCCTAGAGCCGAGGCCGATGCCCCCCTCTCCGGAGGAATTTCTTGGGTCTTCCGTCTCAATAAGAAAGGGGCGTACTTGCCGGGGGAGCTCCGCGGCAAGTGGGAGGAATGGCGAGCGGAGTGGTGCTGGATTGTAGAAGACCAGCCGCAAGCCTTCACCGCGCCGCGCACAACGCCCATCGTGCGCGGCAGGGATTGGAGTGATCTAGACTCCGACGACATCAAGCTCGACATCGCCCTCGTCCGGATTCTTCGTCTTCGGATGGCCCGGCTGTCGGTTGCCGAGGTGGGCGCAGATTTCCTCCGCCGGCGCATCGCCCCTCTCCAAGACCGGAAGAGGCCGGCATGGGAGTACGGCGGCCCGGCAGATATCATGAGGTTGCGCCCCGGGCTTAATTTCAACTTCACCACTCTGGAGCTGCGCGGGATGGTACGGGAACTTTTTAAGTATGACCCGACGCACCCTGAGTGGTTTAGGACTCCCCGGGAAGTGGTGCCGCTCTGCAACAACGCCGCGAGGGACCGGATCCTTGCCATGATGCCCATGTGCGACTCGCATGGCTTGGACCGCTCGTGGATCGCCCCGAAGCCCATCGACGTCCTCAACTTCTACGACAACCTCGCCGAGGTGGCGAGTAACAAGGAGGACCTCAAGCTGCACACGCGGGACACCACCGACCAAGAAATCGCCTATATTGCTTCTCGGGCTGAGGAGGCCGCCGCAGCCGCGGCGGCAGGAGTCTTCGGGTTCTCGCCGGAGGAGGCGGAGGCCGAGGAGGCGTCCACCCAGGCGGAGGAGGCGGAGATCCGCCGTTTATTGAACCTTCCACCCGACGCGCTCGCCGGGGTCCCCTCGCTGAGGCACTCCGGGATCCACGGGATTGCGACGGAGGCCGCGGCAATGGAGGGCACCGCCGGAGGGAGCAGAGGCGCCGCGAGGGGCGGAGGCGCCAAGGGAAAGAGGGCCGTAGCGCTGGACGCTGGGCCCAGCGAGCCGGCCGGGGCAGAGGAGGAGGCCGAAGACTCCGACGGATCCACGGAGTTATACGCCGACGACCTCTCCTCGTCGGAGAGCTCCCCGCCCCCGGCAAGCCCGAAGCAGTCCCCGGCAAAGCGCCTCCGCAAGGCGGCGACGGGGGAGAGGGCGCAGGCGCCCCGGCAACAGCCACCTCGGCGGGCGGCTCCACGGGGGAGTCAAGCCGCGCCAAGGCCGTCCGGCACACCAGCCGCAGCGGAGGCGGCCCGTGCGCGGACCACGACGGAGGCGCCCCGCAGGCCGGCAGCGAGCCGGCAGGGGTCTTCTCGGAGCGGAGCAACGGCTCCGCCCGCTCCTCGGGCGCCGGTAGCCACAGGGGCTGGGTCCTCGCAGCCCCCAGCCCCGGCGAACACCAAGCGCGCGAGGGAGTCTTCATCTTCTGCTCCTCGCGCCGACGCGCCCACGGTGGAGTATGACTTCTCCGCCCTGAGCGAGGACGACGAGGAGGATCAAGAGTAAGGATTCTGGACCTCATATCTTCTTGATTTCTGTCTTGATTCTTCTGTTGATGCTGACTCTGTCTACTGTTTTGATTTCAGGACCCTGGCCCACCGCGCAGCGAAGAAGGCCAAGGCGCCCGAGGCTGAGGTCGCGGAAGGCTCAGCGGCAGCGGCAACAGAGGGCGTGCCGGAGCCAAGCCTGCCGGACTCGAGCACTGCTCCGATGAGCAGCCCCCAGCGTAAGTCTGGGTTTTTCTCTTTTCGCTTTGGGGAACGCCTGAGGATTTGACTTTGTCTTCACGTGTTGACATCTCTTGTCTTGTTCCGTGCAGAGGAGGAGCCGCAGCGGGAAGAGCGCCCGGAGGCCACAGCTGAGGAGCCGCAGGCCCCGCCATCCCCGCCAAGGCAGAACTCTCCGGCAAGGGAGAGTGCTCCGTCAAGGGCGGGTACTCCGCCAAGGCAGAGTACCCCGCCAAGGACGAGCAGCCCGGCAAGGGCGGCCACCCCGCCAAGGCCAAGTTCCCCGGCGAGGACGACTACTCCGACGAGGCCGAGCTCCCCGGCGAGGGAGCCCGCCGCTGAGGACGTCCGCCAAGGTAATCTTTGTAACTTGTCTTCTTGGCTTGTCTTTTTTTGGATATTTGCTTGAGTCTTGAATTTCCTTCTCTTCTTCTTCTTTCTAGATCTCCCTCCTCCTGTGCCCATGGAGACGGAGGTGATTGTCCTCGAGGAGGAGGACGCGCAGGGCGGCGGCGGCGACGCTCCAGTCGTCGAGGAGGTAACCGAGGCCGCCGAGCCGGCCGCGCAAGAGACTGCTCCGGCTGCGGACGCAGCGGTCGGGGAGGGGGACGGTGGCCGCACCGCCGACCCGGAGGCGGCGGGAGCATCTGATGCTGCACCGGCCACCGGTCCCTCCGCCGGCGAAGAGCAGAGGTTCTATCTCGAGGCCCCCAATGGCGTCTTTATTCAGATGCCGTGGGGGTCTTCGTCGCGAGCTCCTGCGGAGGGCGAGGCGTTCGACGGAGAAGTCCTCGCCTCCGCAGGCCTGAAGATCGTCCCGGCGCCCGGTGGAGGTGAGGGGCCCGAGGAGGAGCGGTTGCTTCATCAGCTCCTGGCCCTTTACCGGGCCAGGCAAGCAAAGCTCGCTTCCCGGGAGGCTCTTGCCGCCAAGGCCGCGGCAGAGATGGAGAAGCGTGCGGCGGAGCTCAGCGCCGCCAATCAGGCTGCCCTCCGCCAGGTGGCGGAGGAGCGTGAGCGTCTCGCCGGCGAGTACCAAGAGTGGGTGCTCGAGAAGGCTGAAGCCGATGAACAGCAGCGTCTCGCCGGGGTGGAGATGTCCCGGCGAGAGGGAGAGCTCGCGCAGCGGAAGGTTGAGCTGGACTCCCATGAAGAAGACCTTGCCGCTCGCGAGGCTGCCCTTGGCGGGGAGCTGAAGGAGGCGAAAGCCGCCGTGGTTGCCGCGGAAGACGCCAAGAAAGAGCTCGCCGCCAAGGTCGAACAGCTGGAGAAGGCGATGAAGGTGAGCGCCGAGAAGGTTGCCGCGCTCATCTTGGAGCGCGAGAAGGATGCTCACACCAACTCCGAGCTTCAGGTGAGTTTATCCAAGAGGGGTGACGAGCTGAAGGCCGCCAAGGACTCCATTGAGGACTTGGAGCTGAAGGTCACCACCTTGAAGGAATCGCTCGATGCTGCCCGGGCCCAGGAGACCAAGTTGAAGGATGAGCTCCGCAAGGAGCGAACCTTGGTGGAGAGCGTCAACAAGGCATCCGAGCTCTTCCGGCAGACTATCGAAGTGTGGACCGAAGAGCTGGTTTCTTCTGCGTCCAATATTGACCAGGAGTTGCTGGCGTTGAAGGTCGAACATCTTATCTATTCGCCGGACCCGGATCTCCCACACAGCGCCAAGCTCAGCCTCTTCTTCAGAGGCGTCGCTCCGGCTCTTGCAGGTCTCCGGAACCGCATCCCCGCGCAACTGGCCGAGGAGTCGCGCCGGCTCTGCGCGGGAACTCTGGAGCGGGTGTTGACGAAGATCGTGTACCGCAACCCGGGAATCAACCTCACGAACGTTCTTCGCACCCTGCCGGCAGATGCAGATACGGAGGCCCTGAAGGAGCAGGTCGGCCACATCATCGCCAAGGTGGCAAAGCTTGGCAGGAAGGAAGGCGACCGCGTAGACTAGGGCTCCATTTATCTTTATCTTTTTGTTGCTGCACATTATGTTATGAACTCATTAGTCCATTGCGACAAGTTATCCTTGTAAGATATTTGCTTTACTTTGATCAATCAGTGCAATGTTATCTTCCTTGTTCCAATCTTTGACTTTGTATGTTTTTCACCCTACGCTCCCGGGGAGCTTGCCGGCAAGGGGCCCTTGCCGCGAGCGCTGAGTGCTGGGCTCTGAGCAGCCTGCTGGCCAAGGTCCTTGCCGGTAAGCAACCTTGCCGCAGCTAGTCGCAACGCACTTAGCTTGCTGAGCGTACTCGGAAACGAGGCAAGGGCGCGACACTTGTCGCAGCTCACTTAAATCGTTGAGTGAACTCGAAAACAAGATAAGGGTGCGGCAAGCTACGGGTAGGTTCCTCCGCGCACAGGTTTTCCATACAAAGTGTGATCGTTCAAGGAAGACAACCAAAATTTAAAATTTGAACTGGTCAAATTCTAACAACTTATCTTTCATATGCTGCTTGCTCATATTGCTTGCTTTCCGGTAAGGCTTCTCTTTCTTGAACAGCACTTGGTTCCTCCTCCACCTCCTTCCCCCCCGGCAAACTTGTGCGCGAGGAATCGTTCCTTCTGCTTAAGAGGAAAGAAAACGGAGAGGGAAACAAGTATATGGCCTGCCGGCACGCTAATGCTTACCGTACATCTGAGTGTTGCATTGAAACGCCAAATAGAACATGCAAATAGCAGGGAAAGGCATGCAAAAGGCAATCGATGCGAGAAACACGAAAACTTTACTGATGCACGGGGTCTGCGCCCGGCTTTGTACAAAGGGTTACATGCAACAGCGGCAAAGCTTGTACAAAAGGTGGTTGCCGGAGCGGATCACGGCAACTGCGCCTTAGGGGTGAAACTTGCGAAGATGCTCTATGTTCCAGGAGTTGCTCACCGGTAAGCCTTCTTCGGTCTCGAGGCGGACAGCGCCGGGCCTCGTTACTTGTCTCACCCGATAAGGGCCTTCCCACTTCGGCGTCAACTTGTTGGAATTCTTGGCGGACTGAACACGCCGAAGAACAAGGTCGCCTTCCTCGAGACTCCTGGCCTTGACTTTGCGGCTATGGTAGCGGCGCAAAGCTTGCTGGTATCGAGCAGCTCGTACAGCAGCCTGGAGACGTCCCTCCTCAAGGAGCAATGCGTCATCTTGCCGCAGTTGCTCTTGCTCGAGCTCATCATAAGCGAGTACTCGAGGAGATCCGTATACGAGTTCCGTGGGGAGAACTGCCTCTGCTCCATAGACTAGAGCAAAAGGTGTCTGCCCGGTGGCTCGACTTGGTGTCGTTCTGATTGACCAAAGAGCCGCCGGGAGCTCCTCTATCCAATTCCTTCCGCACTTGCGCAGCCTGTCAAAGGTCCTTGTCTTGAGTCCGCGCAGCACTTCAGCATTTGCCCTCTCCGCTTGTCCGTTGCTCCTCGGGTGAGCAACAGAAGCGAAACAGACCTTGGCGCCAAGGTCTTGGACGTACTGCATGAAGGTGCGACTAGTGAATTGCGTACCGTTGTCGGTGATGATCCTGTTAGGGATCCCGAAACGGCAAACAATCGACCTGAAGAACCTGACTGCTGACTGTGCTGTCACCTTTCTCACTGGCTCCACTTCTGGCCACTTTGTGAACTTGTCGATTGCAACGTACAAGTACTCAAAGCCCCCGACAGCTCGAGGGAAAGGGCCGAGGATGTCGAGCCCCCAGACCGAGAAGGGCCATGATAAAGGGATTGTTTGGAGAGCTTGAGCTGGCTGATGAACTTGCTTTGCATGAAACTGGCACGCTTCACACTTGGTTACTAGTGCAGTTGCATCTTGGAGGGCTTCTTGCCAAAAGAACCCTTGCCGGAAAGCTTTCCCGGCAAGCGCCCTTGCGCCAATGTGGTGGCCGCATATGCCTCCGTGTATTTCTGCCAACAGCTTCTGTCCATCTTCTCTGGAGATGCACTTCAACCTGACACCGTTGAGTCTTCTTCTGTACAGCTCGTTATCCACGAACTGATACATGCTTGACTGCCTGGTTATCTTCTCTATCTCTTGAGGGTCGTCGGGAAGCTCTCCAGTTTGTAGAAAACGGACGATCTGCTGTGCCCATGCCGGAGCCCGAGGCTCGACGGCAAGGACTAAAGGCTCGAGGGCCGCTGCGGGAACCTCAGCTTCTACGGCAAAGACCTCTGGTCCTTCCGGAGCTGACGGTCCCCCGGCAAGCTCGCCGTGGCGAGGCTTGTCGGGAACACTTGCTTCAACTGTACAAGCCCGAGGGCTTGCAGGAGGAAACTGTTCCTCAGCGTTGTTGTTGATCTTGGGAACTTTAGCGGCGGTCTCAGGAAGATCCGCCGGCAAGTAGTCGCCGGAGACCAACTTTCTCTTCTTGGACTGCCCAATTGATGGTGTAACGGATGGCTGAGTCAGCTTGAGTAAGAAGGTCCCTGGTTCCACAGGTAACTTCATCGCGGCGCACTTTGAAAGGCCATCTGCAATTTCATTTTGAGCTCTTGGGACGTGCTCCATCTGCAGACCTTCAAAGTGCTCTTCAAGCTTCCTTACTTCATCGACATAAGCTTCCATCAAAGGGCTCTGATAGCTCTTGTTAACTTGTCGGACCACCAACTGAGAATCGCCCCGCACAATCAGCTTTCTGATCCCAAGTTCGGCCGCAATCCTGAGGCCGGCAAGCAAGCCTTCATATTCTGCGGTGTTGTTTGTCGCTTGCTCCCTGGGAAAGTGCATCTGGATAACATATTTGAGGTGCTCTCCGGTGGGCGCGATGAGTACCACGCCGGCACCGGCGCCTTGCAGCGAGAAGGCACCGTCAAAATACATTACCCATTCACTTGTCGCCTCTTGCACGGGTGCGCTTGTTTCTTGAATTTCTTCATCTGGCGTCGGGGTCCATTCGGCAATGAATTCTGCCAAAGCTCGGCTCTGTATGGTTGAAGTACTTTCAAACTTGAGTCCAAAGCTTGACAGCTCCAGTGCCCACTCAACGATCCTGCCTGTTGCTTCCGGATTGTGCAGTATCCTCTTCAACGGAAAGCGAGTGACCACTGTTATCTCATGGGCTTGGAAGTAATGGCGCAGCTTCCTCGAGGCCATGAGGAGGCCGAAAAGCAATTTTTGCACACCAGAGTATCTTGATCTAGCTCCCTGGAGAAGGGAACTTACAAAATACACTGGGCGCTGCACCATCTTCTTCCGCACCTCTCCTTGTTCCTGCGCAGAGTCTTCCTTGTCGGGGCCAGAGCTTGTCGGGACAGCCCCCTGCTTGTCGCTAGATTCGCTTGCCGGTGATGCTGACTCCTCGTCGGACTCCCTCTCCGCTACTAACGCAGCACTAACCACCTGGTTGGTTGCCGCTAAGTATAGCAACAACTTTTCCTGTGGTCTAGGTGCGACAAGTATAGGAGTGGAGGACAGGTACCGTTTCAAATCCTGCAACGCCGCCTCCGCTTCCGGAGTCCACTTCATGGGACCTGCCTTCTTCAAGATTTTGAAGAAAGGTAGGGCGCGTTCTGCAGACTTTGAAATGAACCTACTGAGGGCAGCAACACAACCTGCAAGCCTTCTGACATCCTTGACGCGCTTCGGGGCCTCTATCTGCTCAATGGCTTTGATTTTGTCGGGGTTGGCTTCGATCCCCCTCTGCGACACAAAGAACCCGAGAAGCTTGCCGGAGGGGACTCCAAAGACGCACTTCTCGGGGTTCAGCTTGAGCTGTATCCTGCGCAGGTTCTGAAACGTTTCTTCCAAGTCTTGAATCAAGGTTTCTTTGCTCTTGCTCTTCACCACGATGTCATCCATGTAAGCTTCTACATTTCTGTGGATCTGTGGCTCAAAAGCAGTGTACACTACCCTTGCAAAGGTTGAGCCTGCATTCTTCAGTCCAAATGGCATGCGGATAAAGCAATAAGTGCCGCATGGAGTGATAAATGCAGTCTTCTCTTCATCCTCCTTGGCCATGAAAATCTGATGATAGCCTGAGTATGCATCAAGAAAACAGAGTAGCTCACATCCGGCGGTGGAGTCAACGATCTGGTCAATGCGCGGCAAAGGGAATGGATCCTTGGGACATGCTTTATTGACATCGGTGAAGTCTATACACAGTCTCCACTTCCCGTTGGCCTTGCGCACGACGACTGGGTTTGCCAACCACGTCGGATGGATCACACCTCTAACTAGACCTGCTGCCTCTAATTTCTTGATTTCCTCGTTAATGAACTCTTGGCGCTCCACGGCTTGCTTCCTCACTTTCTGCTTGATGGGCCGCGCATGAGGACAGACAGCAAGCTTGTGCTCAATCACCTTCCTGGGAACACCGGGGATGTCAGACGGTTGCCAAGCAAACACATCGACATTCGCCCACAGGAAGGCGACGAGCGCGCTTTCCTATTTGCTGTCAAGGGTGGCACTGATGGTGAAGGTACCACCAGTGCCATCCTCCCTTGCGGACACCTTCTTGGTTGCCGGAGGAGCAGCCATTCCTTTCTTGCTCTTGCCGGTGGAGCTCGATGGAACGTCCTCGACAGCAGCGCAGCACTCCGAAGAGGTGCGGTTGCCGGAGTGGGTCCCAGAGCATTTGCCGGACTTGGTCTTCGTCTTCTTCCCCCCGGGAGCTTCAGCGGCAAGAGTATCCTTCTCGGCCGCAGCTGCCGCATCCCGGTAAATCTTGTCGGCGCAAATAAGCGCATCCTTCTTGTCGCTGTGGACAGTGATGACGCTTATCGGCCCCGGCATCTTCAGCACGTTGTAGGCATAGTGGGAAGCTGCCATGAACTTGGCGAGGGCAGGACGGCCAAGTATTCCATTGTAGGGCAATGGAATATCGGCAACGTCGAAGGTGATGCGCTCAGTTCTGAAGTTGAGCTCCCCGCCAAAGGTCACCGGCAGAGTGATCTTTCCCTTGGGCTTGCTCCTTCCCGGGTTGATTCCTTGGAATGAACCGGTTTCTTCGAGCTCGCCATCTTGGATCTGGAGCTTCTTGATCACAGCAGAGGAAATCAAGTTTAGGCCGGCCCCGCCGTCAACCAACATTTTGGTGACCTTGAGGTTGCGGATGGTGGGAGAAACCAGCATCGGCAAGCACCCGACCGCCGTGGTGCGGTCGGGGTGATCCTCAAGGTCAAAAACGATGGGCGTGCTGGACCATTTGAGGAGCCTGCGCGACTCCACGGGCGGCTCCGCTGCATTCACCTCACGCACCCACTGTTTTAGCTGGCGGTGGGAGGTGTGCAGGGAGGCGCCACCGTCGACGCACAGGACCTCCGTGGCCTTCTGGAACTCCTGCCCGCTGTTCTCGTCATCCTCCATGTCTTCATCGTCGTCTTCGTCGTTGTCGCGGCCCCGGGGAGGTCGATCTCCTTGCCGCTGCTTGGCCTTGCCGCGGCGTCCTCCCCGGCCGTTGAACGGCCGCTTCTTGCTGGGCTCTTCCCCGCCACCTTGGGCCTTCTCCTTGTCGCGCCTCTCGTACTCAGCTTTTTGCTGCTCGACGAGGTACTCGACGCGCTTGCAGTTGGAGAGATCGTGACCCTTGGTGCGGTGAATCTTACAGTATTGCTTGTCGGAGCTACCCGGCTTGTCGGCCGCCGCCGCAGGGGCAGGCTCCTTGCCGGAGCCGCCAGCCTGCGCTTGCTTGGCGGGGGCCTCCTTGCCGGACTTCTCGACGGCAAGCACTTCCTTCTTGCCCTTCTTTCTGTTGTTCCGCCGCCGGCTCTTCTTTGCCGGGGCGGCGTCGTCGCTGTCGCTTCCCCCTGCGCCAGCATCCTCCCCGGGGAGTTTCCTCCCCTCTTCTGCGCGTGCGCATTTGTCAGCAAGAGCGTAGAGCTCGCTGACGTCCCTAATCTTGGTCATCGCCATCTCCTCACGCATGCGGCGGTTATGCACGTTCTGATGGAACGCGCTGATGACCGCGGCAGGGTGAACGTCAGGGATGTTGTGCTGCACCCGGCTGAAGCGTTGGATATATTTGCGCAAGGGTTCGCCTTCCTTCTGGGCCAAGATATGGAGATCGCTCTCCTGGCCATGGGGTTTGTGGCCGCCGGTGAAGGCGCCAACAAACTGATGGCAAAGGTCGGCCCAAGAAGAGATAGAGCCTTCCGGCAAGTGCATGAGCCACGAACGGACGTTCGGCTTCAGCACGAGCGGGAAGTAGTTGGCTAGGATCTTCTCGTCGCGCCCCCCGGCAGCTTGCACTGCGATAGTGTAGACGCTGAGAAACTCCGAGGGGTGCGTCTTGCCGTCGTACTTCTCCGGTACGTCGGGCTTAAAGTTCTTCATGCTGGGCCACTGGACGCGCCGCAGCTCGCGGGTGAACGCAGGGCAGCCTGCCGCGTACGGCAAGTCGCCTGGTTCACCGGGCGCGCGCGCGTCGACAGTGTCTCCAGCTCTCTTGTCGGATTGTCGCCGAGCTTCTCGGCGGCGCTCGATCGTGGTTCGAGCGTCTTCATCTCGCCGGTCGTCGAGGACCTGGCGCTGGTCCCGACGGGCCCGCGGGTCCGACGAGGCTGTGGAGCCGTCGTCGGGGTTGCTCCGGCGGGGCGGCGTCTTCTGCTTCTGCGGCGGGGAGTGCACGCTTGTCGCACCCCCAGCAGTCTTGTCGCCGATAGCCTTCGTCTTCTCAGCTTGCCGCGGCCGTGAGGCCGACGGCTGCGGTGGAGAATCATTGTTGGCGAAGTCTATCAGGCTCCGGATGGTGGCCCTCCATTCTTCGGCCTTGTCGGCCGCCGGAGGAAAGTCGAGGAGCAGCTGCGCCCTTGCGAGCGCTTCCGCTGGAGTAGAGGGGAACGCGGGTGAGCGGTGCGAGGAGCGGGATACGCTCGGACTTCTAACAACGTTAGAAGGAGCGGGGTCCCGCGCCGGCGCCTTCGCTTTGCTTGTGCCCGGACGGGGGTCCGGGGCGTCCCGCGAGCCTCCAGTCTGACCTTGCCCCAGCAAGCGGATACCACCTCCTGTGGTATGGCGCTGCGGGGTCGTCGTGTGCTGTGATGGACGCGGCGCGTCCACGGAGACCGAGGTCCGGTCGTCCGTCCTGTTCTTGGATCTGGTGGCACCGTGAGTGTCCTCGCCGGCAACCACCCTTCCGACGGCGTCTCCCCCGCCCACCGTTGGCTCTGGTGGCGGCGGGTGAGACGCAGACGGGCCTCCGACCTCCGAAGGCTTCTTCTTCGGGGCCATGGAGTTGTCGCTGATGAAGTTGCTGATGAAGCTGGAGAGGTTGGTGAAGAATGCACCCGCGCGAACGCCGGATCAGGTTCGCACAACCTCGACGCCCCCTACCTGGCGCGCCAAAGATGTCGGGGGAAACTGTCCGCCACGAACACCTATGGGACCGGAGCCCCTTGTCTGTGCGGTACGAGGGCGGAGGGAGCACAAAGAGCAGATCGAAGCAGACACGCGGGCAGTTTTACCCAGGTTCGGGCCGCACGGATGCGTAAAACCCTACTCCTGCTTGGTTGTGTATTGAGTTGAGCGCTCGGGAGCTTGAAGAAGCAGCTACACCGGCGCGAGAGTGATCAAAGTTCCGAACCCCCTCCACGTTGTGCATGGGCCTCCTTTTATAGTGTAAGGGGTCACCGACAGGTGTCAACGTAGGAGAAAGGGGTAAAAAAGTAAAAGAGGTGGTAGTTGTAACAGTGCGGGAACAGTGGAGCTACAGTACAGAACAGTGGTCTATACCTACTTTAACAGTGGGGGACAAGGGCATTTAATGCCCGTCGCCGTCGACCCCAAAAGCTCCCGCCTTAGCGTCTCCGTCCGCCACGGCGACGGATTTACCGCCGTGGAGTGCCACCGTGTACCCCAGGCTGCACAGCCATCCGCCACGCGTCCCTGGATAGGCCCCAGGGCGACGCGTGGGCCGATGAGTTGGAGCGCGGGCACACAACGCAGCCTTCCCGGCAAGTACCTTGCCGGGGCCTTGATCTTGCCGGGCCCGGGAACTTGCCGCTCCCCGGGCCCCTTGCCGGGGCGCGCATAGCGCCGAGGCGATGTCTTCTAGTCTTCCTGGCAAGCTCCTCTTGCCAGGGTCTTGTGTTAGTGGAACAGTCTTGAGCCTGGTACGGCCTTCCCGGCAAGCTCCTCTTGCCGGGGTCTCGGTCTTATGTCTTGTATACTTTGTTTTTGAATGGTTAGATAGAGGGCAGGAAGGTCTCCGGCGAGCACGCAGTAAACCTTGCCTCGGGAAGCTGCAACTGCCCGTGCACAAGTTGGGGTACTGGGGTACCCCTACCTTAGTACACCGACACTCTCTTTGCCATCCTAAGTGTCGACTTTCTTGCTTACGCTCATCCATTGCATGAGTGCTCAAAATATCGAAAGGGAGTGGATCATTTTGACTTGTACCTGGCTGACGGTCTGGGGATGAGTCAAGATAAGATTCCAAAGAAGACCAAGTGTGAAACTTTAGTAGATTAAGTTCTCAACAATACAAAAACTATGTTTTACTCTCTCATATATCCCTATCCCCTTTCTTGCACGCAAACACCATTTGGAGACATTCGAGTCACGGACAGCGAGAGCTCTTGCACCTTTATGTTCTTATGTTACTTGTTACAATGCTAATATAGACTCTTGCTTGTTATGACTTGAATTGGATTACATGCCTTGATTGCTTTACTTAAAAGTTTTTATATGGTTGATAGCATGTCACCACAGAAATTATGCTTGTTATCATTTACCTACTCGAGGACGAGCAGGAATTATGCTTGGGGATGTTGAAACGTCCAAAACGTATCTATAATTTCTGCTTGCTCCATGCCTCTTTTGTGTGATATTGCTATGATATTTATGCACTTCCATACACTTTTGATCATATTTGGACTAACCTATTAACTCAGTGCACCACAGTGCCAGTTCCTGTTTTCTGCTGTTTTTCTATTTCAGGTTTCCCCATATTAAAAGTGCCCTAAATATTCCGGGAAAAATACAGGAAAAATCAGCGTATCGAGAGCTTCCGGAAAAACCAAGGCAGGGCCAGAGGGGAGCCAGGGGCAGCCCAGGCGGCCTGCCCACGCGGCCCCCTCCTGGCCGCGCCGGGGGGCGCCTGGGCCCCCCTCTCCGCCTCTGGTGACCCCCTTTGGCATATATTTAGCACGCGTCCCAAAACCCTCGAGGACGGAACCCTTTTTCGCGATCTCATCTCTGTTCCGCCGCCGCCGCGCTTCCAAGATCGGGAGCACCAGGAGAACTCTTCCCGGCACCCTGCCGGAGGGGAGAACCACCGCCGGGAGCTTCTCCACCACCATGGACGCTTCCCGGATGAGTTGTGAGTAGTTTCCCTTGCACCATGGGTCCATGACCAGTAGCTATGTGATGTTCTCCTCCCCTCTTTGTTCTTCATCGATTAGACCTCGTGAGCTGCCCTACATGATCGAGGCACATATGTAATCTTTATGCTGTTGCTCTGCTGAGTTTGCTGGGATCCGATGGATTGTGAGATTATGTTCAGATTGTGTGTGAGTAATATATTTGATTCACCTCTTTTATATTTATGTTCTTGAGTAATTCTTGCATGTTCTCCGTTGCTATTTATTGCTTTGGCCGAGTAGTAGGTAGTAACTCCAAGAGGGAACGTTATGCTTGATTGTGGGTTCATGCCCCTCGATGACTAGCTTGAGTGACAGAAACATGAGTCTAGGGGATGTGCTGTTGCCACAAGGGGGAAAACAACGGTGCTTGTACTTGCGGGTGCAAGGATTGTTTACTTTACGCAAAGTTCTTTTAATGCAGTTGTCTGTTGCTTTGAGTTTACACTTTGGGTGGGACTCGCAACTTAATACCAGCGAGATGTTCTGGATAGATATCTCAAGGTGGATGATTAGTAGTAGATGCAGATGGATTTCGGTCTACTTGCCTTGGCGTACCGCCCATGCTTTTGAGCCTCTACCTTTCTTTGCAGCATAGTTAGCATTGGTTTGCGCACATAATCCTGTCAATTGCCCAGCTGTAATTTGTTTACCTCGCTTAGCTGTTTTTCGTCTTTTGGGAGAGAGACATCACTAGTGAACATCATGGGACCCCGGTCCATATTACCATCACTGATCACACCCGCTATTTACTTCCTGCTCTTATTTCCTAGTTGCAGTCATACCTATCACTATTATCTCTTGCGTTTGATCCTTTGTAAACGACAAGGCCGGAGGGATTGACAACCTCTCTGTACACGTTGGGAGCAAAGTTATTTGTATCTGTGTGCAGGTCCTGTCAAGCGAAAGTTTCTGGCGCTACTGACACCTTCTTGTCGACCCTCGGAGTCTCATGGGATTCGATCCTTGGTATCTTTGCCAAGGGAAATTTGCCGCTACGCTACATCTCAAACCTTCCACTTGGGGTAACCAACGAGGGGCGAAAGCCATCAATGATATGTCTAGGAGTATTAATAGAATTTCTCATGATTTAGAGAATCTCAAGTTGAAATTTTGTGTACCTAAAGTTGAAGAATCAATTCAAGCTCTTTATGTTTCTATGGATGAAAGTAAGAAAAGAACTGCCATGCTTAGAGCTAAACGAGAATTTTTAGAAAAGGCGTTTTCTAGTGATTGCTTTCATAAAAATGATGAAGACATTAAAATGATAGGTGTTTCTTCCATTGATTCTTTGGTTAGTAAAGTTAAACTTGACGATAAAGGGATTGAAGAAAAGTCAACTTTAGGTAGAAGGCGTCCCAATATTTCGGAGGGTGACAATCTTGTTGAGAAAATTAATAAAAGTGGGTTTGGAGAGGTCAAGACTTTAGCTAGTGATGTGCCCACTATCTTGGATTACAAAGACTTTAATGATGATAGTTGTTCCTTGATTGATTGTATTTCTTTGTTGAAATCCATGATTAATTCACCCCATGCCTTTGAACAAAATAAAGCTTTTACTAAACATGTTGTTGATGCTATGATAAAAGCTTTAGATGATAAGTTGGAATTAGAGATATCAATTCCTAGAAAATTACATGATGAATGGGAACCTACCATCAAAATCAAAATTAAAAATTATGAGTGTTTTGCTTTGTGTGATTTCGGTGCTAGTGTTTCCATGATTCCGAAATCTCTTTGTGATGTTCTCGGTCTTACTAATATTGGAGATTGCTCTCTTAATTTGCATTTGGCGGATTCCACTATTAAAAAGCCTTTGGGAAGGATCAATGATGTTCTTCTTCTTGCAAATAGGAACTATGTACCCATAGACTTTATTGTTCTTGATATCGATTGCAATCTGTCTTGCCCTATTATACTTGGTAGACCGTTTTTGCGCACTATTGGCGCGGTGATTGACATGAAAGAAGGGAATATTAAATTCCAATTTCCCTTGAGAAAGGCCATGGAACACTTCCCTAGAACCAAGATCAAATTGCCTTATGAATCATGGGGGTGCCCCGAGGGGGGCACAACCCACCAGGGTGAACCAGGAGGCCCAGGCGTGCCCTGGTGGTTGTGCCCACCTCGGGTGCCCCCCGGACCGCCTCTTTGCTTTATAAATACTCCAATATTCCAGAAACCATAGGGGAGTCGAGGAAATATTCATCCAGCCACCGTAGAGTCCAAAACCACCAGATCCAATCTATACACCATCTCAGATGGGGTTCACCTCCTCCATTGGTGCCTCTCCGATGATGCGTGAGTAGTTCTTTGTAGACTTTCGGGTCTGTAGTTAGTAGCTAGATGGCTTCCTCTTTCTCGCTGAATCCTCAATACAATGGTCTCTTGGAGATCCATATGATGTAACTCTTTTTTGCGGTGTGTTTGTTGGGATCTGATGAACTTCGAGTTTATGACCAGTTATATCTTTTTATATCCATGAAAGTATTTGAGTTTCTTTGATCTCTGTTATGCATGATTGCTTATAGCCTCATATTCCTTCTCCGATATTTGGGTTTTGTTTGGCCAACTTGATCTATTTATCTTGCATTGGGAAGAGGTGCTTTGTAGTGGGTTCGATCTTACGGTACTTGATCCCAGTGATAGAAAGGGAACCGACACGTATGTATCGTTGCTACTAAGGATAAAACGACGAGATCTATATCTACACAATAGATAAACGGATCTTGTCTGCATCATGTCATTGTTCTTATTGCATTACTCCGTTTTCCATGAACTTAATACACTAGATGCATGCTGGATAACGGTCGATGTGTGGAGTAATAGTAGTAGATGCAGGCAGGAGTCGGTCTACTAATCTTGGATGTGATGCCTATATAATGATCATTGCCTGGATATCGTCATGATTATTTGAAGTTCTACCAATTGCCCAACAGTAATTTGTTTACCCACCGTTTGCTATTTTTCTCGAGAGAATCCACTAGTGAAACCTACCGCCCCCGGGTCTTCTTTCTCATATATTTGCCTTTGCGATCTACTTTTTCCTTGCATCTATTTTCAGATCTATTAAACAAAAAAAAATACAAAAATACCTTGATGCAATTTATTCTTATTTACTTTATTTGGCGTTCGATCTATCAATTTGCTACAAATTCCTCATGTCTGTTTTGCCTATCTTGAGGCGCCGTACCCCGAAAGGAATTGACAACCCCCTGAACACATCGGGTTGCGAGAAGTTGTTATTTGTGTGCAGGTGCTGTTTACGTTGTGTTGCTTGATTCTCCTACTGGTTTGATAACATTGGTTTCATATCTGAGGGAAATACCTACTGCCGCTATGCTGCATCATCCCTTCCCCTTTGGGGAAATACCGACGTAGCTTTAAGGGACATCAAAAGGAATTTCTGGCGCCGTTACCGGGGAGCACCTTCAACATATACCAGGTTCATAATCACAAATCTCATCTCCTTGCAATTAAATTATTTGCCATTTCCCTATCGTTTTCCTCTCCCTCACTTCACAAAAATTCGTCGTTTTATTCGCCCTCTTTTCCGTTTGCCGTTTTTCCGGTCGGATCTATCGCCACTTGTGTTCTTGTTTACAATTGCTCAAAAATGACGCAAGAGAACACTAAGTTGTGTGATTTTTCCAATACCAACATCAATGATTTTATTGGCACTCCTATTGCTCCTCCTGCCACTAGTGCGGAAACTTGTGTATTAATACTGCTTTGTTGAATATTGTCTTGAAAGATCAATTTTCCAGCACTCCTAATGAGGATGCCGCGTCCCATCTCAATACCTTCGTGAAACTATGCAATATGTAAAAGAAAAGAGATGTGGACAATGATGTTGTGAAATGGAAATTATTTTCATTTTCTTTGCGAGATCATGCAAAAATTTGGTTTTCTTCTTTACCTTGCAATAGCATTGATTCTTGGAACAAATGCAAAGATGCTTTTATCAGTAAATATTTTCCGCCCGCAAAAATTATATCCCTTAGAACCCAGATCATGAATTTCAAGCAACTTGAACATGAGAATGTTGCACAATCTTGGGAAATGATGAAAATGATGCTAAGGAATTGCCCAACTCATGGGTTAAATCTTTGGATGATCATACAATTTTTTTATGCGGGATTGAATTTTGTTTCTAGAAATGTTTTGGACTCCGCCACTGGTGGCACTTTTATGGAAATTACTTTGGGAGAAGCCACCAAATTTCTTGATAATATTATGGCGAATTATTCACAATGGCATACCGAAAGGGCGCCAACAAGCAAAAAGATTAATGCGGTTTAGATTGATTCTTTGAATGAAAAAGTTGATGCTCTTATGAAAATGGCTGCTAGTAAAAGTGCTCTTGTTGATCCTAATGATATGCCTCTGTCTACCTTGAGTGAGCAAACTAGTGAAGCTATAGATGTGAACTTTATCTCTAGAAATAATTTTAATAACAATGCTTATAGAGGTAATTTTAATCCTAGGCCTTTTCCTAGTAATTCCTCTAATAATTATGGTAATTCCTATGGAAATCAATCTTACAATAATAATAGGAACACCTCTGATCTAGAGAATAATATTAAAGAATTTATCAATACTCAAAAGGTTTTCAATGCTTCCATAGAAGAAAAATTGAATAAGATTGATGATATGTCTAGGAGTATTAATAGAATTTCTCATGATTTAGATAATCTCAAGTTGAAATTTTGTGTACCTAAAGTTGAAGAATCAATTCAAGCTCTTTATGTTTCTATGGATGAAAGTAAGAAAAGAACCGCCATGCTTAGAGCTAAACGAGAATTTTTAGAAAAGGCGTTTTCTAGTGATTGCTTTCATAAAAATGATGAAGACATTAAAATGATAGGTGTTTCTTCCATTGATTCTTTGGTTAGTAAAGTTAAACTTGACGATAAAGGGATTGAAGAAAAGTCAACTTTAGGTAGAAGGCGTCCCAATATTTCGGAGGGTGACAATCTTGTTGAGAAAATTAATAAAAGTGGGTTTGGAGAGGTCAAGACTTTAGCTAGTGATGTGCCCACTATCTTGGATTACAAAGACTTTAATTATGATAGTTGTTCCTTGATTGATTGTATTTCTTTGTTGAAATCCATGATTAATTCACCCCATGCCTTTGAACAAAATAAAGCTTCTACTAAACATGTTGTTGATGCTATGATAAAAGCTTTAGATGATAAGTTGGAATTAGAGATATCAATTCCTAGAAAATTACATGATGATTGGGAACCTACCATCAAAATCAAAATTAAAAATTATGAGTGTTTTGCTTTGTGTGATTTGGGTGCTAGTGTTTCCATGATTCCGAAATCTCTTTGTGATGTTCCTGATGACCCACAACCGTAAGGGATCTATTGCAGCGTTTTCGATAAGTAAGAGTGTCGAACCCAACGAGGAGCAGAAGGTATTGATAAGCGATTCTGAGCAAGAAAGTACTGCAAGCACTGAAAGATAACTTTTAGGGGTCTTCTCGGTATAAGCAACAGGAAAGTAAAGGCAAGTAATGTAAAAGGTACTGAGAGTAACAAGTGGCCCAATCCTTTCTTAGCAAAGGAGAGGCCTAGCAACTGAACTTATAAAGACTAAAGCGTTCTTGAGGACACACGGGAGAGGTAGTCATGTGCTTTCACCATATTCCATATCGATACTGTCGGTGTACTATGGTAGGGATACCTTAGTACCCCAACTTGTGCACGGGCAGTAGCAGCTTCCCGCGGCAGGGCTTACCATGCGCTTGCCAAGGCCCGCTCTAGATCCCTTCAAGCCATTCAAGAACAAAGTATGCAAGTTAGAAGACAAGACCCCGGCAAGAGGAGCTTGCCGGGAAGGCCGCACCAGGCTCAAGGACATCTTTTCAGCACAAGACCCTGGCAAGAAGTGCTTGCCAGGAAGGCCAAAGGATAAACACCGCAAAAGATACATTGCGGCGCATCGTGCGCCCCAGCAGGACCCGGGAAGCGGCAAGCTTCCGGGCCCGGCAAGATAGCGGCCCCGGCAAGGTGCTTGCTAGGGGAAGATTACACTGTGTGCCTGCGCTCCAGCTCACTCGGCCACGCGTCGCCCTGGGGCCCTTCCAGGGGCGCGTGGCAGATGGCTGTGCAGCCTGAGGGACACGCCGGCGAGCCGCGGTGACGAGGCTACCGCCGTGGCGAACGGAGACGCATGGACAGACGCTTTTGGGGTCGACGGCGACGGGCATTAAATGCCCTTGTGCCCCACCGTCAAGGTTAGGTGAAGACCACTGTTCATACACTGTTCATGCACTATTACAACTACCACCAAATTTACACTTCTACCCTCCTCTACGTTGGCACTTGTCGGTGACCCCTTGAGCTATAAAAGGAGGCCCATGCACAACGTAGAGGGGGTTCGACTCCAGAAACTCGTTCACTCCCCGCTCGGTGTAGCTGGTACTGTAGATCTTCAAGCTTCCGAGCCCAAAAACTCAATACAACCAAAAGCAGGAGTAGGGTTTTACGCATCATCGCGGCCCGAACCTGGGTAAACTGCCCGCGTGTGCCCCTCGATCCGCTCTCCGTGCTCCCTCCGCTCCCTTACCGCAACGTAGAAGGGGCTCTGGTCCCATAGGTGCTCGTGGGAGGACAGTTTCCCCCGACATCTTTGGCGCGCCAGGTAGGGGATACCTTAGTACCCCAACTTGTGCACGGGCAGTAGCAGCTTCCCGCGGCAGGGCTTACCACGCGCTTGCCAAGGCCTGCTCCAGATCCCTTCAAGCCATTCAAGAACAAAGTATGCAAGTTAGAAGACAAGACCCCGGCAAGAGGAGCTTGCCGGGAAGGCCGCACCAGGCTCAAGGACATCTTTTCAGCACAAGACCCTGGCAAGAAGTGCTTGCCAGGAAGGCCAAAGGATAAACACCGCAAAAGATACATCGCGGCGCATCGTGCGCCCCAGCAGGACCCAGGAAGCGGCAAGCTTCCGGGCCCGGCAAGATACCGGCCCCGACAAGGTGCTTGCCGGGGGAAGATTACACTGTGTGCCTGCGCTCCAGCTCACTCGGCCACGCGTCGCCCTGGGGCCCTTCCAGGGGCGCGTGGCAGATGGCTGTGCAGCCTGAGGGATACGCTGGCGAGCCGCGGTGACGAGGCTACCGCCGTGGCGAACGGAGACGCATGGACAAACGCTTTTGGGGTCGACGGCGACGGGCATTAAATGCCCTTGTCCCCCACCGTCAAGGTTAGGTGAAGACCACTGTTCATACACTGTTCATGCACTGTTACAACTACCACCAAATTTACACTTCTACCCTCCTCTACGCGCCAAAGATGTCGGGGGAAACTGTCCTCCCACGAGCACCTATTGGACCGGAGCCCCTTCTACGTTGCGGTAAGGGAGCGGAGGGAGCACGGAGAGCAGATCGAGGGGCACACGCGGGCAGTTTACCCAGGTTCGGGCCGCGATGACGCGTAAAACCCTACTCCTGCTTTTGGTTGTATTGAGTTTTTGGGCTCGGGAGCTTGAAGATCTACAGTACCAGCTACACTGAGCGAGGGAGTGAACGAGTTACTGGAGTCGAACCCCCTCTACGTTGTGCATGGGCCTCCTTTTATAGCTCAAGGGGTCACCGACAAGTGCCAACGTAGAGGAGGGTAGAAGTGTAAATTTGGTGGTAGTTGTAACAGTGCATGAACAGCGTATGAACAGTGGTCTTCACCTAACCTTGACGGTGGGGGACAAGGGCATTTAATGCCCGTCGCCGTCGACCCCAAAAGCGTTTGTCCATGCGTCTCCGTTCGCCACGGCGGTAGCCTCGTCACCGCGGCTCGCCAGCGTGTCCCTCAGGCTGCACAACCATCTGCCACGCGCCCCTGGAAGGGCCCCAGGGCGACGCGTGGCCGAGTGAGCTAGAGCGCAGGCACACAGTGTAATCTTCCCCCGGCAAGCACCTTGCCGGGGCCGCTATCTTGCCGGGCCCGGAAGCTTGCCGCTTCCCGGGTCCTGCTGGGGCGCACGATGCGCCGCGATGTATCTTTTGCGGTGTTTATCCTTTGGCCTTCCTGGCAATCACTTCTTGCCAGGGTCTTGTGCTGAAAAGATGTCCTTGAGCCTGGTGCGGCCATCCCGGCAAGCTCCTCTTGCCGGGGTCTTGTCTTCTAACTTGCATACTTTGTTCTTGAATGGCTTGAAGGGATCTGGAGCGGGCCTTGGCAAGCGCGTGGTAAGCCCTGCCGCGGGAAGCTGTTACTGCCCGTGCACAAGTTGGGGTACTAAGGTATCCCTACCTTAGTACACCGACAGGAGCCCCCGGGCCTGGGCCACACACGGTGCCGAGCGCTGTTGGGCCAGGCCCAAGACAGTGCACGGGCACAAGCGGCCCACGGCAAGCCGCATCCCTCTCCGTATCCGCCGCATCCCTCCCTAACGGCACGCGTCGATTGCGGCGTCGTGGGAGATATCGTGGCCTATTCTTTAATGGGAAATGCGGAACGTCCCCCACTTCCCCCTTAAAAGCAGAAGAAGCAGGGGCAGTTCCCCCCATCGCCTTCATTGCGCCTTGAGTTCTCAGAAACCCCCGCCGCTCCCTGCTTCTGCCCTTCCTCCACCGTCCTCCCTACCCGTCGCGCCGCCGTTCTCCCTCGCCGCCCCCGCCATGGCCCCGAGGAGCTACCAGGCGAAGAGCGACAAGGCGAAGAAGGAGAAGTCTGAGCAGGCGGCGAAGCTGGCGGCCATGAGGAGGAAGAGTGTGGTCTTCCCGCCAAGGCTCGGCCCGAGGGAGCTGCGGGACAAGTACTACTTGTTCTGGCCGAGGGAGACGAAGGATCATCCCCGCACCCAAGTCCTCCCCGCCGTAGCCGTCGACATGTTCCCGGGAGGTTACTACTTTTTCGCTGCATTCTTCTACTGCGGTCTTTGCCCTCCGTTCTCGGAGTTCTTCTGCGACGTGATGAACACGTACGGCTTCCGTCTCTTAGATTTCACCCCCAACGCCGTCCTCACCCTTGCCGTTTTCGCACATCTGTGCGAAAACTATGTTGGAGTCCACCCAAATGTAGCCCTTTTCCGCCACTTCTTCACGCCTAGAGTAGAGTCCGGATCCCCTCTCTCCGGCGGCATCTCTTGGATCTTCAGGCTGAACAAGAAGGAGGAGTACTTGAAGGGGGAGCTCCACGACAAGTGGGAGGAGTGGAGGGCGGATTGGTGTTGGATTCTGGAGAAAGATCCTGAGCAGTTTACCTTGCCGCGCCAGACTGCCATAGTGCGCGGCAAGGATTGGAGTGACTTGGCCCCGGAGGACGACAAGTTGCAGATCGCTTTAACTAGGATTCTTCGTCTCCGGGCTGCCAGTCTAACAGTGGGTGAAGTTGGAGCTGATTTCCTCCGCCGCCGCATCGCCCCTCTGCAGGAAAGGAAGAGGCCTGCTTGGGAGTTCGGCAATGCGGCAGACCGCATGAGGCTGCGCCCCGGGTTGAACTACAACTTCACCGTCTTGGAGCTGAAGGGGATGGTCCGGGAACTGTTCAAACACGACCCCAAGCACCCGGAGTGGTTCAAACCGTCGACCGGAGTGGTCCCTTTGTGCAACAACACGGCCCTCAGTGCCATCCGCGCGGCAATGCCGGAGTGCGACTCCCACGGGGTCGTCCCCACTTGGCTGGAGCCCTCGGCGGAGACCGTGCAAGCCTTCTTCGACAACTTGGTTGAAAAACCATGCAATGCTGATGATAGGAAGGGGCTCACCCGGGAGACCACCGCGCGAGATGTGGCTTACATTGCCTCCAGGATGGAGGAGGCCGCCGCGGCAGCAGCGACTGGTGAGTTTGGATACACCGTTGACGAAGCGGAGGCCGCGGACGCGGTGAGCCAGGCTGAGGAGGAGGAAATCCTCAAGCTGCTGCAGATCACGCCCGAGGAGTTTGCCGGGGAGCCTATCGGGGAGCCTGCCGGGATTGGCGAGGCTGCCGGGCAGGGAACCGAGTCCAGTGGGCCTGCCGAGGAGGAGGAGGAGGAGGAGGCCGAGTCCGGTGATTCCGATGAAGACTCCGGCGGATCCTTGAATCTTGACGACGACGCCTCCTCGTCCTCGGAGAACTCTCCGCCACCACCAAGCCCAAGCCCTCCGCCGCAACCGAAGAAGCGCCTCCGCAAGGCCGTCGAGACGGCGAGGCCGCCGGCGCCTCAGCAACGACCGCAGCACCGGGCGACACATGCCGCCACGACGAGCAAGGTCGCCAAGGAGGCGCCCCGTGCTCGAGCGACAAGCGGAAGGGGGTCTTCCCGGAGTGACTCCGGGGTACCTTCTGCTCCTCGGTCCTCGGCGACGACCGGTGCTGGGTTTTCACAGCCCGCAGCTCCGGAGCCCGCCAAGCGCCCGAGGGAGCCCTCTCCTCCGGCTCCTCGCGCTGGAGCAGCCGAGGCGGGATTTGACTTCTCCGCTCTCAGCTCCGACGAAGAGGAGGAGGAAGAGTAAGTACTTGCTAGTTTCATTTCCTTTGATTTTGTCTTAATTTCTCTTGCTTGATTCTGATCTTGATCTTATTTTGGCTTCCAGGACCTTGACCCAGCGGATGGCGAAGAGGGCCAAGATCCCTGTGGTCGAGATCGAAGACGACGAGCCCGCCGCAGCGGCAGGAGACGCGCCAGCGGCAGACTTGCCGGATCAGCCTGCTGCTCCGAGGAGCAGCCCCCAGCGTAAGTCTGTTATCCATTTTTCTGCTTGACGGGCGCGCTCGAGGTTATTGCTCGTACTGATGTTTTGTTGTTTTGTGCAGAGGTGGAGCCGCAGCCACAGGTGCACCAGGAGGTTGCCCCCGACGAGCCGCTTGCTCCACCCTCCCCGCCAAGGATGAGCTCCCTGGCAAGGGACGGTGCTCCGCCAAGGATGGGTACTCCGCCAAGGGCGAGCACCCCGCCGAGGGCGAGCACCCCGCCGAGGGCGAGCACCCCGTCAAGGGAGGGCGCAAGAGGCCCTCCGCCAGCAAGGACTACTACTCCGCCGCCAAGGGAGAATTCCCCGGCGAGGGACCCCGTCGTCGAGGAAGTCCGCGAAGGTAAACCTTGTAGCTTCTTCTTCTCGAGTTCTTCTTTTTGGATATTTGCTTGACGATCTTTCTTTTGTTTTTCTTCTACTAGATCCTCCCGCCCCGGAGCCAATGGAGACGGAGGCCACCGCCGAGGAGGGTGTGCATGGCGACGGCGGCAACGCCACTACTGCTGAGGGAATGGCTGGAGCCGACGAGCCAGCCGTCGAGGAGACCGCCCCGGCCGCCGACGCCGCGGCGGGGGAAGATACCGGCGACACACTGCTGGCCCGAAGGCTGCAGGAGCGTCGGACGCTGCACCGGCCGCCGACCCCTCCGCCTCCACGGAGCGGTCGGGTGTCTACCTGGAGGCCGCCAACGGGATCTTTATTCAAGTCCCGTGGGCGTCCTCGTCTAGGGTACCCACGGAGGGAGAGACCTTCGACGGAGAGGTTCTCGCCTCCGCCGGGCTGAAGGTTGTGGATGCGCCCGGCAGCAGCGACGAGCCCGAAGAGGAGCGGCTCCTTCACCGGCTCCTGGCCTTGTACCGGGCCAGGCAGGCGAAGCTGGAGTCTCGGGAGGCTCTGGCTGCCAAGGCTGGTGCTGACCTGGAGAAGCGCGCCGCGGAGCTCCGTGCCGCCAACCAGGCGGCCCTCCGGAACTTGGCGGAGGAGCGCGAGGAGCTTGCCGGGGCGCAACAAGCATTCGTCCTCGAGAAGGCCGAGGTCGAGGAGCAGCAGCGGCTGGCCGCCGAAGAGCTGTCTCGGCGGGAAGGGGCGCTCAACCAGCGGAAGGTCGACCTCGACAGCCACGAGGACGACCTCACCGCCCGGGAGCAGGCTATTGGCGGGGCTCTGCTGGAGGCGAGGGATGCTGCTGCTGCCGCAGAGACCGCCAAGAAGGAGCTGGAGGCCAGAGTAGCGCAGTTGGAGCTGTTCTTGAAGGCCAGTGAAGACAGGGTCACCGCGCTCAACGTGGAGCGGGAGAAGGATGCCCACACCAACTCGGAGTTGCAAATTCGCCTCTCCGATAAGGGTAAAGAGCTCACTGATGCCAAGGACTCCATTGCTGATCTAGAGCTGAAGGTCTCCACCCTGACTGACTCGCTTGACGCTGCCCGGGACCGCGAGACGAAGCTGAAGGACGATCTCCGCGCTGAGAGGGCCCGGCTGGAAAGCACCGCCGTCTCGCAGACCCAATTCCAGCAGACGGTGGAGCGATGGACTGAGGACCTCGTCACCTCCGCCGCCAACATCGACATGGAGATGATGGTGTTGAGGGCGGAGCATCTCGTGTACTCCCCCGACGAGAACCTCCCTCACAGCGCCAAACTAAGTCTGTTCTTCAGGGGAGTGGCGCCGGCGCTTGCGCGGCTGCGGAAGAAGATCCCCGAGCAGCTGGCCGACGAGGCACGCCGGCTCTGTGGAGCGGGTGCTGTCGAAGATTGTCTACCGCAACCCCGGCATCAACCTCGTCAACGTCCTCCGCACCTTGCCGCCCGAGGCTGATCATGAGGCGTTGAAGGCCCAAGTTTCCCACATTGTAGCCAAGGTGGGCAAGATCCAGAGGGTCGAGGGAGACCGTAGGAATTAGGTTTCTTGCTTCCTTTGCCGCTGCCAATTAAGTCATATGCAGTAGTTGATTAGAACAGCGGCAAGCTATCTTTGTAATATATACTCTTATTTTGGGTAATCAATGCAGTGTTATCTCCCTTGCTTTTGGTCCTTCACTTTTTATGCTTTTCACCCTACACTTTTAGGGAAACTTGCCGGCAAGGGGCCCTCGCCGCGAGCGCCGAGTGCGGGACTCTTAGCAGCCTCCTAGCAAAGACCTTGTCGGCAAGTAACCTTGCCGCAGCTAGTCGCAGCACACTTACATTGCTGAGCGAACTCGAAAACGAAGTAAGGGCGCGACACTTGTCGCAGCTCACTTAAGCCGTTGAGCGTGCTCGAAACAAAGTAAGGGCGCGGCTAGCTACGGGTAGGTTCCTTCGCACACAGGTTTTCCATACAAAGTGTGGTTGTTCAAGGAAGATAACTAAAATTTAAAAATTTGAATGCTCGAACTTTGATAACTTAGCTTTCATTGGGTTGTTTACTTCCCGGCAAGACTTTTCTTTCTTTAACAGCACTTGGTCCATACTGCTATCTCCTTCCCCCCCGGCAAACTTGTGCGCGAGGAAACACTCCTTCTGTTTCAAAGAAAAAGGCAAAGGAGGAGAAAATACAAGTATGGAGCCTTGCGGCTTGTTACTGCTCACCGAGAGTGTGTGCTGCACGAAATGTAAGATGATACATGCAAGTACAAGGAAAAACACGAAATGACAAATGGTGCGAAGCACGAAAGTTTTACTGATGCGCGGGGTCTGCACCCGGCTTTGTACAAAGGTTTACATGCGACAGCGGCAAGACTTGTACAAAAGGTGGTTGCTAGAGCGGATCGCTGCAACCGCGCCTTATGGGTGAAACTTGCGAAGATGCTCTATGTTCCAGGAGTTGCTCACCGGTAAGCCTTCTTCGGTCTCAAGGCGGACAGCGCCGGGCCTTGTGACTTGTCTCACCCGATAAGGGCCTTCCCACTTTGGCGTCAACTTGTTGGAATTCTTGGCGGACTGAACACGCCGAAGAACAAGGTCGCCTTCCTCGAGACTCCTGGCCTTGACCTTGCGGCTATGATAACGACGCAAGGCTTGCTGGTATCGAGCAGCTCGTACAGCAGCCTGGAGACGTTCCTCCTCGAGGAGCAATGCATCATCTTGCCGCAGTTGCTCTTGCTCGAGCTCGTCGTAAGCGAGCACTCGAGGAGATCCGTATACGAGTTCCGTGGGGAGAACTGCCTCTGCTCCATAGACAAGAGCAAAGGGTGTCTCTCCGGTGGCTCGATTCGGTGTCGTCCTGATTGACCAAAGAGCCGCCGGCAACTCCTCTATCCAGTTTCTTCCACACTTGTGCAACCTGTCAAAAGTTCTTGTCTTCAGTCCGCGCAGCACTTCGGCATTGGCCCTCTCCGCTTGACCGTTGCTCCTAGGGTGAGCAACAGAAGCAAAGCAGACCTTGGCGCCAAGGTCTTGGACGTACTGCATGAAGGTGCGGCTTGTGAACTGTGTGCCGTTGTCGGTGATGATCCTGTTAGGGATTCCGAAACGGCAAACAATTGATCTGAAGAACCTGACCGCTGACTGTGCTGTCACCTTTCTCACTGGTTCCACTTCTGGCCACTTTGTGAACTTGTCGATTGCAACGTACAAGTACTCAAAGCCCCCGACAGCGCGGGGAAAAGGGCCGAGGATATCGAGCCCCTAGACCGAGAAGGGCCAGGATAAAGGGATCGTCTGGAGAGCCTGAGCTGGCTGGTGAATTTGCTTGGCATGGAACTGGCACGCTTCACACTTGGTTACTTGTGCAGTTGCATCTTGGAGGGCTTCTGGCCAAAAGAAACCTTGCCAGAACGCCTTCCCGGCAAGTGCTCTTGCGCCTATGTGGTGACAACATATGCCTCCGTGTATCTCTGCCAATAGCTTCTGTCCATCTTCCCGGGAAATGCACTTCAATCTGACACCATTGAGTCTTCTTCTGTACAGTTCGTTGTCGACGAACTGGTACATACTCGACTGCCTGGTTATCTTCTCTATCTCTTCTGGTTCTTCGGGAAGTTCTCCAGTCTGAAGAAATCGGACGATTTGCTGTGCCCATGCTGGAGCTTGAGGCTCAACAACAAGGCCTAAAGGCATCAGCGCTACTGTGGGAACCTCAGCTTCTACGACAAGAACCCGCGGTTCTGCCGGAGCTGAGGGTTCCCCGGCAAGCCTGCCGGGGCAAGGCTTGTCGGGAACGCCTGCTTCAACTATACAGACCCTTGGGTCAGCAGGAGCAGACTGTTCCTCAGCATCTTGGTTGTTGATCTTGGAGACCTTGGCGGCGGCTTCGGGAAGGTCCGCCGGTAAGTAGTCGCCGGAGACCAACTTCCTCTTCTTGCTCTGCCCAGCTGATGGTGTAACGGATGGTTGAGTTAGCTTGAGCATGAAGGTCCCTGGTTCCACAGGTAACTTCATTGCAGCACACTTTGAGAGGCTATCTGCAATATCATTCTGAGCTCTTGGGACGTGCTCCATCTGCAAGCCCTCAAAGTGTTCTTCAAGCTTCCTCACTTCATCGACATAAGCTTCCATCAAGGGACTCTGATAACTTTTGTTCACTTGTCGGACCACCAATTGTGAATCTCCCCGTACAATCAACTTCTTGATCCCAAGTTCGGCCGCAATTCCGAGGCCGGCAAGCAGTCCTTCATACTCAGCAGTATTGTTTGTCCCTTGCTCCTTGGGAAAGTGCATTTGAACAACATACTTGAGGTGCTCTCCGGTGGGCGCTATGAGCAACACGCCAGCACCGGCGCCTTGCTGCGAGAAGGCACCATCAAAGTACATTATCCACTCCTTGCTTGCTTCTTGGACGGGGATGCTTGTCTCTGGAACTTCTTCATCCGGTGTTGGGGTCCATTCCGCTATGAATTCTGCCAAAGCTCTGCTCTGTATGGTTGAAGTACTCTCAAACTTGAGACCAAAGCTTGACAGCTCCAGTGCCACCTCGACGATCCTGCCTGTTGCTTCCGGATTTTGCAATATCCTTTTCAACGGAAAGCGAGTGACCACTGTTATTTCATGTGCTTGGAAGTAATGGCGCAGCTTTCTTGAGGCCATGAGGAGGCCGAAAAGCAACTTCTGCACTCTAGAGTATCTTGATCTAGCCCCCTGCAGGAGGGAACTTACAAAATAAACTGGGCGCTGCACCATCTTCCTCCGCACTTCTTCTTGTTCCTGCGCAGACTTGTCCTTGTCGGGGCCAGAGCTTGTCGGGGAAGCCCCCTGCTTGCCGCTGGATGCGCTTGCCGGGGATGTGGGTTCCTCATCTACCTCCCTCTCCGCTACTAACACAGCACTAACCACTTGATTGGTCGCCGCTAAGTATAGCAGCAACTTCTCTTGTGGCTTAGGTGCGACAAGTATTGGAGTGGAGGATATGTATCCTTTCAAGTCTTGCAGCGCAGCCTCCGCTTCCGGAGTCCATTTCATAGGACCTGCCTTTTTAAAGATTTTGAAGAAAGGCAGGGCGCGTTCTGCAGACTTTGAAATGAACCTACTGAGGGCAGCCACACAACCAGCAAGTCTCCTTACGTCCTTGACGCGCTTCGGGGCTTCAATCTGCTCGATGGCTTTAATCTTGTCGGGATTGGCTTCAATCCCCCTCTGGGACACGAAGAACCCGAGAAGCTTGCTGGAGGGGACTCCGAAGACGCACTTCTCGGGGTTCAACTTGAGTTGTATCTTGCGCAGATTCTCAGAGGTTTCTTCTAAGTCTTGGATCAGTGTATCCTTGCTCTTGCTCTTGACCACTATATCATCCATGTAGGCTTCTACATTTCTGTGTATCTGTGGCTCAAAAGCAGTGTGCACCACCCTTGCAAATGTTGAGCCTGCATTCTTCAATCCAAAGGGCATGCGTATGAAGCAGTATGTGCTGCATGGAGTAATGAATGCAGTCTTTTCTTCATCTTCCTTGGCCACGAATATTTGGTGGTAACCTGAGTATGCATCAAGGAATGAAAGCAATTCACATCCGGTGGTGGAGTCAACAATCTGGTCAATACGCGGCAAGGGAAATGGATCCTTGGGACACGCTTTATTCACATCAGTGAAGTCTATACAAAGTCTCCACTTCCCATTGGCCTTGCGCATGACAACTGGATTGGCCAACCACGTAGGATGGATTACGCCTCTAACCAGGCATGCTGCTTCCAACTTCTTTATCTCTTCGGCGATGAATTCTTGGCGCTCCACGGCTTGCTTCCTGACCTTCTGCTTGACGGGCCGCGCATGAGGACAAACAACAAGCTTGTGCTCAATTACCTTCCTGGGAACGCCGGGGATGTCAGACGGTTGCCATGCGAACACGTCGACATTCGCCCGCAGGAAGGCAACGAGCGCGCTTTCCTATTTGGGGTCGAGCGTAGCACTGATGGTGAAGGTACCACCAGTGCCGTCCTCCTTCGCGGACACCTTCTTGGTTGCCGGTGGAGCTGCCATTCCTTTCTTACACTTGCTGGTGGAGCTCGATGGTGCGTCCTCGACGGCAGCGCAGCACTCCGAAGAGGTGCGTTTGCCGGAGTGGGCCCCAAAGCTCTTTGCGGACTTGGTCTTGGTCTCCCCCCCGGGAGCTTCAGCGGCAAGTGTTTTGCCGTCTGCCGCGGCTGCTGCATCCCGGTATATCTTGTCGGCGCAAATAAGCGCATCCTTCTTGTCACCTGGGACAGAGATGACGCTTATCGGCCCTGGCATCTTGAGCATATTGTACGCGTAGTGGGAAGCTGCCATGAACTTGGCGAGCGCAGGACGGCCAAGTATCCCATTATAAGGCAATGGGATATCGGCGACGTCGAACGTGATCCTCTCCGTCCTGAAGTTGAGCTCCCCACCAAAGGTCACTGGCGGCGTAACCTTCCCCTTCGGCTTGCTCCTTCCCGGGTTGATTCCTTGGAACGTCCCGGTTTCTTCGAGCTCGCTGTCGGGGATCTGCAGTTTCTTGATCACAGCGGAAGAGATCAAGTTGAGGCCGGCCCCGTCATCTACCAACATCTTGGTGACCTTGAGGTTGCGGATAGTTGGCGAAACCAACATCGGCAAGCACCCGACCGCGGTTGTGCGGTCAGGGTGATCCTCAAGGTCGAAGATGATGGGCGTGCCGGACCATTTCAGGAGCCTACGAGACTCGACGGGTGGCTCAGCTGCATTCACTTCCCGCACCCATTGCTTGAGTTGGCGGTGGGAAGTGTGCAGAAAGGCACCTCCATCGACACACAAGACTTCTGTGGCCTTCTGGAACTCCTGCTCGCTGTTGTCTCCTTCATCCCTATCCTCTTCATCGTCCTCGTCTTCATCCTTGTCGCGGCCCCGGGGAGGTCTGTCTCCTTGCCGCTGCTTGGCCTTGCTGCGGCGTCCTCCCCGGCCATTGAACGGCCGCTTCTTGCTGGGATCTCCTCCGCCTCCTTGGGCCTTCTCCTTGTCGCATCGCTCGTATTCAGCTTTCTGCTGCTCTACGAGGTACTCTACTCTTTTGCAGTTTTGGAGGTCGTGGCTCTTGGTGCGGTGGATCTTGCAGTACTGCTTGTCGGAGCCGTCCTGCTTGTCGGCTGCTGCTACAGGGGCGGGCTCCTTGCCGGAGACTTTGAAATGAACTTGGGTGAGGACGGCGTTGGGGGTGAAATCTAAGAGACGGAAGCCGTACGTGTTCATCACGTCGCAGAAGAACTCCGAGTACGGAGGGCAAAGACCGCAGTAGAAGAATGCAGCGAAAAAGTAGTAACCTCCCGGGAACATGTCGACGGCTACGGCGGGGAGGACTTGGGTGCGGGGATGATCCTTCGTCTCCCTCGGCCAGAACAAGTAGTACTTGTCCCGCAGCTCCCTCGGGCCGAGCCTTGGCGGGAAGACCACACTCTTCCTCCTCATGGCCGCCAGCTTCGCCGCCTGCTCAGACTTCTCCTTCTTCGCCTTGTCACTCTTCGCCTTGTCGCTCTTCGCCTGGTCGCTCTTCGGGGCCATGGCGGGGGCGGCGAGGGAGAAGGCGGCGCGGCGGGTAGGGAGGACGGTGGAGGAAGGGCAGAAGCAGGGAGCGGCGGGGATTATGAGAACTCAAGGCGCAATGAAGGCGATGTGGGGAACTGCCCCTGCTTCTTCTTCTTTTAAGGGGGAAGTGGGGGACGTTCCGCATTTCCCATTAAATAATAGGCCACGATCTCTCCCACGACGCCGCAATCGACGCGTGCCGTTAGGGAGGGATGCGGCGGATACGGAGAGGTAAACTACTCGGTAAACCTTGAAGGCCCACGGCAAGCCGTATCCCTCTCCGTATCCGCCGCATCCCTCCCTAACGGCACGCGTCGATTGCAGCGTCGTGGGAGAGATCGTGGCCTATTATTTAATAGGAAATGCGGAACGTCCCCCACTTCCCCCTTAAAAGCAGAAGAAGCAGGGGCAGTTCCCCACATCGCCTTCATTGCGCCTTGAGTTCTCATAATCCCCGCCGCTCCCTGCTTCTGCCCTTCCTCCACCGTCCTCCCTACCCGCCGCGCCGCCGTTCTCCCTCGCCGCCCCCGCCATGGCCCCGAAGAGCGACCAGGCGAAGAGCGACAAGGCGAAGAGTGACAAGGCGAAGAAGGAGAAGTCTGAGCAGGCGGCGAAGCTGGCGGCCATGAGGAGGAAGAGTGTGGTCTTCCCGCCAAGGCTCGGCCCGAGGGAGCTGCGGGACAAGTACTACTTGTTCTGGCCGAGGGAGACGAAGGATCATCCCCGCACCCAAGTCCTCCCCGCCGTAGCCGTCGACATGTTCCCGGGAGGTTACTACTTTTTCGCTGCATTCTTCTACTGCGGTCTTTACCCTCCGTTCTCGGAGTTCTTCTGCGACGTGATGAACATGTACGGCTTCCGTCTTTTAGATTTCACCCCCAACGCCGTCCTCACCCAAGTTCATTTCAAAGTCTCCGGCAAGGAGCCCGCCCCTATAGCGGCAGCCGACAAGCAGGACGGCTCCGACAAGCAGTACTGCAAGATCCACCGCACCAAGAGCCACGACCTCCAAAACTGCAAAAGAGTAGAGTACCTTGTAGAGCAGCAGAAAGCTGAATACGAGCGACGCGACAAGGAGAAGGCCCAAGGAGGCGGAGGAGAGCCCAGCAAGAAGCGGCCGTTCAATGGCCGAGGAGGACGCCGCGGCAAGGCCAAGCAGCGGCAAGGAGACAGACCTCCCCGGGGCCGCGACAAGGATGAAGACGAGGACGATGATGAGGATATGGATGAAGGAGACAACAACGAGCAGGAGTTCCAGAAGGCCACAGAAGTCCTGTGTGTCGATGGAGGTGCCTTTCTGCACACTTCCCACCGCCAACTCAAGCAATGGGTGCGGGAAGTGAATGCAGCTGAGCCACCCGTCGAGTCGCGCAGGCTCCTGAAATGGTCCGGCACGCCCATCATCTTCGACCTTGAGGATCACCCTGACCGCACAACCGCGGTCGGGTGCTTGCCGATGTTGGTTTCACCAACTATCCGCAAACTCAAGGTCACCAAGATGTTGGTAGACGGCGGGGCTGGCCTCAACTTGATCTCTTCCGCTGTGATCAAGAAACTGCAGATCCCCGACAGCGAGCTCGAAGAAACCGGGACGTTCCAAGGAATCAACCCGGGAAGGAGCAAGCCGAAGGGGAAGGTTACGCTGCCAGTGACCTTTGGTGGGGAGCTCAACTTCAGGACGGAGAGGATCACGTTCGACGTCGCCGATATCCCATTGCCTTATAATGGGATACTTGGCCATCCTGCGCTCGCCAAGTTCATGGCAGCTTCCCACTACGCGTACAATATGCTCAAGATGCCAGGGCCGATAAGCGTCATCTCTGTCCCAGGTGACAAGAAGGATGCGCTTATTTGCCCCGACAAGATCTACCGGGATGCAGCAGCCACGGCAGACGGCAAAACACTTGCCGCTGAAGCTCCCGGGGGGAAGACCAAGACCAAGTCCGGCAAGAGCTCTAGGGCCCACTCCGGCAAACACACCTCTTCGGAGTGCTGCGCTGCCGTCGAGGACGCACCATCGAGCTCCACCGGCAAGTGTAAGAAAGGAATGGCAGCTCCACCGGCAACCAAGAAGGTGTCCGCGAAGGAGGACGGCACTGGTGGTACCTTCACCATCAGTGCTACGCTCGACCCCAAATAGGAAAGCGCGCTCGTTGCCTTCCTGCGGGCGAATGTCGACGTGTTCGCATGGCAACCGTCTGACATCCCCGGCGTTCCCAGGAAGGTAATTGAGCACAAGCTTGCTGTTTGTCCTCATGCGCGGCCCGTCAAGCAGAAGGTCAGGAAGCAAGCCGTGGAGCGCCAAGAATTCATCGCCGAAGAGATAAAGAAGTTGGAAGCAGCATGCCTGGTTAGAGGCGTAATCCATCCTATGTGGTTGGCCAATCCAGTTGTCGTGCGCAAGGCCAATGGGAAGTGGAGACTTTGTATAGACTTCACTGATGTGAATAAAGCGTGTCCCAAGGATCCATTTCCCTTGCCGCGTATTGACCAGATTGTTGACTCCACCGCCGGATGTGAATTGCTTTCATTCCTTGATGCATACTCAGGTTACCACCAGATATTCGTGGCCAAGGAAGATGAAGAAAAGACTGCATTCATTACTCCATGCGGCACATACTGCTTCATACGCATGCCCTTTGGATTGAAGAATGCAGGCTCAACATTTGCAAGGGTGGTGCACACTGCTTTTGAGCCACAATACACAGAAATGTATAAGCCTACATGGATGATATAGTGGTCAAGAGCAAGAGCAAGGATACACTGATCCAAGACTTAGAAGAAACCTTTGAGAATATGCGCAAGATACAACTCAAGTTAAACCCCGAGAAGTGCGTCTTTGGAGTCCCCTCCAGCAAGCTTCTCGGGTTCTTCGTGTCCCAGAGGGGGATTGAAGCCAATCCCGACAAGATTAAAGCCATCGAGCAGATTGAAGCCCCGAAGCGCGTCAAGGACGTAAGGAGACTTGCTGGTTGTGTGGCTGCCCTCAGTAGGTTCATTTCAAAGTCTGCAGAACGCGCCCTGCCTTTCTTCAAAATCTTGAAAAAGGCAGGTCCTATGAAATGGACTCCGGAAGCGGAGGCTGCGCTGCAAGACTTGAAAGGATACCTATCCTCCACTCCAATACTTGGTGCACCTAAGCCACAAGAGAAGTTGCTGCTATACTTAGCGGCGACCAATCAAGTGGTTAGTGCTGCGTTAGTAGCGGAGAGGGAGGTAGATGAGGAACCCACATCCCCGGCAAGCGCATCCAGCGGCAAGCAGGGGGCTTCCCCGACAAGCTCTGGCCCCGACAAGGACAAGTCTGCGCAGGAACAAGAAGAAGTGCGGAGGAAGATGGTGCAGCGCCCAGTTTATTTTGTAAGTTCCCTCCTGCAGGGGGCTAGATCAAGATACTCTGGAGTGCAGAAGTTGTTTTTCGGCCTCCTCATGGCCTCAAGAAAGCTGCACCATTACTTCGAAGCACATGAAATAACAGTGGTCACTTGCTTTCCGTAGAAAAGGATATTGCAAAATCCGGAAGCAACAGGCAGGATCGTCGAGTGGGCACTAGAGCTGTCAAGATTTGGTCTCAAGTATGAGAGTACTTCAACCATACAGAGCAGAGCTTTGGCAGAATTCATAGCGGAATGGACCCCAACACCGGATGAAGAAGTTCCAGAGACAAGCATCCCCGTCCAAGAAGCAAGCAAGGAGTGGATAATGTACTTTGATGGTGCCTTCTCGCTGCAAGGCGCCGGTGCCGGCGTGTTGCTCATAGCGCCCACCGGAGAGCACCTCAAGTATGTTGTTCAAATGCACTTTCCCAAGGAGCAAGCGACAAACAATACTGCTGAGTATGAAGGACTGCTTGCCGGCCTCAGAATTGCGGCCGAACTTGGGATCAAGAAGTTGATTGTACGGGGAGATTCACAATTGGTGGTCCGACAAGTGAACAAAAGTTATCAGAGTCCCTTGATGGAAGCTTATGTCGATGAAGTGAGGAAGCTTGAAGAACACTTTGAGGGCTTGCAGATGGAGCACGTCCCAAGAGCTCAGAATGATATTGCAGATAGCCTCTCAAAGTGTGCTGCAATGAAGTTACCTGTGGAACCAGGGACCTTCATGCTCAAGCTAACTCAACCATCCGTTACACCATCAGCTAGGCAGAGCAAGAAGAGGAAGTTGGTCTCCGGCGACTACTTACCGGCGGACCTTCCCGAAGCCGCCGCCAAGGTCTCCAAGATCAACAACCAAGATGCTGAGGAACAGTCTGCTCCTACTGACCCAAGGGTCTGTACAGTTGAAGCAGGCATTCCCGACAAGCCTTGCCCCGGCAGGCTTGCCGGGGAACCCTCAACTCCGGCAGAACCGCAGGTTCTTGTCTTAGAAGCTGAGGTTCCCACAGCAGCGCTGATGCCTTTAGTCCTTGTTGTTGAGCCTCAAGCTCCAGCATGGGCACAGCAAATCGTCCGTTTTCTTGAGATTGGAGAACTTCTCGAAGAACCAGAAGAGATAGAGAAGATAACCAGGCAGTCGAGTATGTACCAGTTCGTCGACAACAAACTGTACAGAAGAACACTCAATGGTGTCAGATTGAAGTGCATTTCCCGAGAAGATGGACAGAAGCTGTTGGCAGAGATACACGGAGGCATATGTGGTCACCACATAGGCGCAAGAGCACTTGCCGGGAAGGCGTTCAGGCAATGTTTCTTTTGGCTAGAAGCCCTCCAAGATGCAACTGCACAAGTAACCAAGTGTGAAGTGTGCCAGTTCCATGCCAAGCAAATTCACCAGCCAGCTCAGGCTCTCCAGACGATCCCTTTATCCTGGCCCTTCTCGGTCTGGGGGCTCGATATCCTCGGCCCTTTTCCCCGCGTTGTCGGGGGCTTTTAGTACTTGTACGTTGCAATCGACAAGTTCACAAAGTGGCCAGAAGTGGAACCAGTGAGAAAGGTGACATCACAGTCAGCGGTCAGGTTCTTCAGGTCAATTGTTTGCCGTTTCGAAATACCTAACAGGATCATCACCGACAACGACACACAGTTCACAAGCCGCACCTTCATGCAGTACGTCCAAGACCTTGGCGCCAAGGTCTGCTTTGCTTCTGTTGCTCACCCAAGGAGCAACGGTCAAGCAGAGAGGGCCAATGCCGAAGTGCTGCGCGGACTGAAGACAAGAACTTTTGACAGGCTGCACAAGTGTGGAAGAAACTGGATAGAGGAGTTGCCGGCGGCTCTTTGGTCAATCAGGACGACACCGAATCGAGCCACCGGACAGACACCCTTTGCTCTTGTCTATGGAGCAGAGGCAGTTCTCCCCACGGAACTCGTATACGGATCTCCTCGAGTGCTCGCTTACGACGAGCTCGAGCAAGAGCAACTGCGGCAAGATGATGCATTGCTCCTCGAGGAGGAACGTCTCCAGGCTGCTGTACGAGCTGCTCGATACCAGCAAGCCTTGCGTCGCTATCATAGCCGCAAGGTCAAGGCCAGGAGTCTCGAGGAAGGCGTCCTTGTTCTTCGGCGTGTTCAGTCCGCCAAGAATTCCAACAAGTTGACGCCAAAGTGGGAAGGCCCTTATCGGGTGAGACAAGTCACAAGGCCCGGCGCTGTCCGCCTTGAGACCGAAGAAGGCTTACCGGTGAGCAACTCCTGGAACATAGAGCATCTTCGCAAGTTTCACCCATAAGGCGCGGTTGCCGCGATCCGCTCCGGTAACCACCTTTTGTACAAGTCTTGCCGCTGTCGCATGTAAACCTTTGTACAAAGCCGGGCGCAAACCCCGCGCATCAGTAAAACTTTTGTGCTTCGCACCATTTGTCATTTCGTGTTTTTCCTTGTACTTGCATGTATCATCTGACATTTCGTGTAGCACACACTCTCGGTGAGCAGTAACAAGCCGCAAGGCTCCATACTTGAATTTTCTCCTCCTTTGCCTTTTTCTTTGAAACAGAAGGAGTGTTTCCTCGCGCACAAGTTTGCCGGGGGGGGG
>LR738713.1:643702750-643806775 GCA_902687465.1 Secale cereale | reverse complement strand
GGGAAGGAGATAGCAGTATGGACCAAGTGCTGTTCAAGAAAGAAAAGTCTTGCCGGGAAGTAAACAACCCAATGAAAGCTAAGTTATCAAAGTTCGAGCATTCAAATTTTTAAATTTTAGTTATCTTCCTTGAACAACCACACTTTGTATGGAAAACCTGTGCGCGAAGGAACCTACCCGTAGCTAGCCGCGCCCTTACTTTGTTTCGAGCACGCTCAATGGCTTAAGTGAGCTGCGACAAGTGTTGCGCCCTTACTTCGTTTTCGAGTTCGCTCTGCAATGTAAGTGTGCTGCGACTAGCTGCGGCAAGGTTACTTGCCGACAAGGTCTTTGCTAGCAGGCTGCTAAGAGTCCCGCACTCAGCGCTCGCGGCGAGGGCCCCTTGCCGGCAAGTTTCCCTAAAAGCATAGGGTGAAAAGCATACAAAGTGAAGGACCAAAAGCAAGGGAGATAACACTGTATTGATTACCCAAAATAAGAGTATATATTACAAAGATAGCTTGCCGCTGTTCTAATCAACTACTGCATATGACTTAATTGGCAGCGGCAAAGGAAGCAAGAAACCTAATTCCTACGGTCTCCCTCGACCCTCTGGATCTTGCCCACCTTGGCTACAATGTGGGCAACTTGGGCCTTCAACTCCTCATGATCAGCCTCGGGCGGCAAGGTGCGGAGGACGTTGACGACGTTGATGCCGGGTTTGTGGTAGACAATCTTCGACAGCACCCGCTTCATGGTGCCCATGCAGAGCCGGCGTGCCTCGTCGGCCAGCTGCTCGGGGATCTTCTCCCGCAGCCGCGCTAGCGCCGGTGCCACTCCCCTGAAGAACAGACTTAGTTTGGCGCTGTGAGGGAGGTTCTCGTCGGGGGAGTACACGAGATGCTCCGCCCTCAACGCCATCATCTCCATGTCGATGTTGGCGGCGGAGGTGACGAGGTCCTCAGTCCATCGCTCCACCGTCTGCTGGAATTGGGTCTGCGAGACGGCGGTGCTTTCCAGCAGGGCCCTCTCAGCGCGGAGATCGTCCTTCAGCTTCGTCTCGCGGTCCCGGGCAGCGTCAAGCGAGTCAGTCAGGGTGGAGACCTTCAGCTCTAGATTGGCAATGGAGTCCTTGGCATCAGTGAGCTCTTTACCCTTATCGGAGAGGCGGATTTGCAACTCCGAGTTGGTGTGGGCATCCTTCTCCCGCTCCACGTTGAGCGCGGTGACCCTGTCTTCACTGGCCTTCAAGAACAGCTCCAACTGCGCTACTCTGGCCTCCAGCTCCTTCTTGGCGGTCTCTGCGGCAGCGGCAGCATCCCTCGCCTCCCGCAGAGCCCCGCCAATAGCCTGCTCCCGGGCGGTGAGGTCGTCCTCGTGGCTGTCGAGGTCGACCTTCCGCTGGTTGAGCGCCCCTTCCCGCCGAGACAGCTCTTCGGCGGCCAACCGCTGCTGCTCCTCGACCTCGGCCTTCTCGAGGACGAATGCTTGCTGCGCCCCGGCAAGCTCCTCGCGCTCCTCCGCCAAGTTCCGGAGGGCCGCCTGGTTGGCGGCACGGAGCTTCGCGGCGCGCTTCTCCAGGTCGGCACCAGCCTTGGCAGCTAGAGCCTCCCGCGACTCCAGCTTCGCCTGCCTGGCCCGGTACAAGGCCAGGAGCCGGTGAAGGAGCCGCTCCTCTTCGGGCTCGTCGCTGCTGCCGGGCGCATCCACAACCTTCAGCCCGGCGGAGGCGAGAACCTCTCCGTCGAAGGTCTCTCCCTCCGCGGGTACCCTAGATGAGGACGCCCACGGGACTTGAATAAAGACCCCATTGGCGGCCCCCAGGTAGACACCCGACCGCTCCGCGGAGGCGGAGGGGTCGGCGGCCGGTGCAGCGTCCGACGCTCCTGCAGCCTCCGGGCCAGCAGTGTGGTCGCCGGTCCCTTCCCCCGCCGCGGCGTCGGCGGACGGGGCGGTTTCCTCGACGGCTGGCTCGTCGGCTCCAGCCATTCCCTCAGCAGTAGTGGCGTTGCCGCCGTCGCCATGCACACCCTCCTCGGCGGTGGCCTCCGTCTCCATCGGCTCCGGGGCGGGAGGATCTAGTAGAAGAAAAAGAAAAGAAAGATCGTCAAGCAAATATCCAAAAAGAAGAACTCGAGAAGAAGAAGCTACAAGGTTTACCTTCGCGGACTTCCTCGACGACGGGGTCCCTCGCTGGGGAATTCTCCCTTGGCGGCGGAGTAGTAGTCCTTGCTGGCGGAGGGCCGCTTGCGCCCTCCCTTGACGGGGTGCTCGCCCTCGGCGGGGTACTCGCCCTTGGCGGAGTACCCATCCTTGGTGGAGCGCCGTCCCTTGCCGGGGAGCTCATCCTTGGCGGGGAGGGTGGAGCAAGCGGCTCGTTGTGGGCAACCTCCTGGTGCTCCTGTTGCTGCGGCTCCACCTCTGCCCAAAACAGCAAAACATCAGTACGAGCAATAACCTCGAGCGCGCCCGTCAAGCAGAAAAATGGATAACAGACTTACGCTGGGGGCTGCGCTGGGGGCTGCTCCTCAGAGCAGCAGGCTGATCCGGCAAGTCTGCCGCTGGCGCGTCTCCTGCCGCTGCGGCGGGCTCGTCGTCTTCGATCTCGACCACAGGGATCTTGGCCCTCTTCGCTATCTTCTAGGTCAAGGTCCTGCAAGCCAAAATAAGATCAAGATCAGAATCAAGCAAGAGAAATCAAGACAAAATCAAAGGAAATGAAACTAGCAAGTACTTACTCTTCCTCCTCCTCTTCGTCGGAGCTGAGAGCGGAGAAGTCAAATCCCGCCTCGGCTGCTCCAGCGCGAGGAGCCGGAGGAGAGGGCTCCCTCGGGCGCTTGGCGGGCCCCGGAGCTGCGGGCTGTGAAGACCCAGCACCGGTCGTCGCCGAGGACCGAGGAGCAGAAGGTACCCCGGAGTCACTCCGGGAAGACCCCCCTCCGCTTGTCGCTCGAGCACGGGGCGCCTCCTTGGCGACCTTGCTCGTCGTGGCGGCACGTGTCGCCCGGCGCTGTGGTCATTGCTGAGGCGCCGGCGGCCTCGCCGTCTCGACGGCCTTGCGGAGGCGCTTCTTCGGTTGCGGCGGAGGGCTTGGGCTTGGTGGTGGCGGAGAGTTCTCCGAGGACGAGGAGGCGTCGTCGTCAAGATTCAAGGATCCGCCGGAGTCTTCATTGGAATCACCGGACTCGGCCTCCTCCTCCTCCTCCTCCTCGGCAGGCCCGCTGGACTCGGTTCCCTGCCTGGCAGCCTCGCCAATCCCGGCAGGCTCCCCGGTAGGCTCCCCGGCAAACTCCTCGGGCGTGATCTGCAGCAGCTTGAGGATTTCCTCCTCCTCAGCCTGGCTCACCGCGTCCGCCGCCTCCGCTTCGTCAACGGTGTATCCAAACTCACCAGCCGCTGCTGCCGCGGCGGCCTCCTCCATCATGGAGGCAATGTACGCCACATCTCGCGCGGTGGTCTCCCGGGTGAGCCCCTTCCTATCATCAGCATTGCGTGGTTTTTCAACCAAGTTGTCGAAGAAGGCTTGCACGGTCTCCGCCGAGGGCTCCAGCCAAGTGGGGACGACCCCGTGGGAGTCGCACTCCGGCATTGCCGCGCGGATGGCACTGAGGGCCGTGTTGTTGCACAAAGGGACCACTCCGGTCGACGGTTTGAACCACTCCGGGTGCTTGGGGTCGTGTTTGAACAGTTCCCGGACCATCCCCTTCAGCTCCAAGACGGTGAAGTTGTAGTTCAACCCGGGGCGCAGCCTCATGCGGTCTGCCGCATTGCCGAACTCCCAAGCAGGCCTCTTCCTTTCCTGCAGAGGGGCGATGCGGCGGCGGAGGAAATCAGCTCCAACTTCACCCACTGTTAGACTGGCCGCCCGGAGACGAAGAATCCTAGTTAAAGCGATCTGCCACTTGTCGTCCTCCGGGGCCAAGTCACTCCAATCCTTGCCGCGCACTATGGCAGTTTGGCGCGGCAAGGTAAACTGCTCGGGATCTTTCTCCAGAATCCAACACCAATCCGCCCTCCACTCCTCCCACTTGCCGCGGAGCTCCCCCTTCAAGTACGCCTCCTTCTTGTTCAGCCTGAAGATCCAAGAGATGCCGCCGGAGAGAGGGGATCCGGACTCTACTCTAGGCGTGAAGAAGTGGCGGAAAAGGGCTACATTTGGGTGGACTCCAACATAGTTTTCGCACAGATGTGCGAAAACGGCAAGGGTGAGGACGGCGTTGGGGGTGAAATCTAAGAGACGGATGCCGTACGTGTTCATCACGTCGCAGAAGAACTCCGAGAACGGAGGGCAAAGACCGCAGTAGAAGAATGCAGCGAAAAAGTAGTAACCTCCCGGGAACATGTCGACGGCTACGGCGGGGAGGACTTGGGTGCGGGGATGATCCTTCGTCTCCCTCGCCTAGAACAAGTAGTACTTGTCCCGCAGCTCCCTCGGGCCGAGCCTTGGCGGGAAGACCACACTCTTCCTCCTCATGGCCGCCAGCTTCGCCGCCTGCTCAGACTTCTCCTTCTTCGCCTTGTCGCTCTTCGCCTTGTTGCTCTTCGCCTGGTCGCTCTTCGGGGCCATGGCGGGGGCGGCGAGGGAGAACGGCGGCGCGTCGGGTAGGGAGGACGGTGGAGGAAGGGCAGAAGCAGGGAGCGGCGGGGGTTTCTGAGAACTCAAGGCGCAATGAAGGCGATGGGGGGAACTGCCCCTGCTTCTTCTGCTTTTAAGGGGGAAGTGGGGGACGTTCCGCATTTCCCATTAAAGAATAGGCCACGATCTCTCCCACGACGCCGCAATCGACGCGTGCCGTTAGGGAGGGATGCGGCGGATACGGAGAGGGATACGGCTTGCCGTGGGCCGCTTGTGCCCGTGCACTGTCTTGGGCCTGGCCCAACAGCGCTCGGCACCGTGTGTGGCCCAGGCCCGGGGGCTCCTGTCGGTGTACTAAGGTAGGGATACCTTAGTACCCCAACTTGTGCACGGGCAGTAGCAGCTTCCCGCGGCAGGGCTTACCACGCGCTTGCCAAGGCCTGCTCCAGATCCCTTCAAGCCATTCAAGAACAAAGTATGCAAGTTAGAAGACAAGACCCCGGCAAGAGGAGCTTGCTGAGAAGGCCGCACCAGGCTCAAGGACATCTTTTCAGCACAAGACCCTGGCAAGAAGTGCTTGCCAGGAAGACCAAAGGATAACCACCGCAAAAGATACATCGCGGCGCATCGTGCGCCCCAGCAGGACCCGGGAAGCGGCAAGCTTCCGGGGCCGGCAAGATAGCGGCCCCGGCAAGGTGCTTGCCGGGGGAAGATTACACTGTGTGCCTGTGCTCCAGCTCACTCGGCCACGCGTCGCCCTGGGGCCCTTCCAGGGGCGCGTGGCAGATGGCTGTGCAGCCTGAGGGACACGCTGGCGAGCCGCGGTGACGAGGCTACCGCCGTGGCGAACGGAGACGCATGGACAGACGCTTTTGGGGTCGACGGCGACGGGCATTAAATGCCCTTGTCCCCCACCGTCAAGGTTAGGTGAAGACCACTGTTCATACACTGTTCATGCACTCTTACAACTACCACCAAATTTACACTTCTACCCTCCTCTACGTTGGCACTTGTCGGTGACCCCTTGAGCTATAAAAGGAGGCCCATGCACAACGTAGAGGGGGTTCGACTCCAGAAACTCGTTCACTCCCTCGCTCGGTGTAGCTGGTACTGTAGATCTTCACGCTCCCGAGCCCAAAAACTCAATACAACCAAAAGCAGGAGTAGGGTTTTACGCGTCATCGCGGCCCGAACCTGGGTAAACTGCCCGCGTGTGCCCCTCGATCTGCTCTCCGTGCTCCCTCCGCTCCCTTACCGCAACGTAGAAGGGGCTCCGGTCCCATAGGTGCTCGTGGGAGGACAGTTTCCCCCGACAGATACTATGTTATGTGTTGATAAGTGTTGAGTGGGTGGATCTATGCTAGTGCACTCTCTAGACTAAGATGAATGCACTCTTATGATTAAACACCTTGCAAGCATCCGCAAATACAAGATAGAATTTAAGGCAAAAGCCTAACCATAGCAATACGATCGAGGATCCATTATTCCCTTATGCAAAAGCGTGCGAACTGGGGTTCAGGTTTCTGTCACTCCGGCAACCCACCATAAGCATTCTTTATACACAATGTATTCTCCTAGGTCCTTAATAAGGCGAAGTGTTGGGTGTTCGACTCACACAACACCACTAGTAGAATGACAACACAACTTAAGTATCAAACAACACATATTACTTCAACAGCATATGACTACTAACAATAAGACTTTCCCCATGTCCTCAAGAACTAAGGTAACTACTCACGAGACATAAAAGAGATCATGATCAGCGGGGATAAATATGTGGTAAACAATCTGGACATAATAATATTTCTCCAACAAAACTCAATAGCATTCACCACAAAGTAGTAATCAACACCGATGGAGTAGAGAGGATAGGTAGTACGAGTTACAACACAAGTTGCGATTGTAAGATGAGATTTGGATGAAGATGGAGATGGTGCTGGTGTTGGGGATGATGTTGATGATGATCTCGATGATGCTCGTGACGATGGTGATGACGATGGCGACGATCTCCCCTTCCGGGAGGTGATCTCCCCGGCGGGATCTGCCCGCCGGAGATGGCTTTTTCTTCTCTGTAGGTTTCCGCCACGGAGCGGCGGCGGAACTCCGTAAAAATTCCCGTCCTTAGGGTTTTTGGATAACGGAGAGCATATATGCAAAAGGGGGCGGCTAGAGGTGGGCCATGGGCTCCAGGCGACCCCCCGGCGCGACCAGGGGGGCGCCCCCAGGCCGCCTGGGCACCCTGTGGCCCCCCTCTGGTTGCCCTTTCGCGTGCCTTCGTGATCCGTCTGAAAAATATCTCCCATCAATTTTCAGGTAATTTGGAGGTATTCTTCTTCAGCAACTCAGCGTCCACTTTTTACTGCTGAATCCTGCGTCTGCTGCTTCGGCATCGGAAAGTTTGCAAACTGTGTAAAATTGACCAAAACAACATAAGGACATCACCGTAACGTGAAATATATCAATGAATAAGGATAAATTATGATACAAAATAGTGATGCATTTTGGACGTATCAACACCCCCAAGCTTAGACCTCGCTTGTCCCCAAGCGAATATGAACTCGGTAAACCTGTCCACAAGTTTAGAGAGTGAAGTGTCGATAAATAGAATACGGACAAGAAGTATCATAGTTTTTTTTACCAACTCAAATATCCTCAACAACAATCTTCAACTCATAAGGCCCTTATGAAAGAGTGATAACACTTATATTCGAAAGTAGGGCTAAGGAAACTCATTATATCATGGCAAACATGTCCTTCGGTCAAAGAACAACAAATAGATTTAACTTTTGCTCTTATATTTTGATGAGATCAATTGAAGCTTTTTGAAAATAACATGTTAATAGGCAAGAAGTCAAAGTGTTAACACAAAGGAAGATGTTTGCCTTAGCTGGGCATGACAAACAACTTACTTATCGAATGATAATGTCAACAAGGATATGATATGACAAATCTTAATGCAGCTTTATATGAATGAATCCTTATCAACATCAAACGTCTGCTCTCTTTGAGAAATAGAAGGAAGTAGAAGTAACTGACTCAACTTAAAATTAAAAGATAGGCCCTGTTCTAGGGTAGTAGGGAAAACTCATGTGCTATCCTCAAATCAAACAGAATGAAAACAAGTTTTTAGGGGTGCATGATTTGTCAACGAATGCTAATAGATAACTCAATTGCTTTTTGAGCTGGACAAGTTTCGAGGAACGGCTCCCGCACGAGGACGATAACATCCTCTTATTCTCCTTTTTTTATCACTGCCAAAGTTTTCTGATTTCTCATGAACAAAGCGTGAAGGAGGGTTTGTTTGTTATATTATTTTTAAGCCGGGCGCACTCTTTGCCAGTTCCTTCTCGTATTATGGGTTTGCACATTAGACATGCAATCCCGGGGTGAAGCTTGTCCAACTCAAGAAGACCATGAATTAGCTATTACTTCCTCATGAGCTAAAACAGAGGCACAAAAAAAAAGATTTTGAACATTTAAGGATAACACATAAATTATATACTTTAGGAGGTGGTAGTGGAATATCACGAATAGGAAGGTATGGTGGACTCATATGGAAGGTATTGGTTTTAAGGGTATGGATGCACAAGCAGAATACCGCTTAGTACAGAGTTAGGCTAGCAAAGGTTTTGAGAGAGCAGACAACTGATGATGACTAAGATGCAAAGCAATATAAAGCATGAACATTGAAATAAGCATAACACATCAAGTTGTCTTCCTTGTCAGCATAACACTTCAAGCATAATAACATAAAGGTTTTGGCTATGTTGATACTTTAAGAAAATCATGCTTGTTGTCATGACCAAAGCTATGTTTGCCAAGATTAAATAAAGTTTTCACAGCCATACCTGACATAAGGTCAATACTCCCCATAAGAATCATCATATAAGGTCGATTGCGTGAAGAGAATACTGAGTGCAGCAAAAGTAACCGATAAACTTCTCATTAATATTCCATCATAGACGACTCCACACTCACGGATACAATTCTTCACCAAAGGAGTGATAGACCTCAATGCACACACCTATCTCATATGATAACCTCCCTAGACATGATACGACTCTACTTGACTCTAAAAGACAAAAAGTAAAGATAATGATACCGGGCACTCCCCCAAGCTTGGAACAAGACAAGGGAATGCCATTACCCCAGGAGATTTCACTCATCATCCTTGTTGGCGTTGATCACGTAGTTCTTGGCGAAACTCTTCCATGGAAGGGGTTCTCCAGTCTCATATGAGAAGCTCGTCTCCTGAATCCTGCATTCAGCACCCAAACTCATGCGCATAAACCTTAGTTCATACTCATAGTTCTGGTTATGTAGATCATTAATTTGCCCTTGGAGCTCTATAATTCTTTCTTCAGACGCGGTGACGCTTTTCCACATCTCATTCATCTCCTTCAGGAAGTAGGTCTTCAGCTCGTCGATGATGTTAAAGTTAGCTTCAACACCACGCTCGATCATCTTCTTGTACTTGAAGACTTCTTGCTCCACTTCTTCCAGCCTGGCCTGGATGCTCCCCTCCTTGATAGGTCCCTTCAGATCTTCTTGATGAAGGACACCGTCCTCCATCCGAACAACCTGAGGGTGCTTCTTCACCTCAGTGAGGTAAGGGTTGATGACGTTGACGATGAACTTGTCCTTGGGGGAACTTGGAGAAGCCATGGCACCTAAATTCAGCTGAAGGATTCCCTGGCAGAAACAGATCGAAGAGAAAACACGCGAAATCGCAAGATACGTTGCCGGAACAATCCGGGCAAATATATAGGAAAAATTTATGCACAGAAAGGAAGGTACGGACCAAAGCGGGGTCGGAGGCGGACTCCCGGGTGTCCAGGCGGCCTCCCGGCGCGGCCCAGGGGGGTGCCAGGGGGGCGCCTGGACTCCCTGGAGGTCGTCTCCGGCTCCACTTAGGTTCAGAATTTTACTAATTTTGCAGAAACTCGTAATACGGAACTTTTATGGCGGTTCGCGATGTTTCCTTACCGTACTACATACCTTTTCTTTATTCTGCTTCTGCTGGCGTCTGAAACAGGGCTGCAACATGTTCTTCATGGTTTGTTGTGTATATTATATTCACATCAACATTTACAGGGTCTCCTGCTATGTAATGTTTAAGTCTTTGCCCATTCACAACTTGAGGTTTGGTACCTTCAAAATTATTAATCTTAATTGCACCGGACCGATAAACTTCTTCAATATGAAATGGTCCTTCCCACCTGGAAAGTAGTTTACCTGGAGAAAACCTGAAACGGGATCTGAACAACAAAACTTTATCACCAATATTAAATTCACGTTTCAGAATCTTCCTATCATGCCACCTTTTTACCTTTTCCTTGAACATTTTAGCGCTCTCGTAAGCTTCACTTCTCCATTCATCTAGAGAAGTCAAGTTCATGAGACGCTTCTCACCAGCTAATTTTGGGTCAACGTTAAGCTCTCTAACAGCCCAGAAAGCTTTGTGCTCTAACTCTAATGGCAAATGGCAAGCCTTGCCATACACCATCTTATAGGGGGACATGCCCATGGGGTTTTTGTAAGCAGTTCTATATGCCCACAAAGCATCTCCTAACTTATTTGACCTGTCCTTTCTATTTCTGTTTACTGTTTTCTGCAAGATCAACTTAATCTCCCTATTGGTGAGCTCAACTTGCCCACTAGTTTGAGGATGATATGGTGAAGCAATTCTATGATTAACATCGTATTTAGCCAAAGCTTTTCTAAAAGCTCCGTGCGTGAAGTGTGATCCTCCATCGGTCATGAGATACCTTGGTACACCAAACCTAGGAAAAATTACATCTTTAAGCATTTTCAAAGATGTCTTGTGATCAGCACTTTCAGTGGGGATTGCTTCAACCCACTTGGTCACATAATCAACAGCTACTAAAATGTGAGTGTACTTGTGCGAAGAAGGAAAAGGCCCCATAAAATCAAAACCCCAACAATCGAAAGGTTCAATCACTAGTGAGTAATTCATAGGCATCTCATTCCTTCTACTAATGTTACCAACTCTCTGACATTTATCACATGCTAAAACATAATTTCTAGCATCTTTAAAGAGAGTAGGCCAATAAAAACCTGATTGAAGAACCTTATGTGCAGTCCTCTCACCGGCATGATGTCCTCCATAGGGACTATCATGACACCGTCTGAGAATGTCCTTCTGCTCATGTTCCGGAATGCATCTTCTCACGATCCCGTCGGGACCTTCTTTGAAAAGATGTGGGTCATCCCAAAAGTAGTGCCTCAAATCATGAAAGAACTTCTTCCTTTGCTGAAATGTTAGACCTGGAGGCAAATACTTTGCAACAATAAAATTAGCATAATCTGCATACCAAGGATCGGAAAGAGATTGTACTTTTACAACGGCAAGTTGCTCGTCTGGAAAACTATCGTTAACTGGGATGGGGTCGTGCGGTATATCTTCCATCCTTGAAAGATTGTCCGCCACCGGATTGTCTTCCCCTTTCCTATCAACAATCTGCAAATCAAATTCTTGAAGAAGGAGTACCCATCTGATAAGCCTTGGCTTGGCATCCTTCTTTGTCATAAGATACTTAATGGCAGCATGATCAGTATGAATAATAACTTTGGAATCAACAATATACTGCCTAAACTTATCACAAGCAAAAACTACAGCTAAGAATTCCTTCTCAGTAGTAGCATAATTTCTTTGAGCACTATCAAGGGTTTTACTAGCATAATGTATAACATTCAATTTCTTATCAACTCTTTGTCCTAAAACAGCTCCAACAACAAAATCACTTGCATCACACATAATCTCAAAATGTAAATTCCAGTCAGGTGGTTGTACTATAGGAGCAGTTATTAAAGCTTTCTTAAGGACTTCAAAAGCTTCCTTACAATTTTCATCAAATACAAAAGGAACATCCTTCTGGAGAAGATTAGTGAGGGGTCTCGAGGTTTTAGAAAAGTCTTTAATAAATCTTCTATAAAAACCTGCATGACCGAGAAAACTGCGAATACCTTTGATGTCCCTTGTATAGGGCATCCTCTCAATAGCTTCGATCTTGGCTTTGTCCACTTCAATTCCCCTTTCGGAAATCTTGTGACCAAGAACAATTCCTTCATTAACCATAAAGTGGCACTTTTCCCAGTTGAGTACCAAATTTGTCTCCTCGCATCTCTGCAAAACTTTATTAAGGTTGTGAAGACAATGGTCAAAAGAAGTTCCATAGACGGAGAAATCGTCCATGAAGACTTCCATAATATCCCCGCAGAAACCATGAAAGATAGCAGACATACACCTTTGAAAAGTAGCAGGGGCATTACATAAACCAAAAGGCATACGCCTGTAAGCATAAGTACCAAAGGGACAAGTAAAAGTGGTCTTCTCTTGATCGGCAGTGTTAACATGAATTTGAGAGAAGCCAGAATAACCATCGAGATAACAAAAGTGGGTATTTTTGGATAACCTTTCAAGCATTTGGTCGATGAACGACAACGGATAGTGATCCTTCCTGGTTGCCTTGTTCAACTTCCTGTAATCAATACACATTCTATATCCAATAATAATTCTCTGAGGTATTAATTCATTTTTATCATTAGGAACCATAGTTGTACCTCCTTTCTTAGGAACACAATGTACCGGACTTACCCACTTACTATCAGCTATAGGGTAGATAATACCTGCGGCTAGAAGCTTGAGAATCTCAGTTCTCACGACATCCATCATCTTCGGGTTCAACCGTCGTTGATGATCAACAACTGGTTTAGCATCAGGCTCAAGGTTGATAGTATGTTGGCAGATAGATGGACTAATCCCCTTAAGGTCATCAAGGGTGTAGCCAATTGCGCCTCGGTGTTTACGAAGTACTTCCAATAATCGCTCCTCTTCATATCCTGAAAGGTTAGAATTGATAATAACAGGATATACTTTCTTTTCATCTAAATAAGCATACTTGAGCGTATTGGGAAGAGGTTTAAGATCGAACGCCGGGTGTTCTTTCGGTTTTGATAAAATTCCCAAAGGTTCAACCGAAAGGTTGTGTTTCAGGATAGCAGGCTGCCTCAATAATATTTCATCTAGTTCATTTCTTTCCTGCATATGCAAATCATTCTCGTGGTCCTCCATGTATTGCTGCAAAGGATCATTAGGGGGAATAGCAATAGAGGCAATACTTTCAATAATTTTATCATCACTAGGTAAATCAGTACCACGAGGTTGCTTAGAGAACTTAGAAAAATTAAATTCATATGGCTCACCATTGAATTCAACAGAAACTTTACCTTTCTTGCAATCTATTATAGCTCCACAAGTTCTAAGAAAAGGTCTACCAAAAATAATTGGACAAAAATTGTCCCTCTCTGAACCAAGTACTAGAAAGTCGGTAGGGTATTTTACCTTTCCACATAGGACTTCAACGTCCCTCACAATTCCGATAGGAGAGATAGTTGTTCTGTTTGCAAGATGAATAGTAACATCAACTTCTTCAAGTTCACAAGGGGAAATCTCATCGATGATCTCTTCATAAAGTGAATAGGGGATAGCACTTGCACTCGATCCCAAATCGCATAGCCCATAATAATTGTGATCTCCTATTTTAACAGATACCACTGGAGTACCTGAAATTGGGCCTTTATTCTTGGCTGTGACAAGGTTAGTGGAAACAACACAAAAATTTATATTGGAATCCAAAACATCATTAGTAGCAAGGTCTTTAATCAATGCAACTTGAGGATCGACCCTGATCTGGTCCTCAGGCTCATCAACTCTTCTCTCACTTTTATTTATTATGCCTGTCACAAGAGAGTGCTCCCTCATCCTCGTGGGAAAACGAGGCTTTTCATATATAACTGCAGGCAAAATAGGGTCAGCAACATAAATATCAATAGATGGTTCTTTAAAAGGTTCATGGTGCTGGTCTCTCTTCTTTTTAAAAGAATCAACGCGAGAGGCAAAATTCTTACACAAATCAATCACTAGATGGGAATCAAGACCAATCTTAGAGCAAAAAGTATTGAAGTAATCAGTTTTCACATAGCTCTCAATATAATCATGTTCATAATTTATAGCGGGTTCAATACCTTTATCAATTTCCCAATCTTCCGTATTCCTCTGGATTCTTTCAATGAGATCCCACCTTTCTTCAACACTCTTCTTCTGAAATACCCCACTAGAGGAAGCATCCAGCATCTCCTTATCCTGACGAGAAAGCCTGGCATAAAAATTTGTAAGTATAATTTCCTTGGGAAGCTTATGAATAGGGCATTTGAGCATTAGGGACTTCAATCTCCCCCAAGCTTGAGCAATGCTTTCTCCGTCACGAGACCTAAAGTTATAGATATAATTCCTGTCTCGATGAATTTCATGAAGAGGATAAAACTTACTATAAAAGAGAGACATAAGCTCCTGCCAGTCCAGCAAGTGTGAGTTATCGAGAAGCCCATACCAATCTGAAGCTTTATCTATAAGTGATACGACAAACAATTTCCTCATGACAAACTCCCTCGATACACCTGCAAGCTTAAATAATGAAAATAGTTGTGACAGATATAGCAAGTGTTCACCGGGATGTCTGTCTCCTGCGTAACGATTAGCCAAAACATAATCGATAATACCAGCTGGTATTTTATAAGGCACAATTTCAGTAGGGGGAGGATCAACCACCACAGGTGTGGGGCGTCTTCCCGCAAGCAACGATCCAATAATAGGGTTGTCCATAAGGACAAAGAGCAGCAATAGCAAAAATAAAAACAGAATTGTAAAAACTTCCTTACCAGTTTCACTTTACCAATAGCGCTACGCTCCCCGGCAACGGCGCCAGAAAACGGTACTTGATGACCCACAACCGTAAGGGATCTATTGCAACATTTTCGATAAGTAAGAGTGTCGAACCCAACAAGGAGCAGAAGGTATTGATAAGTGATTCTGAGCAAGAAATTACTGCAAGCACTGAAAGATAACTTTTAGGGGTTTTCTCGGTATAAGCAACAGGAAAGTAAAGGCAAGTAATGTAAAAGGTACTGAGAGTAACAAGTGGCCCAATCCTTTCTTAGCAAAGGAGAGGCCTAGCAACTGAACTTATAAAGACTAAAGCGTTCTTGAGGACACACGGGAGAGGTAGTCATGTGCTTTCACCATATTCCGTATCGATACTATGTTATGTGTTGATAAGTGTTGAGTGGGTGGATCTATGCTAGTGCACTATCTAGACTAAGATGAATGCACTCTTATGATTAAACACCTTGCAAGCATCCGCAAATACAAGATAGAATTTAAGGCAAAAGCCTAACAATAGCAATACGATCGAGGATCCATTATTCCCTTATGCAAAAGCGTGCGAACTGGGGTTCAGGTTTCTGTCACTCCGGCAACCCACCATAAGCATTCTTTATACACAATGTATTCTCCTAGGTCCTTAATAAGGCGAAGTGTTGGGTGTTCGACTCACACAACACCACTAGTAGAATGACAACACAACTTAAGTATCAAACAACACATATTACTTCAACAGCATATGACTACTAACAACAAGACTTTCCCCATGTCCTCAAGAACTAAGGTAACTACTCACGAGACATAAAAGAGATCATGATCAGCGGGGATAAATATGTGGTAAACAATCTGGACATAATAATATTTCTCCAACAAAACTCAATAGCATTCACTACAAAGTAGTAATCAACACCGATGGAGTAGAGAGGATAGGTAGTACGAGTTACAACACAAGTTGCGATTGTAAGATGAGATTTGGATGAAGCTGGAGATGGTGCTGGTGTTGGGGATGATGTTGATGATGATCTCGATGATGCTCGTGAGGATGGTGATGACGATGGCGATGATCTCCCCTTCCAGGAGGTGATCTCCCTGGCGGAATCTGCCCGCCGGAGATGGCTTTTTCTTCTCTTTAGGTTTCCGCCACGGAGCGGCGGCGGAACTCCGTAAAAATTCCCGTCCTTAGGGTTTTTGGATAACGGAGAGCATATATGCAAAAGGGGGCGGCCAAAGGTGGGCTAGGGGCTCCAGGCGACCCCCCGGCGCGGCCAGGGGGGGCGCCCCCAGGCCGCCTGGGCACCCTGTGGCCCCCCTCTGGTTGCCCTTTCGCGTGCCTTCGTGATCCGTCTGAAAAATATCTCCCGTCAATTTTCAGGTAATTTGGAGGTATTCTTCTTCAGCAACTCAGTGTCCACTTTTTAGTGCTGAATCCTGCGTCTGCTGCTTCGGCATCGGAAAGTTTGCAAACTGTGTAAAATAGACCAAAACAACATAAGAACATCACCGTAACGTGAAATATATCAATGAATAAGGATAAATTATGATACAAAATAGTGATGCATTTTGGACGTATCAGTTCCCGGTCTTACTAATATTGAAGATTGCTCTCTTAATTTGCATTTGGCGGATTCCACTATTAAAAAGCCTTTGGGAAGGATCAATGATGTTCTTCGTCTTGCAAATAGGAACTATGTACCCATAGACTTTATTGTTCTTGATATCGATTGCAATCTGTCTTGCCTTATTATACTTGGTAGACCATTTTTGCGCACTATTGGCGCGGTGATTGATATGAAAGAAGGGAATATTAAATTCCAATTTCCCTTGAGAAAGGCCATGGAACACTTCCCTAGAACCAAGATCAAATTGCCTTATGAATCTGGGGGGTGCCCCGAGGGGGGCACAACCCACCAGAGTGCACCAGGAGGCCCAGGCGTGCCCTGGTGGTTGTGCCCACCTCGGGTGCCCCCCGGACCGCCTCTTTGCTTTATAAATACTCCAATATTCCAGAAACCCTAGGGGAGTTGAGGAAATATTCATCCAGCCACAATAGAGTCCAAAACCACCAGATCCAATCTATACACCATCTCAGATGGGGTTCACCTCCTCCATTGGTGCCTCTCCGATGATGCGTGAGTAGTTCTTTGTAGACTTTCGGGTCTGTAGTTAGTAGCTAGATGGCTTCCTCTTTCTCGCTGAATCCTCAATACAATGGTCTCTTGGAGATCCATATGTTGTAACTCTTTTTTGCGGTGTGTTTGTTGGGATCTGATGAACTTCGAGTTTATGACCAGTTATATCTTTTTATATCCATGAAAGTATTTGAGTTTCTTTGATCTCTGTCATGCATGATTGCTTATAGCCTCATATTCCTTCTCCGATATTTGGGTTTTGTTTGGCCAACTTGATCTATTTATCTTGCATTGGGAAGAGGTGCTTTGTAGTGGGTTCGATCTTACGGTGCTTGATCCCAGTGACAGAAAGGGAACCGACACGTATGTATCGTTGCTACTAAGGATAAAACGACGAGATCTATATCTACGCAATAGATAAACGGATCTTGTCTACATCATGTCATTGTTCTTATTGCATTACTCCGTTTTCCATGAACTTAATACACTAGATGCATGCTGGATAACGGTCGATGTGTGGAGTAATAGTAGTAGATGCAGGCAGGAGTCGGTCTACTAATCTTGGATGTGATGCCTATATAATGATCATTGCCTGGATATCGTCATGATTATTTGAAGTTCTACCAATTGCCCAACAGTAATTTGTTTACCCACCGTTTGCTATTTTTCTCGAGAGAATCCACTAGTGAAACCTACCGCCCCCGGGTCTTCTTTCTCATATATTTGCCTTTGCGATCTACTTTTTCCTTGCATCTATATTCAGATCTATTAAACAAAAAAAATACAAAAATACCTTGATGCAATTTATTCTTATTTATTTTATTTGGCGTTCGATCTATCAATTTGCTACAAATTCCTCACGTCTGTTTTGCCTATCTTGAGGCGCCGTACCCCGAAAGGAATTGACAACCCCTTGAACACATCGGGTTGCGAGAAGTTGTTATTTGTGTGCAGGAGCTCTTTACATTGTGTTGCTTGATTCTCCTACTGGTTCGATAACATTGGTTTCATATCTGAGGGAAATACCTACTGCCGCTGTGCTGCATCATCCCTTCCTCTTTGGGGAAATACCGACGTAGCTTTAAGGGACATCAAAAGGAATTTCTGGCGCCGTAACCGGGGAGCACCTTCAACATATACCAGGTTCATAATCACAAATCTCATCTCCTTGCAATTAAATTATTTGCCATTTCCCTATCGTTTTCCTCTCCCTCACTTCACAAAAATTCATCGTTTTATTCGCCCTCTTTTCCGTTTGCCATTTTTCCGGTCGGATCTATCGCCACTTGTGTTCTTGTTTACAATTGCTCAAAAATGACGCAAGAGAACACTAAGTGTGTGATTTTTCCAATACCAACAGCAATGATTTTATTGGCACTCCTATTTCTCCTCCCGCCACTAGTGCGGAAACTTGTGTATTAATACTGCTTTGTTGAATATTGTCTTGAAAGATCAATTTTCCGGCACTCCTAATGAGGATGCCGCGTCCCATCTCAATACCTTCGTGAAACTATGCAATATGTAAAAGAAAAGAGATGTGGACAATGATGTTGTGAAATGGAAATTATTTTCATTTTCTTTGCCAGATGATGCAAAAATTTGGTTTTCTTCTTTACCTTGCAATAGCATTGATTCTTGGAACAAATGCAAAGATGCTTTTATCAGTAAATATTTTCCGCCCGCAAAAATTATATCCCTTAGAACCCAGATCATGAATTTCAAGCAACTTGAACATGAGAATGTTGCACAATCTTGGGAAATGATGAAAATGATGCTAAGGAATTGCCCAACTCATAGGTTAAATCTTTGGATGATCATACAATTTTTTTATGCGGGATTGAATTTTGTTTCTTGAAATGTTTTGGACTCCGCCACAGGTGGCACTTTTATGGAAATTACTTTGGGAGAAGCCACCAAATTGCTTGATAATATTATGGCGAATTATTCACAATGGCATACCGAAAGGGCGCCAACAAGCAAAAAGATTAATGCGTTTTAGATTGATTCTTCGAATGAAAAAGTTGATGCTCTTATGAAAATGGCTGCTAGTAAAAGTGCTCCTGTTGATCCTAATGATATGCCTTTGTCTACCTTGAGTGAGCAAACTAGTGAAGCTATAGATGTGAACTTTATCTCTAGAAATAATTTTAATAACAATGCTTATAGAGGTAATTTTAATCCTAGGCCTTTTCCTAGTAATTCCTCTAATAATTATGGTAATTCCTATGGAAATCAATCTTACAATAATAATAGGAACACCTCTGATGTAGAGAATAATATTAAAGAATTTATCAACACTCAAAAGGTTTTCAATGCTTCCATAGAAGAAAAATTGAATAAGATTGATGATATGTCTAGGAGTATTAATAGAATTTCTCATGATTTAGAGAATCTCAAGTTGAAATTTTGTGTACCTAAAGTTGAAGAATCAATTCAAGCTCTTTATGTTTCTATGGATGAAAGTAAGAAAAAACCGCCATGCTTAGAGCTAAACGAGAATTTTTAGAAAAGGCGTTTTCTAGTGATTGCTTTCATAAAAATGATGAAGACATTAAAATGATAGGTGTTTCTTCCATTGATTCTTTGGTTAGTAAAGTTAAACTTGACGATAAAGGGATTGAAGAAAAGTCAACTTTAGGTAGAAGGCGTCCCAATATTTCGGAGGGTGACAATCTTGTTGAGAAAATTAATAGAAGTGGGTTTGGAGAGGGCAAGACTTTAGCTAGTGATGTGCCCACTATCCTGGATTACAAATAATTTAATTATGACAGTTGTTCCTTGATTGATTGTATTTCTTTGTTGAAATCCATGATTAATTCACCTCATGCCTTTGAACAAAATAAAGCTTTTACTAATCATGTTGTTGATGCTTTGATAAAAGCTTTAGATGATAAGTTGGAATTAGAGATATCAATTCCTAGAAAATTACATGATGAATGGGAACCTACCATCAAAATCAAAATTAAAAATTATGAGTGTTTTGCTTTGTGTGATTTGGGTGCTAGTGTTTCCATGATTCCGAAATCTCTTTGTGATGTTCCCGGTCTTACTAATATTGAAGATTGCTCTCTTAATTTTCATTTGGCGGATTCCACTATTAAAAAGCCTTTGGGAAGGATCAATGATGTTCTTCTTCTTGCAAATAGGAACTATGTACCCATAGACTTTATTGTTCTTGATATCGATTGCAATCTGTCTTGCCCTATTATACTTGGTAGACCATTTTTGCGCACTATTGGCGCGGTGATTGACATGAAAGAAGGGAATATTAAATTCCAGTTTCCCATGAGAAAGGCCATGGAACACTTCCCTAGAACCAAGATCAAATTGCCTTATGAATCTATAATGAGGGCAACTTATGGAACATCCAACAAGGATGACAATACTTGAAATCTTGGTATTATGCCTAGCTAAGGGCGCAAAACGATAGCGCTTGTTGGGAGGCAACCCAACTTGTATCTTTTTGCTTTTTGATTTCCTTGCTGTTTTCAATAAAATAAATCTTTAATATCTTTGTTGAGATGTGTTTTTGTGGTTTGAATAAAGGTTTGTGCCAAGCAAAGCCTTATGAACACGTTGGGTGTTAGTAGATTAAATCTTGCTGAAAAACAGAAACTTTTGCGCTCACGAGAAAAATTCTCATTTTTAACAGAAGAGTGCTTTTTGGTTGATTCTTTTTGCATAAGATTAATATACAAATTGACCACGTGGCCCTATTTTTTCAAGATTTTTAGAGTTCCAGAAGTATTCGAAACTTCCTGATTACTACAGATTGTTCTTTTTTTGAGAGATTCTGTTTTCTTTGTGTTGTGTGCTTATTTTGATGGCTCTATGGTTCTTTTGATGAGTTTTTGCCAGAGAAAACTTGGAATACATTAGATATAATACAAAAACAAAATATTAATTGGTTTGATACAATACTTATAGTAGTGATTTGCTTTATTATACTAACGGATCTCACGAAGGTTTTGTTGAGTTCTGTGTGATTGAAGTTTTCAAGTTTTGGGTTATCTTATGATGGATGAAGGAAGGATAGAAGAGCCAAAGCTTGGGGATGCCCCAGAATCCCAAGCTATTATCAAAAATTGAGCAACCAAATAAGCTTGGGGATGCCCCCGAGTGGCATCCCGCTTTCTTCCAACAACTATCGGTATTTTACTCGACACTATATTTTTATTCATCACATGATATGTGTTTTCCTTGGAGCGTCTTGTATGATATGAGTCTTTGGTTGTTTAGTTTTGTGTTTTAAGTCATCGATCCTTGCTGGACACAATTATTTGAGGGAGACAAAATTATGTCATGACTTGCTAGAATTGCTCTCTATGCTTCACTTAAATTTTTATGAGCAATGGACTTGCTCTAGTGCTTCACTTATATCTTTTTTAGCATGGTGTGCTTAGTATTTTTTGAAGAAATACTCTCTTGCTTCACTTATATTTATTTGAGAGTTAGTAAAATTTTAAACAAATTCTCTCTTGCTTCACTTAAATTATTTTGAGAGAATGAAGAAAAATTATTATCATGATCTTCACTTATATTTGTTTGAGCTTATGAAAAGAAACACATGAAAATTAGTCCCAAAGTGATAGATATCCAAGAAGGATATAATAAAAACTTTCACGAAGATCATTTGACAAAATAAACTTGATTCCTTGTAATAGTTTTGAGACATGATGATATGATATGTGAGTCATGTTAATGAGTAATTATGTTTTAGTAAGAATATTCGTGTTAAGGTTTGTGATTCCCTATGCAAGCACAAAAGTCAATAATTATGCAATGAAATTATATCCTACTTGTGGTGCATTATTCGGTGTTATTTATACTCAATGTTCGCTTATGAGATTATTCGTTTCATGGTTGGTCGCTTCCTAATCTTTTGCTAGCCTTCATTTTGCACTAAATATGATCACTACTTGTGCATGCAAAACCCTTTATCCTGGTTTTGCCACATGAGTCCACCATACCTACCTATATGCGGTATTCCCTTGCCGTTCTAAGCAAATTTGTATGTGCCATCTCTAATTTTCAAAATAAATTTCCCTTTTGTGTGTCCGTACCGCTCGAGAGGCGGTGAGGGGTGGCCAATATTTTCCATGCTAGATGTGTTATTCTCACGATGAGTGTTTATTCACTTGTCATTGCACAAGAGTAAGGCAAAGGTATTAGGGATGCCCAGTCCCGAAATGAAAAACAAATTTACTTTATGTTGTCAAATAATAAATTCCTTGGAAAGTGTTGGTATGGAATGCAACCATGGATTCGGCTAGCCATGGCTTGTGAAAGTTTGGTGGAAAAGGAATAAACTTTATTTTCTGTTTGGGAACCACGTATGATATATCTAGCATGGAAAGTGTTGGGAACCTCAAGTCGTTCTCGTTGGTGTGAAAAGTATACCTCCCAAAAAAATTATCTCTCAATTTAAGCTTTGAGCTCTGGCACCTCTACAAATCCCTACTTGCCTATGCGAATGGTCTTTCTTTTACTTATGCAATTTTTATTTTTGAATTTGAGTCTCCATCTTCTCTTACAAGCACCAACTAGGAAACACTATGATCGTACTTGAGCATTGGGTGTAACTAATATGTGAGTGTGTTTCATGAATGGATCAATGGTTGAGCATGATGGTCTAGGGATAACTTATTTTAGTATTGATATTTTGCAAGACATGGTTGCTTATTGATATGTTTGAGTATTTAAATCTCATGTCAAAACTAGACTATTGTTTTGAACCATATAAAAGTCCAAATGTCCATGCTATAAAGAAAAGAATATGATATGACATGATAGGCAGCATTTCACATAAAAAATTCTGTTTTTATCACTTACCTACTCGAGGACAAGTAGGAGTTAATCTTAGGGATGCTGATACGTCTCCAACGTATCTATAATTTATATTTCGTTATATATCATGATAAATGTCTTTTATTCATGCTAGAATTGTATTAACCGGAAACTTGATACATGTGTGAATACATAGACAAAACAGAGTGTCCCTAGTATGCCTCTACTAGACTAGCTCGTTAATCAAAGATGGTTAAGTTTCCTAACCATAGACATGTGTTGTCATTTTATGAACGGAATAGAAGAATGATGTGATGGACAAGACCCATCCATTAGCTTAGCCCAATGACCGTTTAGTTTTACTGCTATCGCTTTCTTCATGACTTATACATGTATCTCTAACTATGAGATTATGCAACTCCCGAATACCGGAGGTGCACCTTGTGTGCTATCAAACATCACAACATAACAGGGTGATTATAAAGATGCTCTAGAGGTGTCTCCGAAGGTGTTTGTGGTGTTGGCATAGATCGAGAATAGGATTTGTCACTCCGAGTGTCGGAGAGGTATCCCTGTGCCCTCTGGGTAATACACATCATAATAAGCCTTGCAAGCAAATGACTAATGAGTTAGTCACAAGATGATGTATTACGGAACGAGTAAAGAGACTTGCCGGTAACGAGAATGAACTAGGTATGATGATACCGGCAATCAAATCTCGGGTGATGTCTACACACGCTTCTACTCTTGTAGACTATGTTGGGCCTCCAAGCGCAGAGGTTTGTAGGACATCAGCAATTTCCCTCAAGTGGATGACCTAAGGTTTATCGAACTCAGGGAAGTAGAGGTTGAAGATGGTCTCTCTCAAGCAACCCTGCAACTAAGATACAAGAAGTCTCTTGTGTCCCCAACACACCTAATACACTTGTTAGATGTATAGGTGCACTAGTTCGGTGAAGAGATGTTAAATGGCAAGTGATATGGATGGCAAAACAAAGTAATATAAATCTGTAATAAAAAGTGCAACAAGAAAACAAGTGGTAAACGTGAGCACAAATGGTATTGCAATTGTGGAAACAAGGCCTAGGGATCATACTTTCACTAGAGGCAACTCCCAACAACATTAACATAATCGAATCACATGATATTTCCCATAAAACATGCAATGGAGACGCACCCGGAGGTCATTCCTTCCTGGTCAAGAGAGGACGAGAATTATGTAGGGCTACAAAAGCACACCTCAAAGTTCGTAGTTCTCAATCTAAGGATTTCCCAATGTCACCGCGGCCATCCAAAGAGAGTCCCACAATCACCACAACATATCTAAAGGATAGTCAAAGACAAGCACCAAGAGACTCTCAATCTTCAATCAACACACAAGAGAGGAAATCACTCATGAAAATATTTTTCTAATCCATGTCCAATAGACCGCTGTCACCTTGGTCTCGGGGATTATACTAGATAAAGACAAGTGAGTACATCAATCCAATACATAGAGGAAGGGGAAATATCATGGGATCACCCTAGATTAACATAGCCTATGATCACAATGAAGATCACATCATGGGAGAGAGAGATAACCACATAGCTACACGTACGAGCCCTCGGCCCCGGAGAAGACTACTCACACATGGACATGGTGAGGAGGAGGTTGATGATGGTGTTGATGGAGAGGTGCAGCCCCGCGAGGAGGCGGCGACCGGCGGCGGCCATGCAGGCGGCGGCGGCGAGGAGGAGACGGCGGCGGCCCTAGGGGGCGGCGGCAGCCCTTGGGGGCGGCGGCGGCCCTAGGGGCAGCGGCTCCTTGGCCCCCCTTCTTCCTTATGGATGGTGCTGCAATGGTGCTGGTCCTCCCCTCCAAGACGGCGGCTCGGGAGGAGGAAAATTCGTGGCCCTTGGTGACCTAGGTTTCCTCTCTTTATATAGACTCTCGGATTCCCGTCATCAGATTTTGGGCCTCAGTAAAACGGGCTTTACTCGGCCGTCCGGAATCCGATTTGGACGAATTTATATCCAGAAGCATCGCCTCGAAATTCCCCACAACTTTCGCAACTAGACTTTTTCCGTATCGTCTTCGGGCCGGAACATGACCATCTTTAAAAAACGTTCTCAGACAGATTTCAGGAAAGTCAGAGTCCTACTCCAATACGACTCCTTTTGCGTTTTTGTCAATTTCTAAGTAATTCCTACACAATAAAGTGTAAAACAAGAACATTGTGCACTTTTGCAACCATTAGTAGGTTAGTCCAAATATGATCAAAAGTGTATGGAAGTGCATAAATATCATAGCAATATCACACAAAAAGGGCATGGAGCAAGCAGAAATTATAGATACGTTTTGGATGTATCAACATCCCCAAGCTTAATTCCTGCTCGTCCTCGAGTAGGTAAATGATAACAAGCATAATTTCTGTGATGACATGCTATTAACCATATAAGAACTTTTCACAGTCACATGACAAGTGCTTACTGAGACAATGAATCTGTAGTAATTAAGTTGCCTCATGAGAAAATCACAAAGAACTGAAAGTTTTACAATATGATACTGAAACACTCAATAGATTTGTAATGAGCATGGTGTGCAAATATGATAAAGTGATATCTCGCTTGCCCCCTTTAGTGAAGCAAAACATAAATGCAGGGGCACCTCCAAGGTTTAAGTGATGACTAGATATAATGATTTCAGAATAAACGATATCACAATCATGCAAAAGACAATGGTACTTTGGGACAATGCACATTACACTCAGAATGACAATCATGCTCTGAGTAGTTGGTGCTTTAAAGAAGGTGGAGACTCTCGAACCATGGCTTTTGTTGGCAAGGTTGAAAACCCGTGGTCGGAAACAAAGACAAAGCATGTACCAGAGCTCTTGGTTTTAAAAACAGAAGTAATATTTTTTTTTTAGATTATGCATGTTTCGTCAAGGAATGCTAGCAGATAACTCAATTACTTCTTGAGATGGACAAGTTTCGAGGAACGGCTCCCGAATGAGGACGATCACATCCTCTTAATCTCCTTTGTTTATCACTGCCAAAGTTTTCTGATTTCTCATGAACAAAGCGTGAAGGAGGGTTTGTTTGTTGTATTATTATTTTTAATGAGCCGGGCGCACTCTATGCCAGTTCCTTCTCGTATTATGGGTTTGCACATTAGACATGCAATCCCGGGGTGAAGCTTGTCCAACTTAAAAAGATCATGAATTAACTACTACTTCCTCATGAACTAAAACAGAGGCACAAAACAGAAATGCTTTTTTGAATAATTTCGAGATGGTACATGAAAGTCTTCGTTAGGAATGGCAGGTAAATACCATGTATAGGAAGGTATGGTGGACTCATATGGCATAACTGGTTTTAAAGGATTTTGGATGCACAAGCAGTCAGTCCGCTTAGTACAGGTGGAGGTTAGCAAAAGACTGGGAGCAACCAAATAAGAGAGCAATGACGGTCATAATCATGCAGAGCGACAAAGCAACATCGAATCAGGCATGGAAGTTATATCGCTACTCAGAAATTAAAGATCATCAAGGCTTGACAGACTTTCTTTACAGTCTTAAATATGCGCGAGCATACGCCAAGTCAATCAAAATAAATTCTTGAAGGAAGATATTACTAAACCATACCACATCATAGGCAAACAAATCATGTTGGTACTCCAGTAACACATTGGGACCCCCCCCCCCAGCTATTTGGGACTAACCATAAGAAAACATGAACTACTAAGCACCATTATGCACGTAGCATTTTTATCATAGACATATCGACCAATGCAACAGAAGCAAACTCTCTTAATAAGATAAGCATGGTAACTAAAGAGAGTTCCAGCGACCAACTAAACAAAAGCTCTTTAAAAAGATAAGCATGAAAACTAAGAGCTGAGCATGACAGTAGCTATTGAAAGACCAAGAACATACACAACAAAGATAAACATGAAAATTCTATGTTGTGTTCTAGGTTGAAGTGGAGCGTGTTTCTCTCCCACACAAAGAAAGCTGAGTTCCAACTCGTTATGAAAAGCAAAAGAAAACTAAAAAGGAAACTAAAAGCAAGACGCTCCAAGCATAGCACATAACACATGAAGTGATAAAAATATAGTGGAACGAAAGACGAACTGATAATGTTGATGGAGAAGGGGATGCACGGGGGCATCCCCAAGCTTAGACGCTTGAGTCTTCTTGAATATTTCTTGGGGGTGCATGGGGGCATCCCCAAGCTTGAGCGTTTGACACTCCTGAATCTTTTTATCATCTTCCCTTGCACACTTGAAAACTCCCTTCATACATAACTCATCATAATCTGATTAGCAAGGTTAGTACCCTTAATAAAATAATTTTTCCTTGCTGGAAATAAGGATATTCTTGAAGGTCTACTGTTTCTCAAGATTGCCAAAAAATTTTTGCAAAGAAAAAGCAATCTCAAGGTTTGCAAAACGAAGGAAAGGCAAAACAGGACAAAATCTGTGAAAAACAGACCAGCAGATAGTAAATAATTTTTTCGGGGCACTTCTGCAACTCAAATCAAAAAACTCAGAACAGACGCCCGAAAGCCAATTGTATAGATCACGCTATCGAAAAAATTCAGGCCAAAAATATGATCTGCTGATTTTATACGAATTTTTCTGTCCAAGGACAGAATCTGTTTCCTGGACAGCACGTCACAACTTTTGAACTTTCTTGCAATCAGAGGCTACACTTGGCACAAAGCAGAAAAGTAAAGATACAATGATGATGCTACTGTAGTAACAACATCAAGACACAACAAAAGCAAAATAAAATTTTATTCATTGTGGGCTACCTCCCAAAAGCGCTTTCTTTTATGCCTTTAAGCTAGGCATAAGACTTTAATGATGCTCTCGTAGGAATAAGAGTTGAAGAACAAAAGAGAGCATCAAGAAGCAAATACCAAACACATTTAAGCCTAACATGCTTCCTATGCATAGGAATATTGCAATAGAATAATTCATTGAAGCACAAAGCAATAAGCATAGGAAGACAAAACAAGTGCAGCTTCAAAACCTTCAACATAAAGAGAGGGAACTTGATATTATTAAGATATTTAGAACCATGTCTCCCTCTCTCATTATAAATTTCAGTGGAATCATGGATGAACTCAACAATATAACTATCACATAAGGCATTATTTCTATGATCCAAAAGCATAAAAGTGTCATTACTCTTCATATAAGCAAAATCTTTCTTATTAGGAATAGTGAGAGTAAGACTATCATAACCATCATGGTAATCATCGTATTTAGGCGGCATATCATAATCATAATAAATTTTATCCTCAATAGTAGGTGGACTGAAAATATCATATTCATCATTGTAATCATCATATATAGGAGGCATAGTATCATCAAAGTAAATTTTCTCCTCAAAAGTTGGGGGACTAAAAATATCATGTTCATCAAACGTGTCATCCCCAAGCTTAGAGCTTTCCATGTCATTAGCAATATTGATATTAAATAAAAACATACTAATAACATCACCACCATCATGATTGTTATGCAAATAAAGTTCCAAAGGTTTTTTAATTTTCTCTTCGAACACATCATGTCCAAGTTCAAGGTAGAGCTTATAAAGCTCTCTCATATTTTTGTTGTTTTCCATTAAGCAAAACTAGTGAAAATAAAAACAAGAAACAAAAAGATTTAATTGCAAGATCTAAAGATATACCTTCAAACACTCACCTCCCCGGCAACGGCGCGAGAAATAGCTTGATGTCTACACACGCTTCTACTCTTGTAGACTATGTTGGGCCTCCAAGCGCAGAGGTTTGTAGGACAGCAGCAATTTCCCTCAAGTGGATGACCTAAGGTTTATCGAACTCAGGGAAGTAGAGGTTGAAGATGGTCTCTCTCAAGCAACCCTGAAACTAAGATACAAGAAGTCTCTTGTGTCCCCAACACACCTAATACACTTGTTAGATGTATAGGTGCACTAGTTCGGCGAAGAGATGTTAAATGGCAAGTGATATGGATGGCAAAACAAAGTAATATAAATCTGTAATAAAAAGTGCAGCAAGCAAACAAGTGGTAAACGTGAGCACAAATGGTATTGCAATGGTGGAAACAAGGCCTAGGGATCATACTTTCACTAGAGGCAACTCCCAACAAAATTAACATAATCGAATCACATGATATTTCCCATAAAACATGCAATGGAGACGCACCCGGAGGTCATTCCTTCATGGTCAAGAGAGGATGAGAATTATGTAGGGCTACAAAAGCACACCTCAAAGTTCGTAGTTCTCAATCTAAGGATTTCCCAATGTCACCGCGGCCATCCAAAGAGAGTCCCACAATCACCACAACATATCTAAAGGATAGTCAAAGACAAGCACCAAGAGACTCTCAATCTTCAATCAACACACAAGAGAGGAAATAACTCATGAAAATATTTTTCTAATCCATGTCCAATAGACCGCTGTCACCTTGGTCTCGGGGATTATACTAGATAAAGACAAGTGAGTACATCAATCCAATACATATAGGAAGGGGAAATATCATGGGATCACCCTAGATTAACATAGCCTATGATCACAACGAAGATCACATCATGGGAGAGAGAGATAACCACATAGCTACACGTACGAGCCCTCGGCCCCGGAGAAGACTACTCACACATGGACATGGTGAGGAGGAGGTTGATGATGGTGTTGATGGAGAGGTGCAGCCCCGCGCTCCTTGGCCCCCCTTCTTCCTTGTGGATGGTGCTGCAATGGTGCTGGTCCTCCCCTCCAAGACTGCGGCTCGGGAGGAGGAAAATTCGTGGCCCTTGGTGACCTAGGTTTCCTCTCTTTATATAGACTCTCGGATTCCCGTCATCAGATTTTGGGCCTCAGTAAAACGGGCTTTACTCGGCCGTCCGGACTCCGATTTGGACGAATTTTATATCCAGAAGCATCGCCTCGAAATTCCCCACAACTTTTGCAACTAGACTTTTTCCGTATCGTCTTCGGGCCGGAACGTGACCATCTTTAAAAAACGTTCTCAGACAGATTTCAGGAAAGTCAGAGTCCTACTCCAATACGACTCCTTTTGCGTTTTTGTCAATTTCCAAGTAATTCCTACACAATAAAGTGTAAAACAAGAACATTGTGCACTTTTGCAACCATTAGTAGGTTAGTCCAAATATGATCAAAAGTGTATGGAAGTGCATAAATATCATAGAAATATCACACAAAAAGGGCATGGAGCAAGCAGAAATTATAGATACGTTTTGGACGTATCATCGGGCAAGTAACATACCGATGACAAAGGGAACAACGTATGTTGTTATGCAATTTGACCGATAAAGATCTTTGTAGAATATGTAGGAGCAAATATGAGCATCCAGGTTACCCTATTGGTTATTGGCTGGAGATGTTTCTCGGTCATGTCTACATAGTTCTCGAACCCGTAGGGTCCGCACGCTTAATGTTCGATGACAATTTGTATTATGAGTTATGTGTTTTGATGACCGAAGTTTGTTCGGAGTCCCGGATGAGATCACGGACACGAGGAGGAGTCTCTAAATGGTCGAGAGGTAAAGATTCATATATTGGAAGGCTATATTCGGACATCGGAAAGGTGTCGAGTGATTCAGGTATTTTTTGGAGTACCGGGGAGTTATAGGAATTCACCGGGAGAAGTAATGGGCCTTATTGGGCCATACAGGAAGAGGAGGAGGCGGGCCAAGGGGAGGTGGCGCGCCCCCCCATGGGTCCGATTTGGACTAGGGGAGGGGGTGGCACCCCCCTTGCCCTTTCCTACTTGCTCTCTCCTTCCCTCTTTCCTTCTCTCCTACTCCAAATAGGAAAGGGTTTCCTACTAGGACTTTAGGACTTGGAAGTCCTAGTAGGACTCCCAACAATTGGCACGCCCTAGGGGGCCGGCCTCTCTCCCTCCCTCCTTTATATACATGGGCAGGGTGTACCCCAAAGACACAGAAGCCAATATTTTAGCCGTGTGTGGTGCCCCCCTCCACAGTTACACACCTCGATCATATCGTTGCAGTTCTTAGGCGAAGCCCTGCGCCGGTAACTTCCTCATCATCATCACCACGCCGTCGCGCTGACGAAACTCTCCCTCGTCCTCAACTGGATCAAGATCTCGAGGTACATCATCATGATGAACGTGTGCTGAACACAGAGGTGCCGTACGTTCAATACTTGGATCGGTTGGATCGTGAAGACGTTCGACTACATCAACCGCGTTACTAAAGCTTCCGCTTTCGGTCTACGAGGGTTTGTGGACACACTCTCCCTGCTCGTTTCTATGCTTCTCCTAGATAGATCTTGCGTAATCATAGGAAATTTTTGAAATACTACGTTCCCCAATAGTGGCATCATGAGCTAGGTCTATGCGTAGATGATATGCATGAGTAGAACACAAAGAGTTTTGGGCGATAATAGTCATACTACTAACCACCAACATCTTACTTTTATTCGGCGGTATTGTTGGATGAAGTGGCCCGGACCGACATTACATGACCGCGTTCATGAGACTAGTTCTACCGACGTGCTTTGCACACATGTGGCTGGCGGGTGTCAGTTTCTCCAACTTTAGTTGAATTGAGTGTGACTACGGCCGGTCCTTGTTGATGGTTAAAACAACACACTTGACAAAAAATCGTTATGGTTTTTGATGCGTAGGTAAGAATGGTTCTTACTAGAAGCCCGTAGCAGCCACGTAAAACTTGCAACAACAAAGTAGAGGACGTCTAACTTGTTTTTGCAGGGCATGTTGTGATGCGATATGGTCAAGACATGATGAGTTATACGTGAGTTATACGTTGTTGTATGAGATGATCATGTTTTGTAAATTATCGACAACCGGTAGGAGCCTTATGGTTGTATCTTTATTGTATGAATTGTGATCGCTATGTAATTGCTTTACTTTATCACTATGAGTTAGCGATAGTAGTAAAAACAATAGTTGGCGAGATGACCACGACGCTACAATGAAGATCATGGTGTCAAGCCGGTGACGCTGGAGATCATGACGATGCTTTGGAGATGGAGATCAAAAGCACAAGATGATGATGGCCATATCATGTCACATATTTTGATTGCATGTGATATTTATCTTATCATGCATCTTCTTTTGCTTAGAACGACAGTGGCATTATAAGATGATCCCTTACAAAATTTCAAGGCACAAGTGTTCTCCCTGAGTATGCACCGTTGCGACAGTTCGCCATGCCGAGACACCACGTGATGATCGGGTGTGATAAGCTCTACGTTCACATACAAAGGGTGTAAGACAGTTTTGCACATGCAGAATACTTGGGTTAAACTTGACGAGCCTAGCATATACAGACATGGCCTCGGAACACTGGAGACCAAAAGGTCAAGCATGAATCATACAATAGTTATGATCAACATAAGATGTTCACCATGAAGGAAATATGCCCTAGAGGCAATAATAAAGTTGTTATTTATATTTCCTTATATCATGATAAATGTTTATTATTCATGCTAGAATTGTATTAACCGGAAACTTAGTACATGTGTGAATACATAGACAAAACAGAGTGTCCCTAGTATGCCTCTACTAGACTAGCTCATTGATCAAAGATGGTTAAGTTTCCTAGCCATAGACATGAGTTGTCATTTGATCAATGGGATCACATCATTAGGAGAATGATGTGATGGACAAGACCCATCCGTTAGCTTAGCACTATGATCGTTTCGTTTTACTGCTATTGCTTTCTTCATGACTTATACATGTTCCTATGACTATGAGATTATGAAACTCCCGAATACCGGAGGAACACCTTGTGTGCTATCAAACGTCACAACATAACTGGATGATCATAAAGATGCTCTACAGGTGTCTCTGAAAGTGTTCGTGGTGTTGGCATAGATGAAGAATAGGATTTGTCACTCCGAGTGTCGGAGAGGTATCTCTGGGCCCTCTCAGTAATACACATCATAATAAGCCTTGCAAGCGAACGACTAATGAGTTAGTCATGAGATGATGTATTATGGAACGAGTAAAGAGACTTGCTGGTAACGAAATTGAACTAGGTATTAAGATACCGATGACCGGATCTCGGGCAAGTAACATACCGATGACAAAGGGAACAACATATGTTGTTATGTGGTTTGACCGATAAAGATCTTCGTAGAATATGTAGGATCCAATATGAGCCTCTAGGTTCCGCTATTGGTTATTGACCGGAGATGAGTCTCGGTCATGTCTACATAGTTCTCGAACCCGTAGGGTCCGCACACTTAACGTTCGATGACGATCGATATAATGAGTTTATGATTTTTGATGTACCGAAGGTAGTTCGGAGTCCCGGATGAGATCACAGACATGAAGAGGAGTCTCGGAATGTCCGAGACATAAAGATTAATTTATTAGACGACTATATTCGGACATCGGAAGTGTTCCGGGTGTTATCTGGTAAAACCGGAGTGCCGGAGGGGGTTACCGGAACCCCCCGAGGGAGTATGGGCCATAGTGGGCCTTGAGGGAAAAGAGAGAGGCAGCTCATAGGGCTGGCCGCACCCTCCCCCTAGGAATCCTAGTTGGACTAGGAAAGGGGGGAGGCGCCCCTCTTCTTCCTTCTCCTCTCCTCCTTCCTTTCCTACTCCTAGTAGGAATAGGAAAGGGGATTCCTATTCCTACTAGGAGTAGGAATCCTACTCCCGACGCGCCATACTTGGCCATCCGCACCTCCCCCCTTGCTCCTTTATATACGGGGGCAAGGGCACCCAAAGACACACAAGAAACATTGTTCTAGCCGTGTGCGGTGCCCCTTCCACAGAAACACACCTCAGTCATACCGTTGCAGTGCTTAGGCGAAGCCCTGCGCCGATAGCTTCAACATCTCCGTCACCACGCTGTCGTGCTGATGAAACTCTCCCGTGAAGGTCAACTGGATCAAGAGCTCATGGGACATCATCAAGTTGAACGTGTGCTGAACGCGGAGGTGTCATACGTTCGGTGCTTGATCGGTTGGATCGCGAAGATGTTCGACTACATCAACCGTGTCACTAGACGCTTCCGCTTTCGGTCTGCGAGGGTACATAGACACACTCTCCCCTCTCGTTGCTATGCATCTAGTAGATAGATCTTGCGTGATCGTAGGATTTTTTTTTGAAATACTACGTTCCCCAACACAACATTGAAAACTACTCCATCTCACGTGATGATCAGACATGGTTTAGTTGATTTGGATCACGTGATCATTTAGATGATTTGAGGGATATCAATCTAAGTGGGAGTTCTTTAGTAATATGATTAATTGAACTTTAATTTATCATGAACTTAGTCATGATAGTATTTGCAAATTATGTTGTAGATCAATAGCTCGCGTTGTAGCTCCCCTATGTAATTTACATGTTCCTAGAGAAAACTAAGGCTAAAGATGTTAGTAGCAATGATGCGGACTAGGTCCGTGATCTGAGGATTATCCTCATTGCTGCACAGAAGTATTGTGTCCTTGATGCACCGCTAGGTGATAGACCTACTGCAGGAGCAGATGCAAATGTTATGAACGTTTGGCAAAGCTCAATATGATGTCTACTTAATAGTTTGGTGCACCACGCTTTACGGCTTAGAACCGGGACTTTGCTACCTCTTGAGCTTGCGTTGTATTCCCTCGAAGAGGAAAGGGAGATGCAGCACAATAGCATAAGTATTTCCCTCAGTTTTTGAGAACCAAGGTATCAATCCAGTAGGAGACCACACGTGAGTCCCTCGCACCTGCACAAACAAATAGGAACTTCGCAGCCAACGCGATAAGGGGTTGTCAATCCCTTTACGGTCACTTACGAGAGTGAGATCTGATAGAGATGATGATTATATTTTTGGTATTTTTAGTTTAATAAAAAAGCAAATAAAAGTGGTAAAAGTAAAGTAGATGTAGATTGATATGTTGAGAATAGACTCGGGGGCCATAGTTTTCTCTAGTGGCTTCACTCATGATAGCGGTATTCTACGACGGGTAAACAAATTTCTGTCGAGCAATTGATAGAAAAGCGAATAATTATGAGACTATCTAGGCATGATCATTGTATATAGGCATCACGTCCGAGACAAGTAGACCGAAACGATTCTGCATCTACTACTATTACTCCACACATCAACCGCTATCCAGCATGCATCTAGTGTATTGAGTTCATACGAACAGAGTAACGCCTTAAGCAAGATGACATGATGTAGAGGGATAAACTCAAGCAATATGATGTAAACCCCATGTTTCATCCTCGATGGCAACAATACAATACGTGCCTTGCTGCCCCTACTATCACTGGGAAAGGACACCGCAAGATTGAACCCAAAGCCAAGCACTTCTCCCATTGCAAGAACTATAGATCTGGTAGGCCAAACCAAACCAATAATTCGAAGAGACTTGCAAGGATATTATGAGCACACATAAAAAGTTCAGAGAAGAACCAAATATCTTTCATAGATAACCTTGATCATAAACTCATAATTCATCGGATCTCGACAAACACACCGCAAAAAGAGATTACATCGAATAGATCTCCTCGAAGACCGAGGAGAACTTTGTATTGAGATCCAGAGAGAGAGAGAAGAAGCCATCTAGATACTAGCTATGGACCCGAAGGTCTGTGGTAAACTACTCACAACTCATGGTGAGGGCGATGATGATGATGATGAAGGCCTCCGTGATGGATCCCCCTCCCGGAACAGGCTCCAAGATGGGATCTCCACGGGAACAGAAGCTACGGCAGTGGAATTAGGGTTTTCTCTCTGCGTATGGAGTTTCTCGGGTACGTAGGTATATATAGGAAGAAGGAGGGCACCGGGGGCAACACGGGCCAGCCTCGAGGCAGGGGGGCGCGCCCTGGGAAGGGGGGCACGCCCCCACCCTCGAGGGATGGCCCTCTGTCCCCTAACTTGGTCCTGACATTTCCCGTGCGTGATTTACTCGAAAAATATCTCTCGCGAAGGTTTCATTCCGTTTGGACTCCGTTTGATATTCCTTTTCTGCAAAACCCTGAAATAGGCAAAAACAACAATCTGGACTGGGCCTTTGAGTTAGTAGGTTAGTCCCAAAAATGATATAAAAGTGAATGATAAAGCCCATTAAACATCCAAGACTTCATAAATAATAGCATGGAACAATAAAAAATTATAGATACGTTGGAGACGTATCAAGCATCCCCAAGCTTAATTCCTGCTCGTCCTCGAGTAGGTAAATGATAAAGAAAGAATTTTTGATGTGGAATGCTAACCAATATAGTTTTTCAATGTAATTCTCTTAATTGTGGCATGAATTTTCAGATCTGAAAGATTCAAGACAAAAGTCTATATTGACATAAGAAATAACAATACTTCAAGCAATACTAACAAAGCAATCATGTCTTCTCAAAATAGTATGGCTAAAGAAAGTTATCCCTACAAAATCATATAGTGTTGGCTATGCTCCCTCGTTATCACATTAAATATTCATATCGTGCACAACCCCGATTTCAGCCAAGCATTTGTTTTCATACTCTATCTTTTCAAACCTTTCAACTTTCACGCAATACATGAGCGTGAGCCATGGATATTGCACTATGGGTGGAATAGAGGTGGTTGTAGAGAAGACAAAAAGAGGGAGATAGTCTCACATCGACTAGGCGTATCAACGGGTTATGGAGATGCCCATCAATAGATATCAATGTGAGTGAGTAGGGATTGCCATGCAACGGATGCACTAGAGCTAAATATGAATGAAAGCTCAATAAAAGAAACTAGTGGGTGTGCATCCAACTTGCTTGCTCACGAAGACCTTGGGCATTTGAGGAAGCCCATCGTTGGAATATACAAGCCAAGTTCTATAACGAAAATTCCCACTAGTATATGAAAGTGACTAAGCATGAGACTCTCTACAATGAAGAACATAGTGCTACTTTGAAGCACAAGTGTGGAAAAAGATAGTAGCAATTGTCCCTTTTTCTTTTCTCTTTTTTTTCTTTTTTTCCTTTTTTCCTTTTTTTCTTTGGCCTTTTTTTTGCGGAGGGGCTTTATAGATTTAGCCTTTCCTCCCATGGGACAATGCTCTAATAATGATGATCATCACACTTTCATTACAACTCGATATTGCAACTCGATACTACGACAACAAAGTATGACTCGATATGAATGCCTCCGGCGGTGTACCGGTATGTGCAATGAAACAAGAGTGACATGTATGAAAAGATTATGCATGGTGGCCTTGCCACAAATACGATGTCAACTACATGATCATGCATGGAAATATGACAATATGATGCGTGTCATATAAATGGAACGGTGGAAAGTTGCATGGCAATATATCTCGGAATGGCTATGGAAATGCCATGATAGGTAGGTATGGTGGCTGTTTTGAGGACCAATATGGTGGCTGTTTTGAGGAAGGATATATAGTGGGTTTATGGCACCGGCGAAAGTTGCGAGGTACAAGAGAGGCTAGCAATGGTGGAAGAGTGAGAGTGCGTATAATCCATGGACTCAACATTAGTCATAAGAACTCATATACTTATTGCAAAAATTTACGAGTCATCAAAACAAAGCAATCAACGCATGCTCCTAGGGGGGAGGTTGGTAGGAGTTAACCATCGTGCGCCCCCGACCTCCACACAAAGGTTGACACTCTACAAATACCTCATGCTTTAACTTAGTCACACGATGGTTCACCATACGTGCATGCTACGGGAATCACTAATCTTAACACAAGTATTTCTCAATTTCATAACAAGTCCACTAGCATGACTCTAATATCACTATCCTCATGTCTCAAAACAATTATCAAGCATCCAACATCTCTTTCTATTCAATGCACTTGGTGTGATTTTTTTTACTACATTGACATTGGATGTTTATCATGTGAAGACTAGTTTCTTTAGCGTAAACACTTTACCATTCTGTTTTAATAGGATCTCAAATAGATATAAGTGAAGCATGAGAGTTCAACAATTTCTACAAAATATTACCACCACCATGCTCTAAAAGATATAAGTGAAGCACTAGAGCAAAAACTATTCAACTCAAAAGATATAAGTGAAGCCCATAGAGTGTTCTAACAATTTCTAGGCCATATTTAACTCTCTCAAATAGGTGTTTCCAGCAAGGATGATTGTGGCAGACTAAAAAGCAAAGACTCAAATTATACAAGACGCTCCAAGCAAAACACATAACATGTTGCGAATAAAAATATAGCTCCAAGTATAGTTACCGATGGATGAAGACGAAAGAGGGGATGCCTTCCTGGGGAATCCCCAAGCTTAGGCTTTTGATTATCTTGAATTTACTTGGGGTGCCATGGGCATCCCCAAGCTTAGGCCTTTGCTACTCCTTGTTCCATAGTCCATCAAAGCAATACTCAAAACTTGAAAACTTCACAACACAAAACTTAGACAAAAAATTTCGTGAGCTCCGTTAGTAAGAGAAAGCAAACCACTACTCAAAGGTACATCAATGAATTGATTCTTTGTTTATATTGATGTGAAACCTACTGTACTCCAAGTTCTCTATGGTTCATATCCTCCAATATTACTCATAGATGCATCGGAATAAGCAAACAACACACGAAAAACAGAATCTGTCAAAGACAGAACAGTCTGAAGTAATCTGCAGGGTTCGCCTACTTCTGGAACTCCAAAAATTTCAAACTAAATTGTTAAATTTGCGAAATTTGTCTACCAATCATCAGAAAAAAGAATAAATTAAAAATCACGCTCCAGTAAAATCCCACGACTACTTTAACGAGCGGTAACGGTTCTGTTTTTCACAGCAAGATTATATAAACTTCACACAAGTCTTACCAAAGGTTCTACTTGGCACAAACACTAAACAAAACATGAAAACACATCTAATCAGAGGCTAGATGCAATATCTATTCCCTAACAGCAACAAAATCTAAAAACATAAAATTGGGTTCCCTCCCAACAAGCGCTATCGTTTTACGCCCCTAGCTAGGCACGATACAAGATAGATCTAGGTATTGCCATCTTTGGAAGGCAATCCATAAGTGGCTCTCATGATAGATTCATATGGTAATTTGATTTTATTTCTAGGAAAGTGTTCCATGCCTTTCCTTAACAGAAATTGGAATCTAATATTTCCTTCCTTCATATCAATAATTGCACCAATCGTTCTAAGGAAAGGTCTATCAAGAATAATAGGACATGAAGGATTGCAATCTATATCAAGAACAATGAAATCTACGGGCACATAATTCCTATTGGCAACAATAAGAACATCTTTAATTCTTCCCATAGGTTTCTTAATAGTGGAATCCGCAAGATGCAAATTTAAAAAACAATCATCAAGCTCATGGAACCCTAGCAAATCACACAAAGTTTTTGGGATAGTGGAGACACTTGCACCCAAATCACACAAAGCATAGCATTCATGATATTTTATTTTTATTTTTATAGTAGGTTCCCATTCATCATAAAGCTTTCTAGGTCTAGAAACTTCCAACTCAAGTTTTTCTTCATAAGATTGCATCAAAGCATCAACTATGTGTTTAGTGAAAGCTTTATTTTGACTATAAGCATGAGGAGAATTTAGCACGGATTGCAACAAGGAAATACAATCAATCAAAGAGCAATTATCATAATTTAATCCCTTGAAATCCAAAGTAGTGGGTTCATAACTATGCAAAGTTTTAATCTCTTCACTCCCACTTTTAGCAATTTTAGCATCAAGATCTAAAAACTCTGAATCATTGGGACACCTTAAAGATTAATACTAGAAAACAAGGATCTAATTGGAGACACATCAATAAATTTTAGATCTACATCTTTATTTTCACGATAACTAGAAGAACACAATTTAATATAATTTTCTCTTTTAGCACACATTCTAGCGGTTCTTTCTTTGAATTCATCAATGGAAATTCTCATGGCTTTGAGAGACTCATTGATATCATGCTTAGGTGGGATAGATCTAAGTTCCAAAGAATCAACATCAAGAGTAATTCTATCCACACTTCTAGCCAATTCATCAACCTTAAGCAATTTCTCTTCAAGAATAGCATTGAAATTCTTTTGCGAGATCATAAACTCCTTAACACTAGTTTCAAATTCAGAATGTATCTTTCCATAAGAGTTGTTGTAGGAATTACCATAATTATTAGAGGAATTACTAGAAAAAGGCCTTGGATCAAAATTACGTCTATAAGCATTGTTACCAAAATTATTCCTACCAACAAAATTAACATCCAAAGATTCATTGTTATTCTCAATCAAAGTGGACAAAGGCATATCATTAGGATCAGAAGAAGCACTCTTAGCAGCAAAAAAATTCATAAGTTCATCCATCTTTCCACTCAAAACACTAATTTCTTCGATAGCATGCACTTTTTTACTAGTAGATCTTTCGGTGTGCCATTGAGAATAATTAACCATAATATTATCTAGGAGTTTGGTAGCTTCTCCTAAGGTGGTTTCCATAAAAGTGCCTCCGGCGGCCGAATCTAAAAGATTTCTAGAAGCAAAATTTAAGCCAGCATAAAAGTTCTGAATAATCATCTATATATTCAAACCATGTGTAGGGCAATTACATTTCATCAATTTCATTCTCTCCCAAGCTTGTGCAACATGCTCATGATCTAGTTGCTTAAAATTCATAATATCGTTTCTAAGAGAGATGATCTTAGCAGGAGGGAAATACTTAGAGATAAAATCATCTTTGCACTTATTCCATGAATCAATACTATTTCTAGGCAAAGAGGAGAACCAAGTTTTAGCACGATCTCTAAGTGAAATCGGAAATACCTTCAATTTAACAATATCGTAATCTGTATCCCTTTTCTTTTGCATATCACATAAATCAACAAAGTTGTTTAGATGGGTAGCGGCATCTTCACTAGGAAGGCCGGAGAATTGATCTTTCATGACAAGATTCAACAAAGCAGCATTGATCTCACAAGATTCAGCATCTGTAATAGGAGAAATTAGAGTGCTAATAAAGTCAATGTTGTTGGTATTGGAGAAGTCACACAATTTGGTATTGTTCTGAGTCATAGTGACAAGCAAGCAATCCAACACACGCAAGCAAACAAGAAGCAAGCGAACGATAAACACACGGCGGAAGAAGGGCAAATAAAACGGCAAGGGTGAAGTGGGGGAGAGGAAAACGAGAGGCAAATAAATGTAATGCAAAGGATAAGGGTTTGTGATAGGTACTTGGTATATGACTTTTGCGTAAGCCTCCCCGGCAACGGCGCCAGAAATTCTTCTTGCTACCTCTTGAGCTTGCGTTGTATTCCCTCGAAGAGGAAAGGGAGATGCAGCACAGTAGCGTAAGTATTTCCCTCAGTTTTTGAGAACCAATGTATCAATCCAGTAGGAGATCACGCGCGAGTCCCTCGCACCTGCACAAACAAATAAGAACTTCGCAGCCAACGCGATAAGGGGTTGTCAATCCCTTTACGGTCACTTACAAGAGTGAGATCTGATAGAGATGATGATTATATTTTTGGTATTTTTAGTTTAATAAAACAACAAATAAAAGCGGTAAAAGTAAAGTAGATGTAGATTGATACGTTGAGAATAGACCCGGGGGCCATAGTTTTCTCTAGTGGCTTCTCTCATGATAGCGGTATTCTATGGCGGGTAAACAAATTACTGTCGAGGAATTGATAGAAAAGCGAATAATTATGAGACTATCTAGGCATGATCATTGTATATAGGCATCACGTCCGAGACAAGTAGACCGAAACGATTCTGCATCTACTACTATTACTCCACACATCGACCGCTATCCAACATGCATCTAGTGTATTGAGTTCATACGAACAGAGTAACGCCTTAAGCAAGATGACATGATGTAGAGGGATAAACTCAAGCAATATGATGTAAACCCCATCTTTTTATCCTCGATGGCAACAATACAATACATGCCTTGCTGCCCCTACTATCACTGGGAAAGGACACCGCAAGATTGAACCCAAAGCCAAGCACTTCTCCCATTGCAAGAACTATAGATCTAGTAGGCCAAACCAAACCAATAATTCGAAGAGACTTGCAAGGATATTATGAGCACACATAAAAAGTTCAGAGAAGAACCAAATATCTTTCATAGATAACCTTGATCATAAACTCACAATTCATCGGATCTCGACAAACACACCGCAAAAAGCGATTACATCAAATAGATATCCTCGAAGACCGAGGAGAACTTTGTATTGAGATCGAGAGAGAGAGAGAAGAAGCCATCTAGATACTAGCTATGGACCCAAAGGTCTGTGGTAAACTACTCACAACTCATGGTGAGGGCGATGATGATGATGATGATGATGATGATGAAGGCCTCCGTGATGGATCCCCCTCCCGAAACTTGGTCCTGACGTTTCCCGTGCGTGATTTTCTCCAAAAATATCTCTCGCGAAGGTTTCATTCCGTTTGGACTCCGTTTGATATTCCTTTTCTACAAAACCCTGAAATAGGCAAAAAAAACAGCAATCTGGACTGGGCCTTTGGGTTAGTAGGTTAGTCCCAAAAATGATATAAAAGTGAATGATAAAGCCCATTAAACATCCAAGACTTCATAAATAATAGCATGGAACAATCGAAAATTATAGATACGCTGGAGACGTATCAGACTTCAAAAACGTTTTGAACGCCACAGAGCTTATGAGATGTTCCAAGAGCTAAAACTGGTATTTCAGACTCATACCCATGTCGAGAGGTATGAGACCTCTGACAAATACTTTGCCTACAAGATGGAGGAGAATAGATCAACTAGTGAGCATGTCCTCAGAATGTCTGGGTACTACAATCACTTGAATCAAGTGGGAGTTAATCTTCTAGATAAGATAGTGATTGACAGAGTTCTCTAGTCACTATCACCAAGCTACTAGAACTTCGTGATGAACTATTATATGCAAGGGATGACGAAAATGATTCCCGAGCTCTTCGTGATGCTGAAATCAGTGAAGTTAGAAATCAATAAAGAGCATCAAGTGTCGATGGTTAAACAAGACCACTAGTTTCAAGAAAAAAGGCAAGGGAAATAAAGGGAACTTCAAGAAGAACTGCAAGCGAGTTGCCACTCCCGAGAAGAAGCCCAAAGCTAGACCCAAGCCTGAAACTGAGTGCTTCTACTGCAAAGGAAATGGTCACTGGAAGCGGAACTACCCCAAATATTTGGCGGATAAGAAGGATGGCAAAGTGAACAAAGGTATATTTGATATACATGTTATTGATGTGTACCTCACTAGTGCTCATAGTAGCCCGATACCTGTTCAGTTGCTAAGATTAGTAACTCGAAGCAGGAGTTGCAGAATAAACTGAGACTAGTTGAGGGTGAGGTGACGATGTGTGTTGGAAGTAGTTCCAATATTGATATGATCATCATCACACACTACCTATACTTTCGGGATTAGTATTAAACCTAAATAAATGTTATTTCGTGTTTGTGTTGAGCATGAACAAGATTGGATTGTGTTTATTGCAATACGATTATTCATTTAAGTCAGAGAATAATTGTTATTCTGTTTACATGAATAAAACCTTCTATGGTCATACACCCAATGTGAATGGTTTATTGAATCTCGATCGTAGTAATACAGATATTCATAATATTGAAGCCAAAAGATGCAGAGTTGATAATGATAGTGCAACATACTTTTGGCACTGCCGTTTAGGTCATATTGGTGTAAAGCGCATGAAGAAACTCCATGCTGGTGGACTTTTGGAATCACTTGATTATGAGTCATTTGATGCTTCCGAACCAGGCATCATGGGCAAGATGACAAAAACTCCGTTCTCCGGAACAATGGAGCGAGCCAATGACTTATTGGAAATAATACATACAGATGTATGCGGTCCGATGAGTGTTGAGGCTCGCGGCGGGTATCATTGTTTTCTGATCTTCACACATGATTTGAGTAGATATGGGTATATCTACTTGATGAAACACAAGTCTGAAACATTTGAAAAGTTCAAATAATTTCAGAGTGAAGTAGATAATCATCATAACAAGAAAATAAAGTTTCTACGATCTGATCGTGGAGGCGAAGATTTGAGTTATGAGTTTGGTCTTCATTTGAAACAATGTGGAATAGTTTCACAACTCATGCCACCTGGAACATCACAGCGTAATGGTGTGTCCGAACGTCGCAACCATACTTTATTAGATATGGTGCATGTTGGAAATATGCCCTAGAGGCAATAATGAAATGGTTATTATTATATTTCCTTGTTCATGATAATTGTCTATTGTTCATGCTTTAATTGTCTTATCCGGAAACAGTAATACATGTGTGAATGCATAGACTACAACATGTCCCTAGTGAGCCTCTAGTTGACTAGCTCGTTGATCAATAGATGGTTACGGTTTCCTGACCATGGAAATTGGATGTCATTCATAACAAGATCACATCATTAGGAGAATCATGTGATGGACAAGACCCAATCCTAAGCCTAGCATAAGATCGTGTTGTTCGTATGCTAAAGCTTTTCCAATGTCAAGTATCCTTTCCTTAGACCATGAGGTTGTGCAACTCCCGGATACCGTAGGAATACTTTGGGTGTGCCAAACATCACAACGTAACTGGGTGGCTATAAAGGTACACTACGGGTATCTTCGAAAGCATATGTTGGGTTGGCACGAACCGAGACCGGGATTTGTCACTCCGTATGACGGAGAGGTACCTCTGGGCCCACTCGGTAATATATCAATGTAATGAGCTCAATGTGACTAAGGGGTTAGTCATGGGATGATGTGTTACGGAACGAGTAAAGAGACTTGCCATAACAAGATTGAACAATGTATCGGTATACCGACGATCGAATCTCGGGCAAGTACTATACCGCTAGACAAAGGGAATCGTATACAGGTTTGATTGAATCCTTGACATCGTGATTCATCAAATGAGATCATCGTGGAACATGTGGGAGCCAACATGGGTATCCAAATCCCGCTGTTGGTTATTGGCCGGAGATACCCGTAGGGTCTACACACTTAAGGTTCGATGACGCTAGGGTTATAGGGAATATATGTAAGTGGTTACCGAATGTTGTTCGGAGTCCCGGATGAGATCCCGGACGTCACGGGGAGTTCCGGAATGGTCCGGAGGTAAAGATTTATATATGGGAAGTCATCATACGGTCACCGGAATAATTCGGGGGGTTACCAGTATTGTACCGGGACCACCAAAGGGGTTCCGGGGGTCCACCGGGAGGGTCCACCTGCCCCGGAGGGCCCTATGGGCTGTATGTGGAGAGGGACCAGCCCCTAAGTGGGCTGGGCGCCTCCCCCTAGGGCCCATGTGCCTAGGGTTTGGGGGGAAACCCTAAGGGGGGCGCCCCCCTTGCCTTGGGGGGGCAAGGCACCCCCTTTGGCCGCCGCCCCCTCCACAGATTGGATCTGAGGTGGCCGGCCCCCTGTCCCTTGCCCCTATATATATGTGGGGGGGGGGGTGGGAGGGCATCCGCACCCAAGCCCTGGCGCATCCCTCCCCCTCTCCCAACTACTCCTCCTCTGCCGCGGTGCTTGGCGAAGCCCTGCAGGATTGCCACGCTCCTCCATCACCACCACGCCATCGTGCCACTGCTGGACGGAGTCTTCCCCAACCTCTCCCTCTCTCCTTGCTGGATCAAGGCGCGGGAGACGTCACCGGGCTGCACGTGTGTTGAACGCGGAGGCACCATTGTTCAGTGCTTAGATCGGAATCGGCCGCGATCTGAATCGCTTCGTGTACGACTCCACCGACCGCGTTCTTGCAACGCTTCCGCATCGCGATCTTCAAAGGTATGAAGATGCACTCCCCTCTCGTTTCTAGTTATCTCCATGGATAGATCTTGGTGATGCATAGGAAATTTTTGATTTTTTGCAACGATCCCCAACAGTGGCATCATGAGCTAGGTCTATGCGTAGTTACTATTCAAGAGTAGAACACAAGATTGTTGTGGGCGTAGATCATGTGAATTTACTTGCCGCTACTAGTCTTATCTTGATTCGGCGGCATCGTGGGATGAAGCGGCCCAGACCGACCTTACACATACGCTTACGTGAGACAGGTTTCACCGACTGACATGCACTAGTTGCATAAGGTGGCTTGCGGGTGTCTGTCTCTCCCACTTTAGTCGGATTGGATTCGATGAAAAGGGTCCTTATGAAGGGTAAATAGTAATTGGCATATCATGTTGTGGTTTTTTGTGTAGGTAAGAAACGTTCTTGCTAGAAACCTATAGTAGCCACGTAAAAACTTGCAACAACAATTAGAGGGCGTCTAACTTGTTCTTGCAGCATGTGCCGTGTGATGTGATATGGCCAAAAGGATGTGATGAATGATATATATGTGATGTATGAGATTGATCATGTTCTTGTAATAGGAATCACGACTTGCATGTCGATGAGTATGACAACCGACAGGAGCCATAGGAGTTGTCTTATTTTATTGTATGACCTGCGTGTCATTGAAAACGCCATGTAATTGCTTTACTTCATTGCTAACCGTTAGCCATAGTAGTAGAAGTATTGTTTGGCGAAACAACTTCATGAAGACACGATGATGGAGATCATGGTGTCATGCCGGTGACAATGATGATCATGGAGCCCCGAAGATGAAGATCAAAAGGAGCAAAATAATATTGGCCATATCATGTCACTGTTTGATTGCATGTGATGTTTATCATGTTTTACATCTCATTTGCTTAGAACGACGGTAGTAAATAAGATGATCTCTCACTAAAATTTCAAGACTTGTGTTCCCCCTAACTGTGCACCGTTGCTAAGGTTCGTTGTTCCGAAGCACCACGTGATAATCGGGTGTGATAGGTCCTAACGTTCGCATACAATGGGTGTAAGCCAGATTTACACACGCAATACACTTAGGGTTGACTTGATGAGCCTAGCATGTACAGACATGGCCTCGGAACACGAAAGACCGAAAGGTCAAACATGAGTCGTATGGAAGATACGATCAACATAAAGATGTTCACCGTTGATGACTAGTCCGTCTCACGTGATGATCGGACACAGCCTAGTCGATTCGGATCATGTATCACTTAGATTACTAGAGAGATGTCTATCTGAGTGGGAGTTCATTAAATTTGTTTAGATGAACTTCATTGTCATGAACATAGTCTAAAATCTTTACAATATGTCTTGTAGATCCAATGGCCCACACTAATGTTGCCCTCAACTTCAACGCGTTCCTAGAGAAAACCAAGCTGAAAGACAATGGTAGCAACTATACGGATTGGGTCCGTAACTTGTGGATCATCCTCATAGCTGCCAAGAAAGCATATGTCCTTGAAGCACCGCTAGGTGATGCACCCGTTTTCCCAGCAAGTCAAGACGTTATGAACGCCTGGCAGTCGCGTAGTGATGATTGCTCCCTGGTTCAGTGCGGCATGCTTTACAGCTTAGAATCGGGGCTCGAAAAGCGTTTTGAGCAGCACAGAGCATATGAGATGTTCCAAGAGCTGAAAATGGTTTTCCAAGCTCATGCCCGAGTCGAGAGATATGAAGTCTCCGACAAGTTCTACAGTTGTAAGATGGAGGAGAATAGTTCTGTCAGCGAACATATACTCAAAATGTCTGGGTTGCACAACCGCTTGTCTCAACTGGGAATTAATCTTCCAGATGACGCGGTCGTTGACAGAATCCTTCAGTCGCTCCCACCTAGCTACAAGAGATTTGTGATGAACTTCAATATGCAAGGGATGGAGAAGTCCATTCCCGAGGTGTATTCAATGCTGAAATCAGCGGAGGTGGAGATCAAGAAAGAACATCAAGTGTTGATGGTGAATAAGACCACTAAGTTCAAGAAAGGCAAGGTTAAGAAGAACTTCAAGAAGGACGGCAAAGTAGTTGCCGCGCCCGATAAGCCAGTTGCCGGGAAGAAGCCAAAGAATGGACCCAAGCCTGAGACCGAGTGCTTTTATTGCAAGGGAACATGTCACTGGAAGCGGAACTGTCCCAAATACTTAGCGGATAAGAAGGCCGGCAACGTCAAAGGAACTATGGAATAAGCGGAGACTGGCGAAGGACGAGGTGACGACGCACGTCGGGAATGGTTCCAAGGTCGATGTGATCGTCGTCGGCACTCTACCTCTGCATCTACCTTCGGGATTAGTTTTAAACCTCAATAATTGTTATTTAGTACCAGCTTTGAGCATAAACATTGTATCTGGATCTCTTTTAATGCGAGATGGCTACTCATTTAAATATGGGAATAATGGTTGTTCTATTTATATGAGAGAAATGTTTTATGGTCATGCCCCGCTGGTCAATGGTTTATTCTTAATGAATCCCGAATGTGATGTTACACATATTCATAGTGTGGATGCCAAAAGGTGTAAGGCTGATAATGATAGTCCCACATATTTGTGGCACTGCCACCTTGGTCATATTGGTGTCAAACGTATGAAGAAGCTCCATGCAGATGGACTTTTGGAGTCTCTTGATTATGAATCATTTGACACATGCAAACCATGCCTCTTGGGCAAGATGACCAAGACTCCGTTCTCCAGAACAATGGAGCGAGCAACCAACTTATTGGAAATCATACATACTGATGTGTGTGGTCCAATGAGTGTTGAAGCTCGGGGTGGCTATCGTTATGTTCTCACCCTCACATATGACTTAAGTAAATATGGGTATGTCTACTTGATGAAACACAAGTCTGAGACCTTTGAAAAGTTCAAGGAATTTCAGAATGAGGTTGAGAGTCAACGTTACAGAAAAATAAAGTTCTTACGATCAGATCGTGGAGGAGAATATTTAAGTCACGAATTTGGCATGCACCTAAGGAACTATGGAATTGTTTCACAATTGACGCCGCCTGGAACACCTCAGCGTAATGGTGTGTCCGAACGTCGTATCGTACTCTGTTGGACATGGTGCGATCTATGATGTCTCTTACCAACTTACTGCTATCATTCTGGGGTTATGCTTTAGAGACTGCCGCATTCACTTTAAATAGGGCACCGTCTATATCCGTTAAGACGACACCGTATGAACTATGGTTTGGGAAGAAACCTTAGTTGTCGTTTCTAAGAGTTTGGGGATGCGATGCTTATGTCAATAAACTTCAACCTGATAAGCTCGAACCCAAATCAGAAAATGCGTCTTCATAGGATACCCTAAGGAAACTATTGGGTATACCTTCTACCTCAGATCCGAAGGCAAGATCTTTGTTGCCAAGAATGGATCCTTTCTAGAGAAAGAGTTTCTCTCAAAAGAAGTAAGTGGGAGGAAAGTGGAACTTAATGAGGTGATTGTCACCCCTTCCGAACTGGAAAGTAGCGCAGCGCAGGAAGATGTTTTTGTGGTGCCTGCACCGATTAGGGAGGAAGTTAATGATAATGATCATGAAACTTCAGATCAAGTTACTGCTGAACTTCGTAGGTCCACAAGGACACGTTCCGCACCAGAGTGGTACGACAACCCTGTCATGGAAATCATGTTGTTAGACAACGGTGAACCTTCGAACTATGAAGAAGCGATGGCGGGCCTGAATTCCAACAAATGGCTTGAAGCCATGAAATCTGAGATAGGATCCATGTATGATAACAAAGTATGGACTTTGGTTGACTTGCCTGATGATCGGCAAGCCATAGAAAATAAATGGATCTTTAAGAAGAAGACTGACGCGGATGGTAACGTGACCATCTATAAGGCTCGGCTTGTCGCTAAAGGTTATCGACAAGTTCAAGGAATTGACTACGACGAGACTTTCTCTCCCGTAGCGATGCTGAAGTCCGTCCGAATCATGTTAGCAATTGCCGCATTCTATGATTATGAGATATGGCAAATGGACGTCAAACCGGCATTCCTTAATGGCTTCCTTAAGGAAGAACTGTATATGATGCAGTCGGAAGGTTTTGTCGATCCTGAGAATGCTAACAAGGTATGCAAGCTCCAGCGCTCCATCTATGGGCTGGTGCAAGCATCTCGGAGTTGGAACATTCGCTTTGATGAGGTGATCAAAGCGTTTGGGTTTATACAGACTTGGGGAGAGCCTGTATTTACAAGAAACTGAGTGGGAGCTCTGTAGCATTTCTCATATTATATGTGGATGACATATTGCTGATGGGAAATGATGTAGAACTCTTGGAAAGCATAAAGGCCTACTTGAATAAATGTTTTTCATTGAAGGACCTTGGAGAAGCTGCTTACATATTAGGCATCAAGATCTATAGAGATAGATCGAGACTCCTCATTGGTCTCTCACAAAGCAAATACCTTGACAATATATTGAAGAAGTTCAACATGGATCAGCCCAAGAAAGGGTTCTTGCCTGTATTGCAAGGTATGAGATTGAGCACAGCTCAATGCCCGACCTCGGCAGAAGATAAAGAAAAGATGAGTGTCATCCCCTATGCCTCGGCCATAGGTTCTATTATGTATGCCATGCTGTGTACCAGAGCTGATGTGAACCTTGCCATAAGTTTGGTGGGGAGGTACCAAAGTGATCCCGTTATGGAACACTCGACAGCGGTCAAGATCATCCTGAAGTACCTGAAAAGGACTAAGGATATGTTTCTCATTTATGGAGGTGACGAAGAGCTCATCATAAAGGGTTACGTCGATGCTAGCTTCGACACATATCTGGATGACTCCAAGTCACAAACCGGATATGTGTATATTTTGAATGGTGGGGCAGTCAGCTGGTGTAGTTGCAAGCAAAGCGTCGTGGCAGCATCTACATGTGAAGCGGAGTACATAGCTGCTTCCGAAGCAGCGCAGGAAGGAGTCTGGATGAAGGAGTTCATTATCGACCTAGGATTTATTCCAAGTGCGTCGGGCCCGATGACTCTCTTCTGTGACAGCACTGGAGCTATTGCCATTGCCAAGGAACCCAGGTTTCACAAGAAGACCAAGCACCTCAAGCGCCGTTTCAACTCCATCTGAACTTATATTCAAGATGGAGACATAGATATTTGTAAAGTGCATACAGATCTGAATGTCGCAGATCCGTTGACTAAACCTCTACCACGAGCAAAACATGATCAACACCAGAACTCTATGGGTGTTTGATTCATCACAATGTAACTAGATTACTGACTCTAGTGCAAGTGGGAGACTGTTGGAAATATGCCCTAGAGGCAATAATAAAATGGTTATTATTATATTTCCTTGTTAATGATAATTGTCTATTGTTCATGCTTTAATTGTATTATCCGGAAACAGTAATACATGTGTGAATGCATAGACTAGAACATGTCCCTAGTGAGCCTCTAGTTGACTAGCTCATTGATCAATAGATGGTTACAGTTTCCTGGCCATGGACATTGGATGTCATTGATAACGAGATCACATCATTAGGAGAATGATGTGATGGACAAGACCCAATCCTAAGCCGAGCACAAGATCGTGTTGTTCGTATGCTAAAGCTTTTCCAATGTCAAGTATCCTTTCCTTAGACCATGAGGTTGTGCAACTCCCGGATATCGTAGGAATACTTTGGGTGTGCCAAACGCCACGACGTAACTGGGTGGCTGTAAAGGTACACTACGGGTATCTCCGAAAGCATCTGTTGGGTTGGCACGAACCGAGACTGGGATTTGTCACTCCGTATGACGGAGAGGTATCTCTGGTCCCACTCGGTAATATATCAACGTAATGAGCTGATACGTCTCCAACGTATCTATAATTGTTGATTGTTCCATGCTATTATTTATGAAGTCTTGGATGTTTAATGGGCTTTATCATACACTTTTATATCATTTTTGGGACTAACCTACTAACCCAAAGGCCCAATCCAGATTGTTGTTTTTTTCCTGTTTCAGGGTTTTGCAGAAAAAGAATATCAAACGGAGTCCAAACGGAATGAAACCTTTGCGAGATATTTTTTTGGAGAAAATCACGCACAGGGAACTTGAGAACCACGTCAGGGGAGCATCGAGGCGCCCACCAAGGTGGGGGGTGCGCCCCTGCCTTGTGGGCCCCTCGAGCATCCCCCGGTGTCCTCCTTCTTCCTATATAAGTCTACGTACCCCGAAACCTTCGACAACAGAGAGAAAACCCTAATTCCATTGCCGTAACCTTCTGTTCCCATGAGATCCCATCTTGGAGCCTTTTCCGGAGCTCCACCGGAGGGGGGTCCATCACGGAGTTCTTCATCATCATCATCATCGCCCTCACCATGAGTTGTGAGTAGTTTACCACAGACCTTCGGGTCCATAGCTAGTATCTAGATGGCTTCTTCTCTCTCTTTGGATCTCAATACAAAGTTCTCCTCGGTCTTCGAGGAGATCTATTCGATGTAATCTATTTTTGCGGTGTGTTTGTCGAGATCTAATGAATTGTGAGTTTATGATCAAGATTATCTATGAAAGATATTTGGTTCTTCTCTGAACTTTTTATGTGTGCTCATAATATCCTTGCAAGTCTCTTCGAATTATTGGTTTGGTTTGGCCTACTAGATCTATAGTTCTTGCAATGGGAGAAGTGCTTGGCTTTGGGTTCAATCTTGCGGTGTCCTTTCCTAGTGACAATAGGGGCAGCAAGGCACGTATTGTATTGTTGCCATAGAGGATAAAAAGATGGGGTTTATATCATATTGCTTGAGTTTATCCCTCTACATTATGTCATCTTGCTTAAGGCGTTACTCTGTTCTTATGAACTCAATACACTAGATGCATGCTGGATAGCGGTCGATGTGTGGAGTAATAGTAGTAGATGCAGGGAGGAGTCGGTCTACTTGTCTCGGACGTGATGCCTATATACAATGATCATGCCTAGATGGTCTCATAATTATTCGCTTTTCTATCGATTTCTCGACAGTAATTTGTTTACCCGCCGTAGAATATCGCTATCATGAGAGAAGCCACTAGAGAACACTATGGCCCCTGGGTCTATTCTCAACATGTCAATCAACATCTACTTTACTTTTACCGCTTTTATTTTCTGTTTTTATAAACTAAAAATACCTAAAATATAAACTATCATCTCTATTAGATCTCACTTTCGTAAGTGACCGTAAAGGGATTGACAACCCCTTATCGCGTTGGCTACGAAGTTCTTATTTGTTTGTGCAGGTGTGAGGGACTCGCGCGTGGTCTCCTACTGGATTGATACCTTGGTTCTCAAAAACTGAGGGAAATACTTATGCTACTGTGATGCATCTCCCTTTCGTCTTCGAGGGAATACAACGCAAGCTCGAGAAGTAGCAAGAAGAATTTCTGGCGCCGTTGGCGGGGAGGCTTACACAAAAGTCATATACCAAGTACCTATCACAAACCCTTATCCTTCGCATTACATTTTTTTGCCTCCCGTTTTCCTCTCCACCACTTCACCCTTGCCGTTTTATTTGCCCTTCTTCCGCTGTGTGTTTATCGTTCACTTGCTTCTTGTTTTCTCGTGTGTTGCTTGCTTGCTTGTCATCATGTCTAGCACGCCTATCATTATCACCACTCCCGAGAGTGAGGTCCTCAACTTTAAACAAAGGGAGGAAGAAAACTTAAAAGATGCCTGGTATAGAATTTGCAATGCTCAAAATAGATCTAATAGGAAGCTTTCCACTTCCGTGCTTCTTCGCAATTTTTATATTGGCATAACCCCTTGGAATAGGCTTGTTCTTGATACCGTTACTGGAGGGAATTTCTTGGGTAGCCACACCGTTGATTCTTATAATGCTATGACTGAATTATTTGGCTCACCACCTCTTATGGTTAATGGGACCGTTTTAACTTTGGAGCATGTTATGCAAAGGTTAGAAATCATTGAAAACAAAGTTGCTACGGTAGAATTGGTAGAGAACTTGGATAGAAAAATCCATAATGAAATCACCCAATATGGATCTAAGGTAGGAGTTGTTCTGAAAAATCTGAAGGAAAAAGAGCCCATAGTTAAAGAAATGCTAGATCAGGACTCACCTAGGATCAATAAGCTTGAGGATATTATCATTAATGTGGGTCTGGCTCTTTATGCTATAAAAACTACTCCAAATACCTCTACCACTAAATTATCCAAGTTCATGTATGTCCCTAAAAACAAAGGTGAAATGTCTAGAATTGCGGATCTCAAATCCATAAGTGTTCACCCTAATTTTCTTACTTTTGCAAGAGACCCTTTTGACACTCTAGAATTTCTTGATTTCTTACCGAGGAGTTTGATTATTAATAGGGACAAAGAAGTGCCTAAGAATCATAAGTGCTTAATCAAAGAATTGCCTTCCAAAGATGGAAATACCTAGATTTATCTTGTATCGTGCCTAGCTAGGGGCGTAAAACGGTAGCGCTTGTTGGGAGGTAACCCAATTTTATATTTTTCGTTTTTGTTGCTGTTAGGGAATAAATATTGCATCTAGCCTCTGATTAGATGTGGTTTCATGTTTTGTTTAGTGTTTGAGCCAAGTAGAACCTTTGGGAAGACTTGTGTGAAGTTTATGTGATATAGATGTGAAAAACAGAATCGTTAGCGCTTGCTAAAGTAGTCGTCAGATTTTACTGGAGAGTGCTATTTAGTTGAATATTTTTGCAGATGTTTTGTAGACAAATTCCGCAAATTTACCAATTTAGTTTGAATTTTTTGGAGTTCCAAAAGTAGGCGAAACCTGCAGATTACTACAGACTGTTCTGTTTTTGACAGATTCTGTTTTTCGTGTGTTGTTTGCTTATTTCGATGCATCTATGAGTAGTATTGGATGATATGAACCATAGAGAAGTTGGAATACAGTAGGTTAAACACCAATATAAACAAAGAATGAATTCATTTCTGCACCTTTGAGTAGTGGTTTGCTTTCTTATACTAACGGAGCTCACGAGAATTTTTGTCTAAGTTTTGTGTTGTGAAGTTTTCAAGTTTTGAGTATTGCTTTGATGGACTATGGAACAAGGAGTAGCCAAGGCCTAAGCTTGGGGATGCCCATGGAAACCCAAGGAATTCAAGGATAATCAAAAGCCTAAGCTTGGGGATGCCCCGGGAAGGCATCCCCTCTTTCGTCTTCATCCATCGGTAACTATACTTGGAGCTATATTTTTATTCGCAACATGTTATGTGTTTTGCTTGGAGCGTCTTGTATAATTTCGAGTGTTTGCTTGTTAGTTTGTCACAATCATCCTTGCTGGACACACCTATTTGAGAGAGAGTTAAATATGGCCTAGAAATTGTTAGAACACTCTATGTGCTTCACTTATATCTTTTGAGTTGAATAGTTTTTGCTCTAGTGCTTCACTTATATCTTTTAGAGCACGGTGGTGGTAATATTTTGTAGAAATTGTTGAACTCTCATGCTTCACTTATATCTATTTGATAGTCTATTAAAACAGCATGGTAATGTGTTTAGGTTAAAGAAACTAGTCTTCACATGATAGACATCCAATGTCAATGTAGTAAAAAAAATCACACTAAGTGCATTGAATATGATGAGATGTTGGATGCTTGATAATTGTTTTGAGATATAAGGATAGTGATATTAGAGCCATGCTAGTGGAGTTATTATGAAATTGAGAAATACTTGTGTTAAGGTTAGTGATTCCCGTATCATGCACGTATGGTGAACCGCTATGTCACGAAGTTAGAGCATGAGGTATTTGTAGAGTGCCAACCTTTGTGTGGAGGTCGGGGGCGCGCGATGGTTAACTCCTACCAACCTCCCCCCTAGGAGCATGCGTTGATTGCTTTGTTTTGATGACTCGTAGATTTTTGCAATAAGTATATAAGTTCTTATGACTAATGTTGAGTCCATGGATTATACGCACTCTCACCCTTCCATCATTGCTAGCCTCTCTTGTACCGCGCAACTTTCGCCGGTGCCATAAACCCACTATATATCCTTCCTCAAAACTGCCACCATATTATTCCTCAAAACAGCCACCATACCTACCTATCATGGCATTTCCATAGCCATTCCGAGATATATTGCCATGCAACTTTCCACCATTCCGTTCGTATGACACGCATCATATTGTCATATTGCCATGCATGATCATGTAGTTGACATCTTATATGTGGCAAAGCCACCATGCATAATCTTCATATGTGTCACTCTTGATTCATTGCACATCCCGGTACACAACCGGAGGCATTCATGTAGAGTCATACTTGTTGTAGTATCGAGTTGTAATAAAAGTGTGATGATCATCATTATTAGAGCATTGTCCCATGTGAGGAAAGGCCAACAAAAAAAAGAGATTTCCCAAAAAAATATAGAGATGGGCTAATAAAAAAAGGAGAAAGCCCCTCCAAAAAAATGAGAGAAAAGAGAGAAGGGACAATTGCTACTATCTTTTTCCACACTTGTGCTTCAAAGTAGCATTGTGTTCTTCATTGTAGAGAGTCTCATGTTTAGTCACTTGCATATACTAGTGCGAATTTTCATTATAGAAGTTGGCTTGTATATTCCAACGATGGGCTTCCACAAATTCCCTAGGTCTTCGTGAGCAAGCAAGTTGGATGCACACCCACTAGTTTCTTTTGTTGAGCTTTCATACATACTTAGCTCTAGTGCACCCGTTGCATGGCAATCCCTACTCACTCACATTGATATCTATTAATGGGCATCTCCATAGCCCGTTGATACGCCTAGTCTATGTGAGACTATCTCCCTCCTTTTTGTCTTCTCCACAACCAACTCTATTCCACCCATAGTGCTATATCCATGGCTCACGCTCATGTATTGCGTGAAAGTTGAAAGGATTGAAAAGATAGAGTATGAAAACAAGTGCTTGGCTGAAATCGGGATTGTGCATGATATGAATATTTTGTGTGATGAAGAGGGAGCATAGCCAGACTATATGATTTTGTAGGAATAACTTTCTTTAGCCATAGTATTTTGAGAAGACATGATTGCTTTGTTAGTATGCTTGAAGTATTGTTATTTCTTATGTCAATATAGACTTTTATCTTGAATCTTTCAGATCTGAACATTCGTGTCACTATTAAGAGAATTACACTGAAAAACTATATTGGTTAGCATTCCACATCAAAAATTCTTTCTTTATCATTTACCTACTCGAGGACGAGCAGGAATTAAGCTTGTGGATGCTTGATACGTCTCCAACGTATCTATAATTTTTTATTGTTCCATGCTATTATTTATGAAGTCTTGGATGTTTAATGGGCTTTATCATACACTTTTATATCATTTTTGGGACTAACCTACTAAACCAAAGGCCCAGTCCAGATTGTTGTTTTTTGCATGTTTCAGGGTTTTGTAGAAAAAGAATATCAAAAGGTGTCCAAACGGAATGAAACCTTCGCTAGAGATATTTTCGGAGAAAATCATGCACAGGGAACTTGAGAACCACGTCAGGGGAGCATCGAGGCGCCCACGAGGGTGGGGGTGCGCCCCCTGCCTCGTGGGCCCCTCGAGCGTCCCCCGGTGTCCTCCTTCTTCCTACATAAGTCTACGTACCCCGAAACCTTCGACAACAGAGAGAAAACCCTAATTCCACTGCCGTAACCTTCTGTTCCCGTAAGATCCCATCTTAGAGCCTGTTCCGGAGCTCCACCGGAGGGGGATCCATAACGGAGTTCATCATCATCATCATCATCGCCCTCACCATGAGTTGTGAGTAGTTTACCACAGACCTTCGGGTCCATAGCTAGTATCTAGATGGTTTCTTCTCTCTCTTTGGATCTCAATACAAAGTTCTCCTCGGTCTTCGAGGAGATCTATTCGATGTAATCTCTTTCTGCGGTGTGTTTGTCGAGATCCAATGAATTGTGAGTTTATGATCAAGATTATCTATGAAAGATATTTGGTTCTTCTCTGAACTTTTTATGTGTGCTCATAATATCCTTGCAAGTATCTTCGAATTATTGGTTTGATTTGGCCTACTAGATTTATAGTTCTTGCAATGGGAGAAGTGCTTGGCTTTGGGTTCAATCTTGATGTGTCCTTTCCTAGTGACAGTATGGGCAGCAAGGCACGTATTGTATTGTTGCCATCGAGGGTAAAAAGATGGGGTTTATATCATATTGCTTGAGTTTATCCCTCTACATCATGTCATATTGCTTAAGGCGTTACTCTGTTCTTATGAACTCAATACAATAGATGCATGCTGGATAGCGGTCGATGTGTGGAGTAATAGTAGTAGATGCAGGCAGGAGTCGGTCTACTTGTCTCGGATGTGATGCCTATATACAATGATCATGCCTAGATGGTCTCAAAATTATTCGCTTTTCTATCAATTGCTCGACAGTAATTTGTTTACCCGCCGTAGAATATCGCTATCATGAGAGAAGCCACTAGAGAACACTATGGCCCCCAGGTCTATTCTCAGCATATCAATCTACATCTACTTTACTTTTACCGCTTTTATTTTCTGTTTTTATAAACTAAAAATACCAAAAAAAATAAACTATCATCTCTATCATATCTCACTTTCGTAAGTGACCGTAAAGGGATTGACAACCCCTTATTGCGTTGGCTGCGAAGTTCTTTTTTGTTTGTGCAGGTGCGAGGGACTCACTCGTGGTCTCCTACTGGATTGATACCTTGGTTCTCTAAAACTGAGGGAAATACTTACGCTACTGTATTGCATCTCCCTTTCCTCTTCGAGGGAATACAACGCAAGCTCGAGAAGTAGCATGAGCTCAATGTGACTAAGGGGTTAGTCACAGGATGATGTGTTACAGAACGAGTAAAGAGACTTGCCATAACGAGATTGAACAAGGTATCGGTATACCGACGATCGAATGTCGGGCAAATACTATACCGCTAGACGAAGGGAATCGTATACAGGACTGATTGAATCCTAGACATCGTGGTTCATCCGATGAGATCATCGTGGAACATGTGGGAGCCAACATGGGTATCCAGATCCCGTTGTTGGTTATTGGCCGGAGATATGTCTCGGTCATGACTGCATGGTTCCCGAACCCGTAGGGTCTACACACTTAAGTTCGATGACGCTAGGGTTATAGGGAATAGATGTAAGTGGTTACTGAATGTTGTTCGGAGTCCCGGATTAGATCCCGGATGTCACGAGGAGTTCCGAAATGGTCCGGAGGTAAAGATTTACATATGGGAAGTCATCATACGGTCACCGGAATAATTCGGGGGGTTAGCGGTATTGTACCGGGACCACCGAAGGGGTTCCCGGGGTCCACGGGAGGGTCCACCTGCCCCGGAGGGCCCTATGGGCTGTATGTGGAGAGGGACCAGCCCCTAAGTGGGCTGGGCGCCTCCCCCCTAGGGCCCATGCGCCTAGGGTTTGGGGGAAACCCTAAGGGGGCGCCCCCTTGCCTTGGGGGGCAAGGCACCCCCCTGGCCGCCGCCCCCTCCTCAGATTGGATCTGAGGGGGCCAACCCCCCTCTCCCTTGCCCCTATATATATGTGGGTTGTGGGAGGGCAGCCGCACCCAAGCCCTAGCGCAGCCCTCCCCCTATCCCAACTACTCCTCCTCTCCCGCGGTGCTTGGCGAAGCCCTAAAGGATTGCCACGCTCCTCCATCACCACCACGTCGTCGTGCCGCTGCTGGACAGAGTCTTCGCCAACCTCTCCCTCTCTCCTTGCTGGATCAAGGCGCGGGAGACGTCACCGGGCTAAACGTGTGTTGAACGCGGAGGCACCGTTGTTCGGTGCTTAGATAGGAATCGGTCGCGATATGAATCACTTCGTGTACGACTCCACCGACCGCGTTCTTGCAACGCTTCCGCATCGTGATCTTCGAAGGTATGAAGATGCACTCCCCTGTCGTCGCTAGTAATCTCCCTGGATAGATCTTGGTGATGCGTAGGAAATTTTTTGATTTTCTGCAACGATCCCCAACAGTGGCATCATGAGCTAGGTCTATGCGTAGTTACTATGCAAGAGTAGAAAACAAGATTGTTGTGGGCGTAGATCATGTCAATTTACTTGTTGCTACTAGTCTTATCTTGATTCGGCGGCATCGTGGGATGAAGCGGCCCGGACCGACCTTACACGTACGCTTACGTGAGACAGGTTCCACAGACTAACATGCACTAGTTGCATAAGGTGGCTTGCGGGTGTCTGTCTCTCCCACTTTTGTCGGATCGGATTCGATGAAAAGGGTCCTTACGAAGGGTAAATAGTAATTGGCATATCATGTTGTTGTTTTTTGCGTAGGTAAGAAACGTTCTTGCTAGAAACCTATAGCAGCCACGTAAAAACTTGCATTCACATTAAATAGGGCACCATCTAAATCCGTTGAGATGACACCTTATGAACCGTGGTTTAGCAAGAAAGCCAAGTTGTCGTTTCTTTAAGTTTGGGTCTATGATGCTTATGTGAAAAAGCTTCAACTTGATAAGCTCGAAACCAAATCGGAGAAATGTGTCTTCCTAGGATACCCAAAAGAAACTGTTGGGTACACCTTCTATCACAGATCCGAAGGCAATATATTCGTTGCTAAGAATGGATCCTTTCTAGAGAAGGAGTTTCTCTCGAAAGAAGTGAGTGGTAGGAAAGTAGAACTTGATGAGGTAATTGTACCTTCTCTCGAAATGGAAAGTTGCTCATCACAGAAAATCGTTCACGTGATGCCTATACCAATTAGTGAGGAAGCTAATGATGATGATCATGAAACTTCAGATCAAGTTAGTACCGAACCTTGTAGGTCAACCAGAGTATGTTCCGCACCAGGATGGTACGATAATATTGTTCTGGAAGTCATGTTACTTGACCATGACAAACCTACGAGTTATGAGGAAGCGATGATGAGCCCAAATTCCGCGAGATGGCTTGAGGCCATGAAATCTGAGATGGGATCCATGTATGAGAAACAAAGTGTGGACTTTGGTTGACTTGCCTGTTGATTGGGAAGCCATAGAGAATAAATGGATCTTAAAGAGGAAGACAGACGCTGATGGTAATGTCACTGTCTACAAAGATCGACTTGTCGCAAAAATGTTTTCGACAAGTTCAAGGAGTTGACTACGATGATACTTTCTCAACTGTAGCGATAGTTAAGTCTGTCTGAATCATGTTAGCAATTGTCGCATTTTATGAAATATGGCAAATGGATGTCAAAACTGCATTCCTTAACGGATATCTTAAGAAGAGTTGTATATGATGCAACCATAAGGTTTTGTCGATCCTAAAGGTGCTAACAAAGCGTGCAAGCTCCAGCGATCCATCTATGGACTAGTGCAAGCATCTCGGAGTTGGAATACACGCTTTGATAAGGTGATCAAAGCATATGGTTTTGTACAAACTTACGGTGAATCCTGTATTTACAAGAAAGTGAGTGGGAGCACTGCAACATTTCTGATAAGTATATGTGAATGACATATTGTTGATCGGAAATGATGTAGAATTTTCTGGAAAGCATAAAGGGTTTTTTAAAAGGAGTTCTTCAATAAAAGACCTCGGTGAAGCTGCTTATATATTGGGAACCAAGATGTATAGAGATAAATCATGACGCTTGATAAGACTTTCGATTAGTACATACCTTGATAAGATTTTGAAGTAGTTCAAAATGGATCAGTCGAAGAAGGTGCTCTTGCCTGATTTGTAAGGTGTGAAGTTGAGTAAGACTCGAAGCCCGACCACGACAGAAACATATAGAGAGAATGAAAGTCATTCCTTATGCCTTAGCCATAGGTTCTATAAAGTATGTCATGCTGTGTACCAAACCTGTTTTGTACCTTGCCATGAGTTTGGCAAGGAGGTACAATAGTGATCCAGGAGTAGATCACTAGACAGCGGTCAAAATTATCCTTAGTAACTGGAGGACTAAGGAAATGTTTCTCGATTATGGAGGTGATAAAGATTTCGTCGTAAAGTGTTACGCCGATGCAAGCTTTGACACAAATCTAGATGAATAAGTTTCAATCTGGATGCGTATTGAAAGTGGGAGCAATTAGCTAGAGTAGCTCCATGCAGAGCATTGTAGACATAGAAATTTGTGAAATACATACGGATTTGAATGTGACAGACTTGTTGACTAAACTTCTCTCACAAAGCAAAACATGATCACACCTTAGTACTCTTTGGGTGTTAATCACATGGCGATGTAAACTAGATTATTGACTCTAGTAAACCCTTTGGGTGTTGGTCACATGGCGATGTGAACTATAGGTGTTAAATCACATGGCAATGTGAACTAGATTATTGACTCTAGTGCAAGTGGGAGATTGAAGGAAATATGCCCTAGAGGCAATAATAAAGTTGTTATTTATATTTCATTATATATCATGATAAATGTCTTTTATTCATGCTAGAATTGTATTAACCGGAAACTTGATACATGTGTGAATACATAGACAAAACAGAGTGTCCCTAGTATGCCTCTACTAGACTAGCTCGTTAATCAAAGATGGTTAAGTTTCCTAATCATAGACATGTGTTGTTGATACGTCTCCAATGTATCTATAATTTTTTATTGTTCCATGCTATTATATAATATGTTTTGGATGTTTAATGGGCTTTAATATGCACTTTTATATTATTTTGGGACTAACCTATTAACCGAAGGCCGAGTGCCACTTGCTGTTTTTTTGCCTATTTCAGTGTTTCGCAGAAAAGGAATATCAAACGGTGTCCAAACGGACCGAAACCTTCGCGAGGATCTTTCTTGTAACAAACGCAATCCAGGAGACTTGGAGTGGAAGTCAAGGAAGCAACGAGGCGGCCACGAGGTAGGAGGGCGTGCCTAGGGGGGTAGGCGCGCCCCCCCCCCCCGCCCTCATGGGCCCCTCATAGCTCCACCGACCTACTTCTTTCGCTTATATATATACTCTTATACCCTGAAAACATCCAGGAGAGCAACGAAACCACTTTTCCACCGCCGCAACCTTCTGTACCCATGAGATCCCATCTTGGGGCCTTTTCCAACGCTCCGCCGGAGGGGAAATCGATCACAGAGGGCTTCTACATCAACACCATAGCCTCTCCGATGATGTGTGAGTAGTTTACCACAGACCTTCGGGCCCATAGTTATTAGCTAGATGGCTTCTTCTATCTCTTTGGTTCTCAATACAAAGTTCACCTCGATGTTTTGGGAGATCTATTTGATGTAATTCTTTTTGCGGTGTGTTTGTCGAGATCCGATGAATTGTGGGTTTATGATCAAGATTATCTATGAACAATATTTGGTTCTTCTCTGAATTCTTATATGCATGATTTAATATCTTTGCAAGTATCTTCGAATTATCAGTTTGGTTTGGCCTACTAGATTGATATTTCTTGCAATGGGAGAAGTGCTTAGCTTTGGGTTCAATCTTGCATTGTCCTTTCCCAGTGACAGCAGGGGCAGCAAGGCATGTATTGTATTGTTGACATCGAGGATAAAAAGATGGGGTTTATATCATATTGCTTGAGTTTATCCCTCTACATCATGTCATCTTGCTTAAGGCATTACTCCATTCTTATGAACTTAATACTCTAGATGCATGCTAGATAGCGGTCGATGTGTGGAGTAATAGTAGTAGATGCAGAATCGTTTCCGTCTACTTGACACGGACGTGATGCCTATGTTCACAATCATGCCTAGATATTCTCATAACTACGCGCTTTTTTATCAATTGCTCGGTAGTAATTTGTTCACCCACCGTAATATATGCTATCATGAGAGAAGCCACTAGTGAAACCTATGGCCCCCGGGTCTACTTTACATCATATAATTTTCCGATCTACAATTCTAGTTTACTATTTATTTTGGAATCTTTATTTTCCAATCTATACAACAAAAATACCAAAATTACTTATCTTATTATCTCTATCAGATCTCACTTTTGCAAGTGGCCGTGAAGGGATTGATAACCATGTATCGCGTTGGTTGCCAGGTTCATGATTGTTTGTGCAGGTACTAGGCGACTTGCGTGTAGTCTCCTACTGGATTACATTGGTTCTCAAAACCTGAGGGAAATACTTACGCTAATTTGCTGCATCACCCTTTCCTCTTCAAAGGAAAACCAACACATGCTCAAGAGGTAGCAAGAATTATTTCTGGCGCCGTTGCCGGGGAGATCTACACTCAAGTCAAGACATACCAAGTACCCATCACAAACTCTTCTCCCTCGCATTACATTATTTTCCATTCGCCTCTCGTTTTCCTCTACCCCACTTCACCTTTGCCGTTTTATTCGCCCTTTTTCCGTTCGCTTGCCTCTTGTGTATTCGTTCTTAGTGCGGTTTGTTGCCATCATGTCTAAAACTATAAAGTAACGATTTGGAAAGGGTAGTAGTAACGATTTGGGAAACATTGATGCTTTTGATTGTCCTCGTGAGGAACCTACTATTTTACATACTATAAAGTTTTGGATTGGTAGTGGCAATATTATTGGAAAAGGAGTTATTCAAGATTTATTTACTTGCGCCAGTGCTTTGCCCACTATGGGCGGGTCTATTCTTCACAAAACTAGTAGCCTTGCGGATGCTATATCTTTGCTTGTGGTTGAACTTGAAAGACAATTTATCCACATGCATCCTTGCATACAGAGGATTTTTCTAGAATTTTCCAAGATTGAGCATTCTTCTGTTAAGCGCGCAACTACCATCTTTTTAGCTCATGAGTTAAGATTTATAATAAAAGAAGCCAGCAAAATCTTTGCACATTATAGGGTGGATGCCGGCCGTCCTCCCATAGAAGCGATCCTTTTTTATTAAGAAGACTTAATGCGCTTACGATCTTTAGATCATGTTGCTTTTAATGAAAACCTTAGAAAAAAGGCCCCTACCAATGTTCTAGTTGACAGGATTTCTGAACTTAATGACAAATTTGCTATCCGAAACAATGGGTTAGGTTTTTCTCTTGAACAAAGGCTCATGACTTTTTGCCAAAAGAATGCTTATAACGATGAATTGGTTGTGCAATATGAGGGGCCAAAGGAGGAACCAATACCTCCCGAGCTTAATCTTGGGGACTTTTGTCCCATTAAATTTAGCCCTTTTGATTACTTTTGATTGCCACAAAGAAAACTTGCGCTGAACGTAGGGAGTATGAGATGATTTTTCGTGATTTTCCTTATCATTATCATGGTAATACCTAGATTTATTCTTGTTTTTATGCCTAGCTAGGGGCGTTAAACGATAGCGCTTGTTGGGAGGCAACCCAATTTTATTTTTGTTACTTGATTTTTGTTCCTGTTTAGTAATAAATAATTCATCATGCTACTGCTATGATTGTGCTTTTTGTGTTTTAATTAGTGTTTGTGCCAAGTAGAACCTTTGGGAAGACTTGGGTGAAGTCTTTGCGATCTTGCTGTAAAAAACTAGAACTTTTGCGCTCACGAGATTAGCTGCCATTTTTTTTACTGTAGAGTACTTTTAGGTTGATTATTTTTGCATATGATTAATAGAAAAAGTCCTCATGTCCACCAATTTATTTTAGAATTTTTAGAGTTACAGAAGTATTCAAAAGTTACAGATTGCTACAGACCGTTCTGTTTTTTCGTGTGTTGTTTGCTTATTTTGATGAATCTATGAGTAGTATCGGGGGGTATGAACCATAGAGAAGTTGGAATACAGTAGGTTTACCACCAATATAAATAAAGAATGATTTCAATACGGTACCTTAAAGTGGTGGTTTGTTTCCTTATACTAACGGAGCTTACGAGATTTTCTTTTAAGTTTTGTGTTGTGAAGTTTTCAAGTTTTTGGGTAAGGAGTTGATGGACTATGGAATAAAGAGTGGCAAGAGCCTAATCTTGGGGATGCCCAAGGAACCCCAAGGTAAAATTTAAGGACAACCAAAATCCTAAGCTTGGGGATGCCCCAGGAAGGCATCCCCTCTTTCGTCTTCGTCTACCGGTAACTTTACTTGAGACTATATTTTTATTCACCACATGATATGTGTTTTGCTTGGCGCGTCTTGTATGATTTGAGTCTTTGCTTTTTATTTTTCCACAATCATCCTTGCTGTACACACCTTTTGGGAGAGACACACATGAATCGGAATTTATTAGAATACTCTGTGTGCTTCACTTATATCTTTTGAGCTAGATAATTTTGCTCTAGTGCTTCACTTATATCTTTTTAGAGCACGGTGGTGGTTTTATTTTATATAAATTATTGATATCTCATGCTGAGGGATCGAAGAAGGTGAGAGTGTCTAGAGGGGGGTGATTAGACTACTCGACAAGATAAAAATTCTGTCTTTTATCAAGGACAGATTTTGGCAGATTTTGCATAACACACAAGTCAAGTAACATACTACACATGCAATTCTAGAGTATGGGCAGCGGAAAGTAAATTGCACAAGTAGTAAAGAGAAGTGGAGAAGATCAAACGCAATTTGGAGACGCAATGATTTTTCCCGTGGTTCCGATAGGTGGTGCTATCGTACATCCACGTTGATGGAGACTTCAACCCACGGAGGGTAACGGCTGCGCGAGTCCACGGAGGGCTCCACCCACGAAGGGTCCACGAAGAAGCAACCTTGTCTATTCCATCATGGCCTACGCCCACGGAGGGCTAGCCTTACTCGGGGTAGATCTTCACGAAGTAGGCGATCTCCTTGCCCTTACAAACTTCTTGGTTCAACTCCACATCTCGATGACGGAGGCTCCCAAGCGACACCTAACCAATCTAGGAGGCACCACCCTCCAAAAGGTAATAGATGTTGTAGATGATGATGAACTCCTTGCTCTTGTGCTTCAAATGATAATCTCCCCAACACTCAACTCTCCTCACTGATTTGGCTGTGGTGGAAGAAAGGATTGAGTGGAAAGTAACTTGCACATGTAGTAAAGAGAGGTGGAGAAGAGCAAACGCAATTTTGGAGACGCGGTGATTTTTCCCGTGGTTCCGATAGGTGGTGCTATCGTACATCCACGTTGATGGAGACTTCAACCCACGGAGGGTAACGGCTGCGCGAGTCCACGGAGGGCTCCACCCACGAAGGGTCCACGAAGAAGCAACCTTGTCTATTCCATCATGGCCTACGCCCACGGAGGGCTAGCCTTACTCGGGGTAGATCTTCACGAAGTAGGCGAGCTCCTTGCCCTTACAAACTTCTTGGTTCAACTCCACATCTCGATGACGGAGGCTCCCAAGCGACACCTAACCAATCTAGGAGGCACCACCCTCCAAAAGGTAATAGATGTTGTAGATGATGATGAACTCCTTGCTCTTGTGCTTCAAATGATAATCTCCCCAACACTCAACTCTCCTCACTGATTTGGCTGTGGTGGAAGAAAGGATTGAGTGGAAAGCAACTTGGGAAGGTTAGAGATCAAGTTTCATATGGTAGGAGTGGAGCAACTTGATCTCAACACAAGGATAGGTAGTTCTCTTCTCAGAAAGTGTAAGGTAGGAGTGGTAGTTCTTTCTGATGGCTCTCTCCACGAATGAAGAGGGGGTGGAGGGGTATATATAGCCTCCACACAAAATCCAACCGTTACACACATAATTGAGCAATCTCGGTGAGACCGAAGTGGACAACTCGGTGAGACCGAAAGCTCAAATAATGTGAACGTTGGGGTTTTCGGTGGGACCGAAAATACCATCTCGGTTAGACCGATTTGAGCAAAGACAGGAGCATGCCAATTTCGGTAAGACCGACTTTATCATCTCGGTGACACCGATTTGATGACAGAAGGTTACAGAAGCTTGGCAGCCCATGTTTCGGTGAAACCGATTTCAAACTCGGAATATCCGATTTTTCTAGGGTTTGGCTTATCGCTGAGGTGGTTCATCTCGGTGTGACTGAGTTTGGATAATCGGTGGGACCGAGATTACTTATGAGTGTATATTGTAGTGAAGGTTGCTGATAGTTAAGGAGATATATCACTAAGCACTTGAGCAACCAGATCATCAACACAACCTCATCCCCTTTTAATAGTATTGGCTTTTCCTATGGACTCAATGTGATCTTGGATCACTAAACCAAAAATGGAGTCTTGAGCTTTTTCCAATGCTTGTCTTAGCATTTTGAGGGGTCCACTTCTTCAGTCCTTTTGCCATACCAATGTGATTGGATTTCCTGAAACATACTTGATAAAGGCATTAGTCCAACCACAAAGTATGTTGTCATTAATTACCAAAACCACCCAGGGAGCAAATGTGCTTTCAATCTCCCCCTTTTTGGTAATTGATGGCAACACACTAAAATCACACTAAACAAGACATCAAAGCTTATTGAAAGAAAGACAGAATTATCACGAAAGCTTTGACAAACATGTAGTACACAGGCTCCCCCTACAAGTGTGCAAGATTTTCATAGATTTTGGTTTTGGACTACCTCAAGCACACAAGAGAGATAAGCAAGATGTGCTACATGCAGCTTGGCTATATGCATCAGAGCAGATGAAAAGAAGTGAGTGATAATGCATATGTGCATGGTGATTTCTTGCAAACAAGTATTCACAAGCAAGTCACCATCATGCACATTCTGCAGAGTGCATATACTTACCTTGAGGTTCCTTGGCATTGTACCTGAAGCGATAAACTTGGGAAAACAAGGTTAGATAACACAAGAGTATTTCTTCAACCAACTGCAAGAACATCAAGAGTACCAAGCCAGGGATGACATGTATAGAGAGTGTCTCATATTGAGCACAAGCTTGAATCAGCAAACATGTCTCCGAAACTAAAAGATTTTCAATGAGCTCTGAGAGATTTTGCTTTCCATAAGATATCAATTGTGAAGATTTCTCTCCCTTTGAGTTCTCTCAGAACAAGGGGTTTGATGGAAAGAGCAAAATCAAAAGAATGATGCCAAAAGAGAATGATGTCCAATGTAAAGTAATGTCCAATGTAAAACATGACAAAGCTTTGATGTGATCCTTTCCCCCTTAAGGTAAGATTTCTCTTCTTCTCCCCCTAAATCTTCTCTTCTCCCCCTAAGTCTTCTCCCCCTTTGACATCAAGTGCCGAAAAGGGTAGCAAACTAGGAAGGTCAGGGAAAATGGAAAGAAAGAAGTGGGATCCTTAAGAATCACAACAGGGCAAATAGGAACATGCATAGAGAATCATTGAGTGGAGCTGCAGAAGATGATATCCTGGGAGAAATAAATCGGTGACACCGAATTGAGATGGATCGGTGGGTCCGAAAGTCAGGGACTTAGGGCAGATCCTTTTCGGTTAGACCGAAAAATTTAAATCGGTGACGCCGAGTTTAATTCCAAGGAAATACAGAAATAATTCAGCTCACTTTGCGAGGAAAGTTTCAAAGGATATGCAATGAATTTGTGAAAGATTTTTTTTTTGGAATTGATCAGAGCCAGAAGGATATTCACAAAGACAGAAGAATAGAAATGAAAAAGATTCCTAGATGAAGTAATAGTATTTTTTTTTTTAAACTCAATGAGAGAACATAAGAGAAAATAGAAAGACTTCAAAACATATGTACTTCATCTAGATAAAGGTCGGCGACAAGGTCACCTATGTTTGAGTATATTGACTTAGGAGTCAAATGAGGACATTTGATCATAGGTCATACTCATCATTTAAGCTCAAAATGGGGTTGCCATTTTTCGATTAAGCATTCGATGTGATCACATCTTATGAAGCTGCTTGTACTCATGACTTTGAGCAAAGCTCCTTAAAGATGTGAAGAACATACCTTGGGCTTGTTGTTGCTGTGCTCATGTAGGTAGACTTGATATAGGTGCTCATTGAATGTGAAGTTGGAGCGCCATTTCTACTTGTATAGTTCATCTTCCTACATGGGTTAGGCAAGCAAGGAAATACTCGAGGATATCCAAGATGACAAGAGTGAAATACAAGATGTATAAGATGTCAAAAAGGATATGTGGAATTTTGTTCCTTGAACTCAACATCCCAAAGGGCTAGATACTTGGTCAATGACAAGATTACTCATGATTTGAGTGAGTGGTAATCTTGTGGAATGTAGATCATCCAAGTACCTGCAAGGAGTTAGATGCAATACAAGGAGGCAAATGTGTCCAACACATATGATCACCATCATAAGAGAAATATCAAGGATTAGTCAAGTGGGCTCATGCCTTGCATGCATCAATGGAGTTCTCACTCCAAGTTTGAAGCATCAATGATGTTCAACTCACTCCTTAAGCGACAAAACACCTTCTCATCAAGAGGTTTTGTAAAGATATCAGCAAGTTGTTTGTCAGTACGAACATGCTTAAGATTAATGTCACCCTTGGCAATATGATCACGAATAAAATGGTGATGAACTTCAATATGCTTCGTTCGAGAGTGTTGCACGGGATTGTGTCCAATTTTAATCGCACTCTCATTGTCACAAAGCAAGGGAACATGTTTCACATGTATCCCATAATCCTTAAGCGTTTGTGTCATCCATAGCAATTGAGCACAACACGAACCAGCAGCAATATATTCTGCTTCGGCTGTGGATAATGATACCGAATTTTGTTTCTTGGAGGACCAAGATACAAGGGATCGACCAAGGAATTGACACGTACCCGAAGTTGACTTTCTATCAACCTTGTCACCGGCATAGTCCGAGTCGGAATAGCCAACAAGGTCGAAAGAGGCCCTCTTAGGATACCAAATGCCAAAGTTTGGTGTGTGTATCAAATATCTCACTATCCTTTTAACAACTTTAAGATGACATTCTTTAGGGGCTGCTTGATGTCGCGCACACATGCATACACTCAACATTATGTCAGGACGAGAAGCACAAAGATATAGTAGAGAACCAATCATAGATCGATAAACCCTTTGATCAACGGGTTCTCCATCTTTTGTCAAGTCATTATGTCCACTAGTAGGCATGGGGGTACTCATACCTTTGCTTTCTTGCATGTTGAATTTCTTGAAGAGATCCTTGGTGTACTTTGTTTGTGAGAAAAAGGTACCCTCCTTAGATTGCTTGATTTGCAACCCAAGGAAGAATTTGAGTTCACTCATCATGGACATCTCATACTTCTCCGACATGAGATGTCCAAACTTCTTGCTAAAATGAGGGTTAGTTGAACCAAAGATAATATCATCCACATATATTTGGCACACAAATAGTTCACCATTAACCCTTTTCGTGAACAGTGTTGAGTCTATCTTTCCAATCTCAAAGCCTTTTTCAAGAAGAAAGCTAGTTAAGCATTTGTACCAAGCTCTAGGAGCTTGTTTAAGACCATAAAGAGCTTTGTGCAACTTGTAAACATGATTAGGCTTTTTAGGATTCACAAATCCGAGGGGTTGTTTCACAAATACTTCCTCCTCAATTTCCCCATTTAGGAAAGCACTTTTGATATCCATTTGATAAAGAGTAATATCATGGTGATTGGCATAAGCAAGAAGAATGCGAATGGACTCAAGTCTAGCAATGGGGGCATATGTCTCACCATAGTCCATACCTTCGACTTGTGTGTAACCTTGAGCTACGAGACGAGCCTTGTTGCGGATGACTTGTCCATCTTCATCTTGCTTGTTCCGAAACACCCATTTGGTTCCAATGATGTTTTGATCATCCTTGGGCTTCTCTACCAAAGTCCATACCTTGTTCCTCTCGAAGTTGTGTAGTTCTTCGTGCATAGCGTTCACCCAATCCGGGTCTTCAAGTGCTTCTTCTACCTTCATAGGTTCAATACTAGAGATAAATGAGTAATGCTCACAAAAGTTAGCTAAACGAGTTTTAGAGCGAGTAATTCTCCCGGAGTTGATGTCGTTCATCATTTGTTCCACGGGATGATTTTTCTTGACTCTTGCTCGGACTCGGGATAGCTTTTGTTGAGGTTGTGGCTGAGCTTCTTCATCATCTTCATCTTCCTCTTCTTCTTCTTCATTGTTGTTGGTGTTGTCTTGAGGCGGTGGAGAAGGAGGTTGTGGTGGATCTTCTTGTTGCACTTCCTCATCTTGGTGAGTTCCACTTGTGGAGGCCTCCATGTTGCCTTGAGGTTCATCTCGCCGTGAGGTAGGTGGCTCCACATATGTAGATGAGGTACTCTCCTTCACTTCCATGGGACGGATCTTTCCAATAGATAAATCTTGGATAGCTTCCGATGGGTCCTTGTCTCCTACATCAATAGGCATTTGCTCTACTTGCGAGCCATTAGATTCATCAAACTTCACGTCTACCGTCTCTTCAACCTTTCGGGTGAAATTATTGTAGACACGGTAGGTGTGGGAGTTTGATCCATAACCAAGGAGAAAGCCTTCATGAGATTTAGGAGCAAATTTAGACCGATGATGCTTATCAAGGATATAGCATTTTGAACCAAAGACACGAAAGTATCCCACTTGGGGTTTGTTACCGGTGAGGAGCTCGTATGATGTCTTCCCGAGGAGCTTATGAAGATAAAGCCTGTTGATAGCATGACAAGCTGTCTTGACTGCTTCTCCCCAAAAATGCTTCGGTGTCTTGTATTCATCAAGCATCGTTCTCGCCATCTCTATGAGCGTTCGGTTCTTCCTCTCAACAACTCCATTTTGTTGAGGAGTGTACGTAGCCGAGAACTCATGTAGAATCCCTTCCTCATCGAGAAAAGAGTCTACATTGGCGTTCTTGAACTCCGTTCCATTGTCACTCCGAACTTTCTTGATCTTCACCTCAAATTGATTTTGGGCCTTTCTGGCAAAGGTCTTGAAGATTCTCTGAACCTGTGATTTGTCATCAAGGAAAAATACCCACGTAAATCTGGAATAATCATCAACTATAACTAGACCAAAGGAGTTACCACCAAGGATTTTGTAAGCATTGGGACCGAAGAGATCCATATGAAGAAGCACAAGCGGTCTCCTTGTGGTCATGATGTTCTTCACGGGATGACTTCCACCTACTTGTTTTCCTGCTTGACAAGCACTACAAAGTCTATCTTTGTCAAAGAAAACATCTTTAACACCAAGAATATGATCACCTTTGATCAGCTTGTCTAGATTACGCATACCAACATGTCCAAGCCTTCTATGCCATAACCAACCTTTAGAGGATTTAGCAATGAAACAAGCTTTAGGTTGGGCTTTCTTAGTGAAATCAACAATATATAGATCACCTCTACGGATACCGGTAAACGCCATGTTTTGATTGTCACGACGAAAGACTTGGCAATCTACTTTGGTGAATAGCACATTGAATCCAAAGTCAGCTAATCTAGACACGGAAAGTAAATTGTATGCAAGAGATTCTACAAGCATGACATTTTGAATAGAGCTATCATGAGATATGGCCACCTTACCAAGGCCAAGTTCCTTACCCTTGGAGTTGTCTCCAAAAGTCACATACTTGCGTGGACCAACGTTCTTTGCAAGCTCTCGAAACATGTCTTTGTCTCCGGTCATGTGATCGGTGCATCCACTATCAAGAATCCACTCTTTTCCGCCGGACATGTAGTCTCTCAGATTTGCCATAAGATTGAGGCTCTTCATGATCTTGTCTAGCTCGGTGTCCGAATCGGAGTAATCATCATCATGCTCATGCTCATCATCATATTGACCCATAGATTGCTCATCATCAACATCTAGGTCAATTTGATAACTACTTGCATTAGTTTTGTCAATGTGACAATAGTCTTCGGAATGCAATGCAAGAGCATTTCTAATTAAAACATTGATAAGACCGGGATCACCCTTCTTTTTCATAAGATCACGAAGCTCAAAGAAGCATTTATCAAAGTTGGGATCATTGGGGTGCATCTTATCAAATTCAATAGTCTTGTATAGAATTTTATCAAGACCTCTCAAAGAGTAGTCCGGATAGAGTTCTTCCAAGAACTTCCACATAGCATAGGCACACTCAAAGTTTGTAACGAGCTTAAGCAAGTTATCGGGTAGCCCTCTAATGATAAGATTTACAGTCCTAAGGTTACGAAGCAAATCAAGCTCTTCATCCATGGTAGGGTGCAAGGGATCAAAAGGAGGCACATAGGGGGTCTCAACATATTTGCACAAATTGTACTTCTTAAAGATAATAAGCATTTCAGACCTCCATGAGTTATATGACTCTCCATTAAGAATAGGCACTCTATGGCTAACACTCCCAAACGTAGACACGTCCATCTTCCTCCAATGGTGTGTAAACCAAAGCAATGGAGACCAAAGCCCTGATACCAATTGAGGGATCGAAGAAGGTGAGAGTGTCTAGAGGGGGGGGTGATTAGACTAGTCGACAAGATAAAAATTCTGTCTTTTATCAAGGACAGATTTTGGCAGATTTTGCATAACACACAAGTCAAGTAACATACTACACATGCAATTCTAGAGTATGGGCAGCGGAAAGTAAATTGCACAAGTAGTAAAGAGAAGTGGAGAAGATCAAGACGCAATGATTTTTCCCGTGGTTCCTTTAGGTGGTGCTATCGTACATCCACGTTGATGGAGACTTCAACCCACGGAGGGTAACGGCTGCGCGAGTCCACGGAGGGCTCCACCCACGAAGGGTCCACGAAGAAGCAACCTTGTCTATTCCATCATGGCCTACGCCCACGGAGGGCTAGCCTTACTCGGGGTAGATCTTCACGAAGTAGGCGATCTCCTTGCCCTTACAAACTTCTTGGTTCAACTCCACATCTCGATTACGGAGGCTCCCAAGCGACACCTAACCAATCTAGGAGGCACCACCCTCCAAAAGGTAATAGATGTTGTAGATGATGATGAACTCCTTGCTCTTGTGCTTCAAATGATAATCTCCCCAACACTCAACTCTCCTCACTGATTTGGCTGTGGTGGAAGAAAGGATTGAGTGGAAAGCAACTTGGGAAGGTTAGAGATCAAGTTTCATATGGTAGGAGTGGAGCAACTTGATCTCAACACAAGGATAGGTAGTTCTCTTCTCAGAAAGTGTAAGGTAGGAGTGGTAGTTCTTTCTGATGGCTCTCTCCACGAATGAAGAGGGGTGGAGGGGTATATATAGCCTCCACACAAAATCCAACCGTTACACACATAATTGAGCAATCTCGGTGAGACCGAAGTGGACAACTCGGTGAGACCGAAAGCTCAAATAATGTGAACGTTGGGGTTTTCGGTGGGACCGAAAATACCATCTCGGTTAGACCGATTTGAGCAAAGACAGGAGCATGCCAATTTCGGTAAGACCGACTTTATCATCTCGGTGACACCAATTTGATGACAGAAGGTTACAGAAGCTTGGCAGCCCATGTTTCGGTGAAACCGATTTCAAACTCGGAATATCCGATTTTTCTAGGGTTTGGCTTATCGCTGAGGTGGTTCATCTCGGTGTGACTGAGTTTGGATAATCGGTGGGACCGAGATTACTTATGAGTGTATATTGTAGTGAAGGTTGCTGATAGTTAAGGAGATATATCACTAAGCACTTGAGCAACCAGATCATCAACACAACCTCATCCCCTTTTAATAGTATTGGCTTTTCCTATGGACTCAATGTGATCTTGGATCACTAAACCAAAAATGGAGTCTTGAGCTTTTGCCAATGCTTGTCTTAGCATTTTGAGGGGTCCACTTCTTCAGTCCTTTTGCCATACCAATGTGATTGGATTTCCTGAAACATACTTGATAAAGGCATTAGTCCAACCACAAAGTATGTTGTCATTAATTACCAAAACCACCCAGGGAGCAAATGTGCTTTCACATGCTTCACTTATATTATTTTGAGAGTCTTTTAGAACAGCATGGTAATTTGCTTTGGCTATAAAACTAGTCCTAATATGATGGGCATCCAAGATGGGTATAATAAAAACTTTCATATAAAGTGCGTTGAATACTATGAGAAGTTTGATGCTTGATGATTGTTTTGAGATATGAGGATGGTGATATTAGAGTCATGCTAGTAGAGTAATTGTGAATTTGAGGAATACTTGTGTTAAAGTTTGTGATTCCCATAGCATGCATGTATGGTGAACCGTTATGTGATGAAGTTGGAGCATGATTAATTTATTGATTGTCTTCCATTGTGTGGAGGTCGGGATCGCGCGATGGTTAACTCCTACCAACCCTTCCCCTAGGAGCATGCGTGTAGTACTTTTTTTTGATAACTTGTAGATTTTTGCAATAAGTATATGAGTTCTTTATGACTAATGTTGAGTCCATGGATTATATGCACTCTCACCCTTCCACCATTTCTAGCCTCTCTAGGATCGCACAACTTTCGCCGGTACCATACACCCACCATATACCTTCCTCAAAACAGCCACCATACCTACCTATTATTAAAGGAAATATGCCCTAGAGGCAATAATAAAGGTGTTATTTATATTTCCTTATATCATGATAAATGTTTATTATTCATGCTAGAATTGTATTAACCGGAAACTTAGTACATGTGTGAATACATAGACAAGACAAAGTGTCCCTAGTATGCCTCTACTTGACTAGCTCGTTGATCAAAGATGGTTATGTTTCCTAACCATATACATATGTTGTCATTTGATGAACGAGATCACATCATTAGGAGAATGATGTGATGGACAAGACCCATCCGTTAGCTTAGCACTATGATCGTTTAGTTTTATTGCTATTGCTTTCTTCATGACTTATACATGTTCCTCTGACTATGAGATTATGCAACTCCCGAATACCGAAGGAACACCTTGTGTGCTATCAAATGTCACAACGTAACTGGGTGATTATAAATATGCTCTATAGGTGTTTCCGAAGGTGTATGTGGTGTTGGCATAGATCAAGATTATGATTTGTCACTCCGAATGTCGGAGAGGTATCTCTGGGCCCTCTCGGTAATACACATCGTAATAAGCCTTGCAAGCAAACGACGAATGAGTTAGTCACAAGATGAAGTATTACGGAACGAGTAAAGAGACTTGCCGGTAACGAGATTGAACTAAGTATGATGATACCGACGATCGAATCTCGGGCAAGTAACATACCGATGACAAAGGGAACAACATATGTTGTTATGCGATTTGACCGATAAAGATCTTCGTAGAATATGTAGGAGCCAATATGAGCATCCAGGTTGTGCTATTGGTTATTTACCGGAGATGTGTCTCGGTCATGTCTACATAGTTCTCGAACCCGTAGGGTCCGCAAGCTTAATGTTTGATGACGATTTGTATTATGAGTTATGTGATTTGATGACTGACGTTTGTTCGGAGTCCCGTATGAGATCACAGACATGACGAACTGTCTCAAAATGGTTGAGACATAAAGATCGATATATTGGAAGGCTATATTCGGACATCAGAAAGGTTCCGAGTGATTCGGGTATTTTTCGGAGTACCGGAGAGTTACGGGAATTCTTATTGGGCCTTAATGAGCCATACGAGAAAGGAGAGAAAGGCCTCAAGGGTGGTCGCGCCCTTCCCCATGGACTGGTCTGAATTGGACTAGGGAAAGGGGTGCCCCCTTCCTTCCTTCTCCTTCTCCCTTCCCCTTTTTCTATTCCATGTGGGAGGTGGAATCCTACTAGGACTAGGGATTCCTAGTAGGACTCCACACTCTGGCGCGCCCTATGAGGACCGGCCTCCACCTCCCTCCATCCTTCATATACGTGGCCAGAGGGCACCCCATAGACACACAAGTTGATTTTAGCCATGTGTGGTGCCCCCCTCCACAAATACACACCTTGGCCATATCGTTGCAGTGGTTAGGCGAAGCCCCGCGCCGGTAACTTCATCATCACCGTCACCACGCTGTCGTGCTAACGAAACTCTCCCGTGATGCTCAACTGGATCATGAGCTCGTGGGATGTCATCGAGCTGAACATGTGCTGAACGCAGATGTGCCGTATGTTCAGTGCTTGGATCGGTTGGATCGCGAAGACGTTCGACTACATCAACCGCGTCACTAGACGCTTCTGCTTTTGGTCTACGAGGGTACGTAGAAACACTCTCCCCGCTCGTTGCTATGCATCTCCTAGATAGATCTTGCGTGATCGGAGGAAACTTTTTGAAATACTACGTTCCCCAACAGTTATGGCATTTCCATAGCCATTTCGAGATATATTGCCATGCAACTTTCCACTGTTCTGTTTATTATGAAACGCTCCATCATTTTCATATTGCCTTGCATGATCATGTAGTTGACATTGTATTTGTGGCAAAGCCACCCTTCATAAATTTTTCATACATGCCACTCTTGACTCATTGCACATCCCGGTACACCGCCGGAGGCATTCACATAGAGTCATATATTTTTCTAGCATCGAGTTGTAATTCTTGAGTTGTAAGTAAATAAAAGTGTGATGATCTTCATTATTAGAGCATTGTCCCCGTGAGGAAAGGATGACGAAGACTATGATTCCCCCACAAGTCGGGATGAGACTCCAGACGAAAAAGAAAAAAAAAGGAAAAAAGAGGCCATAAAAAGAGAAAAAAAAGAAAGGGCCCAAAATAATAATAATAATAATAATAATAATAATAATAATAATAATAATAATAATAATAATAATCATAATAATAATCATAATAATAATAATCATAATAATAATAATAATAATAATAATAATAATAATAATAAATGAGAGATAAAGAGAGAAGGGGCAATGCTACTATCCTTTTTCCACACTTGTGCTTCAAAGTAGCACCATGATCTTCATAATAGAGAGTCTCTTGTTTTGTCACTTTCATATACTAGTGGGAATTTTCATTATAGAACTTGGCTTGTATATTCCAGCGATGGGCTTCCTCAAAATTCCCTAGGTCTTCGTGAGCAAGCGAGTTGGATGCACACCCACTTAGTTTCTTTAGTTCAGCTTTCATACATTTATAGCTCTAGTGCATCCGTTGCATGGCAATCCCTACTGACTCACATTGATATCTATTGATGGGCATCTCCATAGCCCATTGATACGCCTAGTTGATGTGAGACTATCTTCCTCCTTTTTTGTCTTCTCCACAACCACCACTCTATTCCACCTATAGTGCTATGTCCATGGCTCACGCTCATGTATTGCGTGAAAGTTGAGAAGGTTTGAGAATACTAAAGTATGAAAACAATTGCTTGGCTGAAACCGGGGTTGTGCATGATTTAAATATTTTGTGTGATGAAGATAGAGCATAGCCAGACTATATGATTTTGCAGGGATAGCTTTCTTTGGCCATGCTATTTTGAGAAGACATGATTACTTAGTTAGTATGCTTGAAGTATTATTATTTTTATGTCAATATTAAACCTTTCTCTTGAATCTTTCGGATCTGAACATTCATGCCACAATAAAGAAAATTACATTGAAAATTATGTTAGGTAGCATTCCACATCAAAAATTCTGTTTTTATCATTTACCTACTCGAGGACGAGCAGGAATTAAGCTTGGGGATGCTTGATACGTCTCCAACGTATCTATAATTTTTTATTGTTCCATGCTATTATATTATCTATTTTGGATGTTTAATGGGCTTTAATATGCACCTTAATATTATTTTTGGGTCTAACCTATTAACCGAAGGCCCAGTGCTAGCTGATGTTTTTTTTGCCTATTTCAGTGTTTCGCAGAAAAGGAATATCAAATGGTGTTCAAACGAAACGGAACCTTTGCGATGATCTTTCTTGGAACAAACGCAATCCAGGAGACTTGGAGTGGACGTCAAGGAAGGCGCGCCCCCACCCTCGTGGGCCCCTCGTAGCTCCACCGACCTACTTCTTTCGCCTATATATACTCTTATACCCTAAAAATATACAGGAGAGCAAGGAAACCATTTTTCCACCGCCGCAACCTTCTGTACCCGTGAGATCCAATCTTGGGGTCTTTTTCGGTGCTCTGCCGGAGGGGGAATCGATCACGGAGGGCTTCTACATCAACACCATAGCCTCTCCGATCATGTGTGAGTAGTTTACCACAGACCTTCGGGTCCATAGTTATTAGCTAGATGTCTTCTTCTCTCTCTTTGGTTCTCAATACAAAGTTCTCCTCGATGTTCTTGGAGATCTATTCAATGTACTTCTTTTTGCGTTGTGTTTGTCGAGATGCAATTAATTGTGGGTTTATGATCGAGATTATCTATGAACAATATTTGGTTTTTCTCTGAATTCTTATATGCATGATTTAATATCTTTGCAAGTCTCTTCGAATTATCAGTTTGGTTTGGCCTACTAGATTGATCTTTGTTTCAATGGGAGAAGTGCTTAGCTTTGGGTTCAATCTTGCGGTGTCCTTTCCCAGTGACAGCAGTGGCAGCAAGGCACGTATTGTATTGTTGCCATAGAGGGTAAAAAGATGGGGTTTATATCATATTGCTTCAGTTTATCCCTCTACATCATGTCATCTTGCTTAAGGCGTTACTCCGTTCTTATGAACTTAATACTCTAGATGCACGCTAGATAGCGGTCGATGTGTGGAGTAATAGTTGTAGATGCATAATCATTTTGGTCTACTTGACACGGATGTGATGTGTCACGCCCAAGATGCAATTCTATCCCGATCACGTGATACACTCGTGATTGGGGCATAACCGCGTTTCGAGCGCTTAGCAAGATGGATATCATTACATCATACCATTACATAAATACATGGGGATACATACAAATCGTACAAGAATACATCACATCATATACAAGACATCCGACTACGGATGCAAACATGAAAAGCACAATGACATCCATCCTGCTATCCCAGGCTGCCGACCAGGAACCTAACCCAAGACAAATGAAGAAGAAGGAACTCCAACACAAAGAACATCGATCTCACGTCAAGTCATTGGAAACCCGTACCTGCAACTATGGTTGTAGTATCTGTGAGCCACGAGGACTCAACAATACCATAACCATGGGTATCAAGACTAGCAAAGCTTAATGCAACATGAGTGGAACAAAACACCGAGCAAAAGGCCAAGCCTTCCACCCATTGCCAAGTATATAGGTGCATTAATTATAGCAATAGATATTGTGATATTCCAATATCCAAGTTCCAACATGGTGCAATCTTCATCTTCACCTGCAACTAACAATGCTATAAGAGGGGCTGAGCAAGCGGTAACATAGCCATACAACGGTTTGCTGGGATGGTGTCAAAGGTTAGAGGTTTCATGGCAACAAGGAGAGGCTGACAACAAATAGATAGGTAGCGTGACATATAGCGATAGCATCGAGGCAACTAGCATAGCAATGATAGTAAAGGTATCCAAGGTGACGGGCATCTTGCCTGAGATCCCGCAAATAAGAAGAACGAGTCCATGAACAAGAAGAAGCCACGAAGACGAACCAAGTGTAGTCGAACGAATCCTCACGATCGCAACGAAACAAGCTCTAACAAGAAGAAGCAAACAACATGGGAAACACACCACGTAACAAGACATGATTCTCAACCAAGTATGATGCATGACAAGGCTAATGATGTAAATCATGGCAAGAGACGATGCATACAAGACCACACAACAAGGCAAATTTAAATGAGGCCGGAGACAACATATAACAATTTCGGTAAGTCCTCATATTAAAATTTCGAAATTGGTCCAGAACTGAACAAACCTTAAGCTAAAGTTGTTAAAAATCAAGTTAACATGCACCATGATGATCTACTCGAAATTTTAGTCAAGTTTCATATAAAGTTCATTTAATTTGGAGCTACGGCCTAGAAGGTATGAGCAAAACAAATCAAGCATGTCATTGATGCAAAACGCATCCAAACATCAAGCAAACACACTCCAAACAGCTATACAACATGTTATTATGCATCTACATGCAAAAACACACAAGTTTCATATAGAGCATGCCCAAAATGGAGCAACGGTTCATCACATACACATGGAACAAGTTTGAAACACAAACTGTCCAAAACAGCAAGTAGGCATATAGTTGACATCGAAACAACATGATACAATAACATTTCATGGCATCAAAGGGCATGGAAAGCATGTACATGTCAAGCACTCCAAACATTATCATTGAGCTACTACCAAACACCACTAGAACATGCTCAAAACATCATGGCAAGATTGCAAAAGATAACAGTTTCACAGACTTGGTGAAATAAACTAAACATGGCAGCCACAACAACAAGTAGGCATGTTTGCAAGCTTGTGCAACTCATCTCAAAGCATATCATGGCAAGTGATTATAACCAACAACAAGAAGACATGTTTAAGAAGCTACTCATGGCAAGAACATGGTCATAGGATGCGTAGAACACTAGCTATTCACATGGCAAGACTGAACTTACTGATAACAGGCTGACAGAAACATTGTATAGCAATTTGAGAGCAAGAAAGAGACAATCTATAGCAACCTATAATTGCAAACAAGGACATGTATGGATAGAGCATAACATGGAATTGAAGACATAATCATTGGACATTACAAAACATACATGGATTTGACTATAGCATCAAGCAAACATGGCATCACAATATAACAGTTTTAGACTTAGCAGTTTCCAACAAGTGTAAGAAATCAGCCAACCGTGAGTAGGTCACTTTGCAAGCTTGTTCCACTCAACACAAGGCATATCATGAAAAGTGGATTGCACCACAGCAAAGATGACATGATTGTGCTTCCAAAACATATTGACATGTAGCTCAAACAAAAATCACACATCAAGATATGAAAAAGACAAATCAGCATCTTATATTAGTTTTCAGCACTTAACAACAACATACACTTTTGCAACAGAGATAAACATGGGATTATGGCACCTAACATATATTCAATAGCCACCAACATGTAGAGCACTTCACAATGAACATTTTGACATACCATACACTCCATTTGGACCAACAAGCACAAAGTTACACCATGTTAAACATGCATACAAGACTGTGTAGATGGGCCGTTTTTGGACCATTCGATCGCCATCGGACGGTCCAAAGCAGTGGGGGCAGATAGGTGGGTAGGTGGTGTTGGTGGGTGATACGTCCAAAACGTATCTATAATTTCTGCTTGCTCCATGCTTCTTTTGTGTGATATTGCTATGATATTGATGCACTTCCATACACTTTTGATCATATTTGGACTAACCTATTAACTCAGTGCACCACAGTGCCAGTTCCTGTTTTCTGTTGTTTTTCTATTTCAGGTTTCCCCCATATTAAAAGTGCTCCAAAAATTCTGGGAAAAATACAGGAAAAATCAGCGTACAGGAAGCTTCGCGAAGAACCAAAGCGGGGCCAGAGGGGAGCCAGGGGTGGCCCAGGCGGCCACCTGGCGCGGCCCCACTCCTGGCCGCGCCAGGGGGGCGCCTGGGGCCCCGGCTCCGCCTTTGGTGACCCCCCTTCGCATATATATTCCTCGCGTCCCGGAACCCTCGAGGACGGAACCCTTTTTCGCGATCTCGCCTCTGTTCCGCCGCCGCAGCGCTTCCAAGATCGGGAGCATAAGGAGAATTCTTCCCGGCACCCTGTCGGAGGAGAGAACCACCACCGGGAGCTTCTCTACCACCATGGACGCTTCCCGGATGAGTCGTGAGTAGTCCACCTTGGACCATGGGTCCATGATCAGTAGCTATGTGATGTTCTCCTCCCCTCTTTGTTCTTCATGGTTTAGACCTCGTGAGCTGCCCTATATGATCGAGGCACATATGTAATCTTTATGTTGTTGCTCTGCTGAGTTTGCTGGAATCTGATGGATTATGAGATTATGTTCAGATTGTGTGTGAGTAATATATTTGATTCACCTCTTTTATATTTATGTTCTTGAGTAATTCTTGCATGTTCTCCGTTGATGTTTATTGCTTTGGCCAAGTACTAGGTAGTAACTCCAAGAGGGAGCGTTATGCTTGATTGTGGGTTCATGCCCCCTGATGACTAGCTTGAGTGACAGAAACATGAGTCTAGGGGATGTGTTGTTGCCACAAGGGGGGAAACAACGGTGCTTGTACTTGCGGGTGCAAGGATTGTTTACTTTACGCAAAGTTCTTTTAATGCAGTTGTCTGTTGCTTTGAGTTTACACTTTGGGTGGGATTCGCAACTTAATACCAGCGAGATGTTCTGGATAGATATCTCAACGTGGATGATTAGTAGTAGATACAGATGGATTTCGGTCTACTTGCCTTGGCGTACCGCCCATGCTTTTGAGCCTCTACCTTTCTTTGCAGCATAGTTAGCATTGGTTTGCGCACATAATCCAGTCAATTGCCCAGCTGTAATTTGTTTACCGCGCTTTGCTGTTTTATCGTCTTTTGGGAGAGAGACATCACTAGTGAACATCATGGGACCCCGGTCCATATTACCACCACTGATCACACCTTCTATTTACTTCATGTTCTTATTTCCTAGTTGCAGTCATAGCTATCATTATTATCTCTTGTGTTTGATCCTTTGTAAACAACAAGGCCGGAGGGATTGACAACCTCTCTGTACTCGTTGGGAGCAAAGTTATCTGTATCTGTGTGCAGGTCCTGTCAACCGCTAAGTTTTTGGCGCCATTGACACCTTCTTGTCGACCCTCGGCGTCTCACGGGATTCGATCCTTGGTATCTTTGCCAAGGGAAATTTGCTGCTACGCTACATCTCAACCTTCCACTTGGGGTAACCAACGAGGGGCGAGAAGCCATCAAGCAAAGTTTCTGGCGCCGTTGCCGGGGACTCCACTCTTCAAGATAGGGGAGTTGCACGCTATCTTTTGTCTTTGCTTTTTAGTCTTGTTAGTTTACCTTTCAGTTTTTGCTTTAGTGTCCCTTACCAAAAATCACAAAAATAGTTATTTTGCTTTTAGTTGGCATTATGTCTGGTCATTTTGCCTTTGGTGAGGCAGAAGTGCTCACCTTTAAACAAAGAGGTGGTGAAAGTCTAAAATATGCTTGGTATAGAATTAATGATTCTCAAAAAAGAGCCACCAAGAAGCAATCTACTACTATCCTGCTTAGAAATTTTTATGTTGGAATTACTTCTTGGAATAGGTTTATTCTAGATTCTGCTATCAATGGAAATTTCCTAGAAGCCCTAGTTTGGGAATCTCTTAGTATTATGGAAAATCTTGTTGGAAATCCCCCTGTTGTTAGCATTCAAGAGGACATTACCCTAGCTCACATTATGAAAAAACTTGAAAAGATAGAGCTAGAGATGCCAAGCATTAATAAGATAAATGAGTTGGACCGTAAGATCCAAGGGAATTTGAATAGGCTTGATAGCTCCATGCATAAAATTTTCAAAACTTTGGAGACCATCAAATCCCATGACTTGGATTCTTCTAGGATAGACAAGATTGAGGAAATCTTTGACACTTTAGGAACTACTTTCTCCTCAATCAAAGCCAAAAAGGTAGAAACTCCGGCAAAGAAGGAACCTAAGTTCGTTTACGTTCCAAAGGCTCCTTGTTCCAAAAGTAATCCATCTATTGCCAAAGGGGTTGAAACTGTGAAAACTTTGGAAGAAATACCTCTCTTTGATAAATTTATAAATGAATCTCCCATTGACTTTCCACCTTTTGGTTTTCTCCCTAGAAGTATCTTTACTAGGCCTTTATTTGAAAGTCCTCTTAAGACTAGTTGTACTATTGAAGAGCTTTTTGATGATCTTGATGATGGTTCAATTGATACAACTTGATCTTTTTGCATCATGCCTAGCTTAAAGGCATAAAAGAAAGCGCTTTTGGGAGGCAGCCCACAACGAATTAGGTTTTATTTTGCTTTTGTTGTGTCTTGATGTTTGTTACTACAGTAGCATCATCATTGTATCTTTTCTTTTCAGCTTTGTGCCAAGTTTAGCCTTCGATTGCAAGAAAGTTCAAAAGTTGTGACGTGCTGTCCAGAAAACAGATTCTGTCCTTGGACAGAAAAATTCGAATAAAATCACCAGATCATCTTTTTGATCTGAATTGTTTTGACAGCGTGCTCTATACAATTGGCTTTCGGGCGTCTGTTCTGAGTTTTTTGATTTGAGTTGCAGAAGTGCCCCGAAACAATTATTTACTACCTGCTGGTCTGTTTTTCACAGATTCTGTCCTGTTTTGCCTTTTCTTCGTTTTGCAAACCTCGAGCTTGCTTTTTCTTTGCAAAAACCTTTTGGCAATCTTGAGAAACAGTAGCTCTTCAAGATTATCTTTATTTCCAATAGGGAAAAATTATTTTATTGTGGGTACTAACCTCGCTAATCAGATTATGATGAGTTATGTATGAAGGGATTTTTCAAGTGTGCGAGGGAAGATGATAAAAGAAGATTCAGGAGGGTCAAACGCTCAAGCTTGGGGATGCCCCCATGCACCCCCAAGAAATATTCAAGAAGACTCAAGCGTCTAAGCTTGGGGATGCCCCCATGCATCCCCTTCTCCATCAACAATTATCAGTTCGTCTTTCGTTCCACTATAATTATCACTTCATGTGTTATGTGCTATGCTTGGAGCGTCTTGCTCTTAGTTTCCTTTTTAGTTTTCTTTAGCTTTGCTTTCTGTTCATAACAAGTTAGAACCCAGCTTTCTTTGTGTGGGAGAGAAACACGCACCACTTCAACCTAGAACACAACATAGGATTTTTATGCTTATCTTTGCTGTGTGTGTTCTTTGTCTTTCCATAGCTGCTGTCATGTTTAGCTCTTAGTTTTCATGCTTTTATTTTTAAAGAGCTTTTGTTTAGTTGGTTGCTGAACTCTCTTGAGTTTTCATGTTTATCTTGTTAAGAGAGTTTGCCTGTTGCACTGAGTTGTGTGTCTTAACTTAAAGTAGGTAATTGAGGTTGCTATTTAATTTCAGTAGTAACTTGCAATGGTTTTGAGGTATTGCCATGAGTAATGTCTGAACTTTTGGTGTCAAGAGCTTTAGCCTATTAGTGATAGATGTCGTATTTTGGGCAATCCGTGTTTATTTTCGAAAACCTACAAAATAGTTGAGAACTTTAGCTACTAGATGGATCACTAATCTTTGGAGGGATCGAATATTAGAGTACACTCACGTACCATGAGTCGAGGATGCGCAAGGATAACCAAACCCCCATACACTCCTCCTCGGGGTACTTGTCTCTTTGTGAACCTCCTAATTAGATTGAGAGTTACCGATAATAAGTGCATGAGTTCTTCGGACTAATGTGAGTATTCGAAAGTTGATGCTTCCACCTAGCCATATTTTTTCTAGCCTCTTTGGTACCGTGCATTGCCCTTTCTCACCTCGAGAGTTGGCGCATACTTCGCCGGTGCATCCAAATCCTTGGCACGATACGCTCTGTCATCATAAGCCTCATTATATCCTTCCTCAAAACAGCCACCATACCTACCTATCAAGGCATTTCCATAGCCTTTCCGAGATACATTGCCATGCAACATCCATCCTCTCATGACTTGATCTTCATGTCATACATGCTTTTTGCTTGATCAATGAGCCGCATGCTAGTTGGGCCTTGCCCTAATCATTGCTACATGACGCGCTAGTATCATTGCATATCCTGCTACACTGGCAGAGGCATACATTTGCATACATCATGATAGTTTCATTTTCTTTATGTTGAGTACTTTTGTAAAGTGTGAAAGATCTTCTATACTTCTTGTAATATATAGAGTGTTGCCCCTAAAGCGAGGAAAAGATCCCAAAGAGGACAAAATCAAAAGATCCCAAAGAGGACAAAATCAAAAGATCCCAAAGAGGACAAATGAGAGTTAAATAGAAAGAGCCATTGAGGCCACAAAAAAAATAAAAAAAAGAGAAAAAAAAAGAGAAAAAGAAATAAAAAGAGAGAAGGGGGCACACTACTATTCCTTTTGAGAGATCCACACTCGTACTCCATCTTATACCTTGTACTCCATAGAGATTATCATTCATGCATATAGCTATGTGGGGACCTTCACACTATAGAACTTGGCTTGTATATTCCAATGATGAGCCTCCTCAAAAGAGTTCTAGGTCTTCTTGAGCAAGCAAGTTGGATGCACCCCCACTAGTTCCATTGGAGAGCTTACCTTAGCTCATATGTGCATCCGTTGCATGGCAATCCCTACTCCTCACATCATATCTATCATTTGGCTTTCTCTCGCCTATGATTGTCCTCATTGATGTGAGCCTTTCACACCTTTTTTGTCTTCCCCCTCCATCATTTTTCTCTCTTTGCCATCCTAAGTGTCAACCTTCTTGCATACGCTCATCCATTGCATGAGTGCTCAAAATATCGAAAGGGAGTGGATCATTTTGACTTGTACCTGACTGGTGGTCTGGGGATGAGTCAAGATAAGATTCCAAAGAAGACCAAGTGTGAAACTTTAGTAGATTAAGTTCTCAACAATACAAAAACTATGTTTTACTCTCTCGTATATCCCTATCCCCTTTCTTGCACGCAAACACCATTTGGAGACATTCGAGTCACGGACAGCGAGAGCTCTTGCACCTTTATGTTCTTATGTTGCTTGTTACAATGCTAATATAGACTCTTGCTTGTTATGACTTGAATTGAATTACATACCTTGATTGCTTTACTTAAAAAGTTCTTAAATGGTTGATAGCATGTCACCACAAAAATTATGCTTGTTATCATTTACCTACTCGAGGACGAGCAGGAATTAAGCTTGGGGATGTTGATACGTCCAAAACGTATCTATAATTTCTGCTTGCTCCATGCTTCTTTTGTGTGATATTGCTATGATATTGATGCACTTCCATACACTTTTGATCATATTTGGACTAACCTATTAACTCAGTGCACCACAGTGCCAGTTCCTGTTTCTGCTGTTTTTCTATTTCAGGTTTCCCCCATATTAAAAGTGCTCCAAAAATTCCGGGAAAAATATAGGGAAAATCAGCGTACAGGAAGCTTCGCGAAGAACCAAAGCGGGGCCAGAGGAGAGCCAGGGGTGGCCCAGGCGGCCACCTGGTGCGGCCCCACCCCTGGCCGCGCCAGGGGGGCGCCTGGGGCCCCGGCTCCGCCTCTGGTGACCCCCCTTTGCATATATATTCCTCGCGTCCCGAAACCCTCGAGGACGGAACCCTTTTTCGCGATCTCGCGTCTGTTCCGCCGCCGCAGCACTTCCAAGATCGGGAGCATCAGGAGAACTCTTCCCGGCACCCTGCCGGAGGGGAGAACCACCACCGGGAGCTTCTCCACCACCATGGACGCTTCCCGGATGAGTCATCAGTAGTCCACCTTGGACCATGGGTCCATGATCAGTAGCTATGTGATGTTCTCCTCCCCTCTTTGTTCTTCATGGTTTAGACCTCGTGAGCTGCCCTAGATGATCGAGGCACATATGTAATCTTTATGCTGTTGCTCTGCTGAGTTTGCTGGGATCTGATGGATTATGAGATTATGTTCAGATTGTGTGTGAGTAATATATTTGATTCACCTCTTTTATATTTATGTTCTTGAGTAATTCTTGCATGTTCTCCGTTGCTGTTTATTGCTTTGGCCAAGTAGTAGGTAGTAACTCCAAGAGGGAGCATTATGCTTGATTGTGGGTTCATGCCCCCTGATGACTAGCTTGAGTGACAGAAACATGAGCCTAGGGGATGTGCTGTTGCCACAAGGGGGAAAACAACGGTGCTTGTACTTGCGGGTGCAAGGATTGTTTACTTTACGCAAAGTTCTTTTAATGCAGTTGTCTGTTGCTTTGAGTTTACACTTTGGGTGGGATTCGCAACTTAATACCAGCGAGATGTTCTGGATAGATATCTCAAGGTGGATGATTAGTAGTAGATGCAGATGGATTTCGGTCTACTTGCCTTGGCGTACCGCCCATGCTTTTGAGCCTCTACCTTTCTTTGCAGCATAGTTGGCATTGGTTTGCGCACATAATCCTATCAATTGCCCAGCTGTAATTTGTTTACCTCACTTTGCTGTTTTATCGTCTTTTGGGAGAGAGACATCACTAGTGAACATCATGGGACCCTGGTCCATATTACCACCACTGATCACACCTTCTATTTACTTCCTGTTCTTATTTCCTAGTTGCAGTCATAGCTATCATTATTATCTCTTGTGTTTGATCCTTTGTAAACAACAAGGCCGGAGGGATTGACAACCTCTCTGTACTCGTTGGGAGCAAAGTTAGCTGTATCTGTGTGCAGGTCCTGTCAACCGCTAAGTTTCTGGCGCCATTGACACCTTCTTGTCGACCCTCGGAGTCTCACGGGATTCGATCCTTGGTATCTTTGCTAAGGGAAATTTGCTGCTACGCTACATCTCAACCTTCCACTTGGGGTAACCAACGAGGGGTGAGAAGCCATCAGTGGGCTGTGTAGATGAGCCGGTCTGAGAGGAGAGAAGAGCAGCGAGGCAGCCCCGCACATCGTTTCGGAGATCGAAACGTCCGACGTCGGTACTGGCAACGGTACCGCTACGGATGATGGTTGGGCTATCAAACGGCCTCCGAATGTGACAAAATTTGACAGGATGTCTACCTATACTATAATAAGACCACACGCCAAGTTTCATCCCATTCCGAGAACATTTTTCAGCCACTTATAAAATAAATATTACGGAGATGCCGCGGGCGCGGGCGAGTGTGTCTGGGCTTAGAACGGACAACGGAAAGGATGGGTGGACTTGGACGGATGCAAGTTTTGAAAACTATGTAGATGCAATGCACATGATGACATGGCAAGGATGCATCACGCAAGCAGATGACATGGCAACGACAGCGAAACACTGGAAGACACCTGGCGCATCGGTCTTGGGGTGTCACAACACTCCCCTACTAACAAGATATCTCGTCCCGAGATCTTAGGAACGAGACAGAAGGGAAAAGGAATAAGGTAAAAATAAAGAACCTCGAGAGGTTGATCCACTTGAAAGGAAGAATACAATGGAGATGAACGGCATTGAGAAGCTCCGTTAGAAAAGAGGAACAAGTGACATTATGAGAACCTTGTAGATTGAAAGGCAAGAACCCATAACTTAATGACCGAAAAAGAATATGAAACTGCACCGGTATAACGAGATAGCCAAGGCATGAGAATGGAAGAATTTGGAGTGCACTCCGGTTGAACATGGAAGGAATAGAACTTGAAAAGATGAATTGATACTCGACGAGAGCAACAACGCAATGCCTCTGAAAGAATTTAAAGAGTGAAATGAAAAGAACGGATAAGATAAGAACAACTTCCACCACGAATGAATTTGAAAGAGGATCTTCAAGGGAAGGGCTTGAACGGAGTTGTTGAGAAAATCAACAACAAAATAATTCGCTCGATGTGGGCTTATGGAAAACATCTCACACTTGAGGTGAATTATGCCACAACCAAAATATTGAATAGATGAGGATGAAGAACTGCAAAACTCCACTTCAAAAGAATATGGAGAATTATTTTCACTTCGAGACACGAGAAGAGAAATACTTGAGCTGCTCCACAAGAATTTGACGAATATTTGAGGAATGAATTAAATCAAGAAGAACTACCATGAAGAACTCCGGTAACAAAAGGATGTGGGATGAAAAGAATAAGAATAAGATGAAAGCCTTGCGATGATTTAGATGGATGTTCCGACGGGATAGCCGAGGAAACTTCGAACTCCGAGGAAGAAAAGATGAAAGGATTTGGAAGTAGAATTTATTCGACAAGAACGAACTCCGAAGGAAGGAATTGCTCAACTTGATGAAAGAAGAATAAGAATTATGTTAAGCTTATCCTTCATCGATTAAATTGATGAGAAGCAATGGATTTGCATACTACTTATTCACGTTGAAATTGGTTAAAGAGGGATATAGCTCAAACTTGAGAAATCCTTCACGAACCACCGGTAGGATTGGAAATAACAAATGAATTGATATGATGACACCAGAAAAGAACTCTTGAGCGAACCACCGTAAGAATTGAAGCCGAGCGATGAAAGAGAACAAGACACCGTAAGGAATTTAAATTGAGTGAATGCAAGAGAATGAATCGCAGAGATGAATTAGAAAACAAATAAAGAACTTGAAGAAATTAGATAGAAGTGAACGAAGAGATCGCGAACTGATTAATGGATAGTTGAACGAAGCACCGGAAGAATATGGAGACAAACGAAGAAGCATCAATTTAGAATATTTGGAGGACAAAGTTGAAAACTGAGAACGAAGAAATCTTCTCAAATGATCGCCTTCGGAGGATCACAATGGAAAAGAATTCATGAAAAGCTCCGGATGGGTAAGGAAATGAATTTATGACATTCGAGAGTATAACATGAAGCTAGAACCACGAATCTTCGAGAGAACATACAAGGTTACGAGGAAAACTCTTCTTTGGTATTCAATTGACGATGCGAAATACCACCACAATTATTGAGATACTCCAGAATAATGAAAAGAGGATATGTTGAACCAAACATGAAAAGAATTTGAAAGCGGTCTTGGAGAAGGCATGTGACTGATGGAATTCATTCTTACGTCACACTTTGAAAGGAATTTGGGAATCACTCTGGAAAAAAGTAGAAGAGTCAGGTAAGATCCTGGGAAAAGACATGTGGGTTATGAGCCCACTTAAAAGAAACACCATTGAAAAGGATTGTTTGGCTGAGAAATTATGCACCCGAACGACAGAAAGACACGAATGAGGTGACAACCTCGAATTAATTGGAACATAGACGAATATCTTGAGATGTCTTTGGAACTCCGGAACAATTAAATGGCGAGAGGCGAACGTGCAATTGGAAAACATTTGAGCCGAGGGAAAGAATATGATCAACACCGAAAACTTGAATTGAACCACAGGAGAAGAAAAAGGAGATGAAGAATGTCGAACGAGACTATAATTCACCAGTTGAAACAATTGAGGAAATAATGCAAAGGCTTCGCACGAGTAGGATGGATACTTGATTAATGACTACAGCTCTGAGAAGAAAAAAGGTGGGCGGGTGGGAAAAAGAAGGACCACTTCAGATGGGGAAAACGACGCCAGTTGGAAAGAACTGTAGATTGAACTTGCAAAGATGAAGAGGCTCGAATCAACTCGACAAGAAATGCACCGAATGAAAAGAGCTGACATCACAACGAACGAAAAACTAACCACGTGATCCTAAAAAAATTGAAGGGGAAGAGGAGTAATTCAAAACACGTACGTCAAAATTCCTCACCAGAGCGACGAAGGGGCTCAGGAGTAAAAAGAATTCCTACTCTCCGATATAACTAGACCCCGAAAATAGTTTTCTCTAGACTCGACAACGACCAAACTACGATCAATCAAGGGGGCTCCTATGGTCAGTCGAGGCTCTGATACCAACTTGTCACGTCCAAGATGAGATTCTATCCTAATCACGTGATACACTCGTGATTGGGGCACAACCGCATTTCGAGCGCTTAGCAAGATGGATATCATTACATCATACCATTACATAAATACATGGGGATACATACAAATCGTACAAGAATACATCACATCATATACAAGACATCCGACTACGGATGCAAACATGAAAAGCACAATGACATCCATCCTGCTATCCCAGGCTGCCGACCAGGAACCTAACCCAAGACAGATGAAGAAGAAGGAACTCCAACACAAAGAACATCGGTCTCACGTCAAGTCATTGGAAACCCGTACCTGCAACTATGGTTGTAGTATCTGTGAGCCACGAGGACTCAACAATACCATAACCATGGGTATCAAGACTAGCAAAGCTTAATGCAGCATGAGTGCAACAAAACACCGAGCAAAAGGCCAAGCCTTCCACCCATTGCCAAGTATATAGGTGCATTAATTATAGCAATAGATATTGTGATATTCCAATATCCAAGTTCCAACATGGTGCAATCTTCATCTTCACCTGCAACTAACAATGCTATAAGAGGGGCTGAGCAAGCGGTAACATAGCCATACAACGGTTTGCTGGAATGGTGTCAAAGGTTAGAGGTTTCATGGCAACAAGGAGAGGCTGACAACAAATAGATAGGTAGCGCGACATATAGCGATAGCATCGAGGCAACTAGCATAGTAATGATAGTAAAGGTATCCAAGGTGACGGGCATCTTGCCTGAGATCCTGCAAATAAGAAGAATGAGTCCATGAACAAGAAGAAGCCACGAAGACGAACCAAGTGTAGTCGAACGAATCCTCACGATCGCAACGAAACAAGCTCTAACGAGAAGAAGCAAACAACATGGGAAACACACCACGTAACAAGACATGATTCTCAACCAAGTATGATGCATGACAAGGCTACATGATGCAAATCATGGCAAGAGACGATGCATACAAGACCACACAACAAGGCAAAATTAAATGAGGCCGGAGACAACATATAACAATTTCGGTAAGTTCTCATATGCAAATTTCGAAATTGGTCCAGAACTGAACAAACTTTAAGTTAAAGTTGTTAAACAGAAAATTAACTTGCACCACGATGATCTACTCGAAATTTTAGTCAAGTTTCATATAAAGTTCATTTAATTCGGAGCTACGGCCTAGAAGGTATGAGTAAAACAAATCAAGCATGTCATTGATGCAAAACGCATCCAAACATCAAGCAAACACACTCCAAACAGGTATACAACATGTTATTATGCATCTACATGCAAAAACACACAAGTTTCATATAGAGCATGCCCAAAACGGAGCAACGGTTCATCACATACACATGGAATAAGTTTGAAACACAAATTGTCCAAAACAGCAAGTAGGCACATAGTTGACATCGAAACAACATGATACAATAACATTTAATGGCATCAAAGGGCATGGCAAGCATGTACATGTCAAGCACTCCAAACATGATCACTGAACTACTACCAAACACCACTAGAACATGCTCAAAACATCATGGCAATATTGCAAAAGATAACAGTTTCACAGACTTGGTGAAATAAACTAAACATGACAGCCACAACAACAAGTAGGCATGTTTGCAAGCTTGTGCAACTCATCTCAAAGCATATCATGGCAAGTGAATATTACCAACAACAAGAAGACATGTTTATGAAGCTACTCATGATAAGAACATGGTCATAGGATGCATAGAACACTAGCTATTCACATGACAAGACTGAACTTACTGATAACAGGCTGACAGAGACATTGTATAGCAATTTGAGAGCAAGAAAGAGACAATCTACAGCAACCTATAATTGCAAACGAGGACATGTATGGATAGAGCATAACATGGAATTGAAGACATAATCATTGGACATTACAAAACATGCATGGATTTGACTATAGCATCAAGCAAACATGGCATCACAATATAAAAGTTTTAGACTTAGCAGTTTCCAACAAGTGTAAGAAATCAGCCAACAGTGAGTAGGTCACTTTGCAAGCTTGTTCCACTCAACACAAGGCATATCATGAAAAGTGGATTGCACCACAGCAAAGATGACATGATTGTGCTTCCAAAACATATTGACATGTAGCTCAAACAAAAATCACACATAAAGATATGAAAAAGACAAATCAGCATCTTATATTAGTTTTCAGCACTTAACATCGACATACACTTTGGCAACAGAGATAAACATGGGATTATGGCACCTAACATGAATGCAACAGCCACCAACATGTAGAGCACTTCACAATGAACATTTTGACATACCATACACTCCATTTGGACCAACAAGCACAAAGTTACACCATGTTAAACATGCATACATGTTGTTGACAGACAACAAGATTGAGCAGTAACATCACATATCAGTTTTGCAACGAATATTAAGGCATCAAGATGAATAGTAACATGCATGCAAACTACATCATCATCTAAAGCATCAAGAGACGAACAATTTGACATATTATTCACTCAATTTGGACAATCATGCAAAAAGTTACAGCCACACAAATTATGCAACATGTTAACTATTTTTGGGGACTTAGCAGAAAATTAGAACTCGGGGAAAGTGGATAGGGAGGATCGGGACGAGTGGATCCAGGCGGTGCAAGGTGTTTGGTTGGCGGGATCAGGGAGGAACTAGGACAGACTCGTCCCGGCGCGGCTGTAGGCCATGGCCGGCGGCGGGACGGAGTTCTCCGGCGAGGGCTGCGGTCCTGGCGGCGCGAAATACGTCCGCGGAGGCGCCAGATCTGGCAGGAGGAGGACTCTCGGCGAGGGTGGATCTCCGGTGGGGTGGAGGAGGCCGGCGTTCGGCTGTGGGACAGCGGTTCGGCGGCGGGCGGTGGATCTGGGTGACGAGCAGAGAGGCGGCGGTGGGGGCCGTCGAGGGCGGCGGAGGCCGGGGAAGCAGATGGCTCGGCGGCGACTCCCTGGAGGTCGCTGGCGGACCTCTCGCGCCGACAAGTGGCGGAAGTGGGTTCGGCCGGCGCGGAATCTGAGGAGGAGGGGGCTAGGAGGTAGAGGAAGAGGAGTAGGTGTCCATTTATAGCAAGGGTAGCTAGGGTTGGGGGTTTAGCACCGTTTTCGGACCGTTCGATCGCCATCGGACGGTCTGGAGCAGTGGGGGTAGGTAGGTGGCTAGGTGGTGTTGGTGGGCTGTGTAGATGGGCCGGTCCGAGAGGAGAGAAGAGCAGCGAGGCAGCCCCGCAAATCGTTTTGGAGATCGAAACGTCCGACGTCAGTAGTGGCAACAGTACCGCTACGGATGACGGTTGGGCTATCAAATGGCCGCCGAATGCGACAAAATTTGACAGGAGGTCTACCTATACTATAATAAGACCACACGCCAAGTTTCATCCCGTTCCGAGAACATTTTTCAGCCACTTATAAAATAAATATTACGGAGATGTCGCGGGCGCGTGCGAGTATGTCTGGGCTTCGAACGGACAACGGAAAGGACGGGCGGACTTAGACGGATGCAAGTTTTGAAAACTATGCAGATGCAATGCACATGATGACATGGCAATGATGCATCACGCAAGCAGATGACATGGCAACGACAGCGAAACACTGGAAGACACCTGGCGCATCGGTCTTGGGGTGTCACAACACTCCCCTACTAACAAGATATCTCGTCCCGAGATCTTAGGAACGAGACGTTAGGGAAAAAGGAAGAAGGTAAAAACAAAGAACCTTGAGAGGTTGATCCACTTGAAAGGAAGAACACAATGGAGATGAACGGCATTGAGAAGCCCCGTTACAAAAGAGGAACAAGGGACATTATGAGAACCTTGTAGATTGAAAGGCAAGAACCCAGAACTTAATGACCGAAAAAGAATATGAAACTGCACCGGTATAACGAGATAGCCAAGGCATAAGAATGAAAGAATTTGGAGTGCACTCCGGTTGAACATGGAAGGAATAGAACTTGAAAATATGAAATGATACTCGACGAGAGCAACAACGCAATGCCTCTGAAAGAATTTAAAGAGTGAAATGAAAAGAACGGATAAGATAAGAACAACTTCCACCACGAATGAATTTGAAAGAGTATCTTCAAGAGAAAGGCTTGAACGGAGTTGTTGAGAAAATCAACAACAAAATAATTCGCTGGATGTGGGCTTATGGAAAACATCTCACACTTGAGGTGAATTATGCCACAACCAAAAGATTGAATAGCTGAGGACGAAGAAATGCAAAACTCCACTTCAAAAGAATACGGAGAATTATTTCCACTTCGAGACACGAGAAGAAAAATAGTTGAGCTGCTCCACAAGAATTTGATGAATATTTGAGGAATGAATTAAATCAAGAAGAACTACCATGAAGAACTCCGGTAACAAAAGGATGATGGGATGAAAAGAATAAGAATAAGATTAAAGCCTTGCGATGATTTAGATGGATGTTCCGACGGGATAGCCGAGGAAACTTTGAACTCCGGGGAAGAAAAGATGAAAGAATTTGGAAGTAGAATTTATTCGACAAGAAACAACTCCGAAGGAAGGAATTACTCAACTTGATGAAAGAAGAATAAGAATTATGTTAAGCTTATCCTTCATCAATTAAATTGATGAGAAGCAATGGATTTGCATACTACTTATTCACGTTGAAATAAGTTAAAGAGGGATATAGCTCAAACTTGAGAAATCCTTCATGAACCACCGGAAGGATTGGAAAGAACAAATGAATTTGTATGATGACACCAGAAAAAAACTCTTGAGCGAACCACCGTAAGAATTGAAGCCGAGCGATGAAAGAGAACAAGCCACCATAAGGAATTTAAATTGAGTGAATGCAAGAGGATGAATCGCCGAGAAGAATTAGAAAACAAATAAAGAACTTGAAGAAATTAGATAGAAGAGAATGAAGAGATCGCGAACTGATTAATGGATAGTTGAACAAAGCATCGGAAGAATATGGAGACGAACAAATAAGCATCAATTTAGAATATTTGGAGGACGAAGTTGAAAACTGAGAACGAAGAAATCTTCTCAAATGATCGCCTTCGGAGGATGACAATGGAAAAGAATTCATGAAAAGCTCCAGATGGGTAAGGAAATGAATTTATGACATTCGAGAGGATAACATGAAGCTAGAACCACGAATCTTCGAGAGAACATACAAGGTTACGAGGAAAACTCTTCTTCGGTCTTCAGTTGACGATGAGAAATACCACCACAATTGTTGAGATACTCCAGAATAATGAAAAGAGGATATGTTGAACCAAACATGAAAAGAATTTGAAAGCGATCTTGGAGAAGGCATGTGACTGATGGAATTCATTCTTACGTCACACTTTGAAAGGAATTTGGGAATCACTCCAGAAAAAAAGTAGAAGAGTCAGGTAAGATCCTGGGAAAAGACCTGTGGGTTATGAGCCCACTGAAAAGAAACACCATTGAAAAGGATTGTTTGCTTGAGAAATTATGCACCGGAACGATAGAAAGACACGAATGAGGTGACAACCTCGAATTAATTGGAACACAAATGAATATCCTGAGATGTCTTTGGAATTCCGGAACAATTAAATGGCGAGAGGCGAACGAGCAATTGGAAAACATTTGAGCCGAGGGAAAGAATATGATCAACACCGAAAACTTGAATTGAACCACAGGAGAAGAAAAAGGAGATGAAGAATGTTGAATGGGACTATAATTCACCAGTTGAAACAATTGAGGAAATAATCCAAAGGCTTCGCACGAGTAGGATGGATACTTGATTAATGACTTCGGCTCTGAGAAGAAAAATGGTGGGCGGGTGGGAAAAAGAAGGACCACTTCAGACGGGGAAAACGACACCAATTGGAATGAACTGAGGATTGAACTTGCAAAGATGAAGAGGATCGAATCAACTCGACAAGAAATGCACCGAATGAAAAGAGCTGACATCGCAATGAACGAAAAACTAACCGCGTGATCCTAACAAAATTGAAGGGGAAGAGGAGTAATTCAAAACACCTATGTCAAAATTCCTCACCAGAGCGACGAAGGGGCTCGGGAGTAAAAAGAATTCCTACTCTCCGATATAACTAGACCCGAAAATAGTTTTCTCTAGACTCGACAACGACCAAACTACGATCAATCAAGGGGGCTCCTATGGTCAGTCGAGGCTCTCATACAAGATGCGATTATATCCTGATCACGTGATACACTCGTGATTGGGGCACAACCGCATTTCGAGCGCTTAGCAAGATGGATATCATTACATCATACCATTACATAAATACATGGGGATACATACAAATCGTACAAGAATACATCACATCATATACAAGACATCCGACTACGGATGCAAACATGAAAAGCACAACGGCATCCATCCTGCTATCCCAGGCTGCTGACCAGGAACCTAACCCAAGACTAATGAAGAAGAAGGAACTCCAACACAAAGAACATCGCTCTGACGTCAAGTTATCGTCTGCAACTGTGGTTGTAGTATCTGTGAGCCACGAGGACTCAGCAATCCCATAACCATGGGTATCAAGACTAGCAAAGCTTAATGGGTATGGAGAGGATAAGTGGTGAGGTTGCAGCAGCGGCTAAGCATTGTATGGTGGCTAACTTACGAGTACAAGAATAAGATGAGCATCTACGCAAACAGTCGCAAAATAGTAATGATCGCTAAGTGATCCTGAACTACCTACGAGTCAAACATAACCCCCATCGTGTTCTCTTCTCAAAGTGAAAAGAGACGGTCACAGTTACTCACGCGGTTGATGTATTTTATTTCGGATCCTCTATCAAGTTAACTTCAACCAGATATTAACAAATTCCAAGCTGCCACATAACCGCGGGCACGGCTTTCGAAAGATCATAACCCTGCAGGGGTGTCCCAACTTAGCCCATCACAAGCTCTCACGATCAACACAGGTAAAAACCCCTTATCTTAGGGACAACCCGATCAGACTCGGAATCCCGGTGCACAAGACATTTCGACAATGGTAAAACAAGTCCAGCAAGACCTCCCGGCGTGCCGACACCCTGATAGTAGCCGCGCGTATCTCGTCTCAGGCCACGATCGGATGAACACTCCGTACAACTAAAACTAATCCATGAGTTTCCCCGTGGTGGCGCTGCAAGGGGCTCTAGTTTGGACCAACACTCATGAGGAGCGCTGGCCCGGGGTTGTATATTAAGTCCTCGGGGTCCAGAAAGTCCCTATGCAAGTTTTTTTAGTTATTAGGCAAATGGTAAAACCAAAGTTGGGCCTTGCTGGAGGAGTTTTATTCAAAGCGAACTGTCAAGGGATCCCCATTACCCAACCGCGTTAGGAACACAAAATCAAGGAACATAATACCGGTTTATCGGTTCTTAAGGCGACATGAGTGGAACAAAACACCGAGCAAAAAGCCAAGCCTTCCACCCATTGCCAAGTATATAGGTGCGTTAATTATAGCAATAGATATTGTGATATTCCAACATTCAAGTTCCAACATGGAGCAATCTTCATCTTCACCTGCAACTAACAACGCTATAAGAGGGGCTGGGCAAGCGGTAACATAGCCATACAACGGTGCTGGGATGGTGTCAAAGGTTAGAGGTTTCATGGCGACAAGGAGAGGCTGACAACAAATAGATAGGTAGCGTGACATATAGCGATAGCATCGAAGCAACTAGCATAGCAATGATAGTAGAGGTATCCAAGGTGACGATCATCTTGCCTGAGATCCCGCAAAGAAGAAGAACAAGTCCATGAAGAAGAAGAAGCCACGAAGATGAACCAAGTGTAGTCGAACGAATCCTCACGATCGCAATGAAACAAGCTCTAACGAGAAGAAGCAAACAACATGGTAAACACTCCACATAACAAGACATGATGCTCAACCAAGTATGATGCATGACAAGGCTACATGATGCAAATCATGGCAAGATATGATGCATACAAGACCACACAACAAGGCAAGTTTAAATGAGGTCGGAGATAACATATAACAATTCCGGTAAGTCCTTATATGCAAATTTCGAAATTGGTCCAGAACTGAACAAACCTTAAGTTAAAGTTGTTAAACAGTAAGTTAACATGCACCATTATGATCTACTAGAAATTCTAGTCAAGTTTCATATAAAGTTCATTTAATTCGGAGCTACGGCCTAGAAGGTATGAGCAAAACAAGTCAAGCATGGCTTTGATGCAAAACGCATCCAAACATCAAGCAAACAAACTCCAAACAGGTATACAACATGTTATTATGCATCTACATGCAAAAACACACAAGTTTCATATAGAGCATGCCCAAAATGGAGCAACGGTTCATCACATACACATGGAACAAGTTTGAAACACAAACTATCCAAAACAGCAAGTAGACATATAGTTGACATCAAAACAACATGATACAATAACATTTCATGGCATCAAAGGGCATGGCAAGCATGTACATGTCAATCACTACAAACATGATCACTGAGCTACTACCAAACACCACTAGAACATGCTCAAAACATCATGGCAAGATTGCAAAAGATAACAGTTTCACAGACTTAGTGAAATAAACTAAACATGGCAGCAACAACGACAAGTAGGCATGTTTCAAGCTTGTGCAACTCATCTCAAAGCATATCATGGCAAGTGAATATAACCAACAACAAGACATGTTTATGAAGCTACTCATGGCAAGAACATGGTCATAGGATGCATAGAACACTAGCTATTCACATGGCAAGACTGAACTTACTGATAACAGGCTGACAGAAACATTTTATAGCAATTTGAGAGCAAGAAAAAGACAATCTACATCATCCTATAATTGCAAACAAGGACATGGATGGATAGATCATAACATGGAATTCAAGACATGGTCATTGGACATTACAAAACATGCATGGATTTGACTATAGCATCAAGCAAACATGGCATCACAATATAACAGTTTCAGACTTAGCAGTTTTCAACAAGTGTAAGAAATCAGCCAACAGTGAGTAGATCACTTTGCAAGATTGTTCCACTCAACACAAGGCATATCATGAAAAGTGGATTGCACCATAGCAAAGATGACATGATTGTGCTTCCAAAACATATTGACATGTAGCTCAAACAAAAATCACACATAAAGATATGAAAAGGACAAATCAACATCTTATATTAGTTTTCAGCACTTAACAGCAACATACACTTTGGCAACATAGATAAACATGGGATTATGGCACCTAACATGGATGCAACGGCCACCAACATGTAGAGCACTTCACAATGAACATTTTGACATATCATACACTCCATTTGGACCAACAAGCACAAAGTTACACCATGTTAAACATGCATACATGTTGTTGACAGACAACAAGACTGAGCAGTAACATCACATATCAGTTTTGCAACGAAGACTAAGGCATCAAGATGAACAATACCATGCATGCAAACTACACCATCATCTAGAGCATCAAGAGCCGAACAATTTGACATATTATTCACTCAATTTGGACAATCATGCAAAAAGTTACAGCCACACAAAGTATGCAACATGTTAACAGTTTTTAGGGACTCGGCACAAAATTAGACCTCGGGGAAAGTGGACAGGGAGGATCGGGACGAGTGGATCCAGGCGGTGCAAGGCGTTTGGTTGGCGGGATCAGGGAGGAACTGGGACAGGCTCGTCCCGGCACGGCTGTAGGCCATGGCCAGCGGCGGGACGTAGTTCTCCGGCGAGGCCGGTACTCCGGTGAGGGTTGCGGTCCTGGTGGCGCGAGATTCGGCTGCGGAGGCGCCAGATCTGGCAGGAGGAGGACTCCTGGCGAGGGTGGAGCTCCGGTGGGTCGAAGGAGGCCGGCGCCTGGCGGTGGGGCAGTGATCCAGCGGCGGACGATGGATCTGGACGACGAGCAGAGAGGCGGCGGCGGGGGGTATCAAGGGCGGCAGAGGCCGGGGAAGCACAGAGCTCGGCAGCGACACCCTGGAGGTCGTCGGCGGACCTCTCCGGCGAGGTAGCGAGGAAGGCGCGGGTCAGCGGGCGGCGAAGCGCTCGAGGGCGCTCGGGGCTGGAGCTGCGGGGTGGAGCGCCTGGGTGCGTGGCGCTGGGGCGGTACGGGTCCGATCCGGCCTAGGGCGGGCCAGATCCGGGCACCGGCGGGCCGCGGTGAAGTGGGGGCTGGAGGGGGCGCGTGGAGAACCCTGGTTGGCTGCAGCCGGCGGCGGGGCTGACGTGACGGCGACCCATGGTGGTCTGGCGGCGACAAGTGGCGGAGGTGGGTTTGGCCGACGTGGAATCTGAGGAGGAGGGGGCTAGGAGGTAGGGGAAGAGGAGTAGGTGTCCATTTATAGCAAGGGTAGCTAGGGTTGGGGGTTTTGCATCGTTTTCGGACCGTTCGATAGCCATCGGATGGTCCGGAGTAGTGGGGGTAGATAGGTGGCTAGGTGGTGTTGGTGGGCTGTGTAGATGGGCCAGTCTGGGAGGAGAGAAGAGCAGCGAGGCAGCCCGGCACAGCGTTTCGGAGATCGAAACGTCCGACGTCAGTACTGGCAACGGTACCGCTACAGATGACGGTTGGGCTATCAAACGGCCTCCGAATACGACGAAATTTGACAGGTGGTCTACCTATGCTATAATAAGACCACACGCCTAGTTTCATCCCATTCCGAGAATATTTTTCGGCCACTTATAAAATAAATATTACGGAGATGCCGCGGGCGCGTGCGAGTGTGTCTGGGCTTAGAACGGACAACGGAAAGGACAGGCGGACTCGGACGGATGCAAGTTTTGAAAACTATGCAGATGCAATGCACATGATGACATGGCAAGGATGCAGCACGCAAGCAGATGACATGGCAATGACAGCGAAAAACTGGAAGACACCTGGCGCCTTGGTCTTGGGGTGTCACATGATGCCTATGTTCATGATCATGCCTACATATTCTCATAACTATGCACTTTTCTATCAATTGCTCGGCAGTAATTTGTTCACCCACCGTAATATATGCTATCATGAGAGAAGCCACTAGTGAAACATATGGCCCCCGTGTCTACTTCACATCATATAAGTTTCCGATCTACAATTCTAGTTTACTATTTATTTTGCAATCTTCATTTTCCAATCTATACAACAAAAATACCAAAAATACTTATCTTATTATCTTTATCAGATCTCACTTTTGCAACTGGTCGTGAAGGGATTGGCAACCCCTTTATCGCGTTGGTTGCAAGGTTCTTGATTGTTTGTGCAGGTACTAGGCGACTTGCGTGTAGTCTCCTACTGGATTGATACCTTGGTTCTCAAAAACTGAGGGAAATACTTACGCTACTTTGCTGCATCACCCTTTCCTCTTTAAGGGAAAACCAACGCATGCTCAAGAGGTAGCAGTTGTCATTTGATGAACGGGACCACATCATTAGAAGAATGATGTGATGGACAAGACCCATCCGTCAGCTTAGCACAATGATTGTTTAGTTTTATTGTTATTGCTTTCTTCATGACTTATACATGTTCCTATGACTATGAGATTACGCAACTCCCGAATACCGGAGGTACAACTTGTGTGCTATCAAACATCACAATGTAACTGGGTGATTATAAAGATGCTCTACAGGGGTCTCCGAAGGTGTTTGTGGTGTTGGCATAGATCGAGAATAGAATTTGTCACTCCGAGTGTCGGAGAGGTATCTCTCGGCCCTCTGGGTAATGCACATCATAATAAGCCTTGCAAGCAAATGACTAATGAGTTTGTCACGAGATGATGTATTACGGAACGAGTAGAGAGACTTGCCGGTAACGAGATTGAACTAGGTATGATGATGCCAACAATCGAATCTCGGGCAAGTAACATACCGATGGCAAAGGGAACAACGTATGTTGTTATGCAGTTTGACCGATAAAGATCTTCGTAGAATATGTAGGAGCCAATATGAGCATCCAGGTTCTGCTATTTGTTATTGACCGGAGACGTGTCTCGGTGATACGTCCAAAACGTATCTATAATTTCTGCTTGCTCCATGCCACTTTTGGGCGATATTGCTATGATATTCATACACTTCCATACACTTTTGATCATATTTGGACTAACTTACTAATCCAGTGCACCCCAGTGCCAGTTTCTGTTTTCGGCTGTTTTTGTATTTCAGGTTTTCACGTTTCGAGAACTGCCCAGAAAAATCCAGAAAAATTATATAAAAAATCAGCGATCCGGAAACAACACTGCGTCCGAAGGGCAGCCTGGGGGGCACAGGGGCTCCAGGCGCCCTGTGGGCGC